>CANIUD010000140.1:0-652500 GCA_947470075.1 Closterium sp. Yama58-4
TTCCATCACCCCGCCCCATTCTCCCGCTTTCCATCACCCCGCCCAATTCTCCCGCTTTCCATCACCCCGCCCCATTCTCCCGCTTTCCATCACCCCGCCCCATTCTCCCGCTTTCCATCACCCCGCCCCATCTCCTACTTTCCATCAACCCGCCCCATTCTCCCGCTTTCCATTATTCTCCCTCTTTCCATCACCCCGCCCCCATTCCCTCACCCCGCCCCATTCTCCCGCTTTCCATCACCCGCCCCATTCTCCCGCTTTCCATCACTCCGCCCCATTTTCCTGCTTTCCATCGCCCCCCCCCATTCTCCCTCTGTCCATCGCCCCGCCCTATTCTCCCTCTTTCCATCACCCCGCCCCATTCTCCCGCTTTCCATCACCCCGCCCGTTCTTCCTCTTTCCATCATCACGCCCCGTTCTCCCTGTTTCGATCACCCGCCCCGTTCTCCCTTTCCATCACCCCGCCCCATTCTCCCACTTTCCATCACCCCGCCCCATTCTCCCGCTTTCCATCACCCTGCCCCATTCTCCCGCTTTCCATCACCCGCCCCATTCTCCCGCTTTCCATCACCCCGCCCGTTCTTCCTCTTTCCATCACCCCGCCCCATTCTCCCTCTATCCATCACCCTGCCCCGGTCTTCCTCTTTCCATCACCCCGCCCCATTCTCCCTCTTTCCATCACCCTGCCCCATTCTCCCTCTTTCCATCACCCCGCCCCATTCTCCCTCTTTCCATCACCCCGCCCCATTCTCCCTCTTTCCATCACCCCGCCCTATTCTCCCGCTTTCCATCACCCCGCCCTATTTGCCCCCTTCCATTACCTCGCCCCATTCTTCTACTTTCCATCACCCCGCCCCATTCTCCCTCTTTCCATCACCCCGTCCCATTCTCCCGCTTTCCATCACCCCGCCCCATTTTCTCACTTTCTATCACCCCGCCCCATTCTCCCTCTTTCCATCACCCCGCCCCATTCTCCCACTGACGGCCCTACAACACCCATCTGCCTCGCCGTCCCCCTCGCCCCGTCCCGCCTCAGAAGGAAACACGCTGGTTTGCGGAGGGGGTTTCGCCTCAGACAGACTTGGCCATTCCAGTGGCCACGCGGGTGCTTTGGCGGGTCGTAGCACTTTCACTGTTGACTTATGGTGACTTTTGATTATTCCTGATGGCTCCTGCCAACACCCCATATTTACCCCATTGATGTGAGCAACCCCCATCTTGGTTCATTGCCTTGCATGCACAACAATTCTCTGCACGACAGACGGCCTTAAGAAACCATCCTGTCTCCCCGCTACCCCCTCCTGTCACACCTAAATCTAGAAATGTGCCGGCTGCAGCAGCTGTTAGGGCTGCTGGAGGCGGGTTTGCCTCAGCTAGACCGGGAGTTCCAATGCCCAGGGAATCCACTTTCACCACTGACTTTGGACATGCTGCTCATTTTAGAAACACATTGGTTGGAGCAGCTTCAAGTGCTGGTGGAGGCGGACTTGCTGCAGTCATACTTTGGAAGGTCATGACACTCTCGACTCGACTGCTCGTCGTAATTATGCTTCGTAGTTATGCTCCATTTCATCTCCCGTTAGCTGATTGCTAGATAGCTCAAACACGTTCGTCTGAGGGTGTCAACAAACACAAAAGTGTTCGCCGCCGCGACCAACATTTTTAGGTCGTGGGTCATTCAGTTTGAGCTCAAACCTTGGCGATCCTCCCACCCACAGCCCATACTCCCACCAGCAACAATATGAACCAGCTTAACATACACAAATTGGGTAGCGTAGTTAGTAGGGAGAGTAGATAGGATTTCGACAAAGGCTTTAAAGTGCCATTTCGGGTTTAGGCCAATGAGAATCCACCTGCCCCTGCTGAAATCGTAGGCGAATTCAACATTAAGGTCAGACTAGGACTGTACACTGACTATATCGAGGGCTGTGACAGGCGAGCACGAGCGAACATGAGGGTGTTCGCCCCTAGAGGCAAACAGCGAACACCCTTTTCCCTGAAAGTGTTTGCTGTTCGGTTTGCCCAGGTGACATGTTCGTCCCCTGCTCATGCCTAGTAGTGAGGGTTGCAATGGGGTAAAATTACTAGGGAGTTGAAGCTCACCGAGCTC
Source organism: Closterium sp. Yama58-4 (assembly GCA_947470075.1). NCBI lineage: Eukaryota > Viridiplantae > Streptophyta > Zygnematophyceae > Desmidiales > Closteriaceae > Closterium > Closterium sp. Yama58-4. Next base: position 2,111 of record CANIUD010000140.1, read on the forward strand.
CAACTTGGCACGAATCAATAACTTTGATGTGCTCAGTGTCCCGATTTGCATTGTTTGGAGTCAAACCGGTTTAGCCGATGAATTTTTTTTTTAACCTCAAACCAGTTCGACGTGCCTCACCCTACTAACTTTTGAAGTCAGTCAGGGTTGTACCTAAATTTGAGTAGGCGGTGAGATGTAACCTTTCAATTATGGAATCTTTGAGGTTGAAACAACCTGCATGAATTTAGATTCTCCATGAGTTTGTCGGACAGGCCTTCACATACGATGGGCTCTATAAGGTGCGTCCCACTTTAAGAGCTTATATGAATGCTTCGTGGGCCCATGTTAGCAACGGTCAGGTGCCGTACCTTGTCGCGGCGCGCGTTGTGCAGTTCATGTATCACCACCTATCTCCTGCTTCTCGTCCCTCAACAACCTTTCACGCCTCAAATCCAGCTGTCTGCTCCACCACACATGCCCTGTTTCTCAAGAACTGGCAGGCGGGGGTGCGAGTGCGGGGATTTTCAACATCTATCCAGCCTCCTTTACCTCCTATGGTTCGCCCATCTCTCCACCTTCGCCCCCCCCAGAATCGTCATACAGCGGGCGCGCGGACGCGGGGGCGCAAACAATTTCCTCCTAGGACGCCAATTCCCAATTCCTTTTTCTCCTCCCCCAATTCCTTTTCCTCCTCCAATTTTCTTTCCTCCTCCAATTTTTTTTCCTCCTCCAATTTCTTCTCCTTTTCCTCCAATTCCTCTTCCTCCTCTAATTCTTTTTTCTCTCCTCCAATCCTCCAATCCATTTTTCTCCTCCCCCAATTATTCTTCCCCCTCCTTCGATGTCTTCTCCTTTTCCTCCACCTCCAATTCTACCGGTCGTCGAGCGACCAGCGACCTCGCGCGACCAGCGACCTCGCGCGACCAGCGACCTCGCGCGACCTCGCGCGACCTGCGACCTCGCGCGATCTGCAAGGTTGTTGCCAAATGCTGCTCGCCGCGTCCTCGTCGTCCTCGTATCTTCCAGAGACCACCACAGCCCTTTATATTTCTACATTTTTTTTTACCTTTGTACTTATACCTTTTATACGTTTATACTTTTATAATTTCATACGATATATACTTTTATACATTTTATACTTTTATATTAAAGTATACAACGTATACATTTTATATTGAAAAATAAAAGTATAAAGATATAAAACGTATAGATATTATAAAAGTATTAAAAATGTTGTTGCCACCCTGTCCGATGTACCAAATGCTGCTCGCCGCGTCCTCGTCGTCCTCGTATCTTCCAGAGACCACCACAGCCATATTATTGCCGCGTCCTCGTTGTCCTCGTATCCTCAAAATACTGTTGCCACTGCCGCGGCCTTATTGCCACATCCATTACATTTCGTGTGTTCGCATTGCCAAAAGGCATTATATCAAATAACTACAAATTAACAAAATATATTCTCGTTCACAACCACAATTCTCAGCCCTTGTAAGATTCTCGTCGTATTGAAATCTGAAAACGATAAAAACTGAATATTTGCGTCGCTGAATGCGTCCAAAACCCCCTGGCCCGTGCGATGTCGCAACTGTCGGCAACTGTCGGCACGTCACCCGTCGAACGCTTACATGACGCCGAAGCACCGCTCCCACCCGCTCATGTCCACCACCTTTTTTGTCTTGTCCCTTGTCAAACATTGTATGTTTATATTGTTTAGGCTATAGTGGGTTTAGCCTTAGAGGGTACACAAACTTAGGGTTTCATACTTGTACCCACCTTCCTGCTAGTTCATCCATTCTCGTTCTATTCTAGATTCTGACATGGTATCAGAAGCCTAGGTTGCTACCTAGGACCGCTTTCTACAATGGGCCCACTATTCCGCTAGGCGCGCCCTCGTGCGCCCTACCTTACGTGCGCCCTCGTGCGCCCTACCTTACGTGCGCCCTCGTGCGCTCTACCTTACGTGCGCCCTCGTGCGCCTTTCTCTGCTAGTGCGCCTTCGTGCGCCCTCGTGCGCCCTCGTGCGCCCTCGTGCGCCCTCGTGCACCCTCGTGCGCCCTCGTACGCCCTCGTGCGCCCTCGTGCGCCCTCGTGCGCCCTCGTACGCCCTCGTGCGCCCTCGTGCGCTCTCGAGCTGCCCCTGCAGGTCCGTCAGGCCCCCGAGCCGCCGCTGCAGGCCCGTCAGGCCCGAGAGCCGCCCCTGCACACCCGTCAGGCCCGCGCGCAGCCTCTGCACGACCGCGCGCCGCCCCTGCAGGCTCTCGCCGCCCGCCGCGTCGCCCTGCCCGTGGCGTCGCCGCCTTCCCGCGGCGTCGTTGCCTGCCCGCGACGTAGCCCCTGTCCGCGGCGTCGTCGCCTGCCCGCGGCGTCGTCGCCTGCCCGCGGCGTCGTCGCCTGCCCGCGGCGTCGCCGCCTGCCCGCGGCGTCGTCGCCTGCCCGCGGCGTCGTCGCCTGCCCGCGGCGTCGTCGCCTGCCCGCGGCGCCGTCGCCTGCCCGCGGCGTCGTCCCCTGCCCGCGGCGTCGGCGCCTGCCCGCGGCGTCGTCGCCTACCCGCGGCGTCGCCACCTGCTAGCGGCGTCGCCCTACTCGCGGCGTCGCCACCTGCCCGCCGCGTCGCCCTGCCCGCGGCGTCGCCCTGCCCGCGGCGTCGCCACCTGCCCGCCGCGTCGCCCTGACCTAATCCGCCTCTCGCCCCTGGAGCAGCCGCCACTGCAGCAGCAGCCCCTGGAGCCGCCCGCCACTGCAGCAGCAGCCCCTGGAGCCGCTCGCCACTGCAGCAGCCGCCCCTGGAGCCGCCCGTCACTGCAGCAGCCCCCTCTGGAGCAGCACGCACCTGCAGCAGCCGCCCCTGGAACAGCCCGCACCTGCAGCAGCCGCCCCTGGAGCAGCCCGCACCTGCAGCAGCCGCCCCAGTGGCACCTGGAGCAGCTGCCGTCGCGGCCCAGCCTCGCCCTGCCGCAGCTGCCGCGGAGCTCCCTGCTGCGGCCCGGCCCAGCCCTGCAGTTGTAGCGGCCCCACTGTCGCCACCGTCTTGCGCCTGCCGCGCCGACCACTGGTGAGCATTGCCCAGTACTGCTGCAACTGCCTTTTCTACTCCCACTGCCACTGCTCCTGCTGTTACTACTGTTACTGCCGCTACTGCTACTACTGCTGCTCCTGACGTGGCCAGATGCAGCTCCAGGGCTGTGCGCGTGAGTCCCCCACGCCCCAGCAGCTTCGTGCGCGTGAGTGGTACGCTAGTCGGGGCTGTCGGGGTGGCCGTAGTGGTAGTCGCTCTGGAGTGGGTCGGTCGGGAGCTTCTGGTAGTGGACAGGTGCAGCTGCCGTGTCCTCCTTCGCCCCAGCTGCTTCGTGCGCGTGAGTGGTACGCTAGTTTGGGCTGTCGGGGTGGCCGTAGTGGTAGTCGCTCTGGAGTGCATCGGTCGGGAGCTTCTGGTAGTGGACAGGTGCAGCAGCCGTGTCCTCCTTCGCCCCAGCTGCTGTGTCCTCCTTCGCCCCAGCTGCTTCGTGCGCGTGAGTGGTACGCTAGTTTGGGCTGTCGGAGTGGCCGTAGTGGTAGTCGCTCTGGAGTGCATCGGTCGGGAGCTTCTGGTAGTGGACAGGTGCAGCAGCCGTGTCCTCCTTCGCCCCAGCTGCTTCGTGCGCGTGAGTGGTACGCTAGTTTGAGCTGTCGGAGTGGCCGTAGTGGTAGTCGCTCTGGAGTGCATCGGTCGGGAGCTTCTGGTAGTGGACAGGTGCAGCAGCCGTGTCCTCCTTCGCCCCAGCTGCTTCGTGCGCGTGAGTGGTACGCTAGTTTGGGCTGTCGGAGTGGCCGTAGTGGTAGTCGCTCTGGAGTGCATCGGTCGGGAGCTTCTGGTAGTGGACAGGTGCAGCAGCCGTGTCCTCCTTCGCCCCAGCTGCTTCGTGCGCGTGAGTGGTACGCTAGTTTGAGCTGTCGGAGTGGCCGTAGTGGTAGTCGCTCTGGAGTGCATCGGTCGGGAGCTTCTGGTAGTGGACAGGTGCAGCAGCCGTGTCCTCCTTCGCCCCAGCTGCTTCGTGCGCGTGAGTGGTACGCTAGTTTGGGCTGTCGGAGTGGCCGTAGTGGTAGTCGCTCTGGAGTGCATCGGTCGGGAGCTTCTGGTAGTGGACAGGTGCAGCAGCCGTGTCCTCCTTCGCCCCAGCTGCTTCGTGCGCGTGAGTGGTACGCTAGTTTGAGCTGTCGGAGTGGCCGTAGTGGTAGTCGCTCTGGAGTGCATCGTTCGGGAGCTTCTGGTAGTGGACAGGTGCAGCTGCCGTGTCCTGTCAGTGAGGCTGCCGCTCTAGGTGCTAGTACGTCTGTTGCCCTAGGTGCTGGTGAGGCTGCTACTCTAGGTCCTAGTGAGTCTGCGCCCCCTGGTACTGAGTCGACTGAGGCCCTGCACACCTTCACCCTGGACTCAGGTGCTTCTCGCTGTTTCTTTCGTGACCGCACTGCCCTTGAGCCGCTTGCTCGGCCAGTTGCTGTCTCCCTCGCTGACCCCTCTGGGGGTCCGGTCATTGCGACCTCCTCCACTGTTCTTCCCTGTCCTGCGGTCCCGTCGGGCACACTGTCAGGTCTCCACCTCCCCTCGTTCTCTACGAACTTGGTGGCGGGTTGTGCGCTCCAGGATGCGGGTGTTCACCAGTTCACCCCTGCCTACGAGCGCGTGACACACTTCACGTGTGCTCGGACGGGCCGTCACCTGGCTACCTTCACTCGGCAGCCGGGGTCGGACCTGTACACACTGACCACTGAGTCCCCTCAGGTAGCTGCGTCCGCGTCTGCGTCAGGTCAGCTGTCGGCCCCCTGCTCGTGTCGCTCTCTGGCGCACGACACCGTTCTCTGGCACCACCGACTTGGCCACCCGTCTGTGCAGCGCCTTCGTGCCATGCACAAACGGCAGCTTGTCTCTGGTCTTCCCAGGGTGCTCCCTCCCCTCCCACCCTCGCCTGCTCCTCCCTGTCTTCCCTGTGTCGAGGGGCGGCAGCGCGCCGCTCCTCACTCCTCCTCCTTTCCCCCGACGACTGCTCCCCTGCAGACGCTCCACCTGGACGTGTGGGGCCCAGCCCGCGTCCGTGGACAGGGTCAGGAGAGGTACTTCCTGATTGTTGTTGACGACTACTCTCGCTACACCACGGTCTTCCCCTTGCGCACCAAGGGTGAGGTCCCTGATGTCTTGATCCCTTGGATCAGCAGAGCTCGTCTCCAGCTCAGCGAGCGTTTCCGCTCGGACTTTCCTGTCCTGCGTTTGCACTCTGACAGAGGTGGTGAGTTCACCTCCGACCTTCTGGCAGCCTACTGTGCCGAGCACGGCATTGAGCAGTCGTTCACGCTTCCGGCCTCTCCACAGCAGAATGGGGTTGCTGAGCGCCGCATTGGCTTGGTCATGGAGGTCGCTCGTACCTCCCTGATCCATGCGGCTGCTCCCCACTTTCTGTGGCCGTTTGCAGTCCGATACGCTGCGCATCAGCTCAACCTCTGGCCCCGTGTCTCCTTGCCGGAGACTTCCCCGACACTGCGTTGGACGGGAGAGGTTGGCGATGCGTCGCGTTTCCGGGTCTGGGGATCCCGAGCTTTTGTTCGCGACACGTCCGCGGACAAGCTCTCCCGTCGCGCTGTTCCTTGTGTCTTCCTTGGCTTTGTCCCGGACGCCCCTGGTTGGCAGTTTTACCACGTCACCTCGCGCCGGGTTCTGCCCTCTCAGGACGTCACTTTTGACGAGTCCGTCCCCTACTACCGCCTCTTCCCCTACCGCACTGCCCCGCTCCCTCCCCCGCCTCTCTTCCTCGCGCCAGGTGCTGCTGTGGTAGACCCCCTCCCCCCTCAGGGTGCCGCTCCCTCAGGTGTGTCCCAGGTAGACCCGGTTGAGCCTGTCGAGGTCGCTGTCGACTCTCGTCCTGCTAGGGGTGCTGCGCCTGCGAGTGAGGAGCCTGGCGGTGCTGAGTCTGGGGGTGCGGAGCCTGGGGGTGCTGAGCCTGGGGGTACTGAGCCTGGGGGTGCGGAGCCTGGGGGTGCAGACCTTGGAGGTGCGGAGCCTGGGGGTGCTGAGCCTGGAGGTGCTGAGTCTGGGGGTGCTGAGCCTGAGAGTGCCACACCTGGAGGAGCCCTCTCCTCGCAGCAGCTGCAGGAGAGGTACCTACAGTACTGCGACCTCCGGAGAGGTGCTGCTGGAGCGGGTACCAGTGCTTCCCCTCCTACCCGGGAGCTCCCCTCCCTTCAGCAGATCCGAGAGTGGTACACACGGCGCTGCAGCCTTCGGAGTGGCGCTCCTGGTGCTGCGGACCCTGGAGTTGGAGCTGCTGCTGGTGCTGAGGACCCGAGCGGTGGAGCTACTGCTGGTGCTGAGGACCCGAGCGTTGGAGCTGCTGCTGGCGCTGAGGACCCGAGGGGTGGAGCTGCTGCTGGTGCTGAGGACCCGGGCAGTGGAGCTGCTGCTGGTGCTGAGGACCCGGGCGGTGGAGCTACTGCTGGTGCTGAGGACCCTGGCGCTGGTGTCTCTGGTGGTTCTGGAGACGCTGCGCGGCCGCGACCGTACTTCGTACCACTCCTTCAGCAGGTTCTTGGTCAGGCTCCTCCTCCTCGTCCTCCTCCCTCCTTAGAGTGTCCTCCGCCTGTCCAGTCGCAGTCCCAGTTACCGCCTGCCTCGCCTCTCCCTGGTCCCTCTCCTTACACTGGTCCCACAGGAGGTCTTACGGAGCGTCGTGAGCCTGAGTCTCGTCCTGCGTCGCCTGTTCGTACTGCTCGCACTGGTCGTCGTGTCCCACGTGAGCGTCCTCCTCCTGTCCCTGGCACTCACTACATGACCCTGCGTCCCTCCACTGCTCCTCAGCGTGTCCCTCTACCGTCTCCTCCTGCGTCCTCTCTACCTACTCTTCCTGACCCGGAGTCTGACTCCCGTCGTGCTGCCAGTCCCACTGTCACGCGTCTCCTCGCCACTGTTGTCACTGACCCTACCTTTGAGTCCTCTGCTGCGTCTGCTCTGGTCGCTGAGTTGGTTGACTTTGCTGCCCGGTGTCGTCTAGACTACGCCGCTAGCCTTGTTGCTGAGTCTGAGTCTGTCTGTCCTCCGTCCGTCGGGGGTGAGTGTGCTCTTGGCACGGACGTCCTTGAGGACAGACAGGAGGAGTTCCAGTGCTTTGCTGCTGCTTTGCCCCATCTCGTGTCCATGCTAGTTGCCCCTGAGGGAGACCCGGATGCACCAGACATCCCGACCCCGCGCTCTTACGCAGAGGCGATAGAGGGTCCCTACTCCTCTCAGTGGCAGACAGCTATGGACGCAGAGATGGCTTCCTGGAAGTCCACAGGCACCTACGTCGACGAGGTTCCCCCACCTGGGGCGAACATCGTCAGTGGCATGTGGATTTTCAGGGTGAAGCGGCCGCCGGGTTCTCCTCCTGTCTTCAAGGCGCGCTACGTTGCTCGAGGCTTCAGTCAGCGAGAGGGAGTAGACTTCTTCCAGACCTTCTCCCCCACCCCGAAGATGACTACTCTTCGGGTGCTGCTGCACATAGCCGCTCAGCGCGACTACGAGCTTCACTCACTTGACTTCAGCACAGCTTTCTTGCAGGGCAGCCTGCACGAGGAGATCTGGCTGCGTCGCCCTCCTGGCTTCACTGGGTCGGTTCCTCCTGGCACCCAGTGGAGGCTCCAGCGACCGGTCTACGGTCTCCGCCAGGCGCCGCGTGAGTGGCACGACACACTGAGGACTACACTTGCGGCTCTTGGGTTCGCTCCTTCTACTGCTGACCCGTCGCTGTTTCTACGCACCGACACCTCGCTGCCGCCGTTCTACATCCTCGTGTACGTCGACGACTTGGTCTTTGCCACTGCTGACACTGTGGCACTCGCCCACGTGAAGTCGGAGCTGCAGAAGAGACACACGTGCACAGACCTGGGTGAACTGACAAGCTATCTTGGGTGATCACCCGGGACAGAGCACGGCGCACCATTACCTTGACTCAGTCACACATGGTGCAGCAGATCCTTCAGCGCTTCCGCTTCACGTACTCCTCGCCACAGTCCACTCCTCTGCCTACAGGTCACTCGCTCTCAGCTCTGCCTTCGGATGAGTCCGTAGAGCCGAGTGGCCCGTATCCAGAGCTTGTGGGCTGCCTCATGTACCTGATGACCTGCACTCGACCTGACCTTGCATACCCTCTTAGCATCCTTGCACGCTATGTCGCTCCTGGCCGTCACAGGAAGGAGCACATGGATGCTGCTAAGAGGGTGTTGCGCTACTTGTGCAGTACGTCGGGCATGGGGCTAGTGCTTGGAGGGCGAGACCGAGTTGTACTCACTGGTCACTCAGACGCTTCTTGGGCGGACGACCAGGCTACTCAGCGGTCGTCTCAGGGTTACACCTTCAGCCTTGGCTCCGGCTCAGTTTCTTGGCGTTCCACACGCTCTTCTTCTGTTCTCAGCTCGAGTTGTGAGGCTGAGATCTACGCCACAGCCATGGCGGCCCAGGAGCTACGCTGGCTGACCTACCTGCTGACCGACTTGGGAGAGCAGCCTCGTTCTCCTCCAGTGCTGTACGTCGACAACAAGGCTGCCATTGCCTTGTGTGAGGAGCACAGACTGGAGCACAGAACGAAGCACATCGCCCTGCGGTACTTCCTTGCTCGAGAGCTGCAGCAGCGCGGTCAGCTTTGTCTGCGTTACGTGGCCACTGAGGCCAACACTGCTGATGTGTTCACCAAGGCGCTACAGCCTTGTGACCATCAGCGCTTCTGTACTCTTCTAGGCCTTGTGCCTGCTGGACCTCACTTGCTTACTTCTTGACTCTGTTTGTACTGTGATCTCTATATATATACCTGCATGCTTACACTTGCTAGGTTGCGATCACTGTATCTCTTGCTATATTATCAAACTGCATGTGAACTGGTCTTGTGACCGCTTGCTTGTGCTCGGAATTTGTGTGGTATCCTTGAGATCCACCCTGAGCCTGTTTTGCTTTGCTTTGCTTTGACTGGTCTTGTGACCCTCTGGTTGTCTCCCACTTCGCCTATGGGGGTGTGTCAAACATTGTATGTTTATATTGTTTAGGCTATAGTGGGTTTAGCCTTAGAGGGTACACAAACTTAGGGTTTCATACTTGTACCCACCTTCCTGCTAGTTCATCCATTCTCGTTCTATTCTAGATTCTGACATCCCTCACCTCGTCTGCATAGTAACGCGCGTCTGGTTGGGAGGAAGAGAGAGGAGAACGGGGTGAGAGGGCGAGGAGAGGGAAAAGGAGTGGGAAGAGGGGGGACAGAGTCGAGACGACGTGGGTGAGCGGCGAGAGGAGTGAGAAAGTGAAGGGGAGAGAATGTGAGATATGCAGATGGGCTTGAGGTGGGTGACATGGGTGAAGGTGAACGACCCTGCACTCCATGCACTTGCATTGACTATCCTGTGCGCAGATCGGCTCTTTTCACCGTTTAAGCTAGGGTTGATGTTCGTGCAAATATGCTTATTAAGTTTGCCTGCAGCGCATCTAGTAGTGGATGGGCGTACGTGATGGATGGCACTCATACGAATGTCTTCTTGAGGACGGTAGAGATGGAGGACGGCCACATCGACCATAATGACTCCTTCAACAGCTTCCTGCGCTTACGCATGCATAGCAACACGCGGAACGCATGCACGGTTCGCTGGCGGACGGACGGGCGGTCGCGGGCGGGCGGGCGCACGTGCCCAACAGGGCGCGCTGCAAGTGTACCTCCTATGTACACCGCGTCTCCTGGCCTCCCGAACCTGCCCTCTTCGCCTCCCTCGCATCTTCTCCGAAGATCCTCCAACCGCGCTCTTTTTCAAAGAAGGCTCTCAGACCATCCCAACTGCGCGCCTGCCCCCGCCCCTAGGTAGGCTCGCGCCCGGTGCCCCCTGCACTGCGCCCGTGGCTCGCACCCCGCGCCCGCCGAAAACGAGGAAGAAAACAGAGAACGAGGCCGAAGGCATGGTGGCGAAAGTGAAACGAATTTTCCGCCTGCACTGATTTTTTCCCGCACCAGCTCGTCCGTGCTACGCAGACAGACCCACTTTCTAGGATACCCCTATTGAAGTACCACTACTACTACCGCGTCATCAGCTCTCTTCAAGCTCTCTTTGTCGTCGCCAGCTCCCTTCAAGCTGTCTTTGCCATCACCAGCTGACGACCTAAAAATGTTGGTCGGGGCGGCAAACACTTTTGTGTTTGTTGACACCCTCAGACGAACGTGTTTGAAGCTATTCAGCAATCAGCTAACGGGAGATGAAATGGAGCATAACTACGAAGCATAATTACGACGAGCAGTCGAGTCGAGAGTGTCATGACCTCCACCAGCACTTGAAGCTGCTCCAACCAATGTGTTTCTAAAATGAGCAGCACGTCCAAAGTCAGTGGTGAAAGTGGATTCCCTGGGCATTGGAACTCCCGATTCTGGCTGAGGCAAACCCGCCTCCAGCAGCCCTAACAACTGCTGCAGCCGGCACACTTCTAGATTCAGGTGTGGCGGGAGGGGGCAGCGGGGAGAGGAGGATTTCTTAAGGCCGTCTGTCGTGCAGAGAATTGTTGTGCATGCAAGGAAATGAACCGAGATGGGGGTTGCTCACATCAATGGGATAAATATGGGTGTGTTGGCAGGAGCCATCAAGAATCATCAAAAGTCAGCATAAGTCAACAATGAAAGTGCTACGACCGGCCAAAGCACCCGCGTGGTTACTGGAATGGCCAAGTCTGGCTGAGGCGAAACCCCCTCCGCAAACCAGCGTGTTTCTAGACTGAGGCGGGACCGGGCGAGGGGGACGGCGAGGCAGATGGGTGTTGTAGAACCGTCAGTAGTGCAGAGGAATGCTGTGCATGCGAGGCAAAGAGTCCTGAGGAGAGGCAGTAGGGAGATGGAGGCGCTACTCTGTGGGTTTGCAAAGCGGTTGAGTGGGTTATGGGAGGAAACAAATGGGGCGGGGTGATGGAAAGCGGAAGAATGGGGCGGGGTGATGGAAAGAGGGAGAATGGGGCGGGGTGATGGAAAGCAGGAGAATGGGGCAGGGTGATGGAAAGCGGGAGAATGGGACGGGGTGATGGAAAGAGGGAGAATGGGGCGGGGTGATGGAAAGCGAGAGAATGGGGCGGGGTGATGGAAAGCGGGAGAATGAGGCGGGGTGATGGAAAGCGGGAGAATGGGGAGGGGTGATGGAAAGCGGGAGAATGGGGCAGGGTGATGGAAAGCGGGAGAATGGGCCGGGGTGATGGAAAGCGGGAGAATGGGGCGGGATGATGGAAAGCGGGAGAATTGGGCGGGGTGATGGAAAGCGGGAGAATTGGGCGGGGTGATGGAAAGAGGGAGAATGGGGCGGGGTGATGGAAAGAGGGAGAATGGGGTGGGGTGATGGAAAGAGGGAGAATGAGGCGGGGTGATGGAAAGCGGGAGAATGGGGCGGGGCGATGGAAAGCGGGAGAATGGGGCGCGGCGATGAAAAGTGGGAGAAGGGGCGGGGTGATGGAAAGAAAAGAATGGAGCGGGGTGATGGAAAGCGGGAGAATGGGGCGGGGTGAGGGAATGGAAAGAGGGTGAATGGGGCGGGTGATGGAAAGAGGGAGAATGGGGTGGGGTGATCAAAAGAGGGAGAATGGGGTGGGGTGATGGAAAGCGGGAGAATGGGGCGAGGTGATGGAAAGCGGGAGAATGGGGCGGGGTGATGGAATGAGGGAGAATGGGGCGGGGTGATGGAAAGCGGGAGAATGGGGCGGGGTGATGGAAAGCGGGAGAATGGGGCGGGGTGATGGAAAGCGGGAGAATGGGGCAGGGTGATGGAAAGCGGGAGAATGGGGCGGGGTGATGGAAAGCGGGAGAATGGGGCGGAGTGATGGAAAGCGGGAGAATGGGGCGGGGTGATGGAAAGCGGAAGAATGGGGCGGGGTGATGGAAAGCGGGAGAATGGGGCGGGGTGATGGAAAGAGGGAGAATGGGGCGGGGTGATGGAAAGCTGGAGAATGGGGCGGGGTGATGGAAAGAGGGAGAATGGGGCGGGGTGATGGAAAAAGAGAGGAAGTGGAGCGGGATGATGAAAAGAGGGAGAATGGTGCGGGGTGATGGAAAGCGGGAGAATGGGGCGGCGTGATGGAAAGAGGGAGAATGGGGCGGGGTGATGGAAAGAGGGAGAATGGGGCGGGGTGATGGAAAGAGGGAGAATGGGGCAGGGTGATGGAAAGAGGGAGAATGGGGCGGGGTGATGGAAAGAGGGAGAATGGGGCGGGGTGATGGAAAGAGGGAGAATGGGGCGGGGTGATGGAAAGAGGGAGAATGGGGCGGGGTGATGGAAAGCGGGAGAATGGGGCGGGGTGATGGAAAGCGGGAGAATGGGGCGGGGTGATGGAAAGCGGGAGAATGGGGCGGGGTGATGGAAAGAGGGAGAATGGGGCGGGGTGATGGAAAGAGGGAGAATGGGGCGGGGAGGGGCTGACATCCTCTTCTCCGAGAATCCCACGACGGCCATGCTGGCCACGTCCCTTTTTCTCTTAGACAAATCTAGTAGTTCTCTCATAGCGTCGTTTAGGGTGACACAACAAAGAATACTCGTTCTATGAGGGAAAAACTTCTAAATCCCAAATCAATGCTTTGTGATTTGTGACCCTGATGCTCTGTCAACGAAGGCTCACTGTATGAGGGATACTCTCGACGACGAGGATCCGTTCTGAGGAATGTCGACGACGGGCGGTGAATGGGGGCGCGACGAAGACGCCGACGGAGGCACAAGATGAGGAGGGCTCGCGCACGGGCGCGAGCGGGCGGGCGTGCGGGCGCGGATTGCGCTGGCGGGCGGGCTCCACAACCACAATGCTCGGCCCTTGTAGGTTTCGCGTCGTAGTGATATCTGGAAATGATAAGAAATGAATATTCTCGTCCCTGAACGTGCCCCAAACCCCCCACCCCGTGCTCTATTTTAATACCTTTATGTTTTTAATTTTTTTATACCTTTATAATGTATATACTTTTATACTTGCATTTCTAAATTGTGTGTTTTTGCGGAGAGTCACTACACAACGGGAGTGGCTCATCGCGTTTTAAAAAAGCTGCTCTGCGTGTTATGCCTCTGCCACTAATGCCACTGAAGAGAAGAACAAGAGAGAAGAGGGTGCGGGGCGGCGGCGGGCGGTCGGGGCATACTTGATAAGCATACTTGCACAAACTTCAACCCTAACTTTAACGGTGAAAGGAGAAAATCTGCGCACAGGACAATCAATACAAGTGCATGGCGTGCAGGGTCAGCAAGGCCGAAATCCGCTGGTGGCCGGAGAGTACTTGGTTTCAGACGAAGTAGTGAGCATCATGCGTCAAGCTGACCAAATTCTGCACGGGGGTGTGATAAGACCAAATGTAATCTGACACGGGGTGTCGGACTCCATTATCCTCGATGCGGTGCACTCCGTTATGTGATTCCATTACCTTCCCCCTCTTTCTTCTACTCCCTTTTCTACTTTCCCCATGTTCGATCATTCTTATCGTGACGTGTTCGGTCTTACGAGGAACTAGCTGTGTTTTCAAGCTGGTGCGGTGATTCTCTCTACTTTATTAGTCATCTTGCCATTATGTACAACTTATTTCGTTAGAACCTTGTTGCGGCGCGCGTTGTGCAGTTCATGTATCACCACCTATCTCCTGCTTCTCGTCCCTCAACAACCTTTCACGCCTCAAATCCAGCAGTCTGCGCCACCACACATGCCCTGTTTCTCAAGAACTGGCAGGCGGGGGTGCGGGTGCGGGGATTTTCAACATCTATCCAGCCTCCTTTACCTCCTATGGTTCGCCCATCTCTCCACCTTCGCCCCCCCACCAAAATCGTCATACAGCGGGCGCGCGGACGCGGGAGCGAAAACAATTTCCTTCTAGGGCGCCAATTCCCAATTCTTTCCCCCCAGCCCAAATTGTGACACGACTCTCAGGTTCACGTCGCTCGCCGTGAAAACCGGGAGGAAAATCCCGGCGGGACGAACCGTCGCGCTCGCCTTCCGCAGTTGCTGGGCTCCTTGCAGAGGCTTGTCGCGCACGATTTAACAAATCGAGAGCAGTCACAGCGGCAGAACCTCCTCCATGAGGAGAGCGGGAACGTTCACGCCTGGAGGAGGAATCACGATCTCTTTCACGGACGGGAGAAACAGCACGCCCGCTACTTCACAAATTCATTGTCGTCGTGGGAGGTCGTCCGCTTGCAGCAGAAATGAGTCTGCTAGCCATGTTTGTGAACCTGAAATTAATTACGTCTTCTAACAAGATACTCCTATGACCAGATTTGGGCATAGGAAGGGTTTAATGTGTGCAGGTTGTAAGCAAGAGAGAGTGAAAGATGCAAATGAGACTAGGTGGCAGGTCCTTTGGACCTGCCGAAATGTAAAGGAGCATGTCTCCTTTACAGCAAACCCCTCTTCAAGTCGCATCACAATCTGTAAATTTTTTTGTTAAAAAAAATATTCATTTCCTTTTCCTTCTCTAGTTTTTTTTCCTCCTCCAATTTCTTCTCATTTTCCTCCAATTCGTCTTCCTCCACTAATTCTTTTTTCTCCTCCTCTAATCCTCCAATCCCTTTTTCTCCTCCCCCATTTATTCTTCCTCCTCCTTCGATGCCTTCTGCTTTTCCTCCACCTCCAATTCTACCGGTCGTCGAGCGAGCAGCGACCTCGCGCGACCAGCGATTTCGCGCGACCAGCGACCTCGCGCGACCAGCGACCTCGCGCGACCAGCGACCTCGCGCGACTAGTGACCTCGCGCGATCTGCAGGGTTGTTGCCAAATGCTGCTCGCCGCGTCCTCGTCGTCCTCGTATCTTCTATAGATCATCACAGCCCTTTATATCTCTATTTTTTATACCTTTACACTTATACCTTTTATATGTTGTATACTTTTATAATTTCATACGATTCATACTTTTATACATTTTATACTGTTATATTAAAGAATCAAAAGAATAAAAGTATAAAGATATAAAACGTATGAATAGTATAAAGGTATTAAAAGTGTTGTTGCCACCCTGTCCGATGTACCAAATGCTGCTCGCCGCGTCCTCGTCGTCCTCGTATCTTCCAGAGACCACCACAGCCCTATTATTGTCGCGTCCTCTTTGTCCTCGTATCCTCAGAAGACTGTTGCTACGGCCGCGGCCTTATTGTCACATTTATTACAGTCGAGTATCCGCATTGCCAAAAGGCTTTATCAAATAACTACAAATTAACAAAACACATTCTCGTTCAAAACCACAATTCTCAGCCTTTGTAAGATTCTCGTCGTATTGAAACCTGAAAACGATAAAAACTGAATATTTGCGTCGCTGAATGCGCCCGAAACCCCCCGGCCCGTGCGATGTCGCAACTGTTGGCAACTGTCGGCACGTCTGTTGTAGGTGGTTGTGGTATTTTGCTCTAGCTGGTTGTGGGCTAAGGGTTTGGGCAAAATGTGGTGGTTGGACTTGTTGCGGGCTGGATTTGAACTCGCACCCAACAAGCACCAACAAACCTTTGTTACCGACTACAACACCTTTGGTGTTGCTAGTTTGGCATTTTGGGTTGTTGGGGATTGTTGTAGGGCGAGGGTTGGGATGGTAGGGTTTGACAAACTCGTCACTTTTCAGATCTGAACTCTTGTTTATGGCATTCCTAGATATAATCCATGGCTGCCAAGTAATTCCGCCAGGATACCCCGTCGCACATAAATCGCGATAGCGATCGGCCTAGATCTTGGTTGAAGGCGTGCTTTACCATTCTGAAAAGTAGAGATTAAGACCTTTCTAACGCGTACTTGCTCATTGTTCTATGTCACGTGAGCTGCACGCAATGTTTCGCCGAAGTCGGCGGACTTAATCTCTTGTTACGCTCTCCAGATTCGCACGCTTTCCATTAACGTCACCCGCCAAACGCTTACATGACGCCGAAGCACCGCTCCCACCCGCTCATGTCCACCACCTTTTTTGTCTTGTCCCTCACCTCGTCTGCATAGTAGCGCGCGCCTAGGTGAGAGGAAGAGAGGGGCGAACGGGGGGAGAGGGCGAGGAGAGGGAAAAGAAGTGGAAAGAGGGGGGACAGAGTCGAGACGACGTGGGTGAGCGGCGAGAGGAGTGAGAAAGTGAAGGGGAGAGAATGTGAGATATGCAGATGTAATGGAGGTGGGTGACGAGGGTGAAGGTGAACGACCTTGCCGACCCTGCACTCTATGCACTTGTATTGATTGTCCTGTGCGCAGATCGACTCCTTTCACCGTTAAAGCTAGGGTTGAAGTTCGTGCAAATATGCTTATTAAGTATGCCTGCAGCGCAGCTACTAGTGGATGGGCGTAAGCAATGGATGGCACTCATACGAATGTCTTCTTGAGGACGGTAGAGATGGAGGACGGCCACATCGACCATAATGACTCCTTCAACAGCTTCCTGCGCTTTCGCGTGCAGAGAAACACACGAAACGCATGCACGGTTCGCTGACGGACGGACGGGCGGTCGCGGGCGGTGGCGGGCGCGCGGCCACAGGTGGCAGCGGGCGCGCGGCCGCGAGCGATCGCGGGCGGGCGGGCGCACGTGCCCCACAGAGCGCGCTGCGAGTGTACCTCCTATGTACACCGCATCTCCTACCACCGCGTCTCCTACCACCGCGTCTCCTGGCCTCCCGAACCCGCCCTCTCCGCCTCCCTCGCATCTTCTCCGAAGATCCTCCAACCGCGTCTTTTTTCAAAGAAGGCTGTCATAGCATCCTTGAGGGCTACAAAACAAGGAAGGCTCCCAACTGCGCGCCTGCCCCCGCCCCTAGGTAGGCTCGCGCCCGGTGCCCCGTGCAGTTGTGAGCCTTCCTTCTTTTGAAAGAGGACATGTGACTTCCAGGAAAACCGGGCGGTTGAGCGCGGTGCCACAGACACCTAAGGGTCTCCTGTTGGGACGACCCTGTCCGCTTCTCCTCGTGAATCCTGATTGTTCTCTTTCTGTCTCATGACTGATATAGCTTGGTTGAGGTTTAAGAGTCAGGTTACCTAAGTAGCAGACGAGGTGGACAGCCATTATTGTTTTGTTCTCTCCGCCATTCATAATGTCAGACGAATCGCCGATCCAGCGGTTACCTGAAGATGTTCTTTCTCGGATCCTGTGTTTTCTGGTTCGACCTGATGGCCAGTTAGAGCACGCAATCCTCCTATTCTTTTTTCTCCTCCCCCAATTATTTTTCCTCCTCTAATGCTTTCTCTTTTTCCTCCAATTCATTTTCCTCCACCTCTAATTCCTTCTGAATGTTAGAACAGCATCAAATGTGGGGAAGAAAGGGGTGGTTATGGCAACAAACCTTGGCGATCATCCCACCCACAGCCCATACTCCCACCAGCAACACTATGCACCAGCTTAATGTACACAATTAAGGAAGCGTAGTTAGTACGGAGAGTAGATAGGATTCCGGCAAAGGCTTTATACTGCTATTTGGGGTTTAGTCCAATGAGAATCCATCTGCCCCTGCTGAAATCGTAGGCGAATTCATCATTAAGGTCAGATTAGGACTGTACACTGACTATATCGAGGGCTGTGACAGGCGAACACGAGCGAACATGAGG
This sequence comes from Closterium sp. Yama58-4, assembly GCA_947470075.1. Lineage (NCBI taxonomy): Eukaryota > Viridiplantae > Streptophyta > Zygnematophyceae > Desmidiales > Closteriaceae > Closterium > Closterium sp. Yama58-4. The sequence continues at coordinate 19,620 of CANIUD010000140.1, forward strand.
GTGTTCGCCCCTAGAGGCAAACAACGAACACCCTTTTCCCTGAAAGTGTTCGCTGTTCGGTTTGCCCAGGTGAAATGTTCGCCCCCTGCTTATGCCTAGTAGTGAGGGTTGCCATGGGGTAAATTACTAGGGAGTTGAAGCTCACCGAGCTCCAACTTGACACAAATCAATAACTTTGATGTGCTCAATGTCCCGATTTGTATTGTTTGGAGTCAAACCGGTTTAACCGATGATTTTTTTTTTTTTTAACCTCAAACCAGTTCGACGTGCCTCACCCTACTAACTTTTGAAGTCAGTCAGGGTTGTACCTAAATTTGAGTAGGCGGTGAGATGTAACCTTTCAATTATGTAATCTTTGGGGTTGAAACAACCTGCATGAATTTAGATTCTCCATGTGTTTGTTGTAACATGCGTTTTATTTTCCCTTTCCCAAATTTGGGTGTTTGCGGTGGTACAGAATAGCATCAATGTGAAGAATGATGTGCGGGTCATTCGAGGGCACAAAAGCAAGAAGTCTATCGTCGGACAGGCCTTCACATACGATGGGCTCTATAAGGTGCGTCCCACTTTAAGAGGTTATATGAATGCTTCGTGGGTCCACGTTAGGGCGGGGTCAGCACGTTCATTTTGCATGACTGTACAGTTCATCCGTCGTGGTGCATAACGATTTCAAATGGTTTAAGGCGGTTTTAGTCGCAAGTTTAAGCGCAAGTTTGAACCGCTAAAATAAACCGTTTTAAACCGTGACGAAACGAGAGTAACCGCTCAAAATGAACTGTTATGGGGCTATAAAGGAACGCGCTGACCCCGCCCTTAGCAAGGGACAGGTGCCGTTCATGTGGAACACCTTGGAATGTCACCATCTTACCATTCCCAATCGGGGCCGGTTTGGATCTGGCCTTACTCAGTTGCTGGCCCGACCTGGTTCGACCCAGGCTGGCGTGCATCCCCATTTCAACACCCTGCGTCTATTGGGTTCACATGGATCAGCCCGAGTCGTCTTCAGACTCTCTCACCCCACTTTGTTGTTGATTGGCTTATTTTTAATAGTTTTAGATCAAGTGTAGGCATCACTACACCATTTTATGCCTGATGCATGTTTCTTTCTTTTGTTTCTTTTTCCTTTTCTTTTTTGTTTTAATCCCCGTAACCGCAATAGGTGAAGCAACATAAGTATGTGGTTGGCAAACAAGGCTTCCTTGCCCACAAGTTCCTTCTCGCTCGTAACCCCAACCAGCCGCCTCTCACGATTGACCAGGTTTCACCCTTTCCCCATGTGCACGCACAATTTTGTTATTGTCAATTGATTCTTGTGGGTGCTTGAAAACGGAAGTTTTGTTGCCCAGTCAAGTTTCAATGAAGCCGGTTAATGTTCATATGAACAGGATTGTGTGTGAACCATACTAATTAACAGAATCTGGAGAGTTAATTTGTTATCTTGGGCGGCAAAGTGCAATGGAGCACGGCGTCGGCCTGGTCTTGAGCCAGTCTGGAGCCTTAAATGTGGTCCTGGCTTGGGCCGGATGACCTGGGCTGGCTTGCTGGCCCCTTTGTATAAGGCTAGGCTGTCTCCGGGTCAAGTCGGACCAGTCCAATAGCCGTTTCTTAAGGCAGAAAATGGCTGAAGGCTGAAAATAGAAATTCTGGGGATGTGCAGTGAGTTGTTTACTTTCTGTATTCGTAAGGCTAGATAGCAAGGAGTAAAGTGATGTGGGATGATGTATCCTGGCTTGTGGTTAGCAAGTAAGCTTGTTGTATGGAGAACACTTGCATAGGTACAATCCATCCCGTCTTTGGTGCTCAATATAGAGCCATGGCTTTATCCGAGCGATATTGCTGGCCAAGTTGATTCATCAGTGCAACGACCCTGCTCGGCCATATCGACCCGAGACCCGATTGACTCGTAATTGTCGGGTCCTTTTCGACCCACCAGTTTCGGTCGCCCTATGACCCGACTTGGGCAGTTATATGCGAGGATGAATCGTTGAGGTGCCCTATCTTTGTAGATCGGCGATCATGATCTCAGGTCGACGGTCTACATGTGTTGATCCGTGCAGATTGGTGATCGAAATTGCCACTCCGCGCAGGTAGGAGGTCCAACTTACCCTCTAAGCCCGGATCGGATCAGTTGTCCTCCGGCCCGATTGCGAGTCGACCTGACCTACCAGTGCCTATGATGGGGTGGAGAAGTTTTGGGCCGGGTCAATGCTGGTCATGTCGATGATGTTTGATGAATATTGTTACTACATTTTACTTTGCGTACTTCTCAACCGAGAAATGCATAAACTTTGTGATTAGACAGAACAATGATCGAACTCGAACACGTTTGGACCAAGCCAAATTCTCGAGACGAGAATTGCTTTTCTGTGATGTGTGTCTTGCTCAAACGGGTGCGGAGATTTTCAACATCTGTCCAGCATCTTTCATCTCCTACGGTTCGCCCACCTCTCTATCTTTGCCCCTCACTAGAATCGTCATCCAGCGGGCGCGCGGACGTGGGGGCGGAAACAATTTCCTCCCAGGACGCCATCTGGACGTCCAGGGTGTCGTTTATGCGTATTTTCTTCTCCTCTTATTTCCCCTTTATTTTCTCCTCCTCTTTCTCCTCTGCCTGTTTCTCTTCCACATCCTCCCCTCATTCGCTTCCTCTTTCTCCACCTCCCAATTATCCTCATCTTTCTCTCCTCTCTTCTCTTTCTCTTGCTCTTTCTCCCTTTCACTTTCCTCCTCTTTCTCCTCTTCTTCCTCTAATTCCATTTCTCCTCCTCTTTATCCTCCAATTCTTTTTTCTCCTCCCCAATGCCTTCTCTTTTTCCTCCAATTCATTTTCCTCCACGTCTAACTTCTTCTGAATGTTAGAACAACGTCAAATGTGGGGAAGAAGGGGGTGGTTATGGCAAAGAGAGCTTGAAGAGAGCTGGTGACGGCAAAGACAGCTTGAAGGGAGCTGATGACGGCAAAGAGAGCTTGAAGAAAGTTGATGACGCGGTAGTAGTAGTGGTACTTTAGTAGGGGTGTCCTAGAAAGTGGGTCTGTTTTCGTAGCACGGACGAGCTGGTGCGGGAAAAAATTAGTGCAGACGGAAAATTCGTTTCACTCTCGCCACCATGCCTTCGGCCTCGTTCCTTTGTTTTCTTCCTCGTTTTCGACGGGCGTGGGGTGGGAGCCACGGGCGCGGTGCACGGGGCACTGGGCGCGGGGCGCGAGTGTACCTAGGGGCGAAAGCAGGCGCACAGTTGGGAGCGTTCCTTGTACTGTAGCCCTCCGCCGCCCCGCGACCGCCCGTCCGTCCGCCAGCGAACCGTGCATGCGTTCCGCGTGTTGCTCTGCTTGCGTAAGCGCAGGAAGCTGTTGAAGGAGTCATTATGGTCGATGTGGCCGTCCTCCATCTCTACCGTCCTCAAGAAGACATTCGTATGAGTGTCATCCATCGTGTACGCCCATCCACTACTAGTTGCGCTGCATGCATACTTAATAAGCATATTTGCACGAACTTCAACCCTAGCTTTAACGGTGAAAGGAGCCGATCAATACAAGTGCATGGAGTGCAGGGTCAGCAAGGTCGTTCACCTTCACCCATGTCACCCACCTCCAGCCCATCGGCATATCTCACATTCTCTCCCCTTCACTTTCTCACTCCTCTCGCTGCTCACCCACGCCGTCTCGACTTTGTACCCCCTCTTTTCACTCCTTTTCCCTCTCCTCGCCCTCTCCCCCCCTTCTCCCCTCTCTTCCTCCCACCCAAGCGCGCGCTACTATGCAGACGAGGTGAGGGACAAGACAAAAAAGGTGGTGGACATGAGCGGGTGGTGTCAGAGGATCAATCGGGGATCACCAGTGGACCTCTGACAGGTGGGAGCGGTGCTTCGGCGTCATGTAAGCGTTCGGCGGGTGACGTGCCGACTGTTGCCGACAGTTGCGACATCGCACGGGCCGGGGGGTTTTGGGCGCATTCAGCGACGCAAATATTCAGTTTTTATCCTTTTCAAATTTCAATACGACGAGAATCTTACAAGGGCTGAGAATTGTGGTTGTGAACGTGAATGTGTTTTAATAATTTGTAATTATTTGATAATGCATTTTGGCAATGCGGAGACACGAACTGTAATGGATGTGGCAATAAGGCCGCAGCCGTGGCAACAGTCTTCTGATGATACGAGGACATCGAGGACGCGATAATAATAAGGCTGTGGTGGTCTCTGGAAGATACGAGGACGCGGCGAGCAGCATTTGGTACATCGGACAGGGTGGCAACAATATTTTTTATACTTTATAATATTTATACGTTTATATCTTTATACTTTTATTTTTCAATATAAAATATATACGTTGTATACTTTAATATAAAAGTATAAAATGTACAAAAGTATAAATTGTATGAAATTATAAGTACAAAGGTAAAAAAATATGTAGAAATATAAAAGGTTGTGATGGTCTCTAGAAGATACGAGGACGACGAGGACGCGGCGAGCAGCATTTGGCAACAACCTTGCAGATCGCGTGAGGTCGCAGGTCGCGCGAGGGCGCAGGTCGCGCGAGGTCGCAGGTCGCGCGAGGTCGCAGGTCGCGCGAGGTCGCAGGTCGCGCGAGGTCGCAGGTCGCGCGAGGTCGCAGGTCGCGCGAGGTCGCAGGTCGCGCGAGGTCGCAGGTCGCGCGAGGTCGCAGGTCGCGCGAGGTCGCAGGTCGCGCGAGGTCGCAGGTCGCGCGAGGTCGCAGGTCGCGCGAGGTCGCAGGTCGCGCGAGGTCGCTGGTCGTGCGAGGTCGCTGGTCGCGCGAGGTCGCTGGTCGCGCGAGGTCGCTGGTCGCGCGAGGTCGCTGGTCGCGCGAGGTCGCTGGTCGCTCGACGACCGGTAGAATTGGAGGTGGAGGATAAGGAGAAGGCATCGAAGGAGGGGGAAGAATAATTGGGGGAGGAGAAAAAGGGGTTGGAGGATTGGAGGAGGAGAAAAAAGAATAAGAGGAGGAAGAAGAATTGGAGGAAAAGGAGAAGAAATTGGAGGTGGAAAAAAAATTGGAGGAGGAAAAGGAATTGGGTGAGGAGAAAAAGGAATTGGGAATTGGCGTCCTAGGAGGAAATTGTTTGCGCCCCCGCGTCCGCGCGCCCGCTGTATGACGATTCTAGGGGGGGGGGCGAAGGTGGAGAGATGGGCGAACCATAGGAGGTAAAGGAGGCTGGATAGATGTTGAAAATCCCCGCACTCACACCCCCGCCTGCCGGTTCTTGAGAAACAGGGCATGTGTGGTGACGCAGACAGCTGGATTTGAGGCGTGAAAGGTTGTTGAGGGATGAGAAGCAGGAGATAGGTGGTGATACATGAACTGCACAACGCGCACCGCGACAAGGTTCTAAAGAAATCAGCTGTACATAATGGCAGGATGACTAATCATGTAGAGAGAATCACCGCACCAGCTTGAAAACACAGCTAGTTCCTCGTAAGACCGAACACGCCACGATAAGAATGAAGGTGTGCAGTGCTGCAGTCGACTCAGTACCAGAGGGCACGGACTCACTAGCACCTAGAGCAGCAGCCTCACCAGGACCTGGGGCAGCAGACTCACTAGCACCTAGAGCGGCAGCCGGACTGGTCAGAATGCCCGGGTCGGGCGGAACACGCAAGTACTGAGCACCCTCTCCACTAGTAAACATCGCATACATGGCAGTGAGAATAGCATCAAAGTCTAAAGCCCAGATATCAACTCCCTTCTTCTCCAGATCAGCCCAGCGGGGCAGCTCAGTGGCATCAGGAAACTGGGCACGCCACGCGTCAGTAAGGCGCGCGAAACAGCGCTGTGTGGGATGCGGCCTCCCACACTGCTGGCCAGTGCGGTCACCAGTGCGAATGACGTACGTGCAGGTAAAGCCACGCTGCGCATACCACTCACGGGCGGCCTGAAGCGACGGGGCGGGCTGCTGACTCTGGCCACCGCCAGCGCCTCCACGACCACCACTGCCGCCGCCACCGCCCTGGCCACCTCCACCCCTGCCGCTGCCACGACCACCTCCGCCTCCGCTGCCGCCTCCGCCCCTGCCACCGCTCCCGCCGCTGCTGTCACCACCACTACTGCCGCCACTAGCCTCTCCAGTCCCACCGCCACCCCCACCGCCACCACTCCCGCCTCCCCCGCCGCCACCTCCACCCTTGCCCCCTTTGCCCCTGCGGCGCCCGCTCGGAGCAGACGCGGCCCCGACCTTCTCAGCACCAAGGAGGTCGACAGCAGCAGCAGAGGCGACAGAGGGGAGGAGAGGGGAAGGGGAACACCCCTCAAAGAACGGGGTGCGGGGGTCGCCACGAGAGGTGCCTACAGCGACGATGCTCGCCTCAGCTGCAAGCAATTCCTTCTCGAGGAGGGCAATGGTGAGCTCAGTGGGAGAGCGAGCGAGGAAGTGATCCCTGACTGCGCGCAGAGAGTCAGGGAGGCGGGTGACGATGTGGTAGAGCGTGATCCAGAGCGGGGGGGGGTTGCTGGCAAGGAACTCGTCAGGCATAGCAGCGCGAAAGCGGGCCTCACTGGTCCTGAGGTGGGTGATGAGGTCAGCGACTGTGCTGAAGGAGGCCAGGTCGGGGAACAGGTAGGGGAGGGTGAGGCGGCCTAGTGCGGCAGAGGCAGGTGAGGAGTAACGAGCAACTACAGCAGTGTACAGGTCCTTAGCAGTCTTGTGCTGGCCAAAGTGCTCGCGCTCATCTAGTGGCAGGGAGTTGCGAATAGCGAAGCGAGCGTGGGCGTCACGAGTCTGCCACTGTGAGCGCTGAGTGCTGTCTGCAGTGGTAGGAGGGGCAGTAGCGTGACCGAGGGCATGATCGTACAGCGAAATATCCTCCTTGGCAGTGAGCTGTAGGAAGAGGTGCAGGTCATCTAGCCAGGTGTCAAATTTCACTGGGCGGCCCTCAGCATCGAAAGCAAGCACGGGAGGACTGGCCATAGTGGCAGCAGTAGTAGCAGTAGGAGCAGTAGTAGTAGCCGTAGAAGAAATAGGAGGAGCAGCAGTATCGACGGGGCTGCTGGTACGGGCGGCGCGGCTCGGTTCAGGTAGGGCGGCGCGGCTCGGTTCGGGTTGCGCGGCTGCGCGGAGCTGTTAAGCGGGGCAGTACGGGGCCGCGGGGGCCTCTAAGCGGGGCTCGACGGGGCCGTGGGGCCGCTAAGCGGGGCGCAGCAGGGTCGCGGGGCCGTGAGGTGGCGGGCGACGGGGCCGCGGGGCCTCTAGGCTGGGTTCGACGGGGCGGCGGGGCCGCTAAACGGGGTGCGCGCGGGGCCGCGGGGCCTCTAGGTGTGGGTCGACGGGGCCGCGGGGCCGTTACACGGGGTGCGCATGGGGCCGCGGGGCCTCTAGGTGTGGGTCGACGGGGCCGCGGGGCCGCTAAACGGGGTGCGCGCGGGGTCGACGGGGCCAAGCGGGCCGGAATCGGGGCGCGCGCGGGTGCGACGGGGCCACTAAGGGGCAGCGTGCGGGGTCGACGGGGCCTTAAGGGGCCGTACACGAGGGCGCACGAGGGCGCTGAGGGGGGTTAAGGCGCGTTTAGGGATGAGAATATTCATTTCTTATCATTTCCAGATATCACTACGACGCGAAACCTACAAGGGCCGAGCATTGTGGTTCTGGCGCCCGCCCGCCAGCGCCATCCCCGCCCGCACGCCCGCCCGCTCGCGCCCGTGCGTGCGCCCTCCTCATCTCGTGCCTCCGTCGGCGGCTTCGTCGCCCTCCCATTCACCGCCGTCGTCGACATTCCTCAAAACGGATCCTCGTCGTCGAGATTATCCCTCATACAGTGAGCCTTCGTTGACAGAGCATCAGAGTCACAAATCACAGAGCATTGATTTGGGATTTAGAAGTTTTTCCCTCATATAACGAGTCTTCTTTGTTGTGTCGCCCTAAACGTCGCTATGGGAGAACTACTAGATTTGTCTAAGCGAAAAAGGGACGTGGCCAGCATGGCCGTCGTGGGACCCTTGGAGAAGAGGATGTCAGCCCCTCCCCGCCCCATTCTCCCTCTTTCCATCACCCCACCCCCCCTCTCCTCCTCTTTCCATCACTCCGCCCCGTTCTTCCTCTTTCCATCACCGCGTCCCGTTCTCCCTGTTTCGATCACCCCGCCCCGTTCTCCCTTTCTATCACCCCGCCCCGTTCTCCCGCTTTCCATCACCCCGCCCCATTCTCCCGCTTTCCATCACCCCGCCCCATTCTCCCGCTTTCCATCACCCCGCCACATTCTCCCGCTTTCCATCACCCCGCCCCATTCTCCCTCTTTCCATCACCCCGCCCCATTCTCCCGCTTTCCATCACCCCGCCCCATTCTCCCGCTTTCCATCACCCCGCCCCATTCTCCTGCTTTCCATCACCCCGCCCTATTCTCCCGCTTTCCATCACCCCGCCCCATTCTCGCTCTTTCCATCACCCCGCCCCATTCTCCCTCTTTCCATCACCCCGCCCCGTTCTCCCTCTTTCCATCACCCCGCCCCATTCTCCCTCTTTCCATCACCCCGCCCCATTCTCCAGCTTTCCATCACCCCGCCCCATTCTCCCTCTTTCCATCACCCCGGCCCATTCTCCCTCTTTCCATCACCCCGCCCCGTTCTCCCGCTTTCCATCACCCCGCCCCGTTCTCCCGCTTTCCATCACCCCGCCCCATTCTCCCTCTTTCCATCACCCCGCCCCATTCTCCCGCTTTCCATCACCACGCCCCGTTCTCCCGCTTTCCATCACCCCGCCCCATTCTCCCGCTTTCCATCACCCTGCCCCATTCTCTCGCTTTCCATCACCCCGCCCCATTCTCCAACTTTCCATCGTCCCGCCCCATTCTCCCGCTCTCCATCACCCCGCCCCATTCTCCCGCTCTCCATCACCCCGCCCCATTCTCCCGCTTTCTATCACCCCGCCCCATTCTCCTGCTTTCCATCACCCCGCCCCATTCTCCCACTTTCCATCACCCTGCCCCATTCTCCCTCTTTCCATCACCCCCCCCCTCTCCCTCTGCCTATCAACCCGCCCCATTCTCCCTCTGTCCATCACCCCGCCCCATTCTCCCTCTTTCCATCACCCCGCCCCATTCTCCCTCTTTCCATCACCCCGCCCCATTCTCTCGCTTTCCATCACCCTGCCCCATTCTCCCGCATTCCATCACCCCGCCCCATTCTCCCTCTTTCCATCACCCCGCCCCATTCTCCCTCTTTCCATCACCCCGCCCCATTCTCCCTCTTTCCAACCCTCCGCCCCATTCTCCTGCTTTCCATCACCCCGCCCCATTCTTCCGCTTTCCATCACCCCGCCCCATTCTCCCGCTTTCCACGGCCCGCCCCATTCTCCCTCTTTCCATCGCCCCGCCCCATTCTCCCGCTTTCCATCACCCCGCCCCATTCTTCCGTTTTTCGTCACCCCGCCCCATTCTCCCTCTTTCCATCACCCCGCCCCATTCTCCCTCTTTCCATCACCCCGCCCCATTCTCCCTCTTTCCATCACCCCGCCCCATTCTCCCGCTTTCCATCACCCCGCCCCATTCTCCTGCTTTCCATCACCCCGCTCCATTCTCCCTCTTTCCATCACCCCGCCCCATTCTCCCTCTTTCCATCACCCCGCCCCATTCTCCCGCTTTCCATCACCCCGTCCCATTCTCCCGCTTTCCATCACCCTGCCCCATTCTCCCTCTTTCCATCACATCGCACCATTCTGCCGCTTTCCATCACCCCGCCCCATTCTCCCGCATTCCATCACCCCGCCCCATTATCTCTCTTTCCATCACCCCGCCCCATTCTCCCTCTTTCCATCACCCCGCCCCATTCTCCCGCTTTCCATCACCCCGCCCCATTCTCCCTCTTTCCATCACCCCGCCCCATTCTCCCGCTTTCCATCACCCCGCCCCATCCTCCCGCTTTCCATCACCCGCCCCATTCTCCCTCTTTCCATCACCCCGCCCCATTCTCCCTCTTTCCATCACCCCGCCCCATTCTCCCTCTTTCCATCACCCCGCCCCATTCTCCGCTTTCCATCACCCCGCCCCATTCTCCCTCTTTCCATCACCCCGCCCCATTCTCCCTCTTTCTATCACCCCGCCCCATTCTCCAACTTTCCATCACCCCGCCCATTCTTCAACTTTCCATCACCCCACCCCATTCTCCCTCTTTCCATCACCCCGCCCCATTCTCCCTCTTTCCATCACCCCGCCCCATTCTCCCTCTTTCCATCACCCCACTTCATTCTCCCTCTCTCCATGGCCCCACCCCATTCTCCCTCTTTCCATCACCCCGCCCCATTCTCCCTCTTTCCATCACCCCGCCCCATTCTTCCGCTTTCCATATACCGCCCCATTCTTCCCGCTTTCCATCACCCCCCCCCTCTCTCCCTCTTTCCATCACCCCGCCCTGTTCTTCCTCTTTCCATCACCGCGCCCCATTCTCCCTGTTTCGATCACCCCGCCTCATTCTCCCGCTTTCCATCACCCCGCCCAATTCTCCCGCTTTCCATCACCCCGCCCTATTCTCCCGCTTTCCATCACCCCGCCCCATTCTCCCTCTTTCCATCACCCCGCCCCATTCTCCCTCTTTCCATCACCCCGCCCCATTCTTCAACTTTCTATCACCCCGCCTCATTCTCCCTCTTTCCATCACCAGGCCCCATTCGCCCTTTTTCCATCACCCCGCCCCATTCTCCAACTTTCCATCACCCCGCCCCATTCTCCCGCTTTCCATCACCCCACCACATGTTCTCGCTTTCCATCACCCCGCCCCATTTGTTATAATCACACTAGGCTCCAATAGGCTTCAATGGGCCTAGAACAAAAGATAGAGTGCGCAGTCAGATTTCTGCACAGCAGATTTAAACGATCATAGCGATCTGGTCACAGCTCCAATTGACCTCATTCAACTTGGATCTGGAGCGCCTTAACGTGCCCTACAATAGGCATTTTAGATCGCACGATTTCATTAAGGAAGAGTTACGAGTTGGGAAGGACTCCCAGCTCCTACAAACCCCAAGAGCTCACACAAAATGACCACGTTATACGCGACTAGCGATAACTCGCTATAGACTTGACACACACACTCGACATCATGACCCATCATTCACACACCATTATAAGCATGAAATATATATATTTATTTCATGCACTCATACCACTCCATGCACACATGCATGCACGCACACGCACACGGACAACAAGCCGAGTGCAAACCGTAGGGTTGCACCAACACCATTCGTCCACGTACACGACCATGAAGCTCCTCTGCTCCCCCTCGCCAAGCATGAACAAGGAGTGATCGGCCGTTGAAAGAGTGAAGCCGATCTCCTCCAACACCTCGCGCAGCTTCAGGTACCACTGCCTAGGGGCCTGCTTCAGCCCATAGAGGGCCTTCTTCAGCTTCCACACTCTGCCGCTGCCGTCATCAAACCCCTCTGGCTGCGCCATGAAAATCTCCTCCTCGAGGATTCCGTTGAGGAACGCCGTGACGATGTCTAGCTGCTTCACCACCCAACCTTTGATCGCGGCTCCCGCGAGTAGGGTTCGCAGCGTTGTCGGCTTCACCATAGGAGCAAACAGCTCCTTGTAGTCCACATTCTCCTTCTGCTGGTACCCCTTGGCCACCAGCCGAGACTTGTAACGCTCGATCTTGCCGTCGGCGTCGGACTTGATCTTGAAGAGCCACTTGGACGTAATCGCCGTACGCCCCTCCGGTAGCTCCACCAACTCGTACGTGTCGTTCTCCTCAATGCTCTTCAGCTCACTCTCCATTGCCTTCTTCCACTCCTCAGCATCACCACTCTCCAAGGCCTCCTTGAGAGGCACACTCCTCGTAGTCACTCTCCTCGTCGTCTCCGACCATCATTGCCGCTCCAGCTAGGGCCGTCTTGCCCTGCTTCCCCGGCGCATCATAAGTCAGTCTACTAGGGGCTTGGACTCTCCTCTTGCCCCTTCCTTCCTCCTCAGCTGCAGGGACTTGAAGGCCTTGGCACTGATGCGGTGTGATGCGGTTCCGTGGAGCGCTCGTAGTGCGGGAAGGGAGCGTCGGTGCACGCTCGCTCACTTGCTGCACCTCCTCCTCTTCTTCCTCTGCATCCTTGGCCTCCTCTCCCCCATTCACAAGGGAAGATTGCCTCGTGGTGGTGCTGCCGCTGCTCAGCTCCAAAGGCAGCTCCACGTGCTCCAACCCGGAACTCTTCACCTCTCCAAACCGCACGCCTATCTTCGCCTCATTCTCCGCCTTCCAATCCTTGTACATGAAGTTCTTGGTGAAGGGGTCCCAAAGAAGCCACCCCTTGCTGTTTTGAGCCATGCCCAAGTGCACGGCCCACACCGCCTTAGCACCAAGCTTGTTGTGCCGAAGATGCTTAGGTACGAGCGCCATGCACATGCACCCGAACACCCGAAGCATATCCACCTTTGGCTTCCTGCCGAGCCACTCCACATAGGCCACCCATTTGTCTGCTCCCACTGAGTCAAAACTCTGTTCTTGGCCACACACGCGCTCCGCACCGCGTCAGGCCAGAAGTAGTCAGGTAGCCCAGCTTCAATGAGCAACCCGCGTGCCGCCTCCGTGATCGTCCGGTTCGCTCGCTCGGCGATGCCGTTCATTGCAGGGGAGTATGGCATGGTGAGGGAGTGCCGAATGCCGTTCTTCTTCAGCCACAACCCAAACTCCTTGCCCAGGAACTCTCCCCCTAGATCGGTGCGGATCGACTTCACAAGTCGGTCTTGTTGCCGCTCCACCATCGGCAAAAAGTCGGTCTTCAACGTTTCAGCAACGTCGCTCTTCTTAGCCAGCACGTACACCCAGGTCATGCGGGTGTAGACGTCGACGATGGTGAGGAAATATTCAGCTCCAGCAGCTCCAAGCTTCAGGGGGCCACCCACGTCCATCACCACCTCATCAAGTGGTGCCTTTGCCGTTGCCTCCGAACTAGGGAACGGAAACCGGGTGAACTTGGCTTGCAAGCACGTCGGGCAGCCAAGCACCTCATCGGGCTCCCCCTTCACACGTATGCCAGCAACCATCTCATTCTTCACTAGCTGCTGCAAGATGGGTAGGGCCACATGCCCCATCCGACGATGCAAGGTAAGCCAATCACACTCCCCCATAGCCGAAGTCGGGTTGGAGAATGCCGCGCTCGCAATAGCGCCCCACATACTCTCTCCGTAGTCCTCCTTCGCTGCTGCCTCGGGGTTCTCCTCACCCTTGTGCTGCTCCTTGGCTGCTGCACCACTCTCCTTGTGGTCACCGAGCTTGCTGGTCACTCCAGGTTTGCCCTTCTTGAGCTCGTTCTCCTTAGCGCGGCCGTTCGCGCCATCGCCGCTACCAACCGCGTCACCCTTGGTGCTGACGCTTGCTGCCACTTGCCTCTCCTTAGGCATGGGGACCACAGGGATCTGCCACATCTCGTTGTAGACATCCCTGTCCTCATGAAGGTCCCAAAGAATCCGGTCGCCAATCCTTGCGGTGTAGGTCTTGGCCCCCTTCGAGTTCGTGTCCATGCCGGCCTTGGCCAACCGCCGCACGGAAATCAGGTTCGCAGCAAGGCTGGGCACCCAAAGCACGTTCTTGAGGCCCACCATCTTCCCATCAGCACCCTTGAACATGGCCTTGCCCATGCCCTTCACCTCTGCTCGCTGCCCCAAAGCCGATGTGACATGCTTCACCGGTGACGGCTCGAGTTCGGTGAGCAAGTCGGGGCGAGGTGTCATGCTATAGGTAGCGCCGCTGTCGATCACCCAATAGTCCAGGGGGTGTAGGGTCACCTTCCCCACAGCTGCTGGCTCCTCAAAGCCTTCATCCTCCTCTGGACCAGCCGGTACTTGCGTCGACACGAAGTAGAATAGACCCGGGTACCGATCGTCGCTCGGGTCCTTGTCGTTATCTTCGTTCTTCATGTTCGCGGCTCCACCTCCGCGACCGCCACGGCCTCCTCGGCCTCTTCCTCTCCCTCCTCCTGCTCCTCTACCCTCTTGGTCTTGAGCAGGGGTCCATCCTTCAGGGAGCTTGTAGCAATCGCGCCACATGTGTCCGGTCTTGCCGCAATAGTGACACTCGCCGTCGAATCGGCCGCGACCGCGCCCGTAGCTCTTGTCGTCGCTGCCGTAACCGCCACTCCCGCGGCCTCCACCGAAGTTGCTGCCACCAAATCTTCCTCCCCCTCGTCCTCTGCCTCTTCCTCGGCCATATCCACGGCCGACGCTCGCTGCACCAGCGCCATCCGCACTCGCCAACTCACGGCGGCGGAAGTCCTCTTGTAGGATCGCTCGCTTCACATCTTCAAGCGAGAGGCGGGGCAGGTCACGATTCAAGTTGATGATGAGCGAGGACCACGACTCGGGGAGTAGGGCCAGCAACTTGGTCTTCTTCTGGAGCTCACTGTAGTTCAAATCAGCTCCTTCAAGCCGCGTCAACAAGTCGAAGAATTTCTGCACCCCGTCTTCCACGGGTTCATCTTCCTCAATTCGTAGCGTCGCCATTTGCCGTTCCAACACCACAGCTACCGCCGCTGTTGCAGGAGCGTGTACACCCTTGAGAGCAGCCCATGCCTTTGGTCCCTTCTCTGGATCACGCTGGAAAGGCTTGATGTGACGGATCTGGTTGCTCCCCAACGCTTGCCCAAGTAGGAGATAGCCTTGTGCGCTCTTCCGCACCCACGGGCTCTTCTCCGGGTCGTTCTCGGGACGCTTCTCCGTTCCTTCCATCACCTCCAGCAGGTCATAGTGATCAAACACGTTCTCTATTTGAAGGAACACTCAGCAAAGTTGTCACCGTTGAACTTATCAAGCCCGAACACTCTTGGCTCATCCCTTGAAGGCCCAAGAGTAGGTTGCACGGGCGCCACGGCTGAATCACGGGCTTGGCCTTGTGCTTGGGCTTCTCCATTGCCTCCAGCACCTCTGCCACCCCTCTCTTCAGGTCCAGCCATCGTCGTAGCTGCTCCAAGGCGCTCTGATACCACTTGTTATAATCACAATAGGCTCCAATAGGCTTCAATGTGCCTAGAACCAAAGATAGAGTGCGCAGTCAGATTTCTGCACAGCAGGTTTAAACGACCATAGCGATCTGGTCACAGCTCCAATTGACCTCATTCAACTTGGATCTGGAGCGCCTTATCGTGCCCTATAATAGGCAATTTTGATCGCACGACTTCATTAAGAATTGAAGACACAGCGTTGGTTTGAGCAAACGGCACTATGGCAGCAACATAGTCTTAGAACACAAGTTACGAACAGCTAGGAAGAGTTACGAGTTGGGAAGGACTCCCAGCTCCTACAAACCCCAAGAACCGAGCTACAGTGATAGGGAACAGTGCCACACTGTCCCCAACCAAGAAGGGTCTCGAAACTACCCTCCACAAGGGCCTACACCCATAGAAATGTTACACTACAAATTGTAATGTAACAATCTTCAATATCTTGAGGTGTAGCCTTTTGGCGAGCTTCGAAAACACTTGAAGCTTGAACCAAGGCTCGGGTTCTTCATCACAAAACTCATCCTTGAGTTCTTGATGGGTCTGCTGCAAACACCTGCGACACGCCGAACGTTCAACAAGCGACAAAATAGAAACCGCGCACGACAAAATAGAAACCGCGCGGGACACACAAAATGACCACGTTATACGCGACTAGCGATAACTCGCTATAGACTTGACACACACACTCGACATCATGACCCATCATTCACACACCATTATAAGCATGAAATATATATATTTATTTCATGCACTCATACCACTCCATGCACACACGCATGCACACACACACGCACACGGACAACAAGCCGAGTGCAAACCGTTAGGGGTTGCACCAACACCATTCTCCCGCTTTCCAGCACCCCGCCCCCTATTCTCCCTCTTTCCATCACCCCGCCCCATTCTCCTGCTTT
Organism: Closterium sp. Yama58-4; assembly: GCA_947470075.1. Lineage (NCBI taxonomy): Eukaryota > Viridiplantae > Streptophyta > Zygnematophyceae > Desmidiales > Closteriaceae > Closterium > Closterium sp. Yama58-4. The sequence continues at coordinate 35,463 of CANIUD010000140.1, forward strand.
CCATCACCCCGCCCCATTCTCTCGCTTTCCATCACCCCGCCTCATTCTCCCGCTTTCCATCACCCCACCCCATTCTCCCGCTTTCCATCATCCCGCCCCATTCTCCCTCTTTCCATCACCCCACCCCATTCTCCTTCTTTCCCACCACCCCGCCCTGTTCTCGCGCTTTCCGTCACCCCGCCCCATTCTCCCGCTTTCCATCACCCAGCCCTATTCTCCCTCTTTCCATCACCCGCCCCCATTCTACCTCTTTCCATCACCCAGCCCCATTTTCCCACTTTCCATCTCCCCCGCCCGATTCTCCCTCTTTCCATCAGCCCGCCCCATTTGCCCTCTTTATATCACCCCGCCCCATTCTTCAACTTTCCATCACCCCGCCCCATTCTTCAACTTTCATCACCCCGCCCCATTCTCCCGCTTTCCATCACCCCGCCCCATTCTCCCACTTTCCATCACCCCGCCCCATTCTTCCGCTTTCAATTACCCCTCCCCATTCTCCCGCTTTCCATCGCCCCGCCCCATTCTCCCGCTTTCCATCACCCCGCCCCCTTCTCCCGTTTTCTCCCTCTTTCCATCACCCCCCCCCCATTCTCCAACTTTCTATCACCCCGCCCCGTTCTCCCTCTTTCCATCACCCCGCCCCGTTCTCCCGCTTTCCATCACCCCGCCTCATTCTCCCTCTTTCCATCACCCCGCCCCATTCTCCCTCTTTCTATCACCCCGCCCCCATTCTTCAACTTTCCATCACCCCGCCCCATTCTTAACTTTCCATAACCCCGCCCATTCTCCCGCTTTCCATCACCCCTCCCCATTCTCCCGCTTTCCATCACCCCTCCCCATTCTCCCGCTTTCCATCACCGCGCCCCATTCTCCCGCTTTCCATCACCCCGCCCCCTTCTCCCGCTTTCCATCACCCCGCCCCATTCTCTCGCTTTCCATCACCCCGCCTCATTCTCCCTCTTTCCATCACCCCGCCCCATTCGCCACCTTTCCATCACCCTGCCCCATTCTCCCGCTTTCCATCACCCCGCCCTATTCTCCCGCTTTCCATCACCCGCCCCATTCTCCCGCTTTCCATCACCCGCCCCATTCTCTCGCTTTCCATCACCCCGCCCCATTCTCCGCCTTCCATCACCCCGCCCCGTTCTCCCGCTTTCCATCACCCCGCCCCATTCTCACTCTTTCCATCACCCCGCCCCCATTCTCCCTCTTTCCATCACCCCGCCCTATTCTCCCTCTTTCCATCACCCCGCCCCATTCTCCCGCTTTCCATCACCCCGCCCCATTCTCCCACTTTCCATCACCCCGCCCCATTCTCACGCTTTGCATCACCCTGCCCCATTCTCCCGCTTTCCATCACCCCTCCCCATTCTCCCGCTTTCCATCACCCGCCCCATTCTCTCCCGCCTCCATCACCCCGCCCCATTCTCCCTCTTTCCATCACCCCGCCCCATTCTCTTGCTTTCCATCACCCCACCCCATTCTCCCGCTTTCCAAACTCCCGCCTCATTCTTCCTTTTTCCATCAACCCGCCCCATTCTCCCGCTTTCCATCACCCCGCCCAATTCTCCCGCTTTCCATCACCCCGCCCCATTCTCCCGCTTTCCATCACCTCGCCCCATTCTCCCGCTTTCCATCACCCCGCCCCATTCTCCCGCTTTCCATCACCCCGCCCCATTCTCCGCTTTCCATCACCCCGCCCCATTCTCCCGCTTTCCATCATCCCCCCCCCCCCATTCTCCCGCTTTCCATCACCTCGCCCAATTCTCCCACTTTCCATCACCCCGCCCCATTCTCCCGCTTTCCATCACCCCGCCCCATTCTCCCGCTTTCCATCACCCCGCCCTATTCTCCCGCTTTCCATCACCCCGCCCCATACTCCCGCTTTCCATCACCCCGCCCCATTCTCCCGCTTTCCATCACCCCGCCCCATTCTCCCGCTTTCCATCACCCGCCCCATTCTCCTCTTTCATCACCCCGCCCCATTCTCCCGCTTTCCATCACCCCGCCCCATTCTCCCGCTTTCCATCACCCCGCCCCATTCTCCCGCTTTCCATCACCCCGCCCCATTCTCCCGCTTTCCATCACCCCGCCCCATTCTCCCGCTTTCCATCACCCGCCCCATTCTCCCGCTTTCCATCACCCTGCCCCATTCTCCCGCTTTCCATCACCCCGCCCCATTCTCCCTCTTTCCATCACCCCGCCCCATTCTCCCGCTTTCCACCACCCCGCCCCATTCTCCCGCTTTCCATCACCCCGCCCCATTCTCCCGCTTTCCATCACCCCGCCCAATTCTCCCGCTTTCCATCACCCCGCCCCATTCTCCCGCTTTCCATCACTCCGCCCCATTCTCCCGCTTTCCATCACCCCGCCCCATTCTCCTGCTTTCCATCACCCCGCCCCATTCTCCTTCTTTCCATCACCCCGCCCCTTTCTCCCGCTTTCCATCACCCGCCCCATTCTCCCGCTTTCCATCACCCGCCCCATTCTCCCGCTTTCCATCACCCCGCCCCATTCTCCCTCTTTCCATCACCCGCCCCATTCTCCCGCTTTCCATCACCCCCCCCCCCATTCTCCCGCTTTCCATCACCCCGCCCCATTCTCCCGCTTTCCATCACCCCGCCCCATTCTCCCTCTTTCCATCACCCGCCCCATTCTCCCGCTTTCCATCACCCCGCCCCATTCTCCCGCTTTCCATCACCCCGCCCCATTCTCCCTCTTTCCATCACCCCGCCCCATTCTCCGCTTTCCATCACCCGCCCCATTCTTCCGCTTTCCATCACCCCGCCCCATTCTCCCGCTTTCCATCACCCCGCCCCATTCTCCCGCTTTCCATCACCCGCCCCATTCTCCCGCTTTCCATCACCCGCCCCATTCTCCCGCTTTCCATCACCCCGCCCAATTCTCCCACTTTTCCCCACCACGCCCCATCCCATCTCCCGCTTTCCATCACCCCGCCCCATTCTCCCGCTTTCCATCACCCCGCCCAATTCTCCCGCTTTCCATCACCCCGCCCCATTCTCCCGCTTTCCATCACCCCGCCCCATTCTCCCGCTTTCCATCACCCCGCCCCATTCTCCCGCTTTCCATCACCCCGCCCCATTCTCCCACTTTCCATCACCCTGCCCCATTCTCCCGCTTTCCATCACCCCGCCCCATTCTCCCGCTTTCCATCACCCCGCCCCCTTCTCCCGCTTTCCAATCACCCCGCCCCATTCTCCCGCTTTCCATCACCCCGCCCCATTCTCCCGCTTTCCATCACCCCGCCCCATTCTCCCGCTTTCCATCACCCCGCCCCATTCTCCCGCTTTCCATCACCCGCCCCATTCTCCCGCTTTCCATCACCCCGCCCCATTCTCCTGCTTTCCATCACCCTGCCCCATTCTCCCACTTTCCATCACCCTCCCCTTTCTCCCGCTTTCCATCACCCCGCCCCATTCTCCCGCTTTCTATCACCCCGCCCCATTCTCCCGCTTTCCATCACCCCGCCCCATTCTCCCTCTTTCCATCACCCGCCCCATTCTCCCGCTTTCCATCACCCCACCCCATTCTCCCGCTTTCCATCACCCCGCCCCATTCTCCCGCTTTCCATCACCCCGCCCCATTCTCCCGCTTTCCATCACCCGCCCCATTCTCCCGCTTTCCATCACCCCGCCCCATTCTTCCGCTTTCCATCACCCCGCCCCATTCTCCCGCTTTCCATCACCCCGCCCCATTCTCCCGCTTTCCATCACCCCGCCCCATTCTCCCGCTTTCCATCACCCCGCCCCATTCTCCCGCTTTCCATCACCCCGCCCCATTCTCCCGCTTTCCATCACCCCGCCCAATTCTCCCTCTTTCATCACCCCGCCCCATTCTCCCGCTTTCCATCACCCCGCCCCATTCTCCCGCTTTCCATCACCACGCCCCATTCGCCGCTTTCCATCACCCCGCCCCATTCTCCCGCTTTCCATCACCCCGCCCCATTCTCCCGCTTTCCATCACCCCGCCCCCTTCTCCCGCTTTCCATCACCCCGCCCCATTCTCCCGCTTTCCATCACCCCGCCCCATTCTCCCGCTTTCCATCACCCCGCCCCATTCTCCCGCTTTCCATCACCCCGCCCCATTCTCCGCTTTCCATCACCCCGCCCCATTCTCCCTCTTTCCATCACCCCGCCCCATTCTCCCGCTTTCCATCACCCGCCCCATTCTCCCGCTTTCCATCACCCCGCCCCATTCTCCCGCTTTCCATCACCCCGCCCCATTCTCCTGCTTTCCATCACCCCGCCCCATTCTCCCGCTTTCTATCACCCCGCCCCATTCTCCCGCTTTCCATCACCCGCCCCATTCTCCCGCTTTCCATCACCCTGCCGCTTTCCATCACCCCGCCCCATTCTCCCGCTTTCCATCACCCCGCCCCATTCTCCCGCTTTCCATCACCCCGCCCCATTCTCCCGCTTTCCATCACCCCGCCCCATTCTCCCGCTTTCCATCACCCCGCCCCATTCTCCCACTTTCCATCACCCCGCCCCATTCTCCCGCTTTCCATCACCCGCCCCATTCTCCCGCTTTCCATCACCCCGCCCCATTCTCCCGCTTTCCATCACCCCGCCCCATTCTCCCGCTTTCCATCACCTCGCCCCATTCTCCCGCTTTCCATCACCCCGCCCCATTCTCCCGCTTTCCATCACCCCGCCCCATTCTCCCGCTTTCCATCACCCCGCCCCATTCTCCCGCTTTCCATCACCCGCCCCATTCTCCCGCTTTCCATCACCTCTTCCCCATTCTCCCGCTTTCCATCACCCGCCCCATTCTCCCGCTTTCCATCACCCGCCCCATTCTCCCGCTTTCCATCACCCCGCCCAATTCTCCCGCTTTCCATCACCCCGCCCCATTCTCCCGCTTTCCATCACCCCGCCCCATTCTCCCTCTTTCCATCACCCCGCCCCATTCTCCCGCTTTCCATCACCCCGCCCCATTCTCCCTCTTTCCATCACCCCGCCCCATTCTCCCTCTTTCCATCACCCCGCCCCATTCTCCCGCTTTCCGTCACCCCGCCCCATTCTCCCGCTTTCCATCACCCCGCCCCATTCTCCCGCTTTCCATCACCCCGCCCCATTCTCCCGCTTTCCATCACCCCGCCCCATTCTCCCGCTTTCCATCACCCCGCCCCATACTCCCGCTTTCCATCACCCCGCCCCATTCTCCCTCTTTCCATCACCCCGCCCCATTCTCCCGCTTTCCATCACCCGCCCCATTCTCCCTCTTTCCATCACCTCGCCCCATTCTCCCGCTTTCCATCACCCCGCCCCCATTCTCCTGCTTTCCATCACCCGCCCCATTCTCCCGCTTTCCATCACCCCGCCCCATTCTCCGCTTTCCATCACCCCGCCCCATTCTCCCTCTTTCCATCACCCCGCCCCATTCTCCGCTTTCCATCACCCCGCCCCATTCTCCCGCTTTCCATCACCCCGCCCCATTCTTCCGCTTTCCATCACCCGCCCCATTCTCCCGCTTTCCATCACCTCGCCCCATTCTCCCGCTTTCCATCACCCCGCCCCATTCTCCCGCTTTCCATCACCCCGCCCCATTCTCCCGCTTTCCATCAACCCGCCCCATTTCCCCGCTTTCCATCACCCTGCCCCATTCTCCCGCTTTCCATCACCCGCCCCATTCTCCCGCTTTCCATCACCCCGCCCCATTCTCCCTCTTTCCATCACCCCGCCCCATTCTCCCGCTTTCCATCACCCCGCCCCATTCTCCCGCTTTCCATCACCCCGCCCCATTCTCCCGCTTTCCATCACCCCGCCCCATTCTCCCGCTTTCTATCACCCCGCCCCATTCTCCCTCTTTCCATCACCCCGCCCCATTCTCCCTCTTTCCATCACCCCGCCCCATTCTCCCGCTTTCCATCACCCCGCCCCATTCTCCCGCTTTCCATCACCCCGCCCCATTCTCCCGCTTTCCATCACCCCGCCCCATTCTCCCGCTTTCCATCACCCGCCCCATTCTCCCGCTTTCCATCACCCCGCCCCCTTCTCCCTTTTCCATCACCCCGCCCCATTCTCCCGCTTTCCATCACCCCGCCCCATTCTCCCGCTTTCCATCACCCCGCCCCATTCTCCCGCTTTCCATCACCCCGCCCCATTCTCCCGCTCTCCATCACCCCGCCCCATTCTCCCGCTTTCCATCACCCTGCCCCATTCTCCCGCTTTCCATCACCCCGCCCCATTCTCCCGCTTTCCATCACCCCGCCCCATTCTCCCGCTTTCTATCACCCCGCCCCATTCTCCCGCTTTCCATCACCCCGCCCCATTCTCCCGCTTTCCACCCTGCCCCATTCTCCCGCTTTCCATCACCCCGCCCCATTCTCCCGCTTTCCATCACCCCACCCCATTCTCCGCTATCCATCACCCGGCCCCATTCTCCCGCTTTCCATCACCCCGCCCCATTCTCCCGCTTTCCATCACCCGCCCCATTCTCCCGCTTTCCATCACCCCGCCCCATTCTCCGCTTTCCATCACCCCGCCCCATTCTCCCGCTTTCCATCACCCCGCCCCATTCTCCCGCTTTCTATCACCCCGCCCCATTCTCCCGCTTTCCATCACCCCGCCCCATTCTCCCGCTTTCCATCACCCCGCCCAATTCTCCCGCTTTCCATCACCCGCCCCATTCTCCCGCTTTCCATCACCCCGCCCCATTCTCCCGCTTTCCATCACCCCGCCCCATTCTCCCGCTTTCCATCACCCCGCCCCATTCTCCCGCTTTCCATCACCCCGCCCAATTCTCCCGCTTTCCATCACCCCGCCCCATTCTCCCGCTTTCCATCACCCCGCCCCATTCTCCCGCTTTCCATCACCCCGCCCCAACTCTCCCGCTTTCCATCACCCCGCCCCATTCTCCCGCTTTCCATCACCCCGCCCCATTCTCCCGCTTTCCATCACCCCGCCCCATTTTCCCGCTTTCCATCACCCCGCCCCATTCTCCCGCTTTCCATCACCCCACCCCATTCTCCCGCTTTCCATCACCCCGCCCCATTCTCCCTCTTTCTATCACCCCGCCCCATTCTCCCGCTTTCCATCACCCCGCCCCATTCTCCCTCTTTCCATCACCCCGCCCCATTCTCCCGCTTTCCATCACCCCGCCCCATTCTCCCGCTTTCCATCACCCCGCCCCATTCTCCCGCTTTCCATCACCCCGCCCCATTCTTCCGCTTTCCATCACCCCGCCCCATTCTCCCGCTTTCCATCACCTCGCCCCATTCTCCCGCTTTCCATCACCCCGCCCCATTCTCCCGCTTTCCATCACCCCGCCCCATTCTCCCGCCTTCCATCACCCCGCCCCATTCTCCCGCTTTCCATCACCCCGCCCCATTCTCCCGCTTTCCATCACCCCGCCCCATACTCCCGCTTTCCATCACCCCGCCCCATTCTCCCGCTTTCCATCACCCCGCCCCATTCTCCCTCTTTCCATCACCCCGCCCCATTCTTCCGCTTTCCATCACCCCGCCCCATTCTCCCTCTTTCCATCACCCCGCCCCATTCTCCCGCTTTCCATCACCCCGCCCCATTCTCCCGCTTTTCATCACCCCGCCCCATTCTCCCGCTTTCCATCACCCCGCCCCATTCTCCCGCTTTCCATCACCCCGCCCCATTCTCCCGCTTTCCATCACCCCGCCCCCTTCTCCCCGCTTCCATCACCCCGCCCCATTCTCCCGCTTTCCATCACCCCGCCCCATTCTCCCGCTTTCCATCACCCCGCCCCATTCTCCCGCTTTCCATCACCCCGCCCAATTCTCCCGCTTTCCATCACCCCGCCCAATTCTCCCGCTTTCCATCACCCCGCCCAATTCTCCCGCTTTCCATCACCCGCCCCATTCTCCCGCTTTCCATCACCCCGCCCCATTCTCCCGCTTTCCATCACCCCGCCCCATTCTCCCGCTTTCCATCACCCCGCCCCATTCTCCCTCTTTCCATCACCCCGCCCCATTCTCCCGCTTTCCATCACCCCACCCCATTCTCCCGCTTTCCATCACCCCGCCCCATTCTCCCGCTTTCCATCACCCGCCCCATTCTCCCGCTTTCCATCACCCCGCCCAATTCTCCCGCTTTCCATCACCCGCCCCATTCTCCCGCTTTCCATCACCCCGCCATTCTCCCGCTTTCCATCACCCCGCCCCATTCTCCCGCTTTCCATCACCCCGCCCCATTCTCCCTCTTTCCATCACCCCGCCCCATTCTTCCTCTTTCCATCACCCCGCCCCATTCTCCCTCTTTCCATCACCCGCCCCATTCTCCCGCTTTCCATCAACCCGCCCCATTCTCTCGCTTTCCATCACCCCGCCCCATTCTCCCGCTTTCCATCACCCCGCCCCATTCTCCCGCTTTCCATCACCCGCCCCATTCTCCCGCTTTCCATCACCCCACCCCATTCTCCCTCTTTCCATCACCCCGCCCCATTCTCCCGCTTTCCATCACCCCGCCTCATTCTTGTTAGAGGTTAAGGACGTAGTCTATGAAGATTAGGTGCAGAATTATCACAAAATCGTTGGCTTGAAAATCTGGACAGAAAACGTGACTTCACAAGAAACGTCGTCGGCTAAAATTGCACTGTCAGAATTGTCCCAAACTCGAGTATGTTGTAGCCTGTAACCAGGGCTATCTTTCCCAATTTGAATCGTATCAAAAGGTGGAGTAAATCTTTAGTTATGCTTTTCGGCGCACTAGGGGGTATGCTGCCACATTGAAACTTAACTCAATCACAATTGTTCTCACAAAGATCCACAAGTGGCACACACAAGAGTTGGAGTACCAATAAACCAGGTGGAAGGGAAGAGGAGGATGAGAGGGAAGGTGCCAAGGTGTCCCCAACCAAAAGAAACCCCATGCCACACAATTTCCCTCTCCATAGGCAACCCCACTTTCACATTTGTCACTTTCCAACTCATGCCATCCACCTCAACCCACTTGGCCACACTTGCCAACCTGGTTTGGCTTCACCCAACCACATGGCAGCAATCTACAGTGATGGGTTCGAATTTCCCAACCCCAAAAGTCTATACTCCATATTGAGTCAACTCCACAACTTCCCAAAGTCGCCGCAACCAAAGGACAGAAAGCATACGAACTTCAATGTTCGTAACTTTCTTGATATTGCTCCGATCGCGACGATTCTTGGTTCGTCGGGAAGCTCTTGAGCAGAGCAATCACTTCAGATATCTGCTCAAGCCAAATGACATTCACACACACTCAGAAAATCCAAACCGTGCAAAACACAAATTCTTGCACACGCTCACACCACGCATGTAACACGCGAACACATGATGGGAGGCAGAAAGACGTGAATGCGGATGATAGCATCACACAACAAACTCCCCCTCTGGCTGCCAACCATCATCCCACATGTCATAGCTCAAGCATGCACTCTCGATGCACACTCATTCCAACAAGCTTCATTCACATCCAACACACATCCCATTGAATAGTCATCTCCTTCCAATATCCCACTTCCAGCATCTTCATTCTGCTCAAGTCTGCGGCACCCCTCTTGAGCATCTCTCACGGCACTATCCTCCAAACCCTCTCAGTGTAGCCCCACAACAATAGGCTATCTCATCCTCATTCATTCGCTCAGCCACACTCCCAGCAGGTACCACACTTGGCTTTCCAAAGCTGGGATAGGTCAGCCCGTTAGGAGGGCGCACATCCCTCCTAGGACGGTCATGCGGACGTTGGTCACGCGGTGGAGCATCTTGCTGCTGCTGCTGCTACTGCAGCTGCTGCGGCTGCTGCTGCTGCTCCTCCACCTCAGGTTCTCCCCCATCCTCAGTCACCCCAGAGATTTCCTCCCCAGAGACAGAAACCTCCACCTGCCTCGAAGGCCGCTGCACCTCATCGGCCTCAATGATCAGCGGAGTCGTGGGAAGCTTCTGCTGCTGCTGCTTCCACTCCTTGTATTACAGGGACTCAAGGAACTTCACATCCCTTGACACAGTCAGCTGCTGGCTTGTCAAGTCCCATATCAGCCAGCCTTTGTGATCCTTAGCAAGTCCCAAGTGCACACCCCATCTCCCAGAAGCTTCCAGCTTTCCCCTCTTCTCCTTCGGCACATGAAACACCACCATGCAGCCGTAGGCTCTCAGCATGTTGACTGCTGGTGCACTCCCATACCACTTGGTGTAGGGGATCCACTGCTTGTCCCCCACAGTCGCCAGCACCCTGTTCTTCACAACGACGACCTGCCTCAGTGCAGTCACCCAAAACGGATCCGGCAGCCCTGCATGCCCAAGTAGAGTGCGAGCACCTTCTTGCAGGGTCCGGTTGAACCGCTCAGCCACGCCGTTCTGTTGCGGGTTGTAGGGCACTGTGAGCTGATGCTGGATACCCTTCTTCTTCAGCACCGCCTCAAAATCAGCACCAATGAACTCTCCCCTATTATCGATGCGGATCACCTTCACCTTGTGTCCGCTCTCCCTTTGAGCTCTCGGCATCCACTCCTTGAGAATAGCCGCTGCCACCTCCCCCTTCGCCTTGAGAGGGTAGACCCACACCGCGCGTGTGTGGTCGTCCACAATGGTCAAGAAAGTAGCAGCTGCCCGAGAGAGAAGTGGCCCTCGTGGGGCCCACCACATCCATGTGCACAAGCGCAAGTGGTGCCTTGGCTGGTCCCGTGCTGCTGCTGAAGGGAAACTTCGTAAACTTGGTCTCAAGGCAAGTTGGGCAGCTCCCAATCTCCTTTGCTGCCCCCTTCACCTCCAGCCCCTTCAAGCTCCCATCCTTCGCCAACTTTTGCAGCATCGGTATGTTGATGTGGCACAGCCTCTCGTGCCACGTCTCCCAATCGGCCTCACCACTCCCGGATGAAGCCTTTGCCCATGCAGCCTTTGCATCCACACCAGCAAGCACCTCACCATGAGGCTGCTGTGGCTGCTGCACCTTCTTGACTGCATCCAGGGCCCCAGCAGTTGGTGCAGTCTCCACTCCTCCCGCAGTTGCCTTAGCCGCTGCCGCTGTCTTTGCCGTTGCTGGTGGTTTCCCATTCCAAGGGATGATGGGCAGCTGCCACAGGTCCTTGATGCAGCTGCTCTTTTCCTCCAAATCTCACAGCAGCAACTTCCCAAGCTTCGCACGGCAGCTGGTTGGGCCGAACGTAACTTTGGCCTTGCTTTTCTGCAGTCGGCGCACAGAGAGGAGGTTAGCGGATAAACCTTCAACAAGTAGGACATTCCCAACCCCCACAAGTCCCCCATTGGCTCCCATCACCTTGGCATTTCCAACACCAATCACAGGGAGTAAAGCACCTGAAGCGGCAGCCACAAACTTGATCTTCCCAGGGGGTTTCACCTCATCAAGTAAATCTGCCCGCGGAGTCATGTGACTCGTGCAACCTGAATCGATCACCCAGTGAGTGAGGGGGTGCATCACAACCTTCCCAACCGAACCCACATCATCCTCACTCACTTTCACATCCTCAACCATGAGGAACAACCCAGGGTCGGCTTTACCTTGTGCACCATCACCTTGTGCACCAGAACCTTGCACAGCGCCACCTCGTGCGCGTTCACCACTTGGCGGCTTCATGCCTAGGGGCGCCCATCCCTCAGGCCGGCTGAAACACTTGAACCACGGGTGTCCAGCCTTCTTGAAGTACCAGCACACACCCTCCATTCGGGTGCTCCCCCTGCCACTAGAGCTCCCATGCCCTTTATTGTAGTCACCTCGGCCTCTCTCTCTGCCAAAATCTCTCCCACGGCCTCGGCCTCTCCCTCCCCCTCTTCCTCTGCTGCCACCTGCAGCTCCATACCCCTCAGCAGTCTTGTTGGCAGCACCACCTCCCGTGTGGCGCCTGCGGAAGTCTTCCTGCAGGATATGCTGCCATAGCCACTCAGGCGTCCACTTGTCCTTCTGAACGTTGAGGGTGGGGATGAGGTTGTCCCAGGAGTTGTCGAGCACCGAGATGATCTTGGTGCACTGCTGCATCTCCGACACCTTGCAGCCCGCCGCTGCCATCCTAGCGTAAGTGTCCTTGATCTTGTCAAGCACCGGCTTCACATCGTCTCCCGGCTTCATGGAGAGGGCAGCCAGCTCCTTCTCCAATACGATCACCACCGGCAGTGTGTTGGGTTGTACCACGTCGCGTAGCAGCTTCCACGCCTTCGGTCCGAAGTCGTCCAGCTCCACCAAATCCTTGATATGCTGGAACATATCGTTGTTGACCGACTGTAGGATGAGGTCGTACAGCACCGCGCTCCGCTCAATCCATTTGTCACGGGCATCACCTTCCTCCGGCATCTTCTCTTCTCCCATCGCGAGTTTCAGCAGCTTGTAGCGCTTGAAAGCACTCCGCATCCGCCCGCTCCATTCCTCATAGTTGGAGCCGTCCAAAGCATCGATCTTGGACGGTGGCGGTTCACTCTTCTTCTCAGCTGCTTCTCCACTCATCTCCTCTGCTCCCAATCAGAGGTTTCAGCTCCCCCTTTTGCTGTCCACACCGAAGTCCCACACAATTTCCACAAGTGTCGGCGCCAACGAAATTTCGGCAGAGTTTCCCCTTAGCGGAAGTCACTCCCAACCTCCAGAACTCCACTTAGGCACGCCCACAGGCCATGGTGGGTCTAGGAGGGTCTTCACACTTCAGTAGACTCCCCACAAAGTCCTCAATTGCTCTGATACCACTTGTTAGAGATTAAGGACGTAGTCTATGAAGATTAGGTGCAGAATTATCACAAAATCGTTGGCTTGAAAATCTGGACAGAAACCGTGACTTCACAAGAAACGTCGTCGGCTAAAACTGCATCGTCAGAATTGTCCCAAACTCGAGTATGTTGTAGCCTGTAACCAGGGCTATCTTTCCCAATTTGGAGTAAATCTCCAGTTATGCTTTTCGGCGCACTAGGGGGTATGCTGCCACATTGAAACTTAACTCAATCACAATTGTTCTCACAAACATCCACAAGTGGCACACACAAGAGTTGGAGTACCAATAAACCAGGTGGGAGGGAAGAGGAGGACGTGAGGGAAGGTCCCAAGGAGTCCCCAACCAAAGGAAACCCCATGCCACACAATTCCCTTCTCCATAGGCAACCCCACTTTCACATTTGTCACTTTCCCAACTCATGCCATCCACCTCAACCCACTTGGCCACACTTGCCAACCTGGTTTGGCTTCTCCCAACCACATGGCAGCATCTACAGTGATGGGTTCGAATTTCCCAACCCCAAAAGTCTGTACCCCATATAAAGTCAACCCCACAACTTCCCACAGTCGCCGCAACCAAAGTACAGAAAGCATACGAACTCCAACGTTCGTAACTTTCTTGATATTGCTCCGATCGCGACGATTCTTGGCTCGTCGGAAAGCTCTTGAGCAGAGAAATCATTTCAGATATCTGCCCAAGCCAAATATCATCCACACATACTCAGGAAATTCAAACCGCACAAACAGAAATTCTTGCACACGTTCACACCACGCATGCAACACACGAACACATGATGGGAGGCAGACAGACGTGAATGCATATGGTTGCATCACACAACAATTCTCCCGCTTTCCATCACCCCACTCCATTCTCCCTCTTTCCATCACCCCGCCCCATTCTCCCTCTTTCCATCACCCCGCCCCATTCTCCCGCTTTCCATCACCCCGCCCCATTCTCCCGCTTTCCATCACCCCGCCCCATTCTCCCGCTTTCCATCACCCCACCCCATTCTCCCGCTTTCCATCACCCCGCCCCATTCTCCCGCTTTCCATCACCCCGCCCCATTCTCCCGCTTTCCATCACCCCGCCCCATTCTCCCGCTTTCCATCACCCGCCCCATACTCACGCTTTCCATCACCCCGCCCCATTCTCCCGCTTTCCATCACCCCGCTTGATTCTCCCGCTTTCCATCACCCGCCCCATTCTCCCGCTTTCCATCACCCGCCCCATTCTCCCGCTTTCCATCACCCCGCCCCATTCTCCCTCTTTCCATCACCCGCCCCATTCTCCCGCTTTCCATCACCCCGCCCCATTCTCCCGCTTTCCATCACCCCGCCCCATTCTCCCGCTTTCCATCACCCCGCCCCATTCTCCCGCTTTCCATCACCCTGCCCCATTCTCCCGCTTTCCATCACCCGCTTGATTCTCCCGCTTTCCATCACCCCGCCCAATTCTCCCGCTTTCCATCACCCCGCCCCATTCTCCCGCTTTCCATCACCCTGCCCCATTCTCCCGCTTTCCATCACCCCGCCCCATTCTCCCGCTTTCCATCACCCCGCCCCATTCTCCCGCTTTCCATCACCCCGCCCCATTCTCTTGCTTTCCATCACCCCGCCCCATTCTCCCGCTTTCCATCACCCCACCCCATTCTCCCGCTTTCCATCACCCCGCCCCATTCTCCCGCTTTCCATCACCCCGCCCCATTCTCCTGCTTTCCATCACCCCGCCCCATTCTCCCGCTTTCCATCACCCCCCCCCCATTCTCCCGCTTTCCATCACCCCGCCCCATTCTCCCGCTTTCCATCACCCCGCCCCATTCTCCCGCTTTCCATCACCCCGCCCCATTCTCCCGCTTTCCATCACCCCGCCCCATTCTCCCGCTTTCCATCACCCCGCCCCATTCTCCCGCTTTCCATCACCCGCCCCATTCTCCCGCTTTCCATCACCCCGCCCCATTCTCCCGCTTTCCATCACCCCGCCCCATTCTCCCGCTTTCCATCACCCCGCCCCATTCTCCCGCTTTCCATCACCCCGCCCCATTCTCCCGCTTTCCATCACCCGCCCCATTCTCCCGCTTTCCATCACCCCGCCCCATTCTCCCGCTTTCCATCACCCGCCCCATTCTCCCGCTTTCCATCACCCCGCCCCATTCTCCCGCTTTCCATCACCCCGCCCCATTCTCCCGCTTTCCATCACCCCGCCCCATTCTCCCTCCTTCCATCACCCCGCCCCATTCTCCGCTTTCCATCACCCCGCCCCATTCTCCCGCTTTCCATCACCCCGCCCCATTCTCCCGCTTTCCATCACCCCGCCCCATTCTCCCGCTTTCCATCACCCCGCCCCATTCTCCCGCTTTCCATCACCCCGCCCCATTCTCCCGCTTTCCATCACCCCGCCCCATTCTCCCGCTTTCCATCACCCCGCCCCATTCTCCCGCTTTCCATCACCCCGCCCCATTCTCCCGCTTTCCATCACCCCGCCCCATTCTCCCGCTTTCCATCACCCCACCCCATTCTCCCGCTTTCCATCACCCCGCCCCATTCTCCCGCTTTCCATCACCCCGCCCCATTCTCCCGCTTTCCATCACCCCGCCCCATTCTCCCGCTTTCCATCACCCCGCCCCATTCTCCCGCTTTCCATCACCCCGCCCCATTCTCCCGCTTTCCATCACCCCGCCCCATTCTCCCGCTTTCCATCACCCCGCCCCATTCTCCCGCTTTCCATCACCCCGCCCCATTCTCCCGCTTTCCATCACCCCGCCCCATTCTCCCGCTTTCCATCACCCCGCCCCATTCTCCCGCTTTCCATCACCCCGCCCCATTCTCCCGCTTTCCATCACCCCGCCCCATTCTCCCGCTTTCCATCACCCCGCCCCATTCTCCCGCTTTCCATCACCCCGCCCCATTCTCCCGCTTTCCATCACCCCGCCCCATTCTCCCATCACCCCGCCCCATTCTCCCGCTTTCCATCACCCCGCCCCATTCTCCCGCTTTCCATCACCCCGCCCCATTCTCCCGCTTTCCATCACCCCGCCCCATTCTCCCGCTTTCCATCACCCCGCCCCATTCTCCCGCTTTCCATCACCCCGCCCCATTCTCCCGCTTTCCATCACCCCGCCCCATTCTCCCGCTTTCCATCACCCCGCCCCATTCTCCCGCTTTCCATCACCCCGCCCCATTCTCCCGCTTTCCATCACCCCGCCCCATTCTCCCGCTTTCCATCACCCCGCCCCATTCTCCCGCTTTCCATCACCCCGCCCCATTCTCCGCTTTCCATCACCCCGCCCCATTCTCCCGCTTTCCATCACCCCGCCCCATTCTCCCGCTTTCCATCACCCCGCCCCATTCTCCCGCTTTCCATCACCCCGCCCCATTCTCCCGCTTTCCATCACCCCGCCCCATTCTCCCGCTTTCCATCACCCCGCCCCATTCTCCCGCTTTCCATCACCCCGCCCCATTCTCCCGCTTTCCATCACCCCGCCCCATTCTCCCGCTTTCCATCACCCCGCCCCATTCTCCCGCTTTCCATCACCCCGCCCCATTCTCCCGCTTTCCATCACCCCGCCCCATTCTCCCGCTTTCCATCACCCCGCCCCATTCTCCCGCTTTCCATCACCCCGCCCCATTCTCCCGCTTTCCATCACCCCGCCCCATTCTCCCGCTTTCCATCACCCCGCCCCATTCTCCCGCTTTCCATCACCCCGCCCCATTCTCCCGCTTTCCATCACCCCGCCCCATTCTCCCGCTTTCCATCACCCCGCCCCATTCTCCCGCTTTCCATCACCCCGCCCCATTCTCCCGCTTTCCATCACCCCGCCCCATTCTCCCGCTTTCCATCACCCCGCCCCATTCTCCCGCTTTCCATCACCCCGCCCCATTCTCCCGCTTTCCATCACCCCGCCCCATTCTCCCGCTTTCCATCACCCCGCCCCATTCTCCCGCTTTCCATCACCCCGCCCCATTCTCCCGCTTTCCATCACCCCGCCCCATTCTCCCGCTTTCCATCACCCCGCCCCATTCTCCCGCTTTCCATCACCCGCCCCATTCTCCCGCTTTCCATCACCCCGCCCCATTCTCCCGCTTTCCATCACCCCGCCCCATTCTCCCGCTTTCCATCACCCCGCCCCATTCTCCCGCTTTCCATCACCCCGCCCCATTCTCCCGCTTTCCATCACCCCGCCCCATTCTCCCGCTTTCCATCACCCCGCCCCATTCTCCCGCTTTCCATCACCCCGCCCCATTCTCCCGCTTTCCATCACCCCGCCCCATTCTCCCGCTTTCCATCACCCCGCCCCATTCTCCCGCTTTCCATCACCCCGCCCCATTCTCCCGCTTTCCATCACCCCGCCCCATTCTCCCGCTTTCCATCACCCCGCCCCATTCTCCCGCTTTCCATCACCCCGCCCCATTCTCCCGCTTTCCATCACCCCGCCCCATTCTCCCGCTTTCCATCACCCCGCCCCATTCTCCCGCTTTCCATCACCCCGCCCCATTCTCCCGCTTTCCATCACCCCGCCCCATTCTCCCGCTTTCCATCACCCCGCCCCATTCTCCCGCTTTCCATCACCCCGCCCCATTCTCCCGCTTTCCATCACCCCGCCCCATTCTCCCGCTTTCCATCACCCCGCCCCATTCTCCCGCTTTCCATCACCCCGCCCCATTCTCCCGCTTTCCATCACCCCGCCCCATTCTCCCGCTTTCCATCACCCCGCCCCATTCTCCCGCTTTCCATCACCCCGCCCCATTCTCCCGCTTTCCATCACCCCGCCCCATTCTCCCGCTTTCCATCACCCCGCCCCATTCTCCCGCTTTCCATCACCCCGCCCCATTCTCCCGCTTTCCATCACCCCGCCCCATTCTCCCGCTTTCCATCACCCCGCCCCATTCTCCCGCTTTCCATCACCCCGCCCCATTCTCCCGCTTTCCATCACCCCGCCCCATTCTCCCGCTTTCCATCACCCCGCCCCATTCTCCCGCTTTCCATCACCCCGCCCCATTCTCCCGCTTTCCATCACCCGCCCCATTCTCCATCACCCCGCCCCATTCTCCCGCTTTCCATCACCCCGCCCCATTCTCCCGCTTTCCATCACCCCGCCCCATTCTCCCGCTTTCCATCACCCCGCCCCATTCTCCCGCTTTCCATCACCCCGCCCCATTCTCCCGCTTTCCATCACCCCGCCCCATTCTCCCGCTTTCCATCACCCGCCCCATTCTCCCGCTTTCCATCACCCCGCCCCATTCTCCCGCTTTCCATCACCCCGCCCCATTCTCCCGCTTTCCATCACCCCGCCCCATTCTCCCGCTTTCCATCACCCCGCCCCATTCTCCCGCTTTCCATCACCCCGCCCCATTCTCCCGCTTTCCATCACCCCGCCCCATTCTCCCGCTTTCCATCACCCCGCCCCATTCTCCCATCACCCCGCCCCATTCTCCCGCTTTCCATCACCCCGCCCCATTCTCCCGCTTTCCATCACCCCGCCCCATTCTCCCGCTTTCCATCACCCCGCCCCATTCTCCCGCTTTCCATCACCCCGCCCCATTCTCCCGCTTTCCATCACCCCGCCCCATTCTCCGCTTTCCATCACCCCGCCCCATTCTCCCGCTTTCCATCACCCGCCCCATTCTCCCGCTTTCCATCACCCCGCCCCATTTTCCCGCTTTCCATCACCCCGCCCCATTCTCCCGCTTTCCATCACCCCGCCCCATTCTCCCGCTTTCCATCACCCCGCCCCATTCTCCCGCTTTCCATCACCCCGCCCCATTCTCCCGCTTTCCATCACCCCGCCCCATTCTCCCGCTTTCCATCACCCCGCCCCATTCTCCCGCTTTCCATCACCCGCCCCATTCTCCCGCTTTCCATCACCCCGCCCCATTCTCCCGCTTTCCATCACCCGCCCCATTCTCCCGCTTTCCATCACCCCGCCCCATTCTCCCGCTTTCCATCACCCCGCCCCATTCTCCCGCTTTCCATCACCCCGCCCCATTCTCCCGCTTTCCATCACCCCGCCCCATTCTCCCGCTTTCCATCACCCGCCCCATTCTCCCGCTTTCCATCACCCCGCCCCATTCTCCCGCTTTCCATCACCCCGCCCCATTCTTCCCATCACCCCGCCCCATTCTCCCGCTTTCCATCACCCGCCCCATTCTCCCGCTTTCCATCACCCCGCCCCATTCTCCCGCTTTCCATCACCCCGCCCCATTCTCCCGCTTTCCATCACCCCGCCCCATTCTCCCGCTTTCCATCACCCCACCCCATTCTCCCGCTTTCCATCACCCGCTCCCCGCTTTCCATCACCCCGCCCCATTCTCCCGCTTTCCATCACCCCGCCCCATTCTCCCGCTTTCCATCACCCCGCCCCATTCTCCCGCTTTCCATCACCCCGCCCCATTCTCCCGCTTTCCATCACCCCGCCCCATTCTCCCGCTTTCCATCACCCCGCCCCATTCTCCCGCTTTCCATCACCCGCCCCATTCTCCCGCTTTCCATCACCCCGCCCCATTCTCCCGCTTTCCATCACCCCGCCCCATTCTCCCGCTTTCCATCACCCCGCCCCATTCTCCCGCTTTCCATCACCCCGCCCCATTCTCCCGCTTTCCATCACCCCGCCCCATTCTCCCGCTTTCCATCACCCCGCCCCATTCTCCCGCTTTCCATCACCCGCCCCATTCTCCCGCTTTCCATCACCCCGCCCCATTCTCCCGCTTTCCATCACCCCGCCCCATTCTCCCGCTTTCCATCACCCCGCCCCATTCTCCCGCTTTCCATCACCCCGCCCCATTCTCCCGCTTTCCATCACCCCGCCCCATTCTCCCGCTTTCCATCACCCCGCCCCATTCTCCCGCTTTCCATCACCCCGCCCCATTCTCCGCTTTCCATCACCCCGCCCCATTCTCCCGCTTTCCATCACCCCGCCCCATTCTCCGCTTTCCATCACCCCGCCCCATTCTCCCGCTTTCCATCACCCCACCCCATTCTCCCGCTTTCCATCACCCCGCCCCATTCTCCCGCTTTCCATCACCCCGCCCCCCACTCCCGCTTTCCATCACCCCGCCCCATTCTCCCGCTTTCCATCACCCCGCCCCATTCTCCCGCTTTCCATCACCCCGCCCCATTCTCCCGCTTTCCATCACCCCGCCCCATTCTCCCGCTTTCCATCACCCCGCCCCATTCTCCCGCTTTCCATCACCCCGCCCCATTCTCCCGCTTTCCATCACCCCGCCCCATTCTCCCGCTTTCCATCACCCCGCCCCATTCTCCCGCTTTCCATCACCCCGCCCCTTTCTCCCGCTTTCCATCACCCCGCCCCATTCTCCCGCTTTCCATCACCCCGCCCCATTCTCCCGCTTTCCATCACCCCGCCCCATTCTCCCGCTTTCCATCACCCCGCCCCATTCTCCCGCTTTCCATCACCCCGCCCCATTCTCCGCTTTCCATCACCCCGCCCCATTCTCCCGCTTTCCATCACCCCGCCCCATTCTCCCGCTTTCCATCACCCCGCCCCATTCTCCCGCTTTCCATCACCCCGCCCAATTCTCCCGCTTTCCATCACCCGCCCCATTCTCCCGCTTTCCATCACCCCGCCCCATTCTCCCGCTTTCCATCACCCCGCCCCATTCTCCCGCTTTCCATCACCCCGCCCCATTCTCCCGCTTTCCATCACCCCGCCCCATTCTCCCGCTTTCCATCACCCCGCCCCATTCTCCCGCTTTCCATCACCCCGCCCCATTCTCCCGCTTTCCATCACCCCGCCCCATTCTCCCGCTTTCCATCACCCCGCCCCATTCTCCCGCTTTCCATCACCCCGCCCCATACTCCCGCTTTCCATCACCCCGCCCCATTCTCCCGCTTTCCATCACCCCGCCCCATTCTCCCGCTTTCCATCACCCCGCCCCATTCTCCCGCTTTCCATCACCCCGCCCCATTCTCCCGCTTTCCATCACCCCGCCCCATTCTCCCGCTTTCCATCACCCCGCCCCATTCTCCCGCTTTCCATCACCCCGCCCCATTCTCCCGCTTTCCATCACCCCGCCCCATTCTCCCGCTTTCCATCACCCCGCCCCATTCTCCCGCTTTCCATCACCCCGCCCCATTCTCCCGCTTTCCATCACCCCGCCCCATTCTCCCGCTTTCCATCACCCCGCCCCATTCTCCCGCTTTCCATCACCCCGCCCCATTCTCCCGCTTTCCATCACCCCGCCCCATTCTCCCGCTTTCCATCACCCCGCCCCATTCTCCCGCTTTCCATCACCCCGCCCCATTCTCCCGCTTTCCATCACCCCGCCCCATTCTCCCGCTTTCCATCACCCCGCCCCATTCTCCCTCTATCCATCACCCCGCCCCATTCTCCCGCTTTCCATCACCCCGCCCCATTCTCCCGCTTTCCATCACCCGCCCCATTCTCCCGCTTTCCATCACCCCGCCCCATTCTCCCGCTTTCCATCACCCCGCCCCATTCTCCCGCTTTCCATCACCCCGCCCCATTCTCCCGCTTTCCATCACCCCGCCCCATTCTCCCGCTTTCCATCACCCCGCCCCATTCTCCCGCTTTCCATCACCCCGCCCCATTCTCCCGCTTTCCATCACCCCGCCCCATTCTCCCGCTTTCCATCACCCCGCCCCATTCTCCCGCTTTCCATCACCCGCCCCATTCTCCCGCTTTCCATCACCCCGCCCCATTCTCCCGCTTTCCATCACCCCGCCCCATTCTCCCGCTTTCCATCACCCCGCCCCATTCTCCCGCTTTCCATCACCCCGCCCCATTCTCCCGCTTTCCATCACCCCGCCCCATTCTCCCGCTTTCCATCACCCCGCCCCATTCTCCCGCTTTCCATCACCCCGCCCCATTCTCCCGCTTTCCATCACCCCGCCCCATTCTCCCGCTTTCCATCACCCCGCCCCATTCTCCCGCTTTCCATCACCCCGCCCCATTCTCCCGCTTTCCATCACCCGCCCCATTCTCCCGCTTTCCATCACCCGCCCCATTCTCCCGCTTTCCATCACCCCGCCCCATTCTCCCGCTTTCCATCACCCCGCCCCATTCTCCCATCACCCCGCCCCATTCTCCCGCTTTCCATCACCCCGCCCCATTCTCCCGCTTTCCATCACCCCGCCCCATTCTCCCGCTTTCCATCACCCCGCCCCATTCTCCCGCTTTCCATCACCCCGCCCCATTCTCCCGCTTTCCATCACCCCGCCCCATTCTCCCGCTTTCCATCACCCCGCCCCATTCTCCCGCTTTCCATCACCCCGCCCCATTCTCCCGCTTTCCATCACCCCGCCCCATTCTCCCGCTTTCCATCACCCCGCCCCATTCTCCCGCTTTCCATCACCCCGCCCCATTCTCCCGCTTTCCATCACCCCGCCCAATTCTCCCGCTTTCCATCACCCCGCCCCATTCTCCCGCTTTCCATCACCCGCCCCATTCTCCCATCACCCCGCCCCATTCTCCCGCTTTCCATCACCCCGCCCCATTCTCCCGCTTTCCATCACCCCGCCCCATTCTCCCGCTTTCCATCACCCCGCCCCATTCTCCCGCTTTCCATCACCCCGCCCCATTCTCCCGCTTTCCATCACCCCGCCCCATTCTCCCGCTTTCCATCACCCCGCCCCATTCTCCCGCTTTCCATCACCCCGCCCCATTCTCCCGCTTTCCATCACCCGCCCCATTCTCCCGCTTTCCATCACCCCGCCCCATTCTCCCGCTTTCCATCACCCCACCCCATTCTCCCGCTTTCCATCACCCCGCCCCATTCTCCCGCTTTCCATCACCCGCCCCATTCTCCCGCTTTCCATCACCCCGCCCCATTCTCCCGCTTTCCATCACCCCGCCCCATTCTCCCGCTTTCCATCACCCGCCCCATTCTCCCGCTTTCCATCACCCCGCCCCATTCTCCCGCTTTCCATCACCCCGCCCCATTCTCCCGCTTTCCATCACCCGCCCCATTCTCCCGCTTTCCATCACCCCGCCCCATTCTCCCGCTTTCCATCACCCCGCCCCATTCTCCCGCTTTCCATCACCCCGCCCAATTCTCCCGCTTTCCATCACCCCGCCCCATTCTCCCGCTTTCCATCACCCCGCCCCATTCTCCCGCTTTCCATCACCCGCCCCATTCTCCCGCTTTCCATCACCCCGCCCCATTCTCCCGCTTTCCATCACCCCGCCCCATTCTCCCGCTTTCCATCACCCCGCCCCATTCTCCCGCTTTCCATCACCCCGCCCCATTCTCCCGCTTTCCATCACCCCGCCCCATTCTCCCGCTTTCCATCACCCGCCCCATTCTCCCGCTTTCCATCACCCGCCCCATTCTCCCGCTTTCCATCACCCCGCCCCATTCTCCCTCTATCCATCACCCCGCCCCATTCTCCCGCTTTCCATCACCCCGCCCCATTCTCCCGCTTTCCATCACCCCGCCCCATTCTCCCGCTTTCCATCACCCCGCCCCATTCTCCCGCTTTCCATCACCCCGCCCCATTCTCCCGCTTTCCATCACCCCACCCCATTCTCCCGCTTTCCATCACCCCGCCCCATTCTCCCGCTTTCCATCACCCCGCCCCATTCTCCCGCTTTCCATCACCCCGCCCCATTCTCCCGCTTTCCATCACCCCGCCCCATTCTCCCGCTTTCCATCACCCCGCCCCATTCTCCCGCTTTCCATCACCCCGCCCCATTCTCCCGCTTTCCATCACCCCGCCCCATTCTCCCGCTTTCCATCACCCCGCCCCATTCTCCCGCTTTCCATCACCCCGCCCCATTCTCCCGCTTTCCATCACCCCGCCCCATTCTCCCGCTTTCCATCACCCCGCCCCATTCTCCCGCTTTCCATCACCCCGCCCCATTCTCCCGCTTTCCATCACCCCGCCCCATTCTCCCGCTTTCCATCACCCCGCCCCATTCTCCCGCTTTCCATCACCCCGCCCCATTCTCCCGCTTTCCATCACCCCGCCCCATTCTCCCGCTTTCCATCACCCCGCCCCATTCTCCCGCTTTCCATCACCCCGCCCCATTCTCCCGCTTTCCATCACCCCGCCCCATTCTCCCGCTTTCCATCACCCCGCCCCATTCTCCCGCTTTCCATCACCCGCCCCATTCTCCCGCTTTCCATCACCCCGCCCCATTCTCCCGCTTTCCATCACCCCGCCCCATTCTCCCGCTTTCCATCACCCCGCCCCATTCTCCCGCTTTCCATCACCCCGCCCCATTCTCCCGCTTTCCATCACCCCGCCCCATTCTCCCGCTTTCCATCACCCCGCCCCATTCTCCCGCTTTCCATCACCCCGCCCCATTCTCCCGCTTTCCATCACCCCGCCCCATTCTCCCGCTTTCCATCACCCCGCCCCATTCTCCCGCTTTCCATCACCCCGCCCCATTCTCCCGCTTTCCATCACCCCGCCCCCTTCTCCCATCACCCCGCCCCATTCTCCCGCTTTCCATCACCCCGCCCCATTCTCCCGCTTTCCATCACCCCGCCCCATTCTCCCGCTTTCCATCACCCCGCCCCATTCTCCCGCTTTCCATCACCCCGCCCCATTCTCCCGCTTTCCATCACCCCGCCCCATTCTCCCGCTTTCCATCACCCCGCCCCACTCCCCATCACCCCGCCCCATTCTCCCGCTTTCCATCACCCCGCCCCATTCTCCCGCTTTCCATCACCCCGCCCCATTCTCCCGCTTTCCATCACCCGCCCCATTCTCCCGCTTTCCATCACCCCGCCCCATTCTCCCGCTTTCCATCACCCCGCCCCATTCTCCCGCTTTCCATCACCCCGCCCCATTCTCCGCTTTCCATCCCCCGTCCCATTCTCCCGCTTTCCATCACCCCGCCCCATTCTCCCGCTTTCCATCACCCCGCCCCATTCTCCCGCTTTCCATCACCCCGCCCCATTCTCCCGCTTTCCATCACCCCGCCCCATTCTCCCGCTTTCCATCACCCCGCCCCATTCTCCCGCTTTCCATCACCCCGCCCCATTCTCCGCTTTCCATCACCCCCCCCATTCTCCCGCTTTCCATCACCCCGCCCCCTTCTCCCGCTTTCCATCACCCCGCCCCATTCTCCCGCTTTCCATCACCCCGCCCCATTCTCCCGCTTTCCATCACCCCGCCCCATTCTCCCGCTTTCCATCACCCGCCCCATTCTCCCGCTTTCCATCACCCCGCCCCATTCTCCCGCTTTCCATCACCCCGCCCCATTCTCCCGCTTTCCATCACCCCGCCCCATTCTCCCGCTTTCCATCACCCCGCCCCATTCTCCCGCTTTCCATCACCCCGCCCCATTCTCCCGCTTTCCATCACCCCGCCCCATTCTCCCGCTTTCTATCACCCCGCCCCATTCTCCCGCTTTCCATCACCCCGCCCCATTCTCCCGCTTTCCATCACCCCGCCCCATTCTCCCATCACCCCGCCCCATTCTCCCGCTTTCCATCACCCCGCCCCATTCTCCCGCTTTCCATCACCCCGCCCCATTCTCCCGCTTTCCATCACCCCGCCCCATTCTCCCGCTTTCCATCACCCCGCCCCATTCTCCCGCTTTCCATCACCCCGCCCCATTCTCCCGCTTTCCATCACCCCGCCCCATTCTCCCGCTTTCCATCACCCCGCCCCATTCTCCCGCTTTCCATCACCCCGCCCCATTCTCCCGCTTTCCATCACCCGCCCCATTCTCCCGCTTTCCATCACCCCGCCCCTTTCTCCCGCTTTCCATCACCCCGCCCCATTCTCCCGCTTTCCATCACCCCGCCCCATTCTCCCGCTTTCCATCACCCCGCCCCATTCTCCCGCTTTCCATCACCCCGCCCCATTCTCCCGCTTTCCATCACCCCGCCCCATTCTCCCGCTTTCTATCACCCCGCCCCATTCTCCCGCTTTCCATCACCCCGCCCCATTCTCCCGCTTTCCATCACCCCGCCCCATTCTCCCGCTTTCCATCACCCCGCCCCATTCTCCCGCTTTCCATCACCCGTCCCCCTTTCCATCACCCCGCCCCATTCTCCCGCTTTCCATCACCCCGCCCCATTCTCCCGCTTTCCATCACCCCGCCCCATTCTCCCGCTTTCCATCACCCCGCCCCATTCTCCCGCTTTCCATCACCCCGCCCCATTCTCCCGCTTTCCATCACCCCGCCCCATTCTCCCGCTTTCCATCACCCCGCCCCATTCTCCCGCTTTCCATCACCCCGCCCCATTCTCCCGCTTTCCATCACCCCGCCCCATTCTCCCGCTTTCCATCACCCCGCCCCATTCTCCCGCTTTCCATCACCCCGCCCCATTCTCCCGCTTTCCATCACCCCGCCCCATTCTCCCGCTTTCCATCACCCCGCCCCATTCTCCCGCTTTCCATCACCCCGCCCCATTCTCCCGCTTTCCATCACCCCGCCCCATTCTCCCGCTTTCCATCACCCCGCCCCATTCTCCCGCTTTCCATCACCCCGCCCCATTCTCCCGCTTTCCATCACCCCGCCCCATTCTCCGCTTTCCATCACCCCGCCCCATTCTCCCGCTTTCCATCACCCCGCCCCATTCTCCCGCTTTCCATCACCCCGCCCCATTCTCCCGCTTTCCATCACCCCGCCCCATTCTCCCGCTTTCCATCACCCCGCCCCATTCTCCCGCTTTCCATCACCCCGCCCCATTCTCCCGCTTTCCATCACCCCGCCCCATTCTCCCGCTTTCCATCACCCCGCCCCATTCTCCCGCTTTCCATCACCCCGCCCCATTCTCCCGCTTTCCATCACCCCGCCCCATTCTCCCGCTTTCCATCACCCCGCCCCATTCTCCCGCTTTCCATCACCCCGCCCCATTCTCCCGCTTTCCATCACCCCGCCCCATTCTCCCGCTTTCCATCACCCCGCCCCATTCTCCCGCTTTCCATCACCCCGCCCCATTCTCCCGCTTTCCATCACCCCGCCCCATTCTCCCGCTTTCCATCACCCCGCCCCATTCTCCCGCTTTCCATCACCCCGCCCCATTCTCCCGCTTTCCATCACCCCGCCCCATTCTCCCGCTTTCCATCACCCCGCCCCATTCTCCCGCTTTCCATCACCCCGCCCCATTCTCCCGCTTTCCATCACCCCGCCCCATTCTCCCGCTTTCCATCACCCCGCCCCATTCTCCCGCTTTCCATCACCCCGCCCCATTCTCCCGCTTTCCATCACCCGCCCCATTCTCCCGCTTTCCATCACCCCGCCCCATTCTCCCGCTTTCCATCACCCCGCCCCATTCTCCCGCTTTCCATCACCCCGCCCCATTCTCCCGCTTTCCATCACCCCGCCCCATTCTCCCGCTTTCCATCACCCCGCCCCATTCTCCCGCTTTCCATCACCCCGCCCCATTCTCCCGCTTTCCATCACCCCGCCCCATTCTCCCGCTTTCCATCACCCCGCCCCATTCTCCCGCTTTCCATCACCCCGCCCCATTCTCCCGCTTTCCATCACCCCGCCCCATTCTCCCGCTTTCCATCACCCCGCCCCATTCTCCCGCTTTCCATCACCCCGCCCCATTCTCCCGCTTTCCATCACCCCGCCCCATTCTCCCGCTTTCCATCACCCCGCCCCATTCTCCCGCTTTCCATCACCCCGCCCCATTCTCCCGCTTTCCATCACCCCGCCCCATTCTCCCGCTTTCCATCACCCCGCCCCATTCTCCCGCTTTCCATCACCCCGCCCCATTCTCCCGCTTTCCATCACCCCGCCCCATTCTCCCGCTTTCCATCACCCCGCCCCATTCTCCCGCTTTCCATCACCCCGCCCCATTCTCCCGCTTTCCATCACCCCACCCCATTCTCCCGCTTTCCATCACCCCGCCCCATTCTCCCGCTTTCCATCACCCCGCCCCATTCTCCCGCTTTCCATCACCCCGCCCCATTCTCCCGCTTTCCATCACCCCGCCCCATTCTCCCGCTTTCCATCACCCCGCCCCATTCTCCCGCTTTCCATCACCCCGCCCCATTCTCCCGCTTTCCATCACCCCGCCCCATTCTCCCGCTTTCCATCACCCCGCCCCATTCTCCCGCTTTCCATCACCCCGCCCCATTCTCCCGCTTTCCATCACCCCGCCCCATTCTCCCGCTTTCCATCACCCCGCCCCATTCTCCCGCTTTCCATCACCCCGCCCCATTCTCCCGCTTTCCATCACCCCGCCCCATTCTCCCGCTTTCCATCACCCCGCCCCATTCTCCCGCTTTCCATCACCCCGCCCCATTCTCCCGCTTTCCATCACCCCGCCCCATTCTCCCGCTTTCCATCACCCCGCCCCATTCTCCCGCTTTCCATCACCCCGCCCCATTCTCCCGCTTTCCATCACCCCGCCCCATTCTCCCGCTTTCCATCACCCCGCCCCATTCTCCCGCTTTCCATCACCCCGCCCCATTCTCCCGCTTTCCATCACCCCGCCCCATTCTCCCGCTTTCCATCACCCCGCCCCATTCTCCCGCTTTCCATCACCCCGCCCCATTCTCCCGCTTTCCATCACCCCGCCCCATTCTCCCGCTTTCCATCACCCCGCCCCATTCTCCCGCTTTCCATCACCCCGCCCCATTCTCCCGCTTTCCATCACCCCGCCCCATTCTCCCGCTTTCCATCACCCCGCCCCATTCTCCCGCTTTCCATCACCCCGCCCCATTCTCCCGCTTTCCATCACCCCGCCCCATTCTCCCGCTTTCCATCACCCCGCCCCATTCTCCCGCTTTCCATCACCCCGCCCCATTCTCCCGCTTTCCATCACCCCGCCCCATTCTCCCGCTTTCCATCACCCGCCCCATTCTCCCGCTTTCCATCACCCCGCCCCATTCTCCCGCTTTCCATCACCCCGCCCCATTCTCCCGCTTTCCATCACCCCGCCCCATTCTCCCGCTTTCCATCACCCCGCCCCATTCTCCCGCTTTCCATCACCCGCCCCATTCTCCCGCTTTCCATCACCCCGCCCCATTCTCCCGCTTTCCATCACCCCGCCCCATTCTCCCGCTTTCCATCACCCCGCCCCATTCTCCCGCTTTCCATCACCCCGCCCCATTCTCCCGCTTTCCATCACCCGCCCCATTCTCCCGCTTTCCATCACCCGCCCCATTCTCCCGCTTTCCATCACCCCGCCCCATTCTCCCGCTTTCCATCACCCCGCCCCATTCTCCCGCTTTCCATCACCCGCCCCATTCTCCCGCTTTCCATCACCCCGCCCCATTCTCCCGCTTTCCATCACCCCGCCCCATTCTCCCGCTTTCCATCACCCCGCCCCATTCTCCCGCTTTCCATCACCCCGCCCCATTCTCCCGCTTTCCATCACCCCGCCCCATTCTCCCGCTTTCCATCACCCCGCCCCATTCTCCCGCTTTCCATCACCCCGCCCCATTCTCCCGCTTTCCATCACCCCGCCCCATTCTCCCGCTTTCCATCACCCCGCCCCATTCTCCCGCTTTCCATCACCCGCCCCATTCTCCCGCTTTCCATCACCCCGCCCCATTCTCCCGCTTTCCATCACCCCGCCCCATTCTCCCGCTTTCCATCACCCCGCCCCATTCTCCCGCTTTCCATCACCCCGCCCCATTCTCCCGCTTTCCATCACCCCGCCCCATTCTCCCGCTTTCCATCACCCCGCCCCATTCTCCCGCTTTCCATCACCCCGCCCCATTCTCCCGCTTTCCATCACCCCGCCCCATTCTCCCGCTTTCCATCACCCCGCCCCATTCTCCCGCTTTCCATCACCCCGCCCAATTCTCCCGCTTTCCATCACCCCGCCCCATTCTCCCGCTTTCCATCACCCCGCCCCATTCTCCCGCTTTCCATCACCCCGCCCCATTCTCCCGCTTTCCATCACCCCGCCCCATTCTCCCGCTTTCCATCACCCCGCCCCATTCTCCCGCTTTCCATCACCCCGCCCCATTCTCCCGCTTTCCATCACCCCGCCCCATTCTCCCGCTTTCCATCACCCCGCCCCATTCTCCCGCTTTCCATCACCCCGCCCCATTCTCCCGCTTTCCATCACCCCGCCCCATTCTCCCGCTTTCCATCACCCCGCCCCATTCTCCCGCTTTCCATCACCCCGCCCCATTCTCCCGCTTTCCATCACCCCGCCCCATTCTCCCGCTTTCCATCACCCCGCCCCATTCTCCCGCTTTCCATCACCCCGCCCCATTCTCCCGCTTTCCATCACCCCGCCCCATTCTCCCGCTTTCCATCACCCGCCCCATTCTCCCGCTTTCCATCACCCCGCCCCATTCTCCCGCTTTCCATCACCCCGCCCCATTCTCCCGCTTTCCATCACCCCGCCCCATTCTCCCGCTTTCCATCACCCCGCCCCATTCTCCCGCTTTCCATCACCCCGCCCCATTCTCCCGCTTTCCATCACCCCGCCCCATTCTCCCGCTTTCCATCACCCCGCCCCATTCTCCCGCTTTCCATCACCCCGCCCCATTCTCCCGCTTTCCATCACCCCGCCCCATTCTCCCGCTTTCCATCACCCCGCCCCATTCTCCCGCTTTCCATCACCCCGCCCCATTCTCCCGCTTTCCATCACCCCGCCCCATTCTCCCGCTTTCCATCACCCCGCCCCATTCTCCCGCTTTCCATCACCCCGCCCCATTCTCCCGCTTTCCATCACCCCGCCCCATTCTCCCGCTTTCCATCACCCCGCCCCATTCTCCCGCTTTCCATCACCCCGCCCCATTCTCCCGCTTTCCATCACCCCGCCCCATTCTCCCGCTTTCCATCACCCCGCCCCATTCTCCCGCTTTCCATCACCCCGCCCCATTCTCCCGCTTTCCATCACCCCGCCCCATTCTCCCGCTTTCCATCACCCCGCCCCATTCTCCCGCTTTCCATCACCCCGCCCCATTCTCCCGCTTTCCATCACCCCGCCCCATTCTCCCGCTTTCCATCACCCCGCCCCATTCTCCCGCTTTCCATCACCCCGCCCCATTCTCCCGCTTTCCATCACCCCGCCCCATTCTCCCGCTTTCCATCACCCCGCCCCATTCTCCCGCTTTCCATCACCCCGCCCCATTCTCCCGCTTTCCATCACCCCGCCCCATTCTCCCGCTTTCCATCACCCCGCCCCATTCTCCCGCTTTCCATCACCCCGCCCCATTCTCCCGCTTTCCATCACCCCGCCCCATTCTCCCGCTTTCCATCACCCCGCCCCATTCTCCCGCTTTCCATCACCCCGCCCCATTCTCCCGCTTTCCATCACCCCGCCCCATTCTCCCGCTTTCCATCACCCCGCCCCATTCTCCCGCTTTCCATCACCCCGCCCCATTCTCCCGCTTTCCATCACCCCGCCCCATTCTCCCGCTTTCCATCACCCCGCCCCATTCTCCCGCTTTCCATCACCCCGCCCCATTCTCCCGCTTTCCATCACCCCGCCCCATTCTCCCGCTTTCCATCACCCCGCCCCATTCTCCCGCTTTCCATCACCCCGCCCCATTCTCCCGCTCCCCCCCCCCCCCCCCCCCCCCCCCCTCCCGCTTTCCCACCCCCCCCATTCTCCCGCTTTCCATCACCCCGCCCCATTCTCCCGCTTTCCATCACCCCGCCCCATTCTCCCGCTTTCCATCACCCCGCCCCATTCTCCCGCTTTCCATCACCCCGCCCCATTCTCCCGCTTTCCATCACCCCGCCCCATTCTCCCGCTTTCCATCACCCCGCCCCATTCTCCCGCTTTCCATCACCCCGCCCCATTCTCCCGCTTTCCATCACCCCGCCCCATTCTCCCGCTTTCCATCACCCCGCCCCATTCTCCCGCTTTCCATCACCCCGCCCCATTCTCCCGCTTTCCATCACCCCGCCCCATTCTCCCGCTTTCCATCACCCCGCCCCATTCTCCCGCTTTCCATCACCCCGCCCCATTCTCCCGCTTTCCATCACCCCGCCCCATTCTCCCGCTTTCCATCACCCCGCCCCATTCTCCCGCTTTCCATCACCCCGCCCCATTCTCCCGCTTTCCATCACCCCGCCCCATTCTCCCGCTTTCCATCACCCCGCCCCATTCTCCCGCTTTCCATCACCCCGCCCCATTCTCCCGCTTTCCATCACCCCGCCCCATTCTCCCGCTTTCCATCACCCCGCCCCATTCTCCCGCTTTCCATCACCCCGCCCCATTCTCCCGCTTTCCATCACCCCGCCCCATTCTCCCGCTTTCCATCACCCCGCCCCATTCTCCCGCTTTCCATCACCCCGCCCCATTCTCCCGCTTTCCATCACCCCGCCCCATTCTCCCGCTTTCCATCACCCCGCCCCATTCTCCCGCTTTCCATCACCCCGCCCCATTCTCCCGCTTTCCATCACCCCGCCCCATTCTCCC
Organism: Closterium sp. Yama58-4; assembly: GCA_947470075.1. Lineage (NCBI taxonomy): Eukaryota > Viridiplantae > Streptophyta > Zygnematophyceae > Desmidiales > Closteriaceae > Closterium > Closterium sp. Yama58-4. The sequence continues at coordinate 67,418 of CANIUD010000140.1, forward strand.
GCTTTCCATCACCCCGCCCCATTCTCCCGCTTTCCATCACCCCGCCCCATTCTCCCGCTTTCCATCACCCCGCCCCATTCTCCCGCTTTCCATCACCCCGCCCCATTCTCCCGCTTTCCATCACCCCGCCCCATTCTCCCGCTTTCCATCACCCCGCCCCATTCTCCCGCTTTCCATCACCCCGCCCCATTCTCCCGCTTTCCATCACCCCGCCCCATTCTCCCGCTTTCCATCACCCCGCCCCATTCTCCCGCTTTCCATCACCCCGCCCCATTCTCCCGCTTTCCATCACCCCGCCCCATTCTCCCGCTTTCCATCACCCCGCCCCATTCTCCCGCTTTCCATCACCCCGCCCCATTCTCCCGCTTTCCATCACCCCGCCCCATTCTCCCGCTTTCCATCACCCCGCCCCATTCTCCCGCTTTCCATCACCCCGCCCCATTCTCCCGCTTTCCATCACCCCGCCCCATTCTCCCGCTTTCCATCACCCCGCCCCATTCTCCCGCTTTCCATCACCCCGCCCCATTCTCCCGCTTTCCATCACCCCGCCCCATTCTCCCGCTTTCCATCACCCCGCCCCATTCTCCCGCTTTCCATCACCCCGCCCCATTCTCCCGCTTTCCATCACCCCGCCCCATTCTCCCGCTTTCCATCACCCCGCCCCATTCTCCCGCTTTCCATCACCCCGCCCCATTCTCCCGCTTTCCATCACCCCGCCCCATTCTCCCGCTTTCCATCACCCCGCCCCATTCTCCCGCTTTCCATCACCCCGCCCCATTCTCCCGCTTTCCATCACCCCGCCCCATTCTCCCGCTTTCCATCACCCCGCCCCATTCTCCCGCTTTCCATCACCCCGCCCCATTCTCCCGCTTTCCATCACCCCGCCCCATTCTCCCGCTTTCCATCACCCCGCCCCATTCTCCCGCTTTCCATCACCCCGCCCCATTCTCCCGCTTTCCATCACCCCGCCCCATTCTCCCGCTTTCCATCACCCCGCCCCATTCTCCCGCTTTCCATCACCCCGCCCCATTCTCCCGCTTTCCATCACCCCGCCCCATTCTCCCGCTTTCCATCACCCCGCCCCATTCTCCCGCTTTCCATCACCCCGCCCCATTCTCCCGCTTTCCATCACCCCGCCCCATTCTCCCGCTTTCCATCACCCCGCCCCATTCTCCCGCTTTCCATCACCCCGCCCCATTCTCCCGCTTTCCATCACCCCGCCCCATTCTCCCGCTTTCCATCACCCCGCCCCATTCTCCCGCTTTCCATCACCCCGCCCCATTCTCCCGCTTTCCATCACCCCGCCCCATTCTCCCGCTTTCCATCACCCCGCCCCATTCTCCCGCTTTCCATCACCCCGCCCCATTCTCCCGCTTTCCATCACCCCGCCCCATTCTCCCGCTTTCCATCACCCCGCCCCATTCTCCCGCTTTCCATCACCCCGCCCCATTCTCCCGCTTTCCATCACCCCGCCCCATTCTCCCGCTTTCCATCACCCCGCCCCATTCTCCCGCTTTCCATCACCCCGCCCCATTCTCCCGCTTTCCATCACCCCGCCCCATTCTCCCGCTTTCCATCACCCGCCCCATTCTCCCGCTTTCCATCACCCCGCCCCATTCTCCCGCTTTCCATCACCCCGCCCCATTCTCCCGCTTTCCATCACCCCGCCCCATTCTCCCGCTTTCCATCACCCCGCCCCATTCTCCCGCTTTCCATCACCCCGCCCCATTCTCCCGCTTTCCATCACCCCGCCCCATTCTCCCGCTTTCCATCACCCCGCCCCATTCTCCCGCTTTCCATCACCCCGCCCCATTCTCCCGCTTTCCATCACCCCGCCCCATTCTCCCGCTTTCCATCACCCCGCCCCATTCTCCCGCTTTCCATCACCCCGCCCCATTCTCCCGCTTTCCATCACCCCGCCCCATTCTCCCGCTTTCCATCACCCCGCCCCATTCTCCCGCTTTCCATCACCCCGCCCCATTCTCCCGCTTTCCATCACCCCGCCCCATTCTCCCGCTTTCCATCACCCCGCCCCATTCTCCCGCTTTCCATCACCCCGCCCCATTCTCCCGCTTTCCATCACCCCGCCCCATTCTCCCGCTTTCCATCACCCCGCCCCATTCTCCCGCTTTCCATCACCCCGCCCCATTCTCCCGCTTTCCATCACCCCGCCCCATTCTCCCGCTTTCCATCACCCCGCCCCATTCTCCCGCTTTCCATCACCCCGCCCCATTCTCCCGCTTTCCATCACCCCGCCCCATTCTCCCGCTTTCCATCACCCCGCCCCATTCTCCCGCTTTCCATCACCCCGCCCCATTCTCCCGCTTTCCATCACCCCGCCCCATTCTCCCGCTTTCCATCACCCCGCCCCATTCTCCCGCTTTCCATCACCCCGCCCCATTCTCCCGCTTTCCATCACCCCGCCCCATTCTCCCGCTTTCCATCACCCCGCCCCATTCTCCCGCTTTCCATCACCCCGCCCCATTCTCCCGCTTTCCATCACCCCGCCCCATTCTCCCGCTTTCCATCACCCCGCCCCATTCTCCCGCTTTCCATCACCCCGCCCCATTCTCCCGCTTTCCATCACCCCGCCCCATTCTCCCGCTTTCCATCACCCCGCCCCATTCTCCCGCTTTCCATCACCCCGCCCAATTCTCCCGCTTTCCATCACCCCGCCCCATTCTCCCGCTTTCCATCACCCCGCCCCATTCTCCCGCTTTCCATCACCCCGCCCCATTCTCCCGCTTTCCATCACCCCGCCCCATTCTCCCGCTTTCCATCACCCCGCCCCATTCTCCCGCTTTCCATCACCCCGCCCCATTCTCCCGCTTTCCATCACCCCACCCCATTCTCCCGCTTTCCATCACCCCGCCCCATTCTCCCGCTTTCCATCACCCCGCCCCATTCTCCCGCTTTCCATCACCCGCCCCATTCTCCCGCTTTCCATCACCCCGCCCCATTCTCCCGCTTTCCATCACCCCGCCCCATTCTCCCGCTTTCCATCACCCCGCCCCATTCTCCCGCTTTCCATCACCCCGCCCCATTCTCCCGCTTTCCATCACCCCGCCCCATTCTCCCGCTTTCCATCACCCCGCCCCATTCTCCCGCTTTCCATCACCCCGCCCCATTCTCCCGCTTTCCATCACCCCGCCCCATTCTCCCGCTTTCCATCACCCCGCCCCATTCTCCCGCTTTCCATCACCCCGCCCCATTCTCCCGCTTTCCATCACCCCGCCCCATTCTCCCGCTTTCCATCACCCCGCCCCATTCTCCCGCTTTCCATCACCCCGCCCCATTCTCCCGCTTTCCATCACCCCGCCCCATTCTCCCGCTTTCCATCACCCCGCCCCATTCTCCCGCTTTCCATCACCCCGCCCCATTCTCCCGCTTTCCATCACCCCGCCCCATTCTCCCGCTTTCCATCACCCCGCCCCATTCTCCCGCTTTCCATCACCCCGCCCCATTCTCCCGCTTTCCATCACCCCGCCCCATTCTCCCGCTTTCCATCACCCCGCCCCATTCTCCCGCTTTCCATCACCCCGCCCCATTCTCCCGCTTTCCATCACCCCGCCCCATTCTCCCGCTTTCCATCACCCCGCCCCATTCTCCCGCTTTCCATCACCCCGCCCCATTCTCCCGCTTTCCATCACCCCGCCCCATTCTCCCGCTTTCCATCACCCCGCCCCATTCTCCCGCTTTCCATCACCCCGCCCCATTCTCCCGCTTTCCATCACCCCGCCCCATTCTCCCGCTTTCCATCACCCCGCCCCATTCTCCCGCTTTCCATCACCCCGCCCCATTCTCCCGCTTTCCATCACCCCGCCCCATTCTCCCGCTTTCCATCACCCCGCCCCATTCTCCCGCTTTCCATCACCCCGCCCCATTCTCCCGCTTTCCATCACCCCGCCCCATTCTCCCGCTTTCCATCACCCCGCCCCATTCTCCCGCTTTCCATCACCCCGCCCCATTCTCCCGCTTTCCATCACCCCGCCCCATTCTCCCGCTTTCCATCACCCCGCCCCATTCTCCCGCTTTCCATCACCCCGCCCCATTCTCCCGCTTTCCATCACCCGCCCCATTCTCCCGCTTTCCATCACCCCGCCCCATTCTCCCGCTTTCCATCACCCCGCCCCATTCTCCCGCTTTCCATCACCCCGCCCCATTCTCCCGCTTTCCATCACCCCGCCCCATTCTCCCGCTTTCCATCACCCCGCCCCATTCTCCCGCTTTCCATCACCCCGCCCCATTCTCCCGCTTTCCATCACCCCGCCCCATTCTCCCGCTTTCCATCACCCCGCCCCATTCTCCCGCTTTCCATCACCCCGCCCCATTCTCCCGCTTTCCATCACCCCGCCCCATTCTCCCGCTTTCCATCACCCCGCCCCATTCTCCCGCTTTCCATCACCCCGCCCCATTCTCCCGCTTTCCATCACCCCGCCCCATTCTCCCGCTTTCCATCACCCCGCCCCATTCTCCCGCTTTCCATCACCCCGCCCCATTCTCCCGCTTTCCATCACCCCGCCCCATTCTCCCGCTTTCCATCACCCCGCCCCATTCTCCCGCTTTCCATCACCCCGCCCCATTCTCCCGCTTTCCATCACCCCGCCCCATTCTCCCGCTTTCCATCACCCCGCCCCATTCTCCCGCTTTCCATCACCCCGCCCCATTCTCCCGCTTTCCATCACCCCGCCCCATTCTCCCGCTTTCCATCACCCCGCCCCATTCTCCCGCTTTCCATCACCCCGCCCCATTCTCCCGCTTTCCATCACCCCGCCCCATTCTCCCGCTTTCCATCACCCCGCCCCATTCTCCGCTTTCCATCACCCCGCCCCATTCTCCCGCTTTCCATCACCCCGCCCCATTCTCCCGCTTTCCATCACCCCGCCCCATTCTCCCGCTTTCCATCACCCCGCCCCATTCTCCCGCTTTCCATCACCCCGCCCCATTCTCCCGCTTTCCATCACCCCGCCCCATTCTCCCGCTCTCCATCACCCCGCCCCATTCTCCCGCTTTCCATCACCCCGCCCCATTCTCCCGCTTTCCATCACCCGCCCCATTCTCCCGCTTTCCATCACCCCGCCCCATTCTCCCGCTTTCCATCACCCCGCCCCATTCTCCCGCTTTCCATCACCCCGCCCCATTCTCCCGCTTTCCATCACCCGCCCCATTCTCCCGCTTTCCATCACCCCACCCCATTCTCCCGCTTTCCATCACCCCGCCCCATTCTCCCGCTTTCCATCACCCCGCCCCATTCTCCCGCTTTCCATCACCCCGCCCCATTCTCCCGCTTTCCATCACCCCGCCCCATTCTCCCGCTTTCCATCACCCCGCCCCATTCTCCCGCTTTCCATCACCCCGCCCCATTCTCCCGCTTTCCATCACCCCGCCCCATTCTCCCGCTTTCCATCACCCCACCCCATTCTCCCGCTTTCCATCACCCCGCCCCATTCTCCCGCTTTCCATCACCCCGCCCCATTCTCCCGCTTTCCATCACCCCGCCCCATTCTCCCGCTTTCCATCACCCCGCCCCATTCTCCCGCTTTCCATCACCCCGCCCCATTCTCCCGCTTTCCATCACCCCGCCCCATTCTCCCGCTTTCCATCACCCGCCCCATTCTCCCGCTTTCCATCACCCCGCCCCATTCTCCCGCTTTCCATCACCCCGCCCCATTCTCCCGCTTTCCATCACCCGCCCCATTCTCCCGCTTTCCATCACCCCGCCCCATTCTCCCGCTTTCCATCACCCCGCCCCATTCTCCCGCTTTCCATCACCCCGCCCCATTCTCCCGCTTTCCATCACCCCGCCCCATTCTCCCGCTTTCCATCACCCCGCCCCATTCTCCCGCTTTCCATCACCCCGCCCCATTCTCCCGCTTTCCATCACCCCGCCCCATTCTCCCGCTTTCCATCACCCCGCCCCATTCTCCCGCTTTCCATCACCCCGCCCCATTCTCCCGCTTTCCATCACCCCGCCCCATTCTCCCGCTTTCCATCACCCCGCCCCATTCTCCCGCTTTCCATCACCCCGCCCCATTCTCCCGCTTTCCATCACCCCGCCCCATTCTCCCGCTTTCCATCACCCCGCCCCATTCTCCCGCTTTCCATCACCCCGCCCCATTCTCCCGCTTTCCATCACCCCGCCCCATTCTCCCGCTTTCCATCACCCCGCCCCATTCTCCCGCTTTCCATCACCCCGCCCCATTCTCCCGCTTTCCATCACCCCGCCCCATTCTCCCGCTTTCCATCACCCCGCCCCATTCTCCCGCTTTCCATCACCCCGCCCCATTCTCCCGCTTTCCATCACCCCGCCCCATTCTCCCGCTTTCCATCACCCCGCCCCATTCTCCCGCTTTCCATCACCCCGCCCCATTCTCCCGCTTTCCATCACCCGCCCCATTCTCCCGCTTTCCATCACCCCACCCCATTCTCCCGCTTTCCATCACCCGCCCCATTCTCCCGCTTTCCATCACCCCGCCCCATTCTCCCGCTTTCCATCACCCCGCCCCATTCTCCCGCTTTCCATCACCCCGCCCCATTCTCCCGCTTTCCATCACCCCGCCCCATTCTCCCGCTTTCCATCACCCCGCCCCATTCTCCCGCTTTCCATCACCCCGCCCCATTCTCCCGCTTTCCATCACCCCGCCCCATTCTCCCGCTTTCCATCACCCCGCCCCATTCTCCCGCTTTCCATCACCCCGCCCCATTCTCCCGCTTTCCATCACCCCGCCCCATTCTCCCGCTTTCCATCACCCGCCCCATTCTCCCGCTTTCCATCACCCCGCCCCATTCTCCCGCTTTCCATCACCCCGCCCCATTCTCCCGCTTTCCATCACCCCGCCCCATTCTCCCGCTTTCCATCACCCCGCCCCATTCTCCCGCTTTCCATCACCCCGCCCCATTCTCCCGCTTTCCATCACCCCGCCCCATTCTCCCGCTTTCCATCACCCCGCCCCATTCTCCCGCTTTCCATCACCCCGCCCCATTCTCCCGCTTTCCATCACCCCGCCCCATTCTCCCGCTTTCCATCACCCCGCCCCATTCTCCCGCTTTCCATCACCCCGCCCCATTCTCCCGCTTTCCATCACCCCGCCCCATTCTCCCGCTTTCCATCACCCCGCCCCATTCTCCCGCTTTCCATCACCCCGCCCCATTCTCCCGCTTTCCATCACCCCGCCCCATTCTCCCGCTTTCCATCACCCCGCCCCATTCTCCCGCTTTCCATCACCCCGCCCCATTCTCCCGCTTTCCATCACCCCGCCCCATTCTCCCGCTTTCCATCACCCCGCCCCATTCTCCCGCTTTCCATCACCCCGCCCCATTCTCCCGCTTTCCATCACCCCGCCCCATTCTCCCGCTTTCCATCACCCCGCCCCATTCTCCCGCTTTCCATCACCCCGCCCCATTCTCCCGCTTTCCATCACCCCGCCCCATTCTCCCGCTTTCCATCACCCCGCCCCATTCTCCCGCTTTCCATCACCCCGCCCCATTCTCCCGCTTTCCATCACCCCGCCCCATTCTCCCGCTTTCCATCACCCCGCCCCATTCTCCCGCTTTCCATCACCCCGCCCCATTCTCCCGCTTTCCATCACCCCGCCCCATTCTCCCGCTTTCCATCACCCCGCCCCATTCTCCCGCTTTCCATCACCCGCCCCATTCTCCCGCTTTCCATCACCCGCCCCATTCTCCCGCTTTCCATCACCCCGCCCCATTCTCCCGCTTTCCATCACCCCGCCCCATTCTCCCGCTTTCCATCACCCCGCCCCATTCTCCCGCTTTCCATCACCCCGCCCCATTCTCCCGCTTTCCATCACCCCGCCCCATTCTCCCGCTTTCCATCACCCCGCCCCATTCTCCCGCTTTCCATCACCCCGCCCCATTCTCCCGCTTTCCATCACCCCGCCCCATTCTCCCGCTTTCCATCACCCCGCCCCATTCTCCCGCTTTCCATCACCCCGCCCCATTCTCCCGCTTTCCATCACCCCACCCCATTCTCCCGCTTTCCATCACCCCGCCCCATTCTCCCGCTTTCCATCACCCCGCCCCATTCTCCCGCTTTCCATCACCCCGCCCCATTCTCCCGCTTTCCATCACCCCGCCCCATTCTCCCGCTTTCCATCACCCCGCCCCATTCTCCCGCTTTCCATCACCCCGCCCCATTCTCCCGCTTTCCATCACCCCGCCCCATTCTCCCGCTTTCCATCACCCCGCCCCATTCTCCCGCTTTCCATCACCCCACCCCATTCTCCCGCTTTCCATCACCCCGCCCCATTCTCCCGCTTTCCATCACCCCGCCCCCTTCTCCCGCTTTCCATCACCCCGCCCCATTCTCCCGCTTTCCATCACCCCGCCCCATTCTCCCGCTTTCCATCACCCCGCCCCATTCTCCCGCTTTCCATCACCCCGCCCCATTCTCCCGCTTTCCATCACCCCGCCCCATTCTCCCGCTTTCCATCACCCCGCCCCATTCTCCCGCTTTCCATCACCCGCCCCATTCTCCCGCTTTCCATCACCCGCCCCATTCTCCCGCTTTCCATCACCCCGCCCCATTCTCCCGCTTTCCATCACCCCGCCCCATTCTCCCGCTTTCCATCACCCGCCCCATTCTCCCGCTTTCCATCACCCCGCCCCATTCTCCCGCTTTCCATCACCCCGCCCCATTCTCCCGCTTTCCATCACCCCGCCCCATTCTCCCGCTTTCTATCACCCCGCCCCATTCTCCCGCTTTCCATCACCCCGCCCCATTCTCCCGCTTTCCATCACCCCGCCCCATTCTCCCGCTTTCCATCACCCCGCCCCATTCTCCCGCTTTCCATCACCCCGCCCCATTCTCCCGCTTTCCATCACCCCGCCCCATTCTCCCGCTTTCCATCACCCCGCCCCATTCTCCCGCTTTCCATCACCCCGCCCCATTCTCCCGCTTTCCATCACCCCGCCCCATTCTCCCGCTTTCCATCACCCCGCCCCATTCTCCTTCTTTCCATCACCCCGCCCCATTCTCCCGCTTTCCATCACCCCGCCCCATTCTCCCGCTTTCCATCACCCTGCCCCATTCTCCCGCTTTCCATCACCCCGCCCCATTCTCCCGCTTTCCATCACCCCGCCCCATTCTCCCGCTTTCCATCACCCCGCCCCATTCTCCCGCTTTCCATCACCCCGCCCCATTCTCCCGCTTTCCATCACCCCGCCCCATTCTCCCGCTTTCCATCACCCCGCCCCATTCTCCCGCTTTCCATCACCCCGCCCCATTCTCCCGCTTTCCATCACCCCGCCCCATTCTCCCGCTTTCCATCACCCCGCCCCATTCTCCCGCTTTCCATCACCCCGCCCCATTCTCCCGCTTTCCATCACCCCGCCCCATTCTCCCGCTTTCCATCACCCCGCCCCATTCTCCCGCTTTCCATCACCCCGCCCCATTCTCCCGCTTTCCATCACCCCGCCCCATTCTCCCGCTTTCCATCACCCCGCCCCATTCTCCCGCTTTCCATCACCCCGCCCCATTCTCCCGCTTTCCATCACCCCGCCCCATTCTCCCGCTTTCCATCACCCCGCCCCATTCTCCCGCTTTCCATCACCCCGCCCCATTCTCCCGCTTTCCATCACCCCGCCCCATTCTCCCGCTTTCCATCACCCCGCCCCATTCTCCCGCTTTCCATCACCCCGCCCCATTCTCCCGCTTTCCATCACCCCGCCCCATTCTCCCGCTTTCCATCACCCCGCCCCATTCTCCCGCTTTCCATCACCCCGCCCCATTCTCCCGCTTTCCATCACCCCGCCCCATTCTCCCGCTTTCCATCACCCCGCCCCATTCTCCCGCTTTCCATCACCCCGCCCCATTCTCCCGCTTTCCATCACCCCGCCCCATTCTCCCGCTTTCCATCACCCCGCCCCATTCTCCCGCTTTCCATCACCCCGCCCCATTCTCCCGCTTTCCATCACCCCGCCCCATTCTCCCGCTTTCCATCACCCCGCCCCATTCTCCCGCTTTCCATCACCCCGCCCCATTCTCCCGCTTTCCATCACCCCGCCCCATTCTCCCGCTTTCCATCACCCCGCCCCATTCTCCCGCTTTCCATCACCCCGCCCCATTCTCCCGCTTTCCATCACCCCGCCCCATTCTCCCGCTTTCCATCACCCCGCCCCATTCTCCCGCTTTCCATCACCCCGCCCCATTCTCCCGCTTTCCATCACCCCGCCCCATTCTCCCGCTTTCCATCACCCCGCCCCATTCTCCCGCTTTCCATCACCCCGCCCCATTCTCCCGCTTTCCATCACCCCGCCCCATTCTCCCGCTTTCCATCACCCCGCCCCATTCTCCCGCTTTCCATCACCCCGCCCCATTCTCCCGCTTTCCATCACCCCGCCCCATTCTCCCGCTTTCCATCACCCGCCCCATTCTCCCGCTTTCCATCACCCCGCCCCATTCTCCCGCTTTCCATCACCCCGCCCCATTCTCCCGCTTTCCATCACCCCGCCCCATTCTCCCGCTTTCCATCACCCCGCCCCATTCTCCCGCTTTCCATCACCCCGCCCCATTCTCCCGCTTTCCATCACCCCGCCCCATTCTCCCGCTTTCCATCACCCCGCCCCATTCTCCCGCTTTCCATCACCCCGCCCCATTCTCCCGCTTTCCATCACCCCGCCCCATTCTCCCGCTTTCCATCACCCCGCCCCATTCTCCCGCTTTCCATCACCCCGCCCCATTCTCCCGCTTTCCATCACCCCGCCCCATTCTCCCGCTTTCCATCACCCCGCCCCATTCTCCCGCTTTCCATCACCCCGCCCCATTCTCCCGCTTTCCATCACCCCGCCCCATTCTCCCGCTTTCCATCACCCCGCCCCATTCTCCCGCTTTCCATCACCCCGCCCCATTCTCCCGCTTTCCATCACCCCGCCCCATTCTCCCGCTTTCCATCACCCGCCCCATTCTCCCGCTTTCCATCACCCCGCCCCATTCTCCCGCTTTCCATCACCCCGCCCCATTCTCCCGCTTTCCATCACCCCGCCCCATTCTCCCGCTTTCCATCACCCCGCCCCATTCTCCCGCTTTCCATCACCCCGCCCCATTCTCCCGCTTTCCATCACCCCGCCCCATTCTCCCGCTTTCCATCACCCCGCCCCATTCTCCCGCTTTCCATCACCCCGCCCCATTCTCCCGCTTTCCATCACCCCGCCCCATTCTCCCGCTTTCCATCACCCCGCCCCATTCTCCCGCTTTCCATCACCCCGCCCCATTCTCCCGCTTTCCATCACCCCGCCCCATTCTCCCGCTTTCCATCACCCCGCCCCATTCTCCCGCTTTCCATCACCCCGCCCCATTCTCCCGCTTTCCATCACCCCGCCCCATTCTCCCGCTTTCCATCACCCCGCCCCATTCTCCCGCTTTCCATCACCCCGCCCCATTCTCCCGCTTTCCATCACCCCGCCCCATTCTCCCGCTTTCCATCACCCCGCCCCATTCTCCCGCTTTCCATCACCCCGCCCCATTCTCCCGCTTTCCATCACCCCGCCCCATTCTCCCGCTTTCCATCACCCCGCCCCATTCTCCCGCTTTCCATCACCCCGCCCCATTCTCCCGCTTTCCATCACCCCGCCCCATTCTCCCGCTTTCCATCACCCCGCCCCATTCTCCCGCTTTCCATCACCCCGCCCCATTCTCCCGCTTTCCATCACCCCGCCCCATTCTCCCGCTTTCCATCACCCCGCCCCATTCTCCCGCTTTCCATCACCCCGCCCCATTCTCCCGCTTTCCATCACCCCGCCCCATTCTCCCGCTTTCCATCACCCCGCCCCATTCTCCCGCTTTCCATCACCCCGCCCCATTCTCCCGCTTTCCATCACCCCGCCCCATTCTCCCGCTTTCCATCACCCCGCCCCATTCTCCCGCTTTCCATCACCCCGCCCCATTCTCCCGCTTTCCATCACCCCGCCCCATTCTCCCGCTTTCCATCACCCCGCCCCATTCTCCCGCTTTCCATCACCCCGCCCCATTCTCCCGCTTTCCATCACCCCGCCCCATTCTCCCGCTTTCCATCACCCCGCCCCATTCTCCCGCTTTCCATCACCCCGCCCCATTCTCCCGCTTTCCATCACCCCGCCCCATTCTCCCGCTTTCCATCACCCCGCCCCATTCTCCCGCTTTCCATCACCCCGCCCCATTCTCCCGCTTTCCATCACCCCGCCCCATTCTCCCGCTTTCCATCACCCCGCCCCATTCTCCCGCTTTCCATCACCCCGCCCCATTCTCCCGCTTTCCATCACCCCGCCCCATTCTCCCGCTTTCCATCACCCCGCCCCATTCTCCCGCTTTCCATCACCCCGCCCCATTCTCCCGCTTTCCATCACCCCGCCCCATTCTCCCGCTTTCCATCACCCGCCCCATTCTCCCGCTTTCCATCACCCCGCCCCATTCTCCCGCTTTCCATCACCCCGCCCCATTCTCCCGCTTTCCATCACCCCGCCCCATTCTCCCGCTTTCCATCACCCCGCCCCATTCTCCCGCTTTCCATCACCCCGCCCCATTCTCCCGCTTTCCATCACCCCGCCCCATTCTCCCGCTTTCCATCACCCCGCCCCATTCTCCCGCTTTCCATCACCCCGCCCCATTCTCCCGCTTTCCATCACCCCGCCCCATTCTCCCGCTTTCCATCACCCCGCCCCATTCTCCCGCTTTCCATCACCCCGCCCCATTCTCCCGCTTTCCATCACCCCGCCCCATTCTCCCGCTTTCCATCACCCCGCCCCATTCTCCCGCTTTCCATCACCCCGCCCCATTCTCCCGCTTTCCATCACCCCGCCCCATTCTCCCGCTTTCCATCACCCCGCCCCATTCTCCCGCTTTCCATCACCCCGCCCCATTCTCCCGCTTTCCATCACCCCGCCCCATTCTCCCGCTTTCCATCACCCCGCCCCATTCTCCCGCTTTCCATCACCCCGCCCCATTCTCCCGCTTTCCATCACCCCGCCCCATTCTCCCGCTTTCCATCACCCCGCCCCATTCTCCCGCTTTCCATCACCCCGCCCCATTCTCCCGCTTTCCATCACCCCGCCCCATTCTCCCGCTTTCCATCACCCCGCCCCATTCTCCCGCTTTCCATCACCCCGCCCCATTCTCCCGCTTTCCATCACCCCGCCCCATTCTCCCGCTTTCCATCACCCCACCCCCCCCGCTTTCCATCACCCCGCCCCATTCTCCCGCTTTCCATCACCCCGCCCCATTCTCCCGCTTTCCATCACCCCGCCCCATTCTCCCGCTTTCCATCACCCCGCCCCATTCTCCCGCTTTCCATCACCCCGCCCCATTCTCCCGCTTTCCATCACCCCGCCCCATTCTCCCGCTTTCCATCACCCCGCCCCATTCTCCCGCTTTCCATCACCCCGCCCCATTCTCCCGCTTTCCATCACCCCGCCCCATTCTCCCGCTTTCCATCACCCCGCCCCATTCTCCCGCTTTCCATCACCCCGCCCCATTCTCCCGCTTTCCATCACCCCGCCCCATTCTCCCGCTTTCCATCACCCCGCCCCATTCTCCCGCTTTCCATCACCCCGCCCCATTCTCCCGCTTTCCATCACCCCGCCCCATTCTCCCGCTTTCCATCACCCCGCCCCATTCTCCCGCTTTCCATCACCCCGCCCCATTCTCCCGCTTTCCATCACCCCGCCCCATTCTCCCGCTTTCCATCACCCCGCCCCATTCTCCCGCTTTCCATCACCCCGCCCCATTCTCCCGCTTTCCATCACCCCGCCCCATTCTCCCGCTTTCCATCACCCCGCCCCATTCTCCCGCTTTCCATCACCCCGCCCCATTCTCCCGCTTTCCATCACCCCGCCCCATTCTCCCGCTTTCCATCACCCCGCCCCATTCTCCCGCTTTCCATCACCCCGCCCCATTCTCCCGCTTTCCATCACCCCGCCCCATTCTCCCGCTTTCCATCACCCCGCCCCATTCTCCCGCTTTCCATCACCCCGCCCCATTCTCCCGCTTTCCATCACCCCGCCCCATTCTCCCGCTTTCCATCACCCCGCCCCATTCTCCCGCTTTCCATCACCCCGCCCCATTCTCCCGCTTTCCATCACCCCGCCCCATTCTCCCGCTTTCCATCACCCCGCCCCATTCTCCCGCTTTCCATCACCCCGCCCCATTCTCCCGCTTTCCATCACCCCGCCCCATTCTCCCGCTTTCCATCACCCCGCCCCATTCTCCCGCTTTCCATCACCCCGCCCCATTCTCCCGCTTTCCATCACCCCGCCCCATTCTCCCGCTTTCCATCACCCCGCCCCATTCTCCCGCTTTCCATCACCCCGCCCCATTCTCCCGCTTTCCATCACCCCGCCCCATTCTCCCGCTTTCCATCACCCCGCCCCATTCTCCCGCTTTCCATCACCCCGCCCCATTCTCCCGCTTTCCATCACCCCGCCCCATTCTCCCGCTTTCCATCACCCCGCCCCATTCTCCCGCTTTCCATCACCCCGCCCCATTCTCCCGCTTTCCATCACCCCGCCCCATTCTCCCGCTTTCCATCACCCCGCCCCATTCTCCCGCTTTCCATCACCCCGCCCCATTCTCCCGCTTTCCATCACCCCGCCCCATTCTCCCGCTTTCCATCACCCCGCCCCATTCTCCCGCTTTCCATCACCCCGCCCCATTCTCCCGCTTTCCATCACCCCGCCCCATTCTCCCGCTTTCCATCACCCCGCCCCATTCTCCCGCTTTCCATCACCCCGCCCCATTCTCCCGCTTTCCATCACCCCGCCCCATTCTCCCGCTTTCCATCACCCCGCCCCATTCTCCCGCTTTCCATCACCCCGCCCCATTCTCCCGCTTTCCATCACCCCGCCCCATTCTCCCGCTTTCCATCACCCCGCCCCATTCTCCCGCTTTCCATCACCCCGCCCCATTCTCCCGCTTTCCATCACCCCGCCCCATTCTCCCGCTTTCCATCACCCCGCCCCATTCTCCCGCTTTCCATCACCCCGCCCCATTCTCCCGCTTTCCATCACCCCGCCCCATTCTCCCGCTTTCCATCACCCCGCCCCATTCTCCCGCTTTCCATCACCCCGCCCCATTCTCCCGCTTTCCATCACCCCGCCCCATTCTCCCGCTTTCCATCACCCCGCCCCATTCTCCCGCTTTCCATCACCCCGCCCCATTCTCCCGCTTTCCATCACCCCGCCCCATTCTCCCGCTTTCCATCACCCCGCCCCATTCTCCCGCTTTCCATCACCCCGCCCCATTCTCCCGCTTTCCATCACCCCGCCCCATTCTCCCGCTTTCCATCACCCCGCCCCATTCTCCCGCTTTCCATCACCCCGCCCCATTCTCCCGCTTTCCATCACCCCGCCCCATTCTCCCGCTTTCCATCACCCCGCCCCATTCTCCCGCTTTCCATCACCCCGCCCCATTCTCCCGCTTTCCATCACCCCGCCCCATTCTCCCTCTATCCATCACCCCGCCCCATTCTCCCGCTTTCCATCACCCCGCCCCATTCTCCCGCTTTCCATCACCCCGCCCCATTCTCCCGCTTTCCATCACCCCGCCCCATTCTCCCGCTTTCCATCACCCCGCCCCATTCTCCCGCTTTCCATCACCCCGCCCCATTCTCCCGCTTTCCATCACCCCGCCCCATTCTCCCGCTTTCCATCACCCCGCCCCATTCTCCCGCTTTCCATCACCCCGCCCCATTCTCCCGCTTTCCATCACCCCGCCCCATTCTCCCGCTTTCCATCACCCCGCCCCATTCTCCCGCTTTCCATCACCCCGCCCCATTCTCCCGCTTTCCATCACCCGCCCCATTCTCCCGCTTTCCATCACCCCGCCCCATTCTCCCGCTTTCCATCACCCCGCCCCATTCTCCCGCTTTCCATCACCCCGCCCCATTCTCCCGCTTTCCATCACCCCGCCCCATTCTCCCGCTTTCCATCACCCCGCCCCATTCTCCCGCTTTCCATCACCCCGCCCCATTCTCCCGCTTTCCATCACCCCGCCCCATTCTCCCGCTTTCCATCACCCCGCCCCATTCTCCCGCTTTCCATCACCCCGCCCCATTCTCCCGCTTTCCATCACCCCGCCCCATTCTCCCGCTTTCCATCACCCCGCCCCATTCTCCCGCTTTCCATCACCCCGCCCCATTCTCCCGCTTTCCATCACCCCGCCCCATTCTCCGCTTTCCATCACCCCGCCCCATTCTCCCGCTTTCCATCACCCCGCCCCATTCTCCCGCTTTCCATCACCCCGCCCCATTCTCCCGCTTTCCATCACCCCGCCCCATTCTCCCGCTTTCCATCACCCCGCCCCATTCTCCGCTTTCCATCACCCCGCCCCATTCTCCCGCTTTCCATCACCCCGCCCCATTCTCCCGCTTTCCATCACCCCGCCCCATTCTCCCGCTTTCCATCACCCCGCCCCATTCTCCCGCTTTCCATCACCCCGCCCCATTCTCCCGCTTTCCATCACCCCGCCCCATTCTCCCGCTTTCCATCACCCCGCCCCATTCTCCCGCTTTCCATCACCCCGCCCCATTCTCCCGCTTTCCATCACCCCGCCCCATTCTCCCGCTTTCCATCACCCCGCCCCATTCTCCCGCTTTCCATCACCCCGCCCCATTCTCCCGCTTTCCATCACCCCGCCCCATTCTCCCGCTTTCCATCACCCCGCCCCATTCTCCCGCTTTCCATCACCCCGCCCCATTCTCCCGCTTTCCATCACCCCGCCCCATTCTCCCGCTTTCCATCACCCCGCCCCATTCTCCCGCTTTCCATCACCCCGCCCCATTCTTCCGCTTTCCATCACCCCGCCCCATTCTCCCGCTTTCCATCACCCCGCCCCATTCTCCCGCTTTCCATCACCCCGCCCCATTCTCCCGCTTTCCATCACCCCGCCCCATTCTCCCGCTTTCCATCACCCCGCCCCATTCTCCCGCTTTCCATCACCCCGCCCCATTCTCCCGCTTTCCATCACCCCGCCCCATTCTCCCGCTTTCCATCACCCGCCCCATTCTCCCGCTTTCCATCACCCCGCCCCATTCTCCCGCTTTCCATCACCCCGCCCCATTCTCCCGCTTTCCATCACCCCGCCCCATTCTCCCGCTTTCCATCACCCCGCCCCATTCTCCCGCTTTCCATCACCCCGCCCCATTCTCCCGCTTTCCATCACCCCGCCCCATTCTCCCGCTTTCCATCACCCCGCCCCATTCTCCCGCTTTCCATCACCCCGCCCCATTCTCCCGCTTTCCATCACCCCGCCCCATTCTCCCGCTTTCCATCACCCCGCCCCATTCTCCCGCTTTCCATCACCCCGCCCCATTCTCCCGCTTTCCATCACCCCGCCCCATTCTCCCGCTTTCCATCACCCCGCCCCATTCTCCCGCTTTCCATCACCCCGCCCCATTCTCCCGCTTTCCATCACCCCGCCCCATTCTCCCGCTTTCCATCACCCCGCCCCATTCTCCCGCTTTCCATCACCCCGCCCCATTCTCCCGCTTTCCATCACCCCGCCCCATTCTCCCGCTTTCCATCACCCCGCCCCATTCTCCCGCTTTCCATCACCCGCCCCATTCTCCCGCTTTCCATCACCCCGCCCCATTCTCCCGCTTTCCATCACCCCGCCCCATTCTCCCGCTTTCCATCACCCCGCCCCATTCTCCCGCTTTCCATCACCCCGCCCCATTCTCCCGCTTTCCATCACCCCGCCCCATTCTCCCGCTTTCCATCACCCCGCCCCATTCTCCCGCTTTCCATCACCCCGCCCCATTCTCCCGCTTTCCATCACCCCGCCCCATTCTCCCGCTTTCCATCACCCCGCCCCATTCTCCCGCTTTCCATCACCCCGCCCCATTCTCCCGCTTTCCATCACCCCGCCCCATTCTCCCGCTTTCCATCACCCCGCCCCATTCTCCCGCTTTCCATCACCCCGCCCCATTCTCCCGCTTTCCATCACCCCGCCCCATTCTCCCGCTTTCCATCACCCCGCCCCATTCTCCCGCTTTCCATCACCCCGCCCCATTCTCCCGCTTTCCATCACCCCGCCCCATTCTCCCGCTTTCCATCACCCCGCCCCATTCTCCCGCTTTCCATCACCCCGCCCCATTCTCCCGCTTTCCATCACCCCGCCCCATTCTCCCGCTTTCCATCACCCCGCCCCATTCTCCCGCTTTCCATCACCCCGCCCCATTCTCCCGCTTTCCATCACCCCGCCCCATTCTCCCGCTTTCCATCACCCCGCCCCATTCTCCCGCTTTCCATCACCCCGCCCCATTCTCCCTCTATCCATCACCCCGCCCCATTCTCCCGCTTTCCATCACCCCGCCCCATTCTCCCGCTTTCCATCACCCCGCCCCATTCTCCCGCTTTCCATCACCCCGCCCCATTCTCCCGCTTTCCATCACCCCGCCCCATTCTCCCGCTTTCCATCACCCCGCCCCATTCTCCCGCTTTCCATCACCCCGCCCCATTCTCCCGCTTTCCATCACCCCGCCCCATTCTCCCGCTTTCCATCACCCCGCCCCATTCTCCCGCTTTCCATCACCCCGCCCCATTCTCCCGCTTTCCATCACCCCGCCCCATTCTCCCGCTTTCCATCACCCCGCCCCATTCTCCCGCTTTCCATCACCCCGCCCCATTCTCCCGCTTTCCATCACCCCGCCCCATTCTCCCGCTTTCCATCACCCCGCCCCATTCTCCCGCTTTCCATCACCCCGCCCCATTCTCCCGCTTTCCATCACCCGCCCCATTCTCCCGCTTTCCATCACCCCGCCCCATTCTCCCGCTTTCCATCACCCCGCCCCATTCTCCCGCTTTCCATCACCCCGCCCCATTCTCCCGCTTTCCATCACCCCGCCCCATTCTCCCGCTTTCCATCACCCCGCCCCATTCTCCCGCTTTCCATCACCCCGCCCCATTCTCCCGCTTTCCATCACCCCGCCCCATTCTCCCGCTTTCCATCACCCCGCCCCATTCTCCCGCTTTCCATCACCCCGCCCCATTCTCCCGCTTTCCATCACCCCGCCCCATTCTCCCGCTTTCCATCACCCCGCCCCATTCTCCCGCTTTCCATCACCCCGCCCCATTCTCCCGCTTTCCATCACCCCGCCCCATTCTCCCGCTTTCCATCACCCCGCCCCATTCTCCCGCTTTCCATCACCCCGCCCCATTCTCCCGCTTTCCATCACCCCGCCCCATTCTCCCGCTTTCCATCACCCCGCCCCATTCTCCCGCTTTCCATCACCCCGCCCCATTCTCCCGCTTTCCATCACCCCGCCCCATTCTCCCGCTTTCCATCACCCCGCCCCATTCTCCCGCTTTCCATCACCCCGCCCCATTCTCCCGCTTTCCATCACCCCGCCCCATTCTCCCGCTTTCCATCACCCCGCCCCATTCTCCCGCTTTCCATCACCCCGCCCCATTCTCCCGCTTTCCATCACCCCGCCCCATTCTCCCGCTTTCCATCACCCCGCCCCATTCTCCCGCTTTCCATCACCCCGCCCCATTCTCCCGCTTTCTATCACCCCGCCCCATTCTCCCGCTTTCCATCACCCCGCCCCATTCTCCCGCTTTCCATCACCCCGCCCCATTCTCCCGCTTTCCATCACCCCGCCCCATTCTCCCGCTTTCCATCACCCCGCCCCATTCTCCCGCTTTCCATCACCCCGCCCCATTCTCCCGCTTTCCATCACCCCGCCCCATTCTCCCGCTTTCCATCACCCGCCCCATTCTCCCGCTTTCCATCACCCCGCCCCATTCTCCCGCTTTCCATCACCCCGCCCCATTCTCCCGCTTTCCATCACCCGCCCCATTCTCCCGCTTTCCATCACCCCGCCCCATTCTCCCGCTTTCCATCACCCCGCCCCATTCTCCCGCTTTCCATCACCCCGCCCCATTCTCCCGCTTTCCATCACCCCGCCCCATTCTCCCGCTTTCCATCACCCCGCCCCATTCTCCCGCTTTCCATCACCCCGCCCCATTCTCCCGCTTTCCATCACCCGCCCCATTCTCCCGCTTTCCATCACCCGCCCCATTCTCCCGCTTTCCATCACCCCGCCCCATTCTCCCGCTTTCCATCACCCCGCCCCATTCTCCCGCTTTCCATCACCCCGCCCCATTCTCCCGCTTTCCATCACCCCGCCCCATTCTCCCGCTTTCCATCACCCCGCCCCATTCTCCCGCTTTCCATCACCCCGCCCCATTCTCCCGCTTTCCATCACCCCGCCCCATTCTCCCGCTTTCCATCACCCCGCCCCATTCTCCCGCTTTCCATCACCCCGCCCCATTCTCCCGCTTTCCATCACCCCGCCCCATTCTCCCGCTTTCCATCACCCCGCCCCATTCTCCCGCTTTCCATCACCCCGCCCCATTCTCCCGCTTTCCATCACCCCGCCCCATTCTCCCGCTTTCCATCACCCCGCCCCATTCTCCCGCTTTCCATCACCCCGCCCCATTCTCCCGCTTTCCATCACCCCGCCCCATTCTCCCGCTTTCCATCACCCCGCCCCATTCTCCCGCTTTCCATCACCCCGCCCCATTCTCCCGCTTTCCATCACCCCGCCCCATTCTCCCGCTTTCCATCACCCCGCCCCATTCTCCCGCTTTCCATCACCCCGCCCCATTCTCCCGCTTTCCATCACCCCGCCCCATTCTCCCGCTTTCCATCACCCCGCCCCATTCTCCCGCTTTCCATCACCCCGCCCCATTCTCCCGCTTTCCATCACCCCGCCCCATTCTCCCGCTTTCCATCACCCCGCCCCATTCTCCCGCTTTCCATCACCCCGCCCCATTCTCCCGCTTTCCATCACCCCGCCCCATTCTCCCGCTTTCCATCACCCCGCCCCATTCTCCCGCTTTCCATCACCCCGCCCCATTCTCCCGCTTTCCATCACCCCGCCCCATTCTCCCGCTTTCCATCACCCCGCCCCATTCTCCCGCTTTCCATCACCCCGCCCCATTCTCCCGCTTTCCATCACCCCGCCCCATTCTCCCGCTTTCCATCACCCCGCCCCATTCTCCCGCTTTCCATCACCCCGCCCCATTCTCCCGCTTTCCATCACCCCGCCCCATTCTCCCGCTTTCCATCACCCGCCCCATTCTCCCGCTTTCCATCACCCCGCCCCATTCTCCCGCTTTCCATCACCCCGCCCCATTCTCCCGCTTTCCATCACCCCGCCCCATTCTCCCGCTTTCCATCACCCGCCCCATTCTCCCGCTTTCCATCACCCCGCCCCATTCTCCCGCTTTCCATCACCCCGCCCCATTCTCCCGCTTTCCATCACCCCGCCCCATTCTCCCGCTTTCCATCACCCCGCCCCATTCTCCCGCTTTCCATCACCCCGCCCCATTCTCCCGCTTTCCATCACCCCGCCCCATTCTCCCGCTTTCCATCACCCCGCCCCATTCTCCCGCTTTCCATCACCCCGCCCCATTCTCCCGCTTTCCATCACCCCGCCCCATTCTCCCGCTTTCCATCACCCCGCCCCATTCTCCCGCTTTCCATCACCCCGCCCCATTCTCCCGCTTTCCATCACCCCGCCCCATTCTCCCGCTTTCCATCACCCCGCCCCATTCTCCCGCTTTCCATCACCCCGCCCCATTCTCCCGCTTTCCATCACCCCGCCCCATTCTCCCGCTTTCCATCACCCCGCCCCATTCTCCCGCTTTCCATCACCCCGCCCCATTCTCCCGCTTTCCATCACCCCGCCCCATTCTCCCGCTTTCCATCACCCCGCCCCATTCTCCCGCTTTCCATCACCCCGCCCCATTCTCCCGCTTTCCATCACCCCGCCCCATTCTCCCGCTTTCCATCACCCCGCCCCATTCTCCCGCTTTCCATCACCCCGCCCCATTCTCCCGCTTTCCATCACCCCGCCCCATTCTCCCGCTTTCCATCACCCCGCCCCATTCTCCCGCTTTCCATCACCCCGCCCCATTCTCCCGCTTTCCATCACCCCGCCCCATTCTCCCGCTTTCCATCACCCCGCCCCATTCTCCCGCTTTCCATCACCCCGCCCCATTCTCCCGCTTTCCATCACCCCGCCCCATTCTCCCGCTTTCCATCACCCCGCCCCATTCTCCCGCTTTCCATCACCCCGCCCCATTCTCCCGCTTTCCATCACCCCGCCCCATTCTCCCGCTTTCCATCACCCCGCCCCATTCTCCCGCTTTCCATCACCCCGCCCCATTCTCCCGCTTTCCATCACCCCGCCCCATTCTCCCGCTTTCCATCACCCCGCCCCATTCTCCCGCTTTCCATCACCCCGCCCCATTCTCCCGCTTTCCATCACCCCGCCCCATTCTCCCGCTTTCCATCACCCCGCCCCATTCTCCCGCTTTCCATCACCCCGCCCCATTCTCCCGCTTTCCATCACCCCGCCCCATTCTCCCGCTTTCCATCACCCCGCCCCATTCTCCCGCTTTCCATCACCCCGCCCCATTCTCCCGCTTTCCATCACCCCGCCCCATTCTCCCGCTTTCCATCACCCCGCCCCATTCTCCCGCTTTCCATCACCCCGCCCCATTCTCCCGCTTTCCATCACCCCGCCCCATTCTCCCGCTTTCCATCACCCCGCCCCATTCTCCCGCTTTCCATCACCCCGCCCCATTCTCCCGCTTTCCATCACCCCGCCCCATTCTCCCGCTTTCCATCACCCCGCCCCATTCTCCCGCTTTCCATCACCCCGCCCCATTCTCCCGCTTTCCATCACCCCGCCCCATTCTCCCGCTTTCCATCACCCCGCCCCATTCTCCCGCTTTCCATCACCCCGCCCCATTCTCCCGCTTTCCATCACCCCGCCCCATTCTCCCGCTTTCCATCACCCCGCCCCATTCTCCCGCTTTCCATCACCCCGCCCCATTCTCCCGCTTTCCATCACCCCGCCCCATTCTCCCGCTTTCCATCACCCCGCCCCATTCTCCCGCTTTCCATCACCCCGCCCCATTCTCCCGCTTTCCATCACCCCGCCCCATTCTCCCGCTTTCCATCACCCCACCCCATTCTCCCGCTTTCCATCACCCCGCCCCATTCTCCCGCTTTCCATCACCCCGCCCCATTCTCCCGCTTTCCATCACCCCGCCCCATTCTCCCGCTTTCCATCACCCCGCCCCATTCTCCCGCTTTCCATCACCCCGCCCCATTCTCCCGCTTTCCATCACCCCGCCCCATTCTCCCGCTTTCCATCACCCCGCCCCATTCTCCCGCTTTCCATCACCCCGCCCCATTCTCCCGCTTTCCATCACCCCGCCCCATTCTCCCGCTTTCCATCACCCCGCCCCATTCTCCCGCTTTCCATCACCCCGCCCCATTCTCCCGCTTTCCATCACCCCGCCCCATTCTCCCGCTTTCCATCACCCCGCCCCATTCTCCCGCTTTCCATCACCCCGCCCCATTCTCCCGCTTTCCATCACCCCGCCCCATTCTCCCGCTTTCCATCACCCCGCCCCATTCTCCCGCTTTCCATCACCCCGCCCCATTCTCCCGCTTTCCATCACCCCGCCCCATTCTCCCGCTTTCCATCACCCCGCCCCATTCTCCCGCTTTCCATCACCCCGCCCCATTCTCCCGCTTTCCATCACCCCGCCCCATTCTCCCGCTTTCCATCACCCCGCCCCATTCTCCCGCTTTCCATCACCCCGCCCCATTCTCCCGCTTTCCATCACCCCGCCCCATTCTCCCGCTTTCCATCACCCCGCCCCATTCTCCCGCTTTCCATCACCCCGCCCCATTCTCCCGCTTTCCATCACCCCGCCCCATTCTCCCGCTTTCCATCACCCGCCCCATTCTCCCGCTTTCCATCACCCCGCCCCATTCTCCCGCTTTCCATCACCCCGCCCCATTCTCCCGCTTTCCATCACCCCGCCCCATTCTCCCGCTTTCCATCACCCCACCCCATTCTCCCGCTTTCCATCACCCCGCCCCATTCTCCCGCTTTCCATCACCCCGCCCCATTCTCCCGCTTTCCATCACCCCACCCCATTCTCCCGCTTTCCATCACCCCGCCCCATTCTCCCGCTTTCCATCACCCCGCCCCATTCTCCCGCTTTCCATCACCCCGCCCCATTCTCCCGCTTTCCATCACCCCGCCCCATTCTCCCGCTTTCCATCACCCCGCCCCATTCTCCCGCTTTCCATCACCCCGCCCCATTCTCCCGCTTTCCATCACCCCGCCCCATTCTCCCGCTTTCCATCACCCCGCCCCATTCTCCCGCTTTCCACCACCCCGCCCCATTCTCCCGCTTTCCATCACCCCGCCCCATTCTCCCGCTTTCCATCACCCCGCCCCATTCTCCCGCTTTCCATCACCCCGCCCCATTCTCCCGCTTTCCATCACCCCGCCCCATTCTCCCGCTTTCCATCACCCGCCCCATTCTCCCGCTTTCCATCACCCCGCCCCATTCTCCCGCTTTCCATCACCCCGCCCCATTCTCCCGCTTTCCATCACCCCGCCCCATTCTCCCGCTTTCCATCACCCCGCCCCATTCTCCCGCTTTCCATCACCCCGCCCCATTCTCCCGCTTTCCATCACCCCGCCCCATTCTCCCGCTTTCCATCACCCCGCCCCATTCTCCCGCTTTCCATCACCCCGCCCCATTCTCCCGCTTTCCATCACCCCGCCCCATTCTCCCGCTTTCCATCACCCCGCCCCATTCTCCCGCTTTCCATCACCCCGCCCCATTCTCCCGCTTTCCATCACCCCGCCCCATTCTCCCGCTTTCCATCACCCGCCCCATTCTCCCGCTTTCCATCACCCCGCCCCATTCTCCCGCTTTCCATCACCCCGCCCCATTCTCCCGCTTTCCATCACCCCGCCCCATTCTCCCGCTTTCCATCACCCCGCCCCATTCTCCCGCTTTCCATCACCCCGCCCCATTCTCCCGCTTTTCATCACCCCGCCCCATTCTCCCGCTTTCCATCACCCCGCCCCATTCTCCCGCTTTCCATCACCCCGCCCCATTCTCCCGCTTTCCATCACCCCGCCCCATTCTCCCGCTTTCCATCACCCCGCCCCATTCTCCCGCTTTCCATCACCCCGCCCCATTCTCCCGCTTTCCATCACCCCGCCCCATTCTCCCGCTTTCCATCACCCCGCCCCATTCTCCCGCTTTCCATCACCCCGCCCCATTCTCCCGCTTTCCATCACCCCGCCCCATTCTCCCGCTTTCCATCACCCGCCCCATTCTCCCGCTTTCCATCACCCCGCCCCATTCTCCCGCTTTCCATCACCCCGCCCCATTCTCCCGCTTTCCATCACCCCGCCCCATTCTCCCGCTTTCCATCACCCCGCCCCATTCTCCCGCTTTCCATCACCCCGCCCCATTCTCCCGCTTTCCATCACCCCGCCCCATTCTCCCGCTTTCCATCACCCCGCCCCCTTCTCCCGCTTTCCATCACCCCGCCCCATTCTCCCGCTTTCCATCACCCCGCCCCATTCTCCCGCTTTCCATCACCCCGCCCCATTCTCCCGCTTTCCATCACCCCGCCCCATTCTCCCGCTTTCCATCACCCCGCCCCATTCTCCCGCTTTCCATCACCCCGCCCCATTCTCCCGCTTTCCATCACCCCGCCCCATTCTCCCGCTTTCCATCACCCCGCCCCATTCTCCCGCTTTCCATCACCCCGCCCCCTTCTCCCGCTTTCCATCACCCGCCCCATTCTCCCGCTTTCCATCACCCCGCCCCATTCTCCCGCTTTCCATCACCCCGCCCCATTCTCCCGCTTTCCATCACCCCGCCCCATTCTCCCGCTTTCCATCACCCGCCCCATTCTCCCGCTTTCCATCACCCCGCCCCATTCTCCCGCTTTCCATCACCCCGCCCCATTCTCCCGCTTTCCATCACCCCGCCCCATTCTCCCGCTTTCCATCACCCCGCCCCATTCTCCCGCTTTCTATCACCCCGCCCCATTCTCCCGCTTTCCATCACCCCGCCCCATTCTCCCGCTTTCCATCACCCCGCCCCATTCTCCCGCTTTCCATCACCCCGCCCCATTCTCCCGCTTTCCATCACCCCGCCCCATTCTCCCGCTTTCCATCACCCCGCCCCATTCTCCCGCTTTCCATCACCCCGCCCCATTCTCCCGCTTTCCATCACCCCGCCCCATTCTCCCGCTTTCCATCACCCGCCCCATTCTCCCGCTTTCCATCACCCCGCCCCATTCTCCCGCTTTCCATCACCCCGCCCCATTCTCCCGCTTTCCATCACCCGCCCCATTCTCCCGCTTTCCATCACCCCGCCCCATTCTCCCGCTTTCCATCACCCGCCCCATTCTCCCGCTTTCCATCACCCCGCCCCATTCTCCCGCTTTCCATCACCCCGCCCCATTCTCCCGCTTTCCATCACCCCGCCCCATTCTCCCGCTTTCCATCACCCCGCCCCATTCTCCCGCTTTCCATCACCCCGCCCCATTCTCCCGCTTTCCATCACCCCGCCCCATTCTCCCGCTTTCCATCACCCCGCCCAATTCTCCCGCTTTCCATCACCCCGCCCCATTCTCCCGCTTTCTATCACCCCGCCCCATTCTCCCGCTTTCCATCACCCCGCCCAATTCTCCCGCTTTCCATCACCCCGCCCCATTCTCCCGCTTTCCATCACCGCCCCATTCTCCCGCTTTCCATCACCCCGCCCAATTCTCCCGCTTTCCATCACCCCGCCCCCTTCTCCCGCTTTCCATCACCCGCCCCATTCTCCCGCTTTCCATCACCCCGCCCCATTCTCCCGCTTTCCATCACCCCGCCCCATTCTCCCGCTTTCCATCACCGCCCCATTCTCCCGCTTTCCATCACCCCGCCCCATTCTCCCGCTTTCCATCACCCCGCCCCATTCTCCGCTTTCCATCACCCGCCCCATTCTCCCGCTTTCCATCACCCCGCCCCATTCTCCCGCTTTCCATCACCCCGCCCCATTCTCCGCTTTCCATCACCCGCCCCATTCTCCCGCTTTCCATCACCCCGCCCAATTCTCCCGCTTTCCATCACCCCGCCCCATTCTCCCGCTTTCCATCACCCCGCCCCATTCTCCGCTTTCCATCACCCCGCCCATTCTCCCGCTTTCCATCACCCCGCCCCATTCTCCCGCTTTCCATCACCCCGCCCCATTCTCCGCTTTCCATCACCCCGCCCCATTCTCCCGCTTTCCATCACCCCGCCCCATTCTCCCACCATTCTCCCGCTTTCCATCACCCGCCCCATTCTCCCGCTTTCCATCACCCGCCCCATTCTCCCGCTTTCCATCACCCGCCCCATTCTCCCGCTTTCCATCACCCCGCCCCATTCTCCCGCTTTCCATCACCCCGCCCCATTCTCCCGCTTTCCATCACCCCGCCCCATTCTCCCGCTTTCTATCACCCCGCCCCATTCTCCCTCTTTCCATCACCCCGCCCCATTCTCCCGCTTTCCATCACCCCGCCCCATTCTCCCGCTTTCCATCACCCCGCCCAATTCTCCCGCTTTCCATCACCCCGCCCCATTCTCCCGCTTTCCATCACCCCGCCCCATTCT
The DNA here is from genome assembly GCA_947470075.1 of Closterium sp. Yama58-4. Classification (NCBI taxonomy): domain Eukaryota; kingdom Viridiplantae; phylum Streptophyta; class Zygnematophyceae; order Desmidiales; family Closteriaceae; genus Closterium; species Closterium sp. Yama58-4. The sequence goes on from CANIUD010000140.1 coordinate 94,891, forward strand.
CCCGCTTTCCATCACCCCGCCCATTCTCCGCTTTCCATCACCCCACCCATTCTCCCGCTTTCCATCACCCCGCCCCATTCTCCCGCTTTCCATCACCCCGCCCCATTCTCCCGCTTTCCATCACCCGCCCCATTCTCCCGCTTTCCATCACCCCGCCCCATTCTCCCGCTTTCCATCACCCCGCCCCATTCTCCCACTTTCCATCACCCCGCCCCATTCTCCCGCTTTCCATCACCCCGCCCCATTCTCCCGCTTTCCATCACCCCGCCCCATTCTCCCGCTTTCCATCACCCCGCCCCATTCTCCCGCTTTCCATCACCCCGCCCCATTCTCCGCTTTCCATCACCCCGCCCCATTCTCCCGCTTTCCATCACCCCGCCCCATTCTCCCGCTTTCCATCACCCCGCCCCATTCTCCCGCTTTCCATCACCCCGCCCCATTCTCCCGCTTTCCATCACCCCGCCCCATTCTCCCGCTTTCCATCGCCCCGCCCCATTCTCTCGCTTTCCATCAACCCGCCCCATTCTCCCGCTTTCCATCACCCCGCCCCATTCTCCCGCTTTCCATCACCCGCCCCATTCTCCCGCTTTCCATCACCCCGCCCCATTCTCCCGCTTTCCATCACCCCGCCCCATTCTCCCTCTATCCATCACCCCGCCCCATTCTCCCGCTTTCCATCACCCCGCCCCCTTCTCCCGCTTTCCATCACCCCGCCCCATTCTCCCACTTTCCATCACCCCGCCCCATTCTCCCGCTTTCCATCACCCCGCCCCATTCTCCCGCTTTCCATCACCCCGCCCAATTCTCCCGCTTTCCATCACCCCGCCCCATTCTCCCGCTTTCCCTCACCCCGCCCCATTCTCCCGCTTTCCATCACCCCACCCCATTCTCCCGCTTTCCATCACCCACCTCCATTCTCCCCGCTTTCCATCACCCCGCCCCATTTTCCCGCTTTCCATCACCCCGCCCCATTCTCCCGCTTTCCATCACCCCGCCCCCTTCTCCCGCTTTCCATCACCCCGCCCAATTCTCCCGCTTTCCATCACCCCGCCCCATTCTCCCGCTTTCCATCGCCCCGCCCCATTCTCCCGCTTTCCATCACCCCGCCCCATTCTCCCGCTTTCCATCACCCCGCCCCATTCTCCCGCTTTCCATCACCCCGCCCCATTCTCCGCGCTTTCCCTCACCCCGCCCCATTCTCCCGCTTTCCATCACCCGCCCCATTTCACACCTTTCCATCACCCCGCCCATTCTCCCGCTTTCCATCACCCCGCCCCATTCTCCCGCTTTCCATCACCCCGCCCCATTCTCCCGCTTTCCATCACCCCGCCCAATTCTCCCGCTTTCCATCACCCCGCCCCATTCTCCCGCTTTCCATCACCCCGCCCCATTCTCCCGCTTTCCATCACCCCGCCCAATTCTCCCGCTTTCCATCACCCCGCCCCATTCTCCCGCTTTCCATCACCCCGCCCCATTCTCCGCTTTCCATCACCCCGCCCCATTCTCCCGCTTTCCATCACCCCGCCCCCTTCTCCCGCTTTCCATCACCCCGCCCCATTCTCCCGCTTTCCATCACCCCGCCCAATTCTCCCGCTTTCCATCACCCCGCCCCATTCTCCCGCTTTCCATCACCCCGCCCCATTCTCCCGCTTTCCATCACCCCGCCCCATTCTCCCTCTTTCCATCACCCCGCCCCATTCTCCCGCTTTCCATCACCCCGCCCCATTCTCCTGCTTTCCATCACCCCGCCCCATTCTCCCGCTTTCCATCACCCGCCCCATTCTCCCGCTTTCCATCACCCCGCCCCATTCTCCCGCTTTCCATCACCCCGCCCCATTCTCCCGCTTTCCATCACCCCGCCCATTCCCGCTTTCCATCACCCCGCCCCATTCTCCCGCTTTCCATCACCCGCCCCATTCTCCCGCTTTCCATCACCCGCCCCATTCTCCCGCTTTCCATCACCCCGCCCCATTCTCCCGCTTTCTATCACCCCGCCCCATTCTCCCGCTTTCTATCACCCCGCCCCATTCTCCCGCTTTCCATCACCCCGCCCCATTCTCCGCTTTCCATCACCCCGCCCCATTCTCCCGCTTTCCATCACCCCGCCCCATTCTCCGCTTTCCATCACCCCGCCCCATTCTCCCGCTTTCCATCACCCCGCCCCATTCTCCCGCTTTTCATCACCCCGCCCCATTCTCCCGCATTTTTCCTCACCCCGCTCCATTCTCCCGCTTTCCATCACCCCGCCCCATTCTCCCGCTTTCCATCACCCCGCCCCATTCTCCCGCTTTCCATCACCCCGCCCCATTCTCCCGCTTTCCATCACCCCGCCCCATTCTCCCGCTTTCTATCACCCCGCCCCATTCTCCCGCTTTCCATCACCCCGCCCCATTCTCCCGCTTTCTATCACCCCGCCCCCTTCTCCCGCTTTCCATCACCCCGCCCCATTCTCCCGCTTTCCATCACCCCGCCCCATTCTCCCGCTTTCCATCACCCCGCCCCATTCTCCCGCTTTCCATCACCCCGCCCCATTCTCCCGCTTTCCATCACCCCACCCCATTCCTCACGCTTTCCATCACCCCGCCCACATCTCCCGCTTTCCATCACCCCGCCCCATTCTCCCGCTTTCCATCACCCCGCCCCATTCTCCCGCTTTCCATCACCCCGCCCCATTCTCCCGCTTTCCATCACCCCGCCATCACCCCGCCCCATTCTCCCGTTTTCCATCACCCCGCCCCATTCTCCCGCTTTCCATCACCCCGCCCCATTCTCCCGCTTTCCATCACCCCTCCCCATTCTCCCGCTTTCCATCACCCCGCCCCATTCTCCCGCTTTCCATCACCCCGCCCCATTCTCCCGCTTTCCATCACCCCGCCCCATTCTCCCGCTTTCTATCACCCCGCCCCATTCTCCCGCTTTCCATCACCCCGCCCCATTCTCCCGCTTTCCATCACCCCGCCCCATTCTCCCGCTTTCCATCACCCCGCCCCATTCTCCCGCTTTCCATCACCCCGCCCCATTCTCCCGCTTTCCATCACCCCGCCCCATTCTCCCGCTTTCCATCACCCCGCCCCATTCTCCCGCTTTCCATCACCCCGCCCCATTCTCCCGCTTTCCATCACCCCGCCCCATTTTCCCGCTTTCCATCACCCCGCCCCATTCTCCCGCTTTCTATCACCCCGCCCCATTCTCCCGCTTTCCATCACCCCGCCCCATTCTCCCGCTTTCCATCACCGCCCCATTCTCCCGCTTTCCATCACCCCGCCCCATTCTCCCGCTTTCCATCACCCCGCCCCATTCTCCCGCTTTCCATCACCCCGCCCCATTCTCCCGCTTTCCATCACCCCGCCCCATACTCCCGCTTTCCATCACCCCGCCCCATTCTCCCGCTTTCCATCACCCCGCCCCATTCTCCCGCTTTCCATCACCCCGCCCAATTCTCCCGCTTTCCATCACCCCGCCCCATTCTCCCGCTTTCCATCACCCCGCCCCATTCTCCCGCTTTCCATCACCCCGCCCCATTCTCCCGCTTTCCATCACCCCGCCCCATTCTCCCGCTTTCCATCACCCCGCCCCATTCTCCCGCTTTCCATCACCCGCCCCATCATTCCCCGCTTTCCATCACCCCGCCCCATTCTCCCGCTTTCCATCACCCCGCCCCATTCTCCCGCTTTCCATCACCCCGCCCCATTCTCCCGCTTTCCATCACCCCGCCCCATTCTCCCGCTTTCCATCACCCCGCCCCATTCTCCCGCTTTCCATCACCCCGCCCCATTCTCCCGCTTTCCATCACCCCGCCCCATTCTCCCGCTTTCCATCACCCCGCCCCATTCTCCCGCTTTCCATCACCCCGCCCCATTCTCCCGCTTTCCATCACCCCGCCCCATTCTCCCGCTTTCCATCACCCGCCCCATTCTCCCGCTTTCCATCACCCCGCCCCATTCTCCCGTTCCCGCCCCATTCTCCCGCTTTCCATCACCCCGCCCCATTCTCCCGCTTTCCATCACCCCGCCCCATTCTCCCGCTTTCCATCACCCCGCCCCATTCTCCCGCTTTCCATCACCCCGCCCCATTCTCCCGCTTTCCATCACCCCGCCCCATTCTCCCGCTTTCCATCACCCCGCCCCATTCTCCCGCTTTCCATCACCCCGCCCCATTCTCCCGCTTTCTATCACCCCGCCCCATTCTCCCGCTTTCCATCACCCCGCCCAATTCTCCCGCTTTCCATCACCCGCCCCATTCTCCCGCTTTCCATCACCCCGCCCCATTCTCCCGCTTTCCATCACCCCGCCCCATTCTCCCGCTTTCCATCACCCCGCCCCCTTCTCCCGCTTTCCATCACCCCGCCCCATTCTCCCGCTTTCCATCACCCCGCCCAATTCTCCCGCTTTCCATCACCCCGCCCCATTCTCCCGCTTTCCATCACCCCGCCCCATTCTCCCGCTTTCCATCACCCCGCCCCATTCTCCCGCTTTCCATCACCCCGCCCCATTCTCCCGCTTTCCATCACCCCGCCCCATTCTCCCGCTTTCCATCACCCGCCCCATTCTCCCGCTTTCCATCACCCCGCCCCATTCTCCCGCTTTCCATCACCCCGCCCCATTCTCCCGCTTTCCATCACCCCGCCCCATTCTCCCGCTTTCCATCACCCCGCCCAATTCTCCCGCTTTCCATCACCCGCCCCATTCTCCCGCTTTCCATCACCCCGCCCCATTCTCCCGCTTTCCATCACCCCGCCCCATTCTCCCGCTTTCCATCACCCCGCCCCATTCTCCCGCTTTCTATCACCCCGCCCCATTCTCCCGCTTTCCATCACCCGCCCCATTCTCCCGCTTTCCATCACCCCGCCCCATTCTCCCGCTTTCCATCACCCCGCCCCATTCTCCCGCTTTCCATCACCCCGCCCCATTCTCCCGCTTTCCATCACCCGCCCCATTCTCGCTTCTCCATCACCCGCCCCATTCTCCCGCTTTCCATCACCCGCCCCATTCTCCCGCTTTCCATCACCCCGCCCCATTCTCCCGCTTTCCATCACCCCGCCCCATTCTCCCGCTTTCCATCACCCCGCCCCATTCTCCCGCTTTCCATCACCCCGCCCCATTCTCCCGCTTTCCATCACCCCGCCCCATTCTCCCGCTTTCCATCACCCGCCCCATTCTCCCGCTTTCCATCACCCCGCCCCATTCTCCCGCTTTCCATCACCCCGCCCCTTTCTCCCGCTTTCCATCACCCCGCCCCATTCTCCCGTTTTCCATCACCCCGCCCCATTCTCCCGCTTTCCATCACCCGCCCCATTCTCCCGATTTCCATCACCCCGCCCCATTCTCCCGCTTTTCACCCCCCCATTCTCCCGCTTCCATCACCCCGCCCCATTCTCCCGCTTTCCATCACCCCGCCCCATTCTCCCGCTTTCCATCACCCCGCCCCATTCTCCCGCTTTCCATCACCCCGCCCCATTCTCCCGCTTTCTATCACCCCGCCCCATTCTCCCGCTTTCCATCACCCCGCCCCATTCTCCCGCTTTCCATCACCCCGCCCCATTCTCCCGCTTTCCATCACCCCGCCCCATTCTCCCGCTTTCCATCACCCCGCCCCATTCTCCCGCTTTCCATCACCCCGCCCATTCTCTCCGCTTTCCATCACCCCGCCCCATTCTCCCGCTTTCCATCACCCCGCCCCATTCTCCCGCTTTCCATCACCCCGCCCCATTCTCCCGCTTTCCATCACCCCGCCCCATTCTCCCGCTTTCCATCACCCCGCCCCATTCTCCCGCTTTCCATCACCCCGCCCCATTCTCCCGCTTTCCATCACCCCGCCCCATTCTCCCGCTTTCCATCACCCCGCCCCATTCTCCCGCTTTCCATCACCCCGCCCCATTCTCCCGCTTTCCATCACCCCGCCCCATTCTCCCGCTTTCCATCACCCCGCCCCATTCTCCCGCTTTCCATCACCCCGCCCCATTCTCCCGCTTTCCATCACCCCGCCCCATTCTCCCGCTTTCCATCACCCCGCCCCATTCTCCCTCTATCCATCACCCCGCCCCATTCTCCCGCTTTCCATCACCCCGCCCCATTCTCCCGCTTTCCATCACCCCGCCCCATTCTCCCGCTTTCCATCACCCCGCCCCATTCTCCCGCTTTCCATCACCCCGCCCCTTTCTCCCGCTTTCCATCACCCCGCCCAATTCTCCCGCTTTCCATCACCCCGCCCCATTCTCCCGCTTTCCATCACCCCGCCCCATTCCTCTCCGCTTTCATCACCCGCCCCATTCTCCCGCTTTCCATCACCCCGCCCCTTCTCCTCCGCTTCCATCACCCCGCCCCATTCTCCCTCTTTCCATCACCCCGCCCCATTCTCCGCTTTCCATCACCCCGCCCCATTCTCCCTCCTTCCATCACCCCGCCCCATTCTCCCTCCTTCCATCACCCCGCCCCATTCTCCCGCTTTCCATCACCCCGCCCCATTCTCCCGCTTTCCATCACCCCGCCCCATTCTCCCGCTTTCCATCACCCGCCCCATTCTCCCGCTTTCCATCACCCCGCCCCATTCTCCCGCTTTCCATCACCCCGCCCCATTCTCCCGCTTTCCATCACCCGCCCCATTCTCCCGCTTTCCATCACCCCGCCCCATTCTCCGCTTTCCATCACCCCGCCCCATTCTCCCGCTTTCCATCACCCCGCCCCATTCTCCCGCTTTCCATCACCCCGCCCCATTCTCCCGCTTTCCATCACCCGCCCCATTCTCCCGCTTTCCATCACCCCGCCCCATTCTCCCGTTTTCCATCACCCCGCCCCATTCTCCCGCTTTCTATCACCCCGCCCCATTCTCCCGCTTTCCATCACCCGCCCCATTCTCCCGCTTTCCATCACCCCGCCCCATTCTCCCGCTTTCCATCACCCCGCCCCATTCTCCGCTTTCCATCACCCCGCCCCATTCTCCCGCTTTCCATCACCCCGCCCCTTCTCCCTCTTTCATCACCCCGCCCCATTCTCCCGCTTTCCATCACCCCGCCCCATTCTCCGCTTTCCATCACCCCGCCCCATTCTCCCGCTTTCCATCACCCGCCCCATTCTCCCGCTTTCCATCACCCCGCCATTCTCCGCTTTCCATCACCCCGCCCCATTCTCCCGCTTTCCATCACCCCGCCCCATTCTCCCGCTTTCTATCACCCCGCCCCATTCTCCCGCTTTCCATCACCCCGCCCCATTCTCCCGCTTTCCATCACCCCGCCCCATTCTCCCGCTTTCTATCACCCCGCCCCATTCTCCCGCTTTCCATCACCCCGCCCAATTCTCCCGCTTTCCATCACCCCGCCCAATTCTCCCGCTTTCCATCACCCCGACCCGCCCATCTCCCGCTTCCATCACCCCGCCCCATTCTCCGCTTTCCATCACCCGCCCCATTCTCCCGCTTTCCATCACCCCGCCCCATTCTCCCGCTTTCCATCATCCCGCCCCATTCTCCCGCTTTCCATCACCCGCCCCATTCTCCCGCTTTCCATCACCCCGCCCCCTTCTCCCGCTTTCCATCACCCCGCCCCATTCTCCCGCTTTCTATCACCCCGCCCCATTCTCCCGCTTTCTATCACCCCGCCCCATTCTCCCGCTTTCCATCACCCCGCCCCATTCTCCCGCTTTCCATCACCCCGCCCAATTCTCCCGCTTTCCATCACCCCGCCCCATTCTCCCGCTTTCCATCACCCGCCCCATTCTCCCGCTTTCCATCACCCCGCCCATTCTCCGCTTTCCATCACCCGCCCCATTCTCCCGCTTTCCATCACCCGCCCCATTCTCCCGCTTTCCATCACCCCGCCCCATTCTCCCGTTTTCCATCACCCGCCCCATTCTCCCGCTTTCCATCACCCCGCCCCATTCTCCCGCTTTCCATCACCCCGCCCCATTCTCCCGCTTTCCATCACCCCGCCCCATTCTCCCGCTTTCCATCACCCCGCCCAATTCTCCCGCTTTCCATCACCCCGCCCCATTCTCCCGCTTTCCATCACCCCGCCCCATTCTCCCGCTTTCCATCACCCCGCCCAATTCTCCCGCTTTCCATCACCCCGCCCCATTCTCCGCTTTCCATCACCCCGCCCCATTCTCCCGCTTTCCATCACCCCGCCCCATTCTCCCGCTTTCCATCACCCCGCCCCATTCTCCCGCTTTCTATCACCCGCCCATTCTCCGCTTTCCATCAACCCGCCCCATTCTCCCGCTTCTCCCGCTTTCCATCACCCGCCCCATTCTCCCGCTTTCCATCACCCCGCCCCATTCTCCCGCTTTCCATCACCCCGCCCCATTCTCCCGCTTTCTATCACCCCGCCCCATTCTCCCGCTTTCCATCACCCCGCCCCATTCTCCCGCTTTCCATCACCCCGCCCAATTCTCCCGCTTTCCATCACCCCGCCCCATTCTCCCGCTTTCCATCACCCCGCCCCATTCTCCCGCTTTCCATCACCCCGCCCCATTCTCCCGCTTTCTATCACCCCGCCCCATTCTCCCGCTTTCCATCACCCCCCCCCCATTCTCCCGCTTTCCATCACCCCGCCCCATTCTCCCGCTTTCCATCACCCCGCCCCATTCTCCCGCTTTCCATCACCCCGCCCCATTCTCCCGCTTTCCATCACCCCGCCCCATTCTCCCGCTTTCCATCACCCCGCCCCATTCTCCCGCTTTCCATCACCCCGCCCCATTCTCCGCTTTCCATCACCCCGCCCCATTCTCCCGCTTTCCATCACCCGCCCCATTCTCCCGCTTTCCATCACCCCACCCCATTCTCCCTCTTTCCATCACCCCGCCCCATTCTCCCGCTTTCCATCACCCCGCCCCATTCTCCCGCTTTCCATCACCCGCCCCATTCTCCCGCTTTCCATCACCCCGCCCCATTCTCCCGCTTTCCATCACCCCGCCCCATTCTCCCGCTTTCCATCACCCGCCCCATTCTCCCGCTTTCCATCAACCCGCCCCATTCTCCCTCCTTCCATCACCCGCCCCATTCTCCCGCTTTCCATCACCCCGCCCCATTCTCCCGCTTTCCATCACCCCGCCCCTTTCTCCCGCTTTCCATCACCCCGCCCCATTCTCCCGCTTTCCATCACCCCGCCCCATTCTCCCGCTTTCCATCACCCCGCCCCATTCTCCCGCTTTCCATCACCCGCCCCATTCTCCCGCTTTCCATCACCCCGCCCCATTCTCCCGCTTTCCATCACCCCGCCCCATTCTCCCGCTTTCCATCACCCCGCCCAATTCTCCCGCTTTCCATCACCCCGCCCCATTCTCCCGCTTTCCATCACCCCGCCCCATTCTCCCGCTTTCCATCACCCCGCCCCATTCTCCCGCTTTCCATCACCCCGCCCCATTCTCCCGCTTTCCATCACCCCGCCCCATTCTCCCGCTTTCCATCACCCCGCCCCATTCTCCCGCTTTCCATCACCCCGCCCCATTCTCCCGCTTTCCATCACCCCGCCCCATTCTCCCGCTTTCCATCACCCCGCCCCATTCTCCCGCTTTCCATCACCCCGCCCCATTCTCCCGCTTTCCATCACCCCGCCCCATTCTCCCGCTTTCCATCACCCCGCCCCATTCTCCCGCTTTCCATCACCCCGCCCCATTCTCCCGCTTTCCATCACCCCGCCCCATTCTCCCGCTTTCCATCACCCCGCCCCATTCTCCCGCTTTCCATCACCCGCCCCATTCTCCCGCTTTCCATCACCCCGCCCCATTCTCCCGCTTTCCATCACCCCGCCCCATTCTCCCGCTTTCCATCACCCGCCCCATTCTCCCGCTTTCCATCACCCGCCCCATTCTCCCGCTTTCCATCACCCCGCCCCATTCTCCCGCTTTCCATCACCCGCCCCATTCTCCCGCTTTCCATCACCCCGCCCCATTCTCCGCTTCCATCACCCCGCCCCATTCTCCCGCTTTCCATCACCCGCCCCATTCTCCCGCTTTCCATCACCCGCCCCATTCTCCCGCTTTCCATCACCCCGCCCCATTCTCCCGCTTTCCATCACCCGCCCCATTCTCCCGCTTTCCATCACCCGCCCCATTCTCCCGCTTTCCATCACCCCGCCCAATTCTCCCGCTTTCCATCACCCCGCCCCATTCTCCCGCTTTCCATCACCCCGCCCCATTCTCCCGCTTTCCATCACCCCGCCCCATTCTCCGCTTTCCATCACCCCGCCCCATTCTCCCGCTTTCCATCACCCGCCCCATTCTCCCGCTTTCCATCACCCCGCCCAATTCTCCCGCTTTCCATCACCCCGCCCCATTCTCCCGCTTTCCATCACCCGCCCCATTCTCCCGCTTTCCATCACCCGCCCCATTCTCCCGCTTTCCATCACCCCGCCCCATTCTCCCGCTTTCCATCACCCCGCCCCATTCTCCCGTTTTCCATCACCCCGCCCCATTCTCCCGTTTTCCATCACCCCTCCCCATTCTCCCGCTTTCCATCACCCCGCCCCATTCTCCCGCTTTCCATCACCCCGCCCCATTCTCCCGCTTTCCATCACCCCGCCCCATTCTCCCTCTTTCCATCACCCCGCCTCATTCTCCCGCTTTCCATCACCCCGCCCCATTCTCCCGCTTTCCATCACCCCGCCCCATTCTCCCGCTTTCCATCACCCCGCCCCATTCTCCCGCTTTCCATCACCCCGCCCCATTCTCCGCTTCCATCACCCCGCCCCATTCTCCCGCTTTCCATCACCCCGCCCCATTCTCCCGCTTTCCATCAACCCGCCCCATTCTCCCGCTTTCCATCACCCCGCCCCATTCTCCCGCTTTCCATCACCCCGCCCCATTCTCCCGCTTTCCATCACCCCGCCCCATTCTCCCGCTTTCCATCACCCGCCCCATTCTCCCGCTTTCCATCACCCCTCCCCATTCTCCCGCTTTCCATCACCCCGCCCAATTCTCCCGCTTTCCATCACCCCGCCCCATTCTCCCGCTTTCCATCACCCCGCCCCATTCTCCCGCTTTCCATCACCCCGCCCCATTCTCCCGCTTTCCATCACCCCGCCCCATTCTCCCGCTTTCCATCACCCGCCCCATTCTCCCGCTTTCCATCACCCCGCCCCATTCTCCGCTTTCCATCACCCGCCCCATTCTCCCGCTTTCCATCACCCCGCCCCATTTTCCCGCTTTCCATCACCCCGCCCCATTCTCCCGCTTTCCATCACCCGCCCCATTCTCCCGCTTTCCATCACCCGCCCCATTCTCCCGCTTTCCATCACCCCGCCCCATTCTCCCGCTTTCCATCACCCCGCCCCATTCTCCCGCTTTCCATCACCCCGCCCCATTCTCCCGCTTTCCATCACCCCGCCCCATTCTCCCGCTTTCCATCACCCCGCCCCATTCTCCCGCTTTCCATCACCCCGCCCCATTCTCCCGCTTTCCATCACCCCGCCCAATTCTCCCGCTTTCCATCACCCCGCCCCATTCTCCCGCTTTCCATCACCCCGCCCCATTCTCCCGCTTTCCATCACCCCGCCCCATTCTCCCGCTTTCCATCACCCGCCCCATTCTCCCGCTTTCCATCACCCCGCCCCATTCTCCCGCTTTCCATCACCCCGCCCCATTCTCCCGCTTTCCATCACCCCGTCCCATTCTCCCGCTTTCCATCACCCCGCCCCATTCTCCCTCCTTCCATCACCCCGCCCCATTCTCCGCTTTCCATCACCCGCCCCATTCTCCCGCTTTCCATCACCCCGCCCCATTCTCCCGCTTTCCATCACCCGCCCCATTCTCCCGCTTTCCATCACCCCGCCCCATTCTCCCGCTTTCCATCACCCCGCCCCATTCTCCCGCTTTCCATCACCCCGCCCCATTCTCCCGCTTTCCATCACCCCGCCCCATTCTCCCGCTTTCCATCACCCCGCCCCATTCTCCGTTTTCCATCAACCCGCCCCATTCTCCCTCCTTCCATCACCCGCCCCATTCTCCCGCTTTCCATCAACCCGCCCCATTCTCCCGCTTTCCATCACCCCGCCCCATTCTCCCGCTTTCCATCACCCGCCCCATTCTCCCGCTTTCCATCACCCGCCCCATTCTCCCGCTTTCCATCACCCCACCCCATTCTCCCGCTTTCCATCACCCCGCCCCATTCTCCCTCCTTCCATCACCCTTGAGCCCCATTCTCCGCTTTCCATCACCCCGCCCCATTCTCCCGCTTTCCATCACCCCGCCCCATTCTCCCGCTTTCCATCACCCGCCCCATTCTCCCGCTTTCCATCACCCCGCCCCATTCTCCCGCTTTCCATCACCCCGCCCCATTCTCCCGCTTTCCATCACCCGCCCCATTCTCCCGCTTTCCATCACCCGCCCCATTCTCCCGCTTTCCATCACCGCCCCATTCTCCCGCTTTCCATCACCCCGCCCCATTCTCCCGCTTTCTATCACCCCGCCCCATTCTCCCGCTTTCCATCACCCCGCCCCATTCTCCCGCTTTCCATCACCCGCCCCATTCTCCCGCTTTCCATCACCCCGCCCCATTCTCCCGCTTTCCATCACCCCGCCCAATTCTCCCGCTTTCCATCACCCCGCCCAATTCTCCCGCTTTCCATCACCCGCCCCATTCTCCCGCTTTCCATCACCCCGCCCCATTTTCCCGCTTTCCATCACCCCGCCCCATTCTCCGCTTTTCCATACCCCGCCCCATTCTCCCGCTTTCCATCACCCCGCCCCATTCTCCCGCTTTCCATGACCCCGCCCCATTCTCCCGCTTTCCATCACCCCGCCCCCTTCTCCCGCTTTCCATCACCCCACCCCATTCTCCCGCTTTCCATCACCCGCCCCATTCTCCCGCTTTCCATCACCCCGCCCCATTCTCCCGTTTTCCATCACCCCGCCCCATTCTCCCGCTTTCCATCACCCCGCCCAATTCTCCCGCTTTCCATCACCCCGCCCCATTCTCCCGCTTTCCATCACCCCGCCCCATACTCCCGCTTTCCATCACCCCGCCCCATTCTCCCGCTTTCCATCACCCCGCCCCATTCTCCCGCTTTCCATCACCCCGCCCCATTTTCCCGCTTTCCATCACCCCGCCCCATTCTCCCGCTTTCCGGCTTTCCATCACCCGCCCCATTCGCCCCGTTTCCATCACCCCGCCCATTCTCCCGCTTTCCATCACCCGCCCCATTCTCCCGCTTTCCATCACCCGCCCCATTCTCCCGCTTTCCATCACCCGCCCCATTCTCCCGCTTTCCATCACCCCGCCCCTTCTCCGCTTTCCATCACCCGCCCCATTCTCCCGCTTTCCATCACCCCGCCCCATTCTCCCGCTTTCTATCACCCCGCCCCATTCTCCCGCTTTCCATCACCCCGCCCCATACTCCCGCTTTCCATCACCCCGCCCCATTCTCCCGCTTTCCATCACCCCGCCCCATTCTCCCGCTTTCCATCACCCCGCCCCATTCTCCCGCTTTCCATCACCCGCCCCATTCTCCCGCTTTCCATCACCCCACCCCATTCTCCCGCTTTCCATCACCCCGCCCCATTCTCCCGCTTTCCATCACCCCGCCCCATTCTCCCGCTTTCCATCACCCCGCCCCATTCTCCCGCTTTCCATCACCCCGCCCCATTCTCCCGCTTTCCATCACCCCGCCCCATTCTCCCGCTTTCCATCACCCCGCCCCATTCTCCCGCTTTCCATCACCCGCCCCATTCTCCCGCTTTCCATCACCCCGCCCCATTCTCCCGCTTTCCATCACCCGCCCCATTCTCCCGCTTTCCATCACCCCGCCCCATTCTCCCGCTTTCCATCACCCCGCCCCATTCTCCCTCTTTCCATCACCCCGCCCCATTCTCCCGCTTTCCATCACCCCACCCCATTCTCCCGCTTTCCATCACCCCGCCCCATTCTCCCGCTTTCTATCACCCCGCCCCATTCTCCCGCTTTCCATCACCCGCCCCATTCTCCCGCTTTCCATCACCCGCCCCGTTCCATCACCCCGCCCCATTCTCCCGCTTTCCATCACCCCGCCCAATTCTCCCGCTTTCCATCACCCCGCCCCATTCTCCCGCTTTCCATCACCCCGCCCCATTCTCCGCTTTCCATCACCCCGCCCCTCTCCCGCTTTCCATCACCCCGCCCCATTCTCCCGCTTTCCATCACCCCGCCCCATTCTCCCGCTTTCCATCACCCCGCCCCATTCTCCGCTTTCCATCACCCCGCCCCATTCTCCCGCTTTCCATCACCCGCCCCATTCTCCCGCTTTCCATCACCCCGCCCCATTCTCCCGCTTTCCATCACCCCGCCCCATTCTCCCGCTTTCCATCACCCCGCCCCATTCTCCCGCTTTCCATCACCCCGCCCCATTCTCCCGCTTTCCATCACCCCGCCCCATTCTCCCGCTTTCCATCACCCCGCCCCATTCTCCCGCTTTCCATCACCCGCCCCATTCTCCCGCTTTCCATCACCCCGCCCCATTTCTCGCTTTCCATCACCCGCCCCATTCTCCCGTTTTCCATCACCCCGCCCCATTCTCCCGCTTTCCATCACCCCGCCCCATTCTCCCGCTTTCTATCACCCCGCCCCATTCTCCCGCTTTCCATCACCCCGCCCAATTCTCCCGCTTTCCATCACCCCGCCCCATTCTCCCGCTTTCCATCACCCCGCCCCATTCTCCCGCTTTCCATCACCCCGCCCAATTCTCCCGCTTTCCATCACCCGCCCCATTCTCCCGCTTTCCATCACCCCGCCCCATTCTCCCGCTTTCCATCACCCCGCCCCATTCTCCCGCTTTCCATCACCCCGCCCCATTCTCCCGCTTTCCATCACCCCGCCCCATTCTCCCGCTTTCCATCACCCCGCCCCATTCTCCCGCTTTCCATCACCCCGCCCCCTTCTCCCGCTTTCCATCACCCCGCCCCATTCTCCCGCTTTCCATCACCCCGCCCCATTCTCCCGCTTTCCATCACCCCGCCCCATTCTCCCGCTTTCCATCACCCCGCCCCATTCTCCCGCTTTCCATCACCCCGCCCCATTCTCCCGCTTTCTATCACCCCGCCCCATTCTCCCGCTTTCCATCACCCCGCCCCATTCTCCCGCTTTCCATCACCCCACCCCATTCTCCCGCTTTCCATCACCCCGCCCCATTCTCCCGCTTTCCATCACCCCGCCCCATTCTCCCGCTTTCCATCACCCCGCCCCATTCTCCCGCTTTCCATCACCCCGCCCCATTCTCCCGCTTTCCATCACCCCGCCCCATTCTCCCGCTTTCCATCACCCCGCCCCATTCTCCCGCTTTCCATCACCCCGCCCCATTCTCCCGCTTTCCATCACCCCGCCCCCTTCTCCCGCTTTCCATCACCCGCCCCATTCTCCCGCTTTCCATCACCCCGCCCCATTCTCCCGCTTTCTATCACCCCGCCCCATTCTCCCGCTTTCCATCACCCCGCCCCCTTCTCCCGCTTTCCATCACCCCGCCCCATTCTCCCGCTTTCCATCACCCCGCCCCATTCTCCCGCTTTCCATCACCCCGCCCCATTCTCGCTTTCCATCACCCCGCCCCATTCTCCCGCTTTCCATCACCCCGCCCCATTCTCCCGCTTTCCATCACCCCGCCCCATTCTCCCGCTTTCCACCACCCCGCCCCATTCTCCCGCTTTCCATCACCCCGCCCCATTCTCCCGCTTTCCATCACCCCGCCCCATTCTCCCGCTTTCCATCACCCCGCCCCATTCTCCCGCTTTCCATCACCCGCCCCATTCTCCCGCTTTCCATCACCCCGCCCCATTCTCCCGCTTTCCATCACCCCGCCCCATTCTCCGCTTTCCATCACCCCGCCCCATTCTCCCGCTTTCCATCACCCCGCCCCATTCTCCCGCTTTCTATCACCCCGCCCCATTCTCCCGCTTTCCATCACCCCGCCCCATTCTCCCGCTTTCCATCACCCGCCCCATTCTCCCGCTTTCCATCACCCGCCCCATTCTCCCGCTTTCCATCACCCCGCCCCATTCTCCCGCTTTCTATCACCCCGCCCCATTCTCCCGCTTTCCATCACCCGCCCCATTCTCCCGCTTTCCATCACCCCGCCCCATTCTCCCGCTTTCCATCACCCCGCCCAATTCTCCCGCTTTCCATCACCCCGCCCCATTCTCCCGCTTTCCATCACCCCGCCCCATTCTCCCGCTTTCCATCACCCCGCCATTCTCCCGCTTTCCATCACCCCGCCCCATTCTCCCGCTTTCCATCACCCCGCCCCATTCTCCGCTTTCCATCCCCGCCCCATTCTCCCGCTTTCCATCACCCCGCCCCATTCTCCGCTTTCCATCACCCCGCCCCATTCTCCCGCTTTCCATCACCCCGCCCCCTTCTCCCGCTTTCCATCACCCCGCCCAATTCTCCCGCTTTCCATCACCCCGCCCCATTCTCCCGCTTTCCATCACCCGCCCCATTCTCCCGCTTTCCATCACCCCGCCCCATTCTCCCGCTTTCCATCACCCCGCCCCATTCTCCCGCTTTCCATCACCCCGCCCCATTCTCCCGCTTTCCATCACCCCGCCCCATTCTCCCGCTTTCCATCACCCCGCCCCATTCTCCCGCTTTCCATCACCCCGCCCCATTCTCCCGCTTTCCATCACCCCGCCCCATTCTCCCGCTTTCTATCACCCCGCCCCATTCTCCCGCTTTCCATCACCCCGCCCATTCTCCGCTTTCATCACCCCGCCCCATTCTCCCGCTTTCTATCACCCCGCCCCATTCTCCCGCTTTCCATCACCCCGCCCCATTCTCCCGCTTTCCATCACCCCGCCCCATTCTCCCGCTTTCCATCACCCCGCCCATTCTCCGCTTTCCATCACCCCGCCCCATTCTCCCGCTTTCCATCACCCCGCCCCATTCTCCCGTTTTCCATCACCCCGCCCCATTCTCCCGCTTTCCATCACCCCGCCCCATTCTCCCGCTTTCCATCACCGCCCCATTCTCCCGCTTTCCATCACCCGCCCCATTCTCCCGCTTTCCATCACCCGCCCCATTCTCCCGCTTTCCATCACCCCGCCCCATTCTCCCGCTTTCCATCACCCCGCCCCATTCTCCCGCTTTCCATCACCCCGCCCCATTCTCCCGCTTTCCATCACCCCGCCCCATTCTCCCGCTTTCCATCACCCCGCCCCATTCTCCCGCTTTCCATCACCCCGCCCCATTCTCCCGCTTTCCATCACCCGCCCCATTCTCCCGCTTTCCATCACCCCGCCCCATTCTCCCGCTTTCCATCACCCCGCCCCATTCTCCCGCTTTCCATCACCCGCCCCATTCTCCCGCTTTCCATCACCCCGCCCCATTCTCCCGCTTTCCATCACCCCGCCCCATTCTCCCGCTTTCCATCACCCCACCCCATTCTCCCGCTTTCCATCACCCCGCCCCATTCTCCCGCTTTCCATCACCCCGCCCCATTCTCCCGCTTTCCATCACCCCGCCCCATTCTCCGCTTTCCATCACCCGCCCCATTCTCCCGCTTTCCATCACCCCGCCCCATTTTCTCCCTTTCCATCACCCCCCCATTCTCCCGCTTTCCATCACCCCGCCCCATTCTCCCGCTTTCCATCACCCCGCCCCATTCTCCCGCTTTCCATCACCCCGCCCCATTCTCCCGCTTTCCATCACCCCGCCCCATTCTCCCGCTTTCCATCACCCCGCCCCATTCTCCCGCTTTCCATCACCCCGCCCCATTCTCCCGCTTTCTATCACCCCGCCCCCATCCTTTTTCCCCCATTCTCCGCTTTCCATCACCCCGCCCCATTCTCCCGCTTTCCATCACCCGCCCCATTCTCCCGCTTTCCATCACCCCGCCCCATTCTCCCGCTTTCCATCACCCCGCCCCATTCTCCCGCTTTCCATCACCCCGCCCCATTCTCCCGCTTTCCATCACCCCGCCCCATTCTCCCGCTTTCCATCACCCCGCCCCATTCTCCCGCTTTCCATCACCCCGCCCCATTCTCCCGCTTTCCATCACCCCACCCCATTCTCCTGCTTTCCATCACCCCGCCCCATTCTCCCGCTTTCCATCACCCCGCCCCATTCTCCCGCTTTCCATCACCCCGCCCCATTCTCCCGCTTTCCATCACCCCGCCCCATTCTCCCGCTTTCCATCACCCCGCCCCATTCTCCCGCTTTCCATCACCGCCCCATTCTCCCGCTTTCCATCACCCCGCCCCCATTCTCCGCTTTCCATCACCCGCCCCATTCTCCCGATTTCCATCACCCCGCCCCATTCTCCCGCTTTCCATCACCCGCCCCATTCTCCCGCTTTCCATCACCCGCCCCATTCTCCCGCTTTCCATCACCCCGCCCCATTCTCCCGCTTTCCATCACCCCGCCCCATTCTCCCGCTTTCCATCACCCGCCCCATTCTCCCGCTTTCCATCACCCCGCCCCATTCTCCCGCTTTCCATCACCCCACCCCATTCTCCTGCTTTCCATCACCCCGCCCCATTCTCCCGCTTTCCATCACCCCGCCCCATTCTCCCGCTTTCCATCACCCCGCCCCATTCTCCCGCTTTCCATCACCCCGCCCCATTCTCCCGCTTTCCATCACCCCGCCCCATTCTCCCGCTTTCCATCACCCCGCCCCATTCTCCCGCTTTCCATCACCCCGCCCCCCCATCTCGCTTTCCATCACCCCGCCCCATTCTCCCGCTTTCCATCACCCCGCCCCATTCTCCCGCTTTCCATCACCCCGCCCCATTCTCCGCTTTCCATCCACGCCCCATTCTCCCGCTTTCCATCACCCCGCCCCCTTCTCCCGCTTTCCATCACCCCGCCCAATTCTCCCCGCTTTCATCACCCCGCCCCATTCTCCCGCTTTCCATCACCCCGCCCCATTCTCCCGCTTTCCATCACCCCGCCCAATTCTCCCGCTTTCCATCACCCCGCCCCATTCTCCCGCTTTCCATCACCCCGCCCCATTCTCCCGCTTTCTATCACCCCGCCCCATTCTCCCGCTTTCCATCACCCCGCCCCATTCTCCCTCCTTCCATCACCCCGCCCCATTCTCCCGCTTTCTATCACCCCGCCCCCTCTCCCGCTTTCCATCACCCCGCCCCATTCTCCCGCTTTCCATCACCCCGCCCCATTCTCCCGCTTTCCATCACCCGCCCCATTCTCCCGCTTTCCATCACCCCGCCCCATTCTCCGCTTTCCATCACCCCGCCCCATTCTCCCGCTTTCCATCACCCCGCCCCATTCTCCGCTTTCCATCACCCCGCCCATTCTCCCGCTTTCATCACCCCGCCCATTCTCCCGCTTTCCATCACCCCGCCCCATTCTCCCGCTTTCCATCACCCCGCCCAATTCTCCCGCTTTCCATCACCCGCCCCATTCTCCCGCTTTCCATCACCCGCCCCATTCTCCCGCTTTCCATCACCCCGCCCCATTCTCCCGCTTTCCATCACCCCGCCCCATTCTCCCGCTTTCCATCACCCGCCCCATTCTCCCGCTTTCCATCACCCCGCCCAATTCTCCCGCTTCCATACCCCGCCCCATTCTCCGCTTTCCATCACCCGCCCATTCTCCCGCTTTCCATCACCCCGCCCCATTCTCCCGCTTTCTATCACCCCGCCCCATTCTCCCGCTTTCCATCACCCCGCCCAATTCTCCCGCTTTCCATCACCCCGCCCCATTCTCCCGCTTTCCATCACCCGCCCCATTCTCACCGCTTCCATCACCACGCCCATTCTCCCGCTTTCATCAAACCGCCCCATTCTCCGATTTCCATCACCCCGCCCCATTCTCCCGTTTTCCATCACCCCGCCCCATTCATCACCCCGCCCCATTCTCCCGCTTTCCATCACCCCGCCCCATTCTCCCGCTTTCCATCACCCCGCCCCATTCTCCCGCTTTCCATCACCCCGCCCCATTCTCCCGCTTTCCATCACCCCGCCCCATTCTCCCGCTTTCCATCACCCCGCCCCATTCTCCGCTTTCCATCACCCCGCCCCATTCTCCGCTTTCCATCACCCCGCCCCATTCTCCCGCTTTCCATCACCCCGCCCATTCTCCGCTTTCCATCACCCCGCCCCATTCTCCCGCTTTCCATCACCCCGCCCCATTCTCCCGCTTTCCATCACCCGCCCCATTCTCCCGCTTTCCATCACCCCGCCCCATTCTCCGCTTTCCATCACCCCGCCCCATTCTCCCGCTTTCCATCACCCCGCCCCATTCTCCCGCTTTCCATCACCCCGCCCCATTCTC
Source organism: Closterium sp. Yama58-4 (assembly GCA_947470075.1). NCBI lineage: Eukaryota > Viridiplantae > Streptophyta > Zygnematophyceae > Desmidiales > Closteriaceae > Closterium > Closterium sp. Yama58-4. The sequence continues at coordinate 115,075 of CANIUD010000140.1, forward strand.
CCGCTTTCCATCACCCGCCCCATTCTCCCGCTTTCCATCACCCCGCCCCATTCTCCCGCTTTCCATCACCCCGCCCAATTCTCCCGCTTTCCATCACCCCGCCCCATTCTCCCGCTTTCCATCACCCCGCCCCATTCTCCCGCTTTCCATCACCCCGCCCCATTCTCCCGCTTTCCATCACCCCGCCCCATTCTCCCGCTTTCCATCACCCCGCCCCATTCTCCCGCTTTCCATCACCCCGCCCCATTCTCCCGCTTTCCATCACCCCGCCCCATTCTCCCGCTTTCCATCACCCCGCCCCATTCTCCCGCTTTCCATCACCCGCCCCATTCTCCCGCTTTCCATCACCCCGCCCCATTCTCCCGCTTTCCATCACCCCGCCCCATTCTCCCGCTTTCCATCACCCCGCCCCATTCTCCGCTTTCCATCACCCGCCCCATTCTCCCGCTTTCCATCACCCCGCCCCATTCTCCCGCTTTCCATCACCCCGCCCCATTCTCCCGCTTTCCATCACCCGCCCCATTCTCCCGCTTTCCATCACCCCGCCCCATTCTCCCGCTTTCCATCACCCCGCCCCATTCTCCCGCTTTCCATCACCCCGCCCCATTCTCCCGCTTTCCATCACCCCGCCCCATTCTCCCGCTTTCCATCACCCGCCCCATTCTCCCTCTTCCATCACCCCGCCCCATTCTCCCGCTTTCCATCACCCCGCCCCATTCTCCGCTTTCCATCACCCCGCCCATTCTCCCGCTTTCCATCACCCCGCCCCATTCTCCCGCTTTCCATCACCCCGCCCCATTCTCCCGCTTTCCATCACCCGCCCCATTCTCCCGCTTTCCATCACCCCGCCCCATTCTCCCGCTTTCCATCACCCCGCCCCATTCTCCCGCTTTCCATCACCCCGCCCCATTCTCCCGCTTTCCATCACCCCGCCCCATTCTCCCGCTTTCCATCACCCCGCCCCATTCTCCCGCTTTCCATCACCCCGCCCCATTCTCCCGCTTTCCATCACCCGCCCCATTCTCCCGCTTTCCATCACCCCGCCCCATTCTCCGCTTTCCATCACCCCGCCCCATTCTCCCGCTTTCCATCACCCCGCCCCATTCTCCCGCTTTCCATCACCCCGCCCCATTCTCCCGCTTTCCATCACCCCGCCCCATTCTCCCGCTTTCCATCACCCGCCCCATTCTCCCGCTTTCCATCACCCCGCCCAATTCTCCCGCTTTCCATCACCCCGCCCCATTCTCCCGCTTTCCATCACCCCGCCCCATTCTCCGCTTTCCATCACCCCGCCCCATTCTCCCGTTTTCCATCACCCCGCCCCATTCTCTCGCTTTCCATCACCCCGCCCCATTCTCCCGCTTTCCATCACCCCGCCCCATTCTCCCGCTTTCCATCACCCCGCCCCATTCTCCCGCTTTCCATCACCGCCCCATTCTCCGCTTTCCATCACCCCGCCCCATTCTCCCGCTTTCTATCACCCCGCCCCATTCTCCCGCTTTCCATCACCCGCCCCATTCTCCCGCTTTCCATCACCCCGCCCCATTCTCCCGCTTTCCATCACCCCGCCCCATTCTCCCGCTTTCCATCACCCGCCCCATTCTCCCGCTTTCCATCACCCCGCCCCATTCTCCCGCTTTCCATCACCCCGCCCCATTCTCCCGCTTTCCATCACCCCGCCCCATTCTCCCGCTTTCTATCACCCCGCCCCATTCTCCCGCTTTCCATCACCCCGCCCCATTCTCCCACTTTCCATCACCCCGCCCCATTCTCCCGCTTTCCATCACCCGCCCCATTCTCCCGCTTTCCATCACCCCGCCCCATTCTCCCGCTTTCCATCACCCCGCCCCATTCTCCCGCTTTCCATCACCCCGCCCCATTCTCCCGCTTTCCATCACCCCGCCCCATTCTCCCGCTTTCCATCACCCCGCCCCATTCTCCCGCTTTCCATCACCCCGCCCCATTCTCCCGCTTTCCATCACCCCGCCCCATTCTCCCGCTTTCCATCACCCGCCCCATTCTCCCGCTTTCCATCACCCGCCCCATTCTCCCGCTTTCCATCACCCCGCCCCATTCTCCCACTTTCCATCACCCCGCCCCATTCTCCCGCTTTCCATCACCCCGCCCAATTCTCCCGCTTTCCATCACCCCGCCCCATTCTCCCGCTTTCCATCACCCCGCCCCATTCTCCCGCTTTCCATCACCCCGCCCCATTCTCCCGCTTTCCATCACCCCGCCCCATTCTCCCGCTTTCCATCACCCCGCCCCATTCTCCGCTTTCCATCACCGCCCCATTCTCCCGCTTTCCATCACCCCGCCCCATTCTCCCGCTTTCCATCACCCCGCCCCATTCTCCCGCTTTCCATCACCCCGCCCCATTCTCCCGCTTTCCATCACCCCGCCCCATTCTCCCGCTTTCCATCACCCCACCCCATTCTCCCGCTTTCCATCACCCCGCCCCATTCTCCCGCTTTCCATCACCCCGCCCCATTCTCCCGCTTTCCATCACCCCGCCCCATTCTCCCGCTTTCCATCACACCGCCCCATTCTCCCGCTTTCCATCACCCCGCCCCATTCTCCCGCTTTCCATCACCCCGCCCCATTCTCCCGCTTTCCATCACCCCGCCCCATTCTCCCGCTTTCCATCACCCCGCCCCATTCTCCCGCTTTCCATCACCCCGCCCCATTCTCCCGCTTTCCATCACCCCGCCCCATTCTCCCGCTTTCCATCACCCCGCCCCATTCTCCCGCTTTCCATCACCCCGCCCCATTCTCCCGCTTTCCATCACCCCGCCCCATTCTCCCGCTTTCCATCACCCGCCCCATTCTCCCGCTTTCCATCACCCCGCCCCATTCTCCCGCTTTCCATCACCCCGCCCAATTCTCCCGCTTTCCATCACCCCGCCCCATTCTCGCCTTTCCATCACCCCGCCCCATTCTCCCGCTTTCCATCACCCCGCCCCATTCTCCCGCTTTCCATCACCCCGCCCCATTCTCCGCTTTCCATCACCCCGCCCCAATTCCTCCCTTTCCATTCCCCCGCCCCATTCTCCCGCTTTCCATCACCCCGCCCCATTCTCCCGCTTTCCATCACCCCGCCCCATTCTCCCGCTTTCCATCACCCCGCCCCATTCTCCCGCTTTCCATCACCCCGCCCCATTCTCCCGCTTTCCATCACCCCGCCCAATTCTCCCGCTTTCCATCACCCCGCCCCATTCTCCGCTTTCCATCACCCCGCCCCATTCTCGCTTTCCATCACCCCGCCCCATTCTCCCGCTTTCCATCACCCCGCCCCATTCTCCCGCTTTCCATCACCCCGCCCCATTCTCCCGCTTTCCATCACCCCGCCCCATTCTCCCGCTTTCCATCACCCCGCCCATTCTCCGCTTTCCATCACCCCGCCCCATTCTCCCGCTTTCCATCACCCCGCCCCATTCTCCCGCTTTCCATCACCCCGCCCCATTCTCCCGCTTTCCATCACCCCGCCCCATTCTCCCGCTTTCCATCACCCGCCCCATTCTCCCGCTTTCCATCACCCCGCCCCATTCTCCCGCTTTCCATCACCCCGCCCCATTCTCCCGCTTTCCATCACCCCGCCCCATTCTCCCGCTTTCCATCACCCCGCCCCATTCTCCCGCTTTCCATCACCCCGCCCCATTCTCCCGCTTTCCATCACCCCGCCCCATTCTCCCGCTTTCCATCACCCCGCCCCATTCTCCCGCTTTCCATCACCCCGCCCCATTCTCCCGCTTTCCATCACCCCGCCCCATTCTCCCGCTTTCCATCACCCGCCCCATTCTCCCGCTTTCCATCACCCCGCCCCATTCTCCGCTTTCCATCACCCCGCCCCATTCTCCCGCTTTCCATCACCCCGCCCCATTCTCCCGCTTTCCATCACCCCGCCCAATTCTCCCGCTTTCCATCACCCCGCCCCATTCTCCCGCTTTCCATCACCCGCCCCCTTCTCCGCTTCCATCCACCACCCCCCCATTCTCCCGCTTTCCATCACCCCGCCCCATTCTCCCGCTTTCCATCACCCCGCCCCATTCTCCCACTTTCCATCACCCCGCCCCATTCTCCCGCTTTCTATCACCCCGCCCCATTCTCCCGCTTTCCATCACCCCGCCCCATTCTCCCGCTTTCCATCACCCCGCCCCATTCTCCCGCTTTCCATCACCCCGCCCCATTCTCCCGCTTTCCATCACCCCGCCCCATTCTCCCGCTTTCCATCACCCCGCCCCATTCTCCCGCTTTCCATCACCCCGCCCCATTCTCCCGCTTTCCATCACCCCGCCCCATTCTCCCGCTTTCCATCACCCGCCCCATTCTCCCGCTTTCCATCACCCCGCCCATTCTCCGCTTTCCATCACCCCGCCCCATTCTCCCGCTTTCCATCACCCCGCCCCATTCTCCCGCTTTCCATCACCCCGCCCCATTCTCCCGCTTTCCATCACCCGCCCCATTCTCCCTCTTCCATCACCCCGCCCCATTCTCCTTCTTTCCATCACCCGCCCCATTCTCCCGCTTTCCATCACCCGCCCCATTCTCCCGCTTTCCATCACCCCGCCCCATTCTCCCGCTTTCCATCACCCCGCCCCATTCTCCCGCTTTCCATCACCCCGCCCCATACTCCCGCTTTCCATCACCCGCCCCATTCTCCCGCTTTCCATCACCCCGCCCCATTCTCCCGCTTTCCATCACCCCGCCCCATTCTCCCGCTTTCCATCACCCCGCCCCATTCTCCCGCTTTCCATCACCCCGCCCCATTCTCCCGCTTTCCATCACCCCGCCCCATTCTCCCGCTTTCCATCACCCGCCCCATTCTCCCGCTTTCCATCACCCGCCCCATTCTCCCGCTTTCCATCACCCCGCCCCATTCTCCCGCTTTCCATCACCCCGCCCCATTCTCCCGCTTTCCATCACCCCGCCCCATTCTCCCGCTTTCTATCACCCCGCCCCATTCTCCCTCTTTCCATCACCCCGCCCCATTCTCCCGCTTTCCATCACCCCGCCCCATTCTCCCGCTTTCCATCACCCCGCCCCATTCTCCGCTTTCCATCACCCCGCCCCATTCTCGCTTTCCATCACCCCGCCCCATTCTCCCGCTTTCCATCACCCCGCCCAATTCTCCCGCTTTCCATCACCCGCCCCATTCTCCCGCTTTCCATCACCCCGCCCCATTCTCCCGCTTTCCATCACCCCGCCCCATTCTCCCGCTTTCCATCACCCCGCCCCATTCTCCCGCTTTCCATCACCCCGCCCCATTCTCCCGCTTTCCATCACCCCGCCCCATTCTCCCGCTTTCCATCACCCCGCCCAATTCTCCCGCTTTCCATCACCCCGCCCCTTTCTCCCGCTTTCCATCACCCCGCCCCATTCTCCCGCTTTCCATCACCCCGCCCCCTTCTCCCGCTTTCCATCACCCCGCCCCATTCTCCCGCTTTCCATCACCCGCCCCATTCTCCCGCTTTCCATCACCCCGCCCCATTCTCCCGCTTTCCATCACCCCGCCCCATTCTCCCGCTTTCCATCACCCCGCCCCATTCTCCCGCTTTCCATCACCCCGCCCCATTCTCCCGCTTTCCATCACCCCGCCCCATTCTCCCGCTTTCCATCACCCCGCCCCATTCTCCCACTTTCCATCACCCCGCCCCATTCTCCCGCTTTCCATCACCCCGCCCCATTCTCCCGCTTTCCATCACCCGCCCCATTCTCCCGCTTTCCATCACCCCGCCCCATTCTCCCGCTTTCCATCACCCCGCCCCATTCTCCCGCTTTCCATCACCCCGCCCCATTCTCCGCTTTCCATCACCCGCCCCATTCTCCCGTTTTCCATCACCCCGCCCCATTCTCCCGCTTTCCATCACCCCGCCCCATTCTCCCGCTTTCCATCACCCCGCCCCATTCTCCCGCTTTCCATCACCCCGCCCCATTCTCCCGCTTTCCATCACCCCGCCCCATTCTCCCGCTTTCCATCACCCCGCCCCATTCTCCCGCTTTCCATCACCCCGCCCCATTCTCCCGCTTTCCATCACCCCGCCCCATTCTCCCGCTTTCCATCACCCCGCCCATTCTCCGCTTTCCATCACCCCGCCCCATTCTCCCGCTTTCCATCACCCCGCCCCATTCTCCCGCTTTCCATCACCCCGCCCCATTCTCCGCTTTCCATCCCCGCCCCATTCTCCCGCTTTCCATCACCCCGCCCCATTCTCCCGCTTTCCATCACCCCGCCCCATTCTCCCGCTTTCCATCACCCCGCCCCATTCTCCCGCTTTCCATCACCCCGCCCCATTCTCCCGCTTTCCATCACCCCGCCCCATTCTCCCGCTTTCCATCACCCCGCCCCATTCTCCCGCTTTCCATCACCCGCCCCATTCTCCCGCTTTCCATCACCCCGCCCCATTCTCCCGCTTTCCATCACCCCGCCCCATTCTCCCGCTTTCCATCACCCCGCCCCATTCTCCCGCTTTCCATCACCCCGCCCCATTCTCCCGCTTTCCATCACCCCGCCCCATTCTCCCGCTTTCCATCACCCCGCCCCCCCATTCTCCGCTTTCCATCACCCCGCCCCATTCTCCCGCTTTCTATCACCCCGCCCCATTCTCCCGCTTTCCATCACCCCGCCCAATTCTCCCGCTTTCCATCACCCCGCCCCATTCTCCCGCTTTCCATCACCCCGCCCCATTCTCCCGCTTTCCATCACCCCGCCCCATTCTCCGCTTTCCATCACCCCGCCCCATTCTCCCGCTTTCCATCACCCCGCCCCATTCTCCCGCTTTCCATCACCCGCCCCATTCTCCCGCTTTCCATCACCCGCCCCATTCTCCCGCTTTCCATCACCCCGCCCCATTCTCCCGCTTCCATCCACCGCCCCATTCTCCGCTTTCCATCACCCCGCCCCCATTCTCCCGCTTTCCATCACCCCGCCCCATTCTCCCGCTTTCCATCACCCCGCCCCATTCTCCCGCTTTCCATCACCCCGCCCCATTCTCCCGCTTTCCATCACCCCGCCCCTTTCTCCCGCTTTCCATCACCCGCCCCATTCTCCCGCTTTCCATCACCCCGCCCCATTCTCCCGCTTTCCATCACCCCGCCCCATTCTCCCGCTTTCCATCACCCCGCCCCATTCTCCCGCTTTCCATCACCCCGCCCCATTCTCCCGCTTTCCATCACCCCGCCCCATTCTCCCGCTTTCCATCACCCCGCCCCATTCTCCCGCTTTCCATCACCCCGCCCAATTCTCCCGCTTTCCATCACCCCGCCCCATTCTCCCGCTTTCCATCACCCCGCCCCATTCTCCCGCTTTCCATCACCCCGCCCCATTCTCCGCTTTCCATCACCCCGCCCCATTCTCCCGCTTTCTATCACCCCGCCCCATTCTCCCGCTTTCCATCACCCCGCCATTCTCCCGCTTTCCATCACCCCGCCCCATTCTCCCGCTTTCCATCACCCCGCCCAATTCTCCCGCTTTCCATCACCCGCCCCATTCTCCCGCTTTCCATCACCCCGCCCCATTCTCCCGCTTTCCATCACCCCGCCCCATTCTCCCGCTTTCCATCATCACCCCCCCCCATTCTCCCGCTTTCCATCACCCCGCCCCATTCTCCCGCTTTCCATCACCCCGCCCCATTCTCTCGCTTTCCATCACCCCGCCCCATTCTCCCGCTTTCCATCACCCCGCCCCATTCTCCCGCTTTCCATCACCCGCCCCATTCTCCCGCTTTCCATCACCCGCCCCATTCTCCCGCTTTCCATCACCCCGCCCCATTCTCCCGCTTTCCATCACCCCGCCCCATTCTCCCGCTTTCCATCACCCCGCCCCATTCTCCCGCTTTCCATCACCCGCCCCATTCTCCCGCTTTCCATCACCCCGCCCAATTCTCCCGCTTTCCATCACCCCGCCCCATTCTCCCGCTTTCCATCACCCCGCCCCATTCTCCCGCTTTCCATCACCCCGCCCCATTCTCCCGCTTTCCATCACCCGCCCCATTCTCCCGCTTTCCATCACCCGCCCCATTCTCCCGCTTTCCATCACCCCGCCCCATTCTCCCGCTTTCCATCACCCCGCCCCATTCTCCCGCTTTCCATCACCCCGCCCCATTCTCCCGCTTTCCATCACCCCGCCCCATTCTCCCGCTTTCCATCACCCCGCCCCATTCTCCCGCTTTCCATCACCCCGCCCCATTCTCCCGCTTTCCATCACCCCGCCCCATTCTCCCGCTTTCCATCACCCCGCCCCATTCTCCCGCTTTCCATCACCCCGCCCCATTCTCCCGCTTTCCATCACCCCGCCCCATTCTCCGCTTTCCATCACCCCGCCCATTCTCCCGCTTTCCATCACCCCGCCCCATTCTCCCGCTTTCCATCACCCCGCCCCATTCTCCCGCTTTCCATCACCCCGCCCCATTCTCCCGCTTTCCATCACCCGCCCCATTCTCCCGCTTTCCATCACCCCGCCCCATTCTCCCGCTTTCCATCACCCCGCCCCATTCTCCCGCTTTCCATCACCCGCCCCATTCTCCCGCTTTCCATCACCCCGCCCCCTTCTCCGCTTCCATCACCCCGCCCCATTCTCCCGCTTTCCATCACCCGCCCCATTCTCCCGCTTTCCATCACCCCGCCCCATTCTCCCGCTTTCCATCACCCCGCCCCATTCTCCCGCTTTCCATCACCCCGCCCCATTCTCCCGCTTTCCATCACCCGCCCCATTCTCCCGCTTTCCATCACCCCGCCCCATTCTCCCGCTTTCCATCACCCGCCCCATTCTCCCGCTTTCCATCACCCGCCCCATTCTCCCGCTTTCCATCACCCCGCCCCATTCTCCCGCTTTCCATCACCCCGCCCCATTCTCCCGCTTTCCATCACCCCACCCCATTCTCCCGCTTTCCATCACCCGCCCCATTCTCCCGCTTTCCATCACCCGCCCCATTCTCCCGCTTTCCATCACCCCGCCCCATTCTCCCGCTTTCCATCACCCGCCCCATTCTCCCGCTTTCCATCACCCCGCCCCATTCTCCCGCTTTCCATCACCCCGCCCCATTCTCCGCTTTCCATCACCCCGCCCATTCTCCGCTTTCCATCACCCCGCCCCATTCTCCCGCTTTCCATCACCCCGCCCCATTCTCCCGCTTTCCATCACCCCGCCCCATTCTCCCGCTTTCCATCACCCCGCCCCATTCTCCCGCTTTCCATCACCCCGCCCCATTCTCCCGCTTTCCATCACCCCGCCCCATTCTCCCGCTTTCCATCACCCCGCCCAATTCTCCCGCTTTCCATCACCCCGCCCCATTCTCCCGCCTTCCATCACCCCGCCCCATTCTCCCGCTTTCCATCACCCCGCCCCATTCTCCCGCTTTCCATCACCCGCCCCATTCTCCCGCTTTCCATCACCCCGCCCCATTCTCCGCTTTCCATCACCCCGCCCCATTCTCCGCTTTCCATCACCCCGCCCCATTCTCCCTCTTTCCATCACCCCGCCCCATTCTCCCGCTTTCCATCACCCCGCCCAATTCTCCCGCTTTCCATCACCCCGCCCCTTTCTCCCGCTTTCCATCACCCCGCCCCATTCTCCCGCTTTCCATCACCCCGCCCCATTCTCCCGCTTTCCATCACCCCGCCCCATTCTCCTTCTTTCCATCACCCCGCCCCATCCCTTTTCCATCACCCCGCCCCATTCTCCCGCTTTCCATCACCCCGCCCCATTCTCCCGCTTTCCATCACCCGCCCCATTCTCCCGCTTTCCATCAACCCGCCCCATTCTCCCGCTTTCCATCACCCCGCCCAATTCTCCCGCTTTCCATCACCCCGACCCATTCTCCCTCTTCTCCCGCTTTCCATCACCCCGCCCCATACTCCCGCTTTCCATCACCCCGCCCAATTCTCCCGCTTTCCATCACCCGCCCCATTCTCCCGCTTTCCATCACCCCGCCATTCTCCCGCTTTCCATCACCCCGCCCCATTCTCCCGCTTTCCATCACCCGCCCCATTCTCCCGCTTTCCATCACCCGCCCCATTCTCCCGCTTTCCATCACCCCGCCCCATTCTCCGCTTTCCATCACCCCGCCCCATTCTCCCGCTTTCCATCACCCCGCCCCATTCTCCCGCTTTCCATCACCCCACCCCATTCTCCCGCTTTCCATCACCCGCCCCATTCTCCCGATTTCCATCACCCCGCCCCATTCTCCCGCTTTCCATCACCGCCCCATTCTCCCGCTTTCCATCACCCCGCCCAATTCTCCCGCTTTCCATCACCCGCCCCATTCTCCCGCTTTCCATCACCCGCCCCATTCTCCGCTTTCATCACCCCCCCCATTTCCCGCTTTCCATCACCCCGCCCCATTCTCCCGCTTTCCATCACCCCGCCCCATTCTCCCGCTTTCCATCACCCCGCCCCATTCTCCCGCTTTCCATCACCCCGCCCCTTCTCCGTTTCCATCACCCCGCCCCATTCTCCCGCTTTCTATCACCCCGCCCCATTCTCCCGCTTTCCATCACCCCGCCCCATTCTCCCGCTTTCCATCACCCCGCCCATTCTCCGCTTTCCATCACCCCGCCCCATTCTCCCGCTTTCCATCACCCCGCCCCATTCTCCCGCTTTCCATCACCCCGCCATTCCCCGCTTTCCATCACCCCGCCCCATTCTCCCGCTTTCCATCACCCCGCCCCATTCTCCCGCTTTCTATCACCCCGCCCCATTCTCCCGCTTTCCATCACCCCGCCCCATTCTCCGCTTTCCATCACCCCGCCCCATTCTCCCGCTTTCCATCACCCCGCCCCATTCTCCCGCTTTCCATCACCCGCCCCATTCTCCCGCTTTCCATCACCCGCCCATCTCCCGCTTTCCATCACCCCGCCCCATTCTCCCGCTTTCCATCACCCCGCCCCATTCTCCCGCTTTCCATCACCCGCCCCATTCTCCCGCTTTCCATCACCCCGCCCATTCTCCGCTTCCATCCCCGCCCCATTCTCCCGTTTCCATCACCCGCCCCATTCTCCCGCTTTCCATCACCCGCCCCATTCTCCCGCTTTCCATCACCCCGCCCCATTCTCCCGCTTTCCATCACCCCGCCCCATTCTCCGCTTTCCATCACCCGCCCCATTCTCCCGCTTTCCATCACCCCGCCCCATTCTCCCGCTTTCCATCACCCCGCCCCATTCTCCCGCTTTCCATCACCCCGCCCCATTCTCCCGCTTTCCATCACCCCGCCCCATACTCCCGCTTTCCATCACCCCGCCCCATTCTCCCGCTTTCTATCACCCCGCCCCATTCTCCCGCTTTCCATCACCCCGCCCCATTCTCCCGCTTTCCATCACCCCGCCCCATTCTCCCGCTTTCCATCACCCCGCCCCATTCTCCCGCTTTCCATCACCCCGCCCCATTCTCCGCTTTCCATCACCCGCCCCATTCTCCCGCTTTCCATCACCCGCCCCATTCTCCCGCTTTCCATCACCCCGCCCCATTCTCCCGCTTTCCATCACCCGCCCCATTCTCCCGCTTTCCATCACCCCGCCCCATTCTCCCGCTTTCTATCACCCCGCCCCATTCTCCCGCTTTCCACCACCCCGCCCCATTCTCCCGCTTTCCATCACCCCGCCCCATTCTCCCGCTTTCCATCACCCCGCCCCATTCTCCCGCTTTCCATCACCCCGCCCCATTCTCCGCTTTCCATCACCCCGCCCCATTCTCCCGCTTTCCATCACCCCGCCCCATTCTCCCGCTTTCCATCACCCGCCCCATTCTCCCGCTTTCCATCACCGCCCCATTCTCCCGCTTTCCATCACCCCGCCCCATTCTCCCGCTTTCCATCACCCCGCCCCATTCTCCCGCTTTCCATCACCCCGCCCCATTCTCCGCTTTCCATCACCCCGCCCATTCTCCCGCTTCCATCACCCGCCCATTCTCCCGCTTTCCATCACCCGCCCCATTCTCCCGCTTTCCATCACCCGCCCCATTCTCCCGCTTTCCATCACCCCGCCCCATTCTCGCTTTCCATCACCCGCCCCATTCTCCCGCTTTCCATCACCCCGCCCCTTTCTCCCGCTTTCCATCACCCCGCCCCATTCTCCCGCTTTCCATCACCCGCCCCATTCTCCCGATTTCCATCACCCCGCCCCATTCTCCCGCTTTCCATCACCCCGCCCCATTCTCCCGCTTTCCATCACCCCGCCCCATTCTCCCGCTTTCCATCACCCCGCCCCATTCTCCGCTTTCCATCACCCCGCCCCATTCTCCCGCTTTCTATCACCCGCCCATTCTCCGCTTCCATCACCCCGCCCATTCTCCCGCTTTCCATCACCCGCCCCATTCTCCCGCTTTCCATCACCCGCCCCATTCTCCCGCTTTCCATCACCCCGCCCCATTCTCCCGCTTTCCATCACCCCGCCCCATTCTCCGCTTTCCATCACCCGCCCATTCTCCCGCTTTCCATCACCCCGCCCCATTCTCCCGCTTTCCATCACCCCGCCCCATTCTCCCGCTTTCCATCACCGCCCCATTCTCCCGCTTTCCATCACCCCACCCCATTCTCCCTCCTTCCATCACCCCGCCCCATTCTCCGCTTTCCATCACCCGCCCCATTCTCCCGCTTTCCATCACCCCGCCCCATTCTCCCGCTTTCCATCACCCCGCCCCATTCTCCCGCTTTCTATCACCCGCCATTCTCCCGCTTTCCTCACCCGCCCATTCTCCCGCTTTCCATCACCCCGCCCCTTCTCCGCTTTCCATCACCCCGCCCCATTCTCCCGCTTTCCATCACCCCGCCCCATTCTCCCGCTTTCCATCACCCGCCCCATTCTCCCGCTTTCCATCACCCGCCCCATTCTCCCGCTTTCCATCACCCCGCCCATTCTCCGCTTTCCATCACCCGCCCCATTCTCCCGCTTTCCATCACCCCACCCCATTCTCCCGCTTTCCATCACCCCGCCCCATTCTCCCGCTTTCCATCACCCCGCCCCATTCTCCCGCTTTCCATCACCCGCCCCATTCTCCCGCTTTCCATCACCCCGCCCCATTCTCCGCTTTCCATCACCCCGCCCATTCTCCCGCTTTCCATCACCCCGCCCCATTCTCCCGCTTTCCATCACCCCGCCCCATTCTCCCGCTTTCCATCACCCCGCCCCATTCTCCCGCTTTCCATCACCCCGCCCATTCTCCGCTTTCCATCACCCCGCCCCATTCTCCGCTTTCCATCACCCCGCCCCATTCTCCCGCTTTCTATCACCCCGCCCCATTCTCCCGCTTTCCATCACCCCGCCCCATTCTCCCGCTTTCCATCACCCCACCCCATTCTCCCGCTCCATCCCCCCCCCATTTCCCGCTTTCCATCACCCGCCCCATTCTCCCTCTTCCATCACCCCGCCCCATTCTCCCGCTTTCCATCACCCCGCCCAATTCTCCCGCTTTCCATCACCCGCCCCATTCTCCCGCTTTCCATCACCCCGCCCCATTCTCCCGCTTTCTATCACCCCGCCCCATTCTCCCGCTTTCCATCACCCCACCCCATTCTCCCGCTTTCCATCACCCCGCCCCATTCTCCCGCTTTCTATCACCCCGCCCCATTCTCCCGCTTTCCATCACCCGCCCATCCCATTTCCATCACCCCGCCCATTCTCCCGCTTTCCATCACCCCGCCCCATTCTCCCGCTTTCCATCACCCCGCCCCATTCTCCCGCTTTCCATCACCCGCCCCATTCTCCCGCTTTCCATCACCCGCCCCATTCTCCCGCTTTCCATCACCCGCCCCATTCTCCCGCTTTCCATCACCCCGCCCCATTCTCCGCTTTCCATCACCCGCCCATTCTCCCGCTTTCCATCACCCCGCCCCATTCTCCCGTTTTCCATCACCCCGCCCCATTCTCCCTCTTTCCATCACCCGCCCATTCTCCGCTTTCCATCACCCCGCCCCATTCTCCCGCTTTCCATCACCCCGCCCCATTCTCCCGCTTTCTATCACCCCGCCCATCTCCCGCTTTCCATCACCCCGCCCCATTCTCCCGCTTTCCATCACCCCGCCCAATTCTCCCGCTTTCCATCACCCCGCCCCATTCTCCGCTTTCCATCACCCCGCCCATTCTCCGCTTTCCATCACCCGCCCCATTCTCCCGCTTTCCATCACCCCACCCCATTCTCCCGCTTTCCATCACCCCGCCCCATTCTCCCGCTTTCCATACCCCCCCATTCTCCCGCTTTCCATCACCCCGCCCCATTCTCCCGCTTTCCATCACCCCGCCCCATTCTCCTGCTTTCCATCACCCCGCCCCATTCTCCCGCTTTCCATCACCCCGCCCAATTCTCCCGCTTTCCATCACCCCGCCCAATTCTCCCGCTTTCCATCACCCGCCCCATTCTCCCGCTTTCCATCACCCGCCCCATTCTCCCGCTTTCCATCACCCCGCCCCATTCTCCGCTTTCCATCACCCGCCCCATTCTCCCGCTTTCCATCACCCGCCCCATTCTCCCGCTTTCCATTCTCCCGCTTTCCATCACCCGCCCCATTCTCCCGATTTCCATCACCCCGCCCCATTCTCCCTCTTTCCATCACCCCGCCCCATTCTCCGCTTTCCATCACCCGCCCCATTCTCCCGCTTTCCATCACCCCGCCCCATTCTCCCGCTTTCCATCACCCCGCCCCATTCTCCCGCTTTCCATCACCGCCCCATTCTCCCGCTTTCCATCACCCGCCCCATTCTCCCGCTTTCCATCACCCCGCCCCATTCTCCCGCTTTCCATCACCCGCCCCATTCTCCCGCTTTCCATCACCCCGCCCCATTCTCCGCTTTCATCACCCCGCCCCATTCTCCCGCTTTCCATCACCCCGCCCTATTCTCCCGCTTTCCATCACCCCGCCCCATTCTCCCGCTTTCCATCACCCCGCCCAATTCTCCCGCTTTCCATCACCCCGCCCCATTCTCCCGCTTTCCATCACCCGCCCCATTCTCCCGCTTTCCATCACCCCACCCCATTCTCCCGCTTTCCATCACCCCGCCCCATTCTCCGCTTTCCATCACCCCGCCCCATTCTCCGCTTTCCATCACCCCGCCCCATTCTCCCGCTTTCCCTCACCCCGCCCCATTCTCCCGCTTTCCATCACCCCGCCCAATTCTCCCGCTTCATCTCCCGCTTTCCATCACCCGCCCCATTCTCCCGCTTTCCATCACCCCGCCCCATTCTCCCGCTTTCCATCACCCCGCCCCATTCTCCCGCTTTCCATCACCCGCCCCATTCTCCCGCTTTCCATCACCCCGCCCAATTCTCCCGCTTTCCATCACCCCGCCCCATTCTCCGCTTTCCATCACCCCGCCCATTCTCCCGCTTTCCATCACCCCGCCCCATTCTCCCGCTTTCCATCACCCGCCCCATTCTCCCGCTTTCCATCACCCCGCCCCATTCTCCGCTTTCCATCACCCGCCCCATTCTCCCGCTTTCCATCACCCCGCCCCTCTCCGCTTTCCATCACCCCGCCCCATTCTCCCGCTTTCCATCACCCGCCCCATTCTCCCGCTTTCCATCACCCGCCCCATTCTCCCGCTTTCCATCACCCCGCCCCATTCTCCCGCTTTCCATCACCCCGCCCCATTCTCCCGCTTTCTATCACCCCGCCCCATTCTCCCGCTTTCCATCACCCGCCCCATTCTCCCGCTTTCCATCACCCCGCCCCATTCTCCCGCTTTCCATCACCCCGCCCCATTCTCCCGCTTTCCATCACCCCGCCCCATTCTCCCGCTTTCCATCACCCGCCCCATTCTCCCGCTTTCCATCACCCGCCCCATTCTCCCGCTTTCCATCACCCGCCCCATTCTCCCGCTTTCCATCACCCCGCCCCATTCTCCCGCTTTCCATCACCCGCCCCATTCTCCCGCTTTCCATCACCCCGCCCATTCTCCGCTTTCCATCACCCCGCCCCATTCTCCCGTTTTCCATCACCCCGCCCCATTCTCCCGCTTTCTATCACCCCGCCCCATTCTCCCGCTTTCCATCACCCCGCCCCATTCTCCGCTTTCCATCACCCCGCCCCATTCTCCGCTTTCCATCCCCGCCCCATTCTCCCGCTTTCCATCACCCGCCCCATTCTCCCGCTTTCCATCACCCCGCCCCATTCTCCCGCTTTCCATCACCCGCCCCATTCTCCCGCTTTCCATCACCCGCCCCATTCTCCCGCTTTCCATCACCCCGCCCCATTCTCCCGCTTTCCATCACCCCGCCCCATTCTCCCGCTTTCTATCACCCCGCCCCATTCTCCCGCTTTCCATCACCCGCCCCATTCTCCCGCTTTCCATCACCCCGCCCCATTCTCCCGCTTTCCATCACCCCGCCCCTTCTCCCCTTCCATCACCCCGCCCCATTCTCCCGCTTTCCATCACCCCGCCCCATTCTCCCGCTTTCCATCACCCCGCCCCATTCTCCCGCTTTCCATCACCCGCCCCATTCTCCCGCTTTCCATCACCCCGCCCCATTCTCCCGCTTTCCATCACCCCGCCCCATTCTCCCGCTTTCCATCACCCCGCCCATTCTCCGCTTTCCTCACGCCCCCCCGCATCACCCCGCCCCACCCCCACCCCCCCCCACCCCTTTCCATCACCCCCCCATCACCCCCCCCCCCATTCCCCCTTCCATCACCCCCCCCATCCCCCTTTCCATACCCCGCCCCATTCTCCCGCTTTCCATCACCCCCCCACCCCGCTCCACCCCACCCCATCCGGTTTCTCACCCGCCCATACGCGCTACCAGACTGGGATGCTCCCTTCCATCACCCCGCCCCTTCTCCCGCTTTCCATACCCAGCCCCATCTCGGAACTCACCCGCCCCAACTCGTCCTCCCCCGCCCCATTCAGAACGCTACCTCACCCGCCCATTCTCCGCTTTTCACCCGCCCCCCGTTCGCCCGCTTTCATCACCCCGCCCCATTCTCCCGCTTTCCATCACCTGCATTCTCCCGCTTTCCATCACCCTGCCCCATTCTCCCGCTGATCACGCATTCCGCTTTCCATCACCCGCTTCTCGCAACCATCACCGCATTCTCCGCTTCCATCACGCATTCTCCCGCTTTCCATCACGATCTGCTTCATAGCCCATCTGATCACCGCCCTTCCACCAAGAAACTTGGAAAGCAGAAATTCGAGTAATGCATGCTGCTGACTGGACAGAGCCACGTCATCAGCAGCGACACTCCAGAATTGAAGGGGGGGAGTGTTGGAAACAGTGAATCTTAAGCGCCTCTGTCGTGTCGAAACACCGCACCAGAAGCGAAGCGAGTCATATCGAGGCACCCACGAGTCAACCCTCGGAGGTTGAGAGGTTGCTGGAGGTTACGCGAAAGTCAAAGGTCAGCGACCTTTGACCTGACAAGTACAGCGCGACAGCAAGGACACACAACTGACTCGTTACAGAGCAGTTGCCCGAGTCGTCACTGTATCGAACTGCAACAGCAACAGTGTAGTAGTTATAATTGTACCTGTTCGTATTCCTTGTACTCTTATAAAAACTTGTATCTCTTTGCTTTAATCAATCTACTTTGCCCTCACATACCAGCGCAAGGTGGTTCAAATCTCTTCACTAAAGCTTCCGCTAATACATCATTCTCTACCCCGAGTTCACCCTTGCAAAGATCCTAAGGGCTACTTTTCTTCCCAACACGTTATACATCTGCCCCTAACTCCTACACTTGCTTAACCCGTACACACAAAAAGGTGTCTTATAATGAGGCTAGCCTGTTTATAAGAGACACCCGGATAATAGACAACCCCTGTCTACTATTCAACACTGTCTACTATCCGGTGATGACGGTACCGCGCATACCGACCATACTGATCGATGCATCACTCTCACTGGCCATACGCATTGGATGCCAGGTCTTTTATATTATTTCACTAAAGTACACTATTTTCTACTTCCTCTCCATGTATTTCCATTTCATTTCATACACTTTGCACATGTCGCTTGTTCTCACAATCTTCCTTCAGGTGTGGCACACTGCTGCACCAACAGCTACATATCACATTACTACGGTATAATAGATTAACCATGATGAACAACACGTGCGCCAGATTGCTCGGGCGAGAGAGACGCTGTAAGGTATTATTATTGCCCAGATGAGAACCAAGCAAGGCTAATAAGGGTGATCTAGAGGGGCGGCAGTTTCAAGAGGAGCACAGGCTGGGAGGTAGTACTAGGTTGTGATGCGGTATGAGATACAGAGCGATGTGGCTGGCATGGGGGACACTTGAGTTTGACGAACGGAGCATAGCATTACCAATTGGTCCATCTGTCCATCCATCCTCCTGCATGCACCAAGCCACAGGCACAATGAGAGCACACCAGGCCAACATATCAGATTCGGGTTGCGATTTTTGAAGCATCTCAAGATCCCTTTAAGAACCTGAACAGCTGAAGAAGAAACAAACAGACTTGAACAGCTGAAAAGGCAGAGGGTGAGAGGTGAGAGGAGGAGAGGGGCAGGTGGATGAGAGGGGCGAAAAGAATGAGGGGCGAAAAGGATGAGAGGGGCGAAAAGGATGAGAGGGGCGAAAGGATGAGAGGGGCGAAAAGAATGAGAAGAGCGAGAAGACAGACCTGGGAACTTGCGAATGAGCCATTTGCGGAGCTCTCCAATGGCGAGGATGGTGAGGGCAAAGGGCACGCCGATGAACCAGTAGAGCACATTGAGGGGCCGCGTGTCAAACACCTCCTGCAGGAACGGCCAGTACAGCAGCGCTGCTGCCACCAGCGTCTCAAAGAACAGCGAGAAGGTCAGCACGTGGTTGCGCATGCCCTGGAGAGACATGTGGAGGTAGGATTAGGCAGAGGGAATAGGAAGCGTTTATTTTCTCCTCCTGAAAAACCTTCGTTAAGTGCTCTGTGCTCCTTTCTTTAGAGCTTGAGCATGCTGCTGAAGGCTTATGTGGCATCCAAAACTCTATGGGAGTAAAGGCATGTTGCAGGGAGTCAGGGGTTGGCAGAGGGCATACGTAGAAAGAGAAAGGAAAGATCCATGGCTCTGTGTGAAACACGCCGAGGAGCACCGCACCTGCATTGGCAGCACCGACCTGCTGGAAGAGCGAGAGGCGGCGGGTCTTGCAGACAAGCAGGTTGGCCCACTGGGTGACGATGACAGCGACAAAGTAGGCGGACTGGGCATAGCGCAACACCTCCACCTGGTACTGCGTGTTGGGCTGCAATTGCTTTCGCCCTGCCCACCAGTACCACCCGTTGTACGGCCCCAGCGGCTTTCCCAGCTGCTGCCGCCCTGGGAACCCCACCTGAGAAGGGGGGGAGATGGGGAGTGGGACAAGATGGTTGGGTTGGAAGAGAACTCGAGGGGAGCACGGGTCACGAGGAGGGGTGGGAGGAGTGTAGGGAAAAATAGGAGCGGGAATTGGAGTCACGCGGGCAAGCATGTGGAGGCTTGGTCAGAGTGACAGGGAAGCAGGACATAGCAACGCACACGGAAGCAGCAAAGCAGCGACGCAGCAACCACAGTTCCACGCGCAGGGACTGAGTCTGCACTGCGGCGCATGAGAAGCACTCACATTGGAGGAGAGCGACGGGCTGGAGCACTGCGACGGCAGTACACCGCCCGGAAAGGCAGAAGGCGACGTGTTGCAGGTGAGCGCACAGAACTGCTGGCCCTTGAACCCCGCCGCGCCCATCTCACTCCACGGATCCACCACCACTGGCGTCACGTTGCTGTTGGGGATGGGGCAGCCCTGGTAGCAGTAGGGCTGTGCCGCGGGCGGCGAGGAGGTGTCGGGCATGGCGAGGGAGTAGTTGGGAGGGCCGCAGCCGTACCCGCAGTCGTAGGGCTCTTGCGCACTGTTGAACGTGCAGATGATGGGGCTATGCGCGAAGTCAAACCCGATCCGCTGTAGCATCTGTGGTGGGTGGAGGGGCGGGACGGAGGAGCGAAGGTGATAGGACTTGGGTTATATGGGTGATAGCAACAAGGCGTAGGTTGCATCAAAACTCCTTGATTCAGTAAGTTACTGGCAGTAACCAATAACCGATAACAGCAACTTACCAGTAATCAGCAAGCAGTCACGAGAAAACCATGCTGGTCGGTCATAACCATTCTCACGACAGGCAAGCAGGGAGGGAGGCAGCGGGGCAGCATGGTGGTTACATTGGGGCGATAGCCATAGTCGTTGAAGACAGCGAGGTAGGCGAGGAAGCCAGCGAGCGTCTGCACGGCGCCGATGAGCAGATACGCGTGGCTGATCAGCCGCCAGCTCACCAGCCGGTCCCTCTTTGGGTTGCGTGGCGGCCGGTCCATGATGTCCGACTCCTGCATGGGGGGAGAGGGGAGAGAGGACGGGAAGGCAGGTGGCAGGGAGGAGGGAGTGGAGGGGAATGGGGGAGGGACAGGGAGACGTCTATAGAGTTGCCGGCTTCCTTGGCGGCCGGTTTATAACGACCGACCGATTCCTGTCTCCTCCTCCCCCCCCCTTCCCCTTCCCTTATCCATGCCCTGCCCTTCCTCACCTCCTTCTCCCCCTTCCCATCCCCTGAGCAACGCTGACCTTCTCCTCGTAAGCGAGGGAGATGGCGGGCAGCATGTCGGTGCCAAGGCAGATGGCGAGCATGAGCACGGTGGAGAGCGCAAGGGGCACGCCGAGCAGCACATTCACAAGGTAAGGCACGAGCTGCGGCACGTTGACGGTGAGCGCGTAGCAGATGGTCTTCTTCAGGTTGTCAAAGATGAGCCGGCCCTCCTCCACGCCACTCACTATGGACGCAAAGTTGTCGTCCATCAGGATCATGTCCGCTGCTTCCTTGGACACGTCCTTGCTGGGCGGGGAGTGCAGTGAGGGGAGGGAGGGAGAGGGTCAAAGGGAATAGGGCAGAGGAGAAAGAGGTAAAGCTGTCGTCAATGAGGATCATGTCCGCTGCCTCCTTGGACACATTCTTGCTGGGTGGAGGGAGATCAACGGTGGGGGGTTGTGGGGAGGATGAGTGAGGGAGAGTTTGTGGTTGGGCCAAAGAGGGAGTCAAGTCAAGTGCATCAATCCCGCACACAGGGATAGCCATCCGGCAAATTACACACACACAGGGAATGTGCAGTGAGAGGGGCAATTGACCTCACCCGGCAATGCCCATGGCGATGCCGATGTCTGCCTTCTTAAGCGCAGGGGCGTCGTTGACCCCGTCCCCCGTGACTGCCACTATCTCCCCCCGCCGCTGGCAGTGCTCCACCAGCAGCAGCTTGTGCGATGGGGACACCCGCGCAAAGATTACCTGGTGCCCGGGGGAGGGGGGAGAGGGGGAAAGGGGGCAAGGGGGGAAGGAGGGAAAGAGGGGAAAGGGGAGAAAGGGCGGGAAAAGGGGAAGAAGGAGGTAAAGGGGGGAAAGGGGGGAAAAGGGGGAAAAGGGGAAAAAAGGGGAAAGCGGGGGAAAGCGGGGGGAAGGAGGGGGGAAGGGAGAGCAGAGCGGAGTGGGGTCAGGGAGGAGAACAAGGAAGGTGGAGAAGAGCGTGAAAAGACATGCTGGTTGCAGTGCTTGGGGAGCAGGATAGGAGAGAGCGATGAGAGTGGGTGCTTGCAGGTAGCGCAGTGAATCCGTTAAAGGAAAGGGAGGGCGTGGCGGAAGAGAAGGGGAAAGAGAATCTCCTCCCTGGAATTGAGAATCACACCTGGTCGTGCGAGAGCGCCTCGTCCCATTTGAGAATCTCCTCCGTGGGGGTGAGTGCACTCCACGCCCTGATGTCATCGCCCGTCACCACCGCCGCACTGCCCGCCTCCACCTTGCTGCTCTCCAATATGCCCACCTGCCCGTGCGCCACGGGGCACCCAGGGTGGCACTTCCAGACAGTGAAAGGGTGGGAGTGAGGGAGAGAGTGAGAGAGGAGGAGGTGAAGTAGTGATGGAGCAGGGAGGAGGGGGCTGGTCTCCCGTGGCCATGATTACCTTCACCTTCACCTCTTCCCCATGGCTGACAACCCCCGGGGCCTCACGTTTACACATTTCCCGACCCTCTCCCCCCTCTTCCCCCTCTCCCTCCCGCCCCCCTGCCCATCCCCCTGAGATTCTCCCATGTACCTTGGTGGCGATGGCGGTGGCGGTGATGGGGTGGTCGCCCGTGACCATGATGACCTTCACAGCAGCGCGCCGGCACTGCGCCACGGCCTCAGGCACGCCTGCGCGCGGCGGGTCCATCAGGCTCACCATGCCCACGAACGTCAGCCCGCCCGTCGGGAAGTTGGGCTGTGGCTTGCTTGTGAACTGCCACGAGAGGAGGAGGCGGGGGGGTGAGACGAGAAAGGGGAAGGGGAAAAAGGGAAGGGAGGAAGAGGGAAAGGTGGGAGAGAGAGGGGAGGGATGGACAAGAGGGGGTTGGGGTGAACGAGCACGTGCGGGTAGAGCTAGGCGGCGCATAAGCAGCAGAGCAGAGCAAGAGAACACTGAAAGGCCAAGCACGACACCACAGCAGCAACAGCCACAGCAGCAGCACGTGCATCTCACCGCAAACTCGTTGGTGAACCCTTCGAGGTCCCGGAAGGCCATGCCGAGCACGCGCTCCCCAAAGCCGCCCATCTGCTGGTACGCCTCCTGGAAGTGCTTGCGGCTGTCGCTGGTGAGGTCGTACACCTGCCCGTTCACCATGATGTACGAGCACCGCTCCAGCACCGTCTCTGGCGCGCCCTTCATCACCAGCACTGGCGGTAACCGGTTCTGCGCCGACTGCCTGTGGGGTTGAAAGGGGGGAGGGAGGGGAAGGGAGGAGAGGGGAGGGGATAGGGAATGGGTGGAAGGTGTGCGGGGATCGAGTGCACAGGCTGTAGAGAGGAGTGGTAGGGGGTTTTGATTCAACTCAAAAAAAGGCACCTTCCCCGCCTACGACTTCCCCCCCTCGTCCCCCACCTCCTCCCCCCCCCCCCCCACTTCCCTTCCCCCTCCCCTCCCCCCCCCCAGTGCCATACACGTGGATGGAGAGCTGCCACTTGTTGGCGGAGGAGAACTTGATCTCGAAGAGCTTGGCATACAGGTCCCTCAGCTCCTTGGCGGGCCGCAGCGGCTCCACAAAGCGCAGCAGCCCCTGCTCCGACGCATCCCCTGCACACGGCGCCGCATGCAGGTCGAATTCGCGCCGCCGCATCTCTATGCCCATCACCAGACCCTCTGCGTGTGGTGAAGAGTGGGGAGCGTGGTAGGGAGGGATAAGGGAGAGGGGAAGAGGGTGGGGGTTGAGTGGTAAGGGAGGGTTGGAAGAGTACAGGAGGAGATGCATGCATGGAATGGAGTCATGTGAGAGCACAGACAAACCAAAGACAAGACACGCCTTCCAGCACTGCCGCATGGATAAAAGAGGCGTGCAAGGAACGGCAACAACACAGTGCCATGCCGTGCGGATCAGCAAGGAGATGTCACGAGAGCGCGGAGCGGACCTGTGAGGAAGACGGCGTTGCTGCAGAGCGAGATGACGAGCTGCAGCTTCTGGAAGGTGGGTGACTGCGGCTCGTACGCTGTCGCTGCTGCCGGGCCTCGCATCACCTCCTCCCACTCCACCCGGTTGCGCACCACGGGACAATCAAACACCCGCAGGTCGTACCAGCAGTGCTCTGGTAGGGGGGAGGAAAGAGGGAGAGAGGGAGAGGAAGGAGGTATAGAGACCAGAGAAGACGAGGGAAGGAGAGTGAAGGGTAGGGAGGAGGAGTAGGAAAAGCACAGCAGAACCAGTTGGAACTTCATCAGTTAGGCGTGGGTGGGGGCAGGGTTCGATAATGGGGGGAGAAAGAAAGCAAAGGAGGGTAACGGAACGGAGGAAGGGAGAAGGGGAGAGAAAGGGAGGTATTGCAGAAATTGGGTGGAGGAAAGGAGGAGGGGCGGAGGAGGAACAAGGAGGGAGGGAGGAGGGGGCACGCACGGACGGTCATGCGGTTCTGGGTGAGGGTGCCGGTCTTATCAGAGGCGATGACAGTGCAGGAGCCAAGGGTCTCCACGGCCTGCAGGTTCTTCACCAGAACACTGCGCACATGCATGCGCTTCGCTGTCAGGGCCAGGGACACCTGTGTGGCACACGGAGGGAGAAGCACGCACGGCAGATGGGACACGGCACGAGTCGGATGCCGTTCAGATGCATTATTGATGAATTATACACTGATGGTGCATACACGCAGTGATGCAATGTGAGGCGTGACATGACATCACGAGCCCAGCATGCACATGGCCTGGCCACGATTCCAGCCCTCCCACCCCACTCTCACTTCCCTCTACCTCTCTCCCTCCCTCCCTCAATCCCTCCCTCCCACCTTCCTTCCCCCTTCCCCACCCTCCCTCCTCCCTCGCCATTCCCGCACCGTGACAGCAGCCATGAGTCCCTCGGGCACATTAGCAACGATAATGCCGATGCCGAACACCACGGTCTGCAGGAAGGGGTCGCCCAGCAGCAGCGCGATGCCGAAGAACACAAGGCCCATGACCACGGCCATCAGGCTGATCATGCCCACGAACTGCTTCAACTCCACCGCTAGCGGCGTGTCCCCTGGGGGCGTCAGCACCGACAGACCTGCCCGGGAGGGGGGGGGGTGGGGAGGGGAGAAGGGAGAGGGGGAAGGGGGGAAGAGAGAGGCAAGTAAGAAGATGCAGGTGTTAAAGAGCACGAGGCGAGAACTAGGAACGGAGAGGAGAGTCGCAGAGCAAGATGAGAGATAGTAGCAGCGGCGGCAGCGGAGAGCACGCACCTGCGATCTGCCCCATGGCAGTGTTATCCCCCGTGCCAATGACGACGCCCCTGCCGTGCCCGCTGGCCACGATGGTGGCGTAGAACACCAGGTTCGCTGCCTCCAGGGGCTCCGTCACGGGCCTGCCCTGTGCATCCACTGCCAGCTCCGCCCCGCGCTCCACCGCCGCTGACTCGCCCGTCAGCGCACTGTTGTCCACCTGTTGTGTCAACATGCAGTGGGGGAAAGGAAACGGTGCGGGGCAAGAAGTGGGGAGATGGGGTAGTGTTGGGGTGGGAGATGGTGAGGGGGTACAAGGGGCGACGAGAAGTGGAGCGACTGTTCCGGTTATAGTATGGTGGGGACGCGACGAGGAGGTGGGTGTGATGGTGGACAGGCAGGCAGCGTGGTTCCTGCATGGCTACTCTTGGAAGGGTGGTTGGGGAGCCATGACCTAAGGAGCAAGTTCACAAAAAGGCTCGGGTCCCTCGCCTCATCCCCAATCCACATCCCAACCCACATCCCAACCCACATCCCAACCCACATCCCAGCCCGCATCCCCAGGGGTTTCTAGTGGATGAAAGGGAGGTGTGACTGACAGTGAGGTCGGTGGCCTGTATGAGGCGAATGTCGGCTGGGACCTTGTCACCATCGCTCAGCTCCACCACGTCTCCTGGTACCAACTCACATGCATCCACCACCTGCACACATGTGTGCATGGACGCACGCACTCATGCACGCATGCACTCATGCACGCACATGCCCATGCACACACCCATGCACACACCCATGGACGCATGTGCCCATGCACACACCCATGCACGCACCCATGCACACACCCATGCACGCACCCATGCACACACCCATGCACGCACCCATGCACGCACCCATGCATGCACGCATGTACCATGACCCCATGCATCCATGCATGCATGATGACATGCATCCATGCATGCATGACGACATGCATCCATCCGTCATGCACACATGCACCCATGCAGCCAGCCACCCGTGATAACAGTGGGATGCAGCAGCGATGCATGGCCGATTTAGGCAGAGTGTGACCGAAACGGGCGGTGAGCCACAGGGTACAGTAGTGCTCGGGCGTGTCATGCAAGGACGGGTGGAACTGCTGAAATCACAGCACTGAGAGAAAGTCATACTCGAGAAGAACGTGATGGAGAAAAAGAAGAGGGATGAGGGGGAGGGGAGGGGGCGGCATGTGCATTGCAAGGGGAGGTGGGCAGGGCAGGTGAGCACGAGTGTTGATGCATCTGGGCGTGCGTGCATGACCTGCACGCGGCCGTTGCGCAGGACGCGGGAGGTGGCGGGGATGAGGCGGCGGAAGGAGTCCATGATGTGCTCCGAGCGCGCCTCCTGCCAGTACGTGCAGGACGCCGTCACCACCACCACCACCACCAGCACTATGCCCAGGTACAGCTGCACAGGGGGGGAAGAGAGAGACGTGGGCGCAGGGGGGATGGGCGCATGGGGAGAGGCGAGTGGGGAGAGGGAGAGAGAGATGGGACAGAGAGGGGAGGGGAGAGGAAGAGGAAGAAGGTGTCACGGAGGTTTTACAGGATGGGTAGGGGAAGGGGGGACGAGACGAGTGGGGAGGAGGTGGGGGAGGGGGAGGGGGATGGGGAGGGGACACATCAGAGTGGCTTTTGGGCAGCTATGTCGTCATGCTGCATGCATCTTCTGTGCATCGAATTCGTTGAGAACGGAGTGCATGAACGCGCAAGCGTGGGTGTCGTGATGGTACTGGCAAGACACAGGCACACACACAGGCCCATGGCGCCCGAGCTATTGCCACCATGCCCTCCCATCCTCCATGCTCCGCCATCTCCTCCCTCCCTCATACCCCACCCTCTCCACCCCACGCACCTCTTCCTCACCCACACACCCCATTCCCCCCTATCCACCCCTCCCTTGCGCCATCAGCGCTCACGTTCTCCTTGTCATGGGCGGGGTCAATGCCGTAGGCCAGGAAGCAGAGCGCGGCGGCGACAATGAGGAGCAGGGAGAAGAAGTTGGTGAACTGCAGCAGGTACCGCACCCACCACGGCATCACGTACCCTGGCGTCAGCCGGTTCTCCCCATACCGCCCCCTATTCACCACCACCTGCACCTCCGATAGTCCCTGCATGGCGGGGAGCAGGGGGGACGAGGGGAGGGGAGGAGAGCGAGAGAGGGGAGGAGGGAGGGGAAACGACATAGAGATACGACACGCCAGTACATTATACGTGTACGTACACCTGAGAGATGGTGCATGCACAGGCAAGGAGTGGCGTGCGCGTGGCATGCGTGTGGCGAGCGCGTGGCGTGCGCGTGGCGTGCGGTTGGCGTGTGCGAGGAGCGTACCTAGGCAGGGTCGGTGTTGAAGTGCGAGTAGAGTTGCTCCAGCGGCCATGTGTGCTCCACCTGCTCGCACACCATCATGCACACAAAGCACCAAAGCGCAGGCGCAATTGCCGGCCATGGGGCGGCACGACACGGTTCAGCACGAAATGCACGCGGATAAGCGCAGGAATGGCTATGCCATGCATGTATGCGACGGGTGCGACAGATGCGACGGATGCGACGGATGCGACGGGTGCGACGGATGCAACGGATATGATGAGGAGGCAAGCCATTGCTACTGTCCACTACCGGCCACACCACTCGCCGCTCCCACTGGAACGCGCGAACGGGTGGAAACGTTGCGACTGGCAGAAACAAATTCGAACGTATGTATTCTAAATAGCACGAATATTTCTAGTCTGCTCCTTGGAAGGACGAGAGTAAGTCGCTTTTCTATAATTCTTCGCGGGTGAGCTAGGCGACTGAAGATGAAAAGCTGAGACAATAGTCGTTGGGAAGTCAGCGAAACAGGTTACCCTGCACAATGAAACAGGAAATGACGGACGGGAAAGCTCTCAAGCAACTGGATCGGCTACAAAAACTGGAATCCCCAAGGTAGAGTCAGGTCCTTGGATGGGATGGAAGGGGAAGGACAGAGGTCAACAACGATGTACCGTTTAGTAACGTATAAAACCGAGGGGTAAGGTGAACAAAGTGCAAGTGATTGTTGATAACATGGCATGCGGGCCGTCCGATTACGCTGGCACTTTGTTGGAGGCTGATAGGCTCAGAAGTTGAAATAGTTGCGTCGCGGTGCAATACGGTAAACTACAAACAAAATGCAGAAAGTCGAGATCGTTGCGCCACGGTGCGATACGGTAATGTACGAGACCTACTTTTTCATCCAATCAAGGACTGTCTGTCACATGAAGCGGATGCAGCGATGTTTATGCAGCTTGCTCGCGTCGCGATCGTACTAGTAGAAACGCGATGAAAGTTTGTCAATAGAAACGCGAATGATCGAGCGTGTCCTGTGTGCTCAGCCGCCTGTTCTAACCATGCTCCTTCCGGGCGCGCACGTGCTGGGCTTCCTGCGGCACGTGCGCTAGCTGCTCTTCTTGCATCCGCCCGCTGATCGTCTTCGACGCCGCCACGCCCGCGCTCAAGCGCCGCACCGTCCTTGCGCGCCGCCACCACCGGAAGAGCGGGCACATCAGGTGCGCGCGGCCAGGTGGAAGGGGGGAGGGGGAGGGGGGGAATGGGAATGGGGGGAAGGGGGTCGCAGATGAGAGGGAGACAGAGAGGCTTTTATTCAATGGAGCAACGGAGGTGGCGCGGTGGTTTGCGGTAGTACAAGAAATCGAATACCGATTATCTTCTCTAATAGTTTTTTTTTTTTTTATGATTATTATTAAACGTTTTTTGTTTGAATGCTCCAATTCCTCCCCTGCGTGCGTTGCTGCCACCCCCAACCCGGCTGCCCCATGCGCTGCAGTCCCTGCTCTCCTGCCCCCACCTGCTCTCGCCCTCTCCTTCCCAACGAAAACACGGACTAGGCACCTCCAAC
Organism: Closterium sp. Yama58-4; assembly: GCA_947470075.1. Taxonomy (NCBI): domain Eukaryota; kingdom Viridiplantae; phylum Streptophyta; class Zygnematophyceae; order Desmidiales; family Closteriaceae; genus Closterium; species Closterium sp. Yama58-4. Next base: position 143,632 of record CANIUD010000140.1, read on the forward strand.
GGACGGGCAGACAAGGAACCTCCGCGCGCGCCTCGTCCGTTCCGGCGGAGGTGCGCGCGTCTATTGAGGCGCCTCACAAGGCGGCAATGGTGGTGCCATGCTCACAGCACCGCCCTCCGCCGCGTCCGACGAGACGCGAGCCGCCACCCATGCTGCCCGCCACGAGAGATGCACGAGGGGTGAGGGCGGAGTGAGACGCGGGTTTGACATGGGAAGGGGGACCATTCCGGATTTCCCATTTTCCCTTTCCCCTCCTGTCTTCGTCGCCTCCCCTTTCCCTCACCTTCCCCCTCCCACTCTCTCTCCTTCCCCAGTGAGCGCGCTGCTGGCGCTGGAGCAAGCTCTGAGGGACCAACCCGCCTTCTTCTGGCAGGGACGTGGTGGGAACTTGCGCCCAATCGCCTCCCTTTTTCCCTTCCCCTCCCCGTGCCGTCACCTCTCCTCCTTTCCTAACTCGCCGCCACCCGTGTCGATGTCCCTTCCAAAGTGTTCCTCTTTCAAGTTGTTTTTCTGCTTTCCCAAACCTTTCCCTTCCCCTCCCCCCTTCTCCCTGCTTGCCCCCCTTGCTCCCCTTGCTTGCTCTTTTACGCTTTCACTGCCTTGCGTGAAATCATTGCCACGTGAACCCTATCTGCCTCCTCCTCTTCTCGCATGGATGCTAACACCCCCTCCCTCCCCTTCAACCCCTCTCCTGCTACCGCCCCTGCAGACATCTACACTAAACATGATCCGCATCACAGGCTGGTCCTTTCCTGCCCTCTCCCGCCTCTTGAGGCGCCTCAAAACAGGAGATTACTTTTGAGGCGCCTTAAAAGCCCCCTCAGCCCCTTTCCTGCTACCGTCCCTGCAGACATCTACACTAAACATGAACTGCATCGCAGGACTGGTCCCTCCCTGCCGTCTCCCGCCTCTCCTCACTCGTTCTCGAGCAGAACAAAACTCTGGGTGCGCTCACCGGTCTTGTGACTCTGTGAGTTGACTTACACGTCTGTGTGCGCTGGCTTAGGCTGGCTTGAGTTGGCATGTGTGTGTGCTGGCTTGAGTTGGCATGTGTGTGTGCTGGCTTGAGTTGACTTGACCTGATTTGCATGCGTGTTGCAGTGTATACTCCCTGTATTGCCTTATGCTTTTTTTTTTGGCACTTGACCCACGTTTCGTCCCCTTCCGCTTCCCCTCCGTCCCGTCTCTCCCGCCCTCCCCATCCTCCACTGCATCCTTTTTCCTAAGCTGCCCTGATCCGTCCACGCGACCCCTTCCCCTTCCCCGTGTGCAGCATGCGGGGCGCGCGCTGGTGGAGGGGCACGTGGTGGTGGAAATTGGCGCGGGGCTGTGTGTGCAGGTGGGGATGATGGCGGGGGACGGCGAGCAGGACTGCCACTACATAAGAGGGGGGGGGGGGGGAAAGGGGGTGAAGTGGAAGGGGCGAGTGGGGGGCGAGTAGGGACGAGTGGGGAAAGGGGCGATGGGCTGCGAGGTGGTGTGCAAGGCAATAATGCAAGGTGTTGGTTTTGCAAGTGGCAGTGATGGGTTTAAATTCTCATGCGGGCATGCAAGTGCATGTGTGGGCATGCAAGTGGGAGGTGCGTGTGAAACTGATTACTTCTCCCCTCGCCCCAACCATCCATGGTCATGCTCTCATGCACTCATGCCCGCATCCAATCATGCCATTATGCCCTCATGCTAGCTTGCATCTCACCCACATGCATGACGCGCAGGTGTCGCAAGATCCCGAATCTGCCCCTGTGGCCCAATGAGAAAACCGGCAAGGCGTGGGGCCAGAGGGTGAGTCAGGGGCGAACGGGTGAGAGGCGTGGGAGCGAGGGGTGTGGGATTAAGTGCATCTCACGCTCCATTCTCCACTGCCTTCATCCGTGTGACTCAGCCATGTTTCAGCACCACTCGCACCACTTGCACCCACCACTCCCCTCTGCTCTGCGCCTTCATTCCAGGCACGCCCTCTCCTCTGCGCCTTCCTTTTAGGTACGCACTCCCAGAGCGGGGCGGGGGCGAGCGGAGCGGGTGCAGGCAGAGCGGAAGGCAGAGCGGGTAAGATGGCGGAGGGGCCGAAGAGGGCGTCCGCAGAACGAGGGACGTGGAGAGGCAAGCGGGGGAGGGCGAATAGAAGTAAGGGTTGGGGGGCTTGGAGAGGTGGCGGGGAGAGAAGATGCACGTGGGGGTTATTGATGGCAGGTGCTGCTGGTTTAGGAGAGGGAGCAGGAGGAGCGAGGAGGGGAGGGGTATCTGGTGAGCGGATGGTGCGGTTTCCAGGGGAGAGGGCGGAGGGGGGTGAGGGGAGGAGTGATCACGCGTAAGAGAGCGAGAGGGCTGCATGGGGCATGCTGGAGAGCGTGTCTGAGATGATTGCATGCCTGCACGCCGCCATGCACATGCGCGTTCCCGTCACTGCCCTCTCCCGTCCCCTTGCACCACCCATGCCACTTGCATTGCACCACCTCACCTCCCTAACCAGTCACACCACCCTTACCACTCCAGCCCTTCACAAGGCCAGCGCATGAACAACCAATGCAGCCCGCAGCAGCAGCAGCAGCGCCAGCAGCAGCCACAACCACCTCCAGAGCATGTGGGTGCAGTGGCAGCAGCAGTGGGCGCTGAGCTGGGGCGCGTGGTGGGGCGTGCGTCGCCATGGGGCGCCGTGCGAGTGCAGCACTTGGCTTGGGCCGTGCGGGCAGTTATGAGGCACGGTCAAGGATAAGGAGGAGAGAGAGGAGAGAGAGGAGATGCACATGCCGTTCCATCATGGCGATGGGCGGACGACGCCGTCTTGTCAGCATTTGGCAATTTTGGCTGATTCTGGACCGTCGATTTCACTCCCTCCTCCCTTCCGTTAACCGTCCATTTGCAAATGTGTTTCTTTAAGCATTAACTAACCTCCGTGTTGGAGTGTCGAGCTCCTCGAATCATGGAACGTCATCAGGGTGCGTAGGGAGCTCGGCTGACGTTTTGAGATGTGGCGCTGTTGTTGATGCGAGCAGGGGAGCACATGCGGCGATACTTCATCACTGCAGTCAAGAAATGAGAGTGAGGGTAATCCTCTAGACTTCTGTAGGGCTGTTGGTTGGTGCTGAAAATAAGCCATGCTGGTGGTGCTTTTTTCATCAGTCACGAAGTACCTTCAGTGATGCACTTACCACCATGTTCTCATGTGTACACTCATGCCTTCTCGTGTGCACCCATGCCTTGTATTTGGCATTAACCATTTCTCCTCTTCTCCCTTGTAATGTGCGGGTGGGGGCTGATTGGGTGGGCAGAGCCGATGGTGGCTGTGATGGTGTGGGGGGGGCAACATGGTGCATGCTCAGATGTGCCTGCTGGCTCTGGCGGATGGGGCCATTCAAACTGCACACGCATTGAGGTGAGTGGGGTGAGGTGAGTGGAGTGAGGTGAGTGGGGTGAGGTGAGTGGGGTGAGGTGTGCATGTGAGGAGCAATTTCTTACTGCTTGTAGCACTGTCGTCCCTGCGTTCTCTCGTCAGTTCCTGCGATGACTCTGGCACCTCGCTACTGCGGCCGCGCTTGCCACTTCATGTCGCTCAGCGCCTTTTAACGAAGCGCCTGATCGCAGCTGGCTGCTCGCTGCTGCCACTCCGCACACCTTACCTCTACCACTCTAGGTGCGGCCTCTCTGCTGTGCTCCCACTGTCTCATTCTTTCAAATGCGCCCTGTTGCTCTCTCCATACTAAATGTGTCCTGCTGCTCCCACCGTCCACGGACGTACCAGATGCGTCTTGCTCCTCAATTGACCTGAGTGCATTCCCTCATTTATCATGCACGTCTTGCGGCGCACCTCGCCTTACCTCCTAGTGCTGCCGCCTGTTCCTCTGTGCGACTGGCACCTTTGACTGTTGATATGGGGGAATGAAAGCATGCCATAACCGACGTCCACCTCAACAAGCCGTATGCCCGGCTCCCCCCCTCTCGTCGGCTCTCTATGGCCCTCCCCTCTCCCTCCGTCGTTTACGTTGTACCAGATCCCACCATTCTCCACGTCCTATCACTCTCATTCACCGCGCCCCATCACCCGCGTCCCCCGTGTTCCCTGCAACTTGCTGCTTGTCTCTTTTCTTCGTCGTGTGATGTGTCGCCTGGTCGTTCGTAGCCTGGTCGTTACTTCAAATTCTTGACTGCCTGGTGCTGCCCGCAGCTTCACACGGGAAACTCTTGCCTAGAATTCGCATAGTTACCACCATGTTGCCACCATTCACGTCAGTATTATGGGTGCCAGGCGAGAATGTGAGCCGTATTGGGTTGCACGCGCACCTCTCACCAACCTTGCAGTGTCGTACCGTATTTCACCATGCGATACCGTTTTCAGCGTTGACGGCCAGAAGTTACGAGCTCATAACCACCATTTTGTAGCGGTATTCGGAATTTAGGGTTTCAACACCATCCGCTTGCCTGGTCCGCTCATGCGCACACATCCCTTCCCCACTCTTTCCTTTTTTTTTGTGTGCGTGTGCGTGTGCGGCGGGTGCGCGGGGGGCTGGCAGGGCGGGCGAGCTATCAGCAGCGGAGCTGGAGAATGTGATGGTGATAGTGGGCAACCCGCGGCAGTTCAAGGTCCCCGACTGGTTCCTGAGCAGGCACAAGGACTACAAGGACGGCCGCTACTCGCAGGTCGTGTTCAACGGACTCCACATGAAGATGCGCCACCACCTCGAGCGCCTCAAGACGATCAGGTCCGTCCATTGCGCTCACCCAGTTAGGCAGTCATCACGAGCGTCAGCACCACCCTTATCAACACCCTCAGCAACACCCTTATCAACACTCGCAGCAACACCCGCAGCAACACCTGCAGCAACACCCTCAGCAACACCCTCAGTATCTCGTTGCGTGCTCGTTAACACGACCAGGTGCCCTGCTAGGCTTGTCATGTTAAGGATGCCATGGAAAGGATTCCATGGAGGACCCTGAGAGGTGGAGAGGGCGGAGAATTTGGAGGGGTTGGTGGGGCGATGGAAAATCCCTGCTTAAATGACCCCGTGCCGTGCGTTCCCGTGACACCAGTGCACGGCTGCTTCCCTGATTCGGATTAAATCTTGTCACTGCATGACAAAACAGAAAAAGCGTTTGTCACAGTTATGCTGCTCATTCCCTGCCCTACCTGTGGGCGTGCAAGTGGGGTCGGTGCCTGTGCAACTGATAGCCTCTCCCACTCATCCCCCTCGCCCCAACCATGCATGGTCATGCGCTTATGCGCTTATGCTCGTATGCTCTCTCACACACACACGCACGCACGCACGCACGCATGTGGCAGTCGCGCAGGTGCTGCGGTATCCTGAATGTGCGCCTGTGGCCCAATGAGAAGACCGGCAAGGCAAGGCGTGGGACCAGAGTGTGAGTCAGGGGCGAACGGATGAGATGCGTGGGAGCGAGGGGTGTGGGATTGAGTGCATTGTGATTGTAAAGGGTGAATGGTGCATCTCACGCTCCATTCTCCACTGCCTTCATCCGTGTGACTCAGCCATGTTTCAGCACCACTCGCACCACTTGCACCCACCACTCCTCTCTGCGCCTTCATCCCAGGTGCGCCCTCGTCTTTGCGCCTTCATGCCAGGAGTGCAGGGAGGTGAAGGAGAAGTTTGAGAAGACAGCAGAGGAGCTTGTGGGCATGGTGAGGCACCAGTAGTGCTTGGCGTGGCATGCTCTCTTGAGACCGCCCACACTCCATTTATGACATGCTGTGATGAGATGGTGCATGGCGTCATGGCATGGATGGTCTGCACGTGCATGGAGTATATGTGTTGCCCCCCATGCGCTCACTCTCTTATCTCCCTCTCCCCCCCTTCATCCGCCCATATCTTCCCTCATCCCAACAAATCTTTAGGGGAGTGGACATGCATGCACACAGATGAAGATGCCACCAGGTAAGCCCCTCACATATCTGTACCTGCCCTGTGCGTGCACTGCCTTCCTGCCCTGTGCATGCACTCGCCTCTATTCCTCTGCTCGTGCACCATCTCCCCATCCTGTCCCCCGCCCGACCATCATGAATGCTCGTTGGCAGCTGCTGCCCTTTGCCCTGCCTCCCCTGCCCGCTCCTGCTTCTCTTCCCTTGCTCATTCCTGTTAGTCTTCCTCAAAACCTCCTTCCTTCCCTCCTCCCCTTCTCCCCACCCCCAACTCCTTCCCCGTCCCCCAGTCTCGCAATCAAGTACGGGGCGAAGGAGCCGTGTGGAGAGACGCTGCTCTTGCCCTTGGGAGACGACAAGGAGGAGAACGAACCTGAGGTGAGCTCACTTCACATGCCGGGGATGATGCGCCATCTTCACTTGTCTGTGCCATGTCAAAACGCGATTTCCTTTCCCATTGTTTCCCTTCCTTCTCCTCATCCCTTGGAAGACGTCAAAGAGGAGAATGAGCCCGAGGTGGGCTCACATCTTCGGAATGATGACACCGTAACTTCTTCGACATTTGTCCAATGCTCCAAGCGTAGAGCCGCCTTCTCGCTGCCATGTGCCATTTCCCACTCATCTGTGCCATGTCAACATGCTAGTTCCTTTCTCACCCCTTCTCATTCCTTCGCCTCATCCATCCTTCTTCCCCGCCCCCACCAAAACCACCCCTCACCAGCGCATGCGTCCTGTAATGTAACGGCCTCCCTCAAGGCGCTGACGTCAGCGGTGTATGCCCTTGCGCCCGACTCCTTTGTGCGCCACATCACTGCCTACTCACTCGAGCTCTTTGCTCGCACCAACCCGCTGCAGCCCAAGGTGGGGTTGGGGGCTAGTTGGGTCTGGTGGCAGTGTGGGGGCGGTGCAGTTTGTGTGGGAATGGGGGAAGGGAGGGTGGGTGTGCTGTGGATGCAGTGTGGAGCGCCAGTCGTGCCATACGCCAATCGTGTCGTACCTTTTTTGGCAATCCAGCCCCAACATGTGCCAGCTGTGCCATTCCTCTTCTGACAAATGCAAGTGCTGCTCCTCCGTGCCTCCCCATGCCCTTCCCTTCCTCCCTCCCACCCACTCATGACGTCCATCCCTCCCACCCACACATGTCTTTCGTGCCTCCCACGTATGTGCTTAGTCTCTGGTACACCAGAGCAAGGCATGACGAGTATATGTTTGTTATTGAAAGTGTAGCTTTAGACGTTTTAGGCTTTGAAGTGGTGGATGATGTGGCTCCAGGTGAGGCTGTTTATATCGATATGCAGGGACATTTGCCGTACATCAACGGCAATGCGCTGCACAGGCACAATTGTCTCCTTGTATTTTGTAATTTGTTTATCTAGCGCATCCTGTTTCGGCCATCCAGCTGAGCCAAGCTTGAAATGTTTGTGATAGGGTTTAGGGTTGTGATTGTGGCAAATATGCCTGTACACTCTGGTTACTCAAGTGGTCATTGCTTAGACCTTTGATATGGTAAAACAAATTTGTTCCTAATTGCTACCTTCAATATTATAATTTTTAAACACACATGTAGTGTTTTTTAAAATTGTGTATTGTGAAAGCGAAGCTGCTTGTACTGCACAATTGGCATCGTCGAAGCGCGCTAAACGCCCTTCTCCAACTACAAAAACCGTGGGTTGGAGCTCATTTCCCTCCACCCACGTTTCTCAATTTTCAAACGGCTCACTCAACATTTCCGCTCGAGTAGTTTTTCCCTCCAAGCTGGCTAGGATTAAATCGCTTCCTAGAGGCGAGTCACCCTCTACTTTACTCAGCGACATTTTCAACTTCAATCGCTCAACGATGGCACCTACGCCGACACTTAACAACGGGAACTCGTCAACCCCCGCTTCCGACTCCGACCGTAACGCCCGCGATTCTGCGGGCGAACGCCGTAACAAGCGTCGGGCAGAAGACGGACCGTCCGCCCCGACTGCAGTGGACGTGCTGCTGGGCGGGCTCGAGGTCAACAAAAACGCCGAAACCCAGCAGCACCCTTCGGTCCCTGTGGCGCCAGTGGCGCCTGTGGCGCCAGTGGCACCTGTGGCGCAAGTGGCGACGGGGGCTGGCGCGGCACACGCGACTGACGCCGAGCACACGCCAGCACCCGCTGCTGGACCGTCGCGTCAGCGCCAGAGGAGGCGGACTGCAGTCTCCTCGTCTGACGCGACCGCCGCCCCTGCGCTGACGCAGGCGTTGACCCCGGACCAGGTCAACGCGCTGCTGTCCCTTCTACAGCAGCAACCCGTCAGCGTTACAGCCGCGGAAACTGCACTACCCGCCGCATCTGCGTCGGCTAAAAAAGAAACCGCAAAAAAGGAAAAAGGCACGCGAGGAGCACGGACGAACCGGCATGATAACGACGCAGCGACCGCCGCTCCCCCTGCTCCAGCGGTCGACAACGACACCGACGACTCTGAAGATGAAGCCGGTGAGGCTCCCGTCAACAATGCTAATTTTATTGGCACGGAACACCTCCCCCCCCTCCCTTCTTCTAACCTTACCTTCTCGGCGGCAACCTTCGTCAACGACTCCGTGCGAGAGCAAGCGGAGCTGCTGGAGGACCTGCGGGCGTACCTGCTGCACGCCGAATACAAGGCGCAACGTGGCGATCCGGCGGGCGGACTCGAACTCATCTCACACGCTCTCAACCTCATCGCGGGGCGTTTCGAGGTGCTTCAAGTGGAGGACGCCTCCGACTTCCGCACGGCGAAGCGCTTCAAGCTGTACCAGCAGAAGAGCCTGCTGACTTCTCGACCCTTCAAGCAGGCAGTCGCGGACATGGCGGCGATGGACCGTGCGGCAAGCGGATACGCTCGTGTCAACCGCGGCGGAAACAACGGGCCGATGCCGTTCTTACCCAAGCGAGGCCCCCCGCCCACGGCCAATTGCCGTGGGTTCCGAGGCTCATGCTTCCGCTGCGGCCAGCCGGGCCACGTGGCAAGTGCCTGCCCTCGGAACGGGCATGGCGGCCAGGGACCCGCTCCGGTGGTGTAGGAGCGGGCCATGGGACTAGGCGCTTGGGCGCTAGGCACGGTGCACTCTTGAGTGCGAAGACCGTGGGCAACCCTAGGGGTTTGCGATGGCAAGAGGCCAGCCCTAGTAAAGGGTGGGATAGGCTTTGGGCCTAGGAGAGGGAAGGGGAACAACAACCCCTCGGTCCCATATGTTTGGCCACTTGGTGGCATGATGCATGCTAGGAAAGCATTGCTATGTGTGTTGGTTGATTTAATAAAAACTACCTTCCTAAAGGCCTATGGTTTTGGCAAAGAGACTATGAAAATCAAGAGGAGGAAGAGAGAGAGAGAGAGAGAGAGAGAGAGAGAGAGAGAGAGAGAGAGAGAGAGAGAGAGAGAGAGAGAGAGAGAGAGAGAGAGAGAGAGAGAGAGAGAGAGAGAGAGAGAGAGAGAGAGAGAGAGAGAGAGAGAGAGAGAGAGAGAGAGAGAGAGAGAGAGAGAGAGAGAGAGAGAGAGAGAGAGAGAGAGAGAAGCACAGATGAGACACAATGGACAACGGTGTCCATGGCCCTAGGCATCAGCCCCCACGCACTAAGGGCAGGCACAACCGTCCTACCAAGTGGACGACGGGACAAAAAAAAAAAAAAAGAGGAAACGAGGAGAAGAAGAGACATGCGTTGACATGCGTTAACACTCCCGACACATTCGTTGACATTTCATTCAATGGTTAATTCTCGTCACACCTTCGATCAATGGTTGCCCGTACATGTACATGCACACGCATGCTTTAACATGGAATACTCAACCCTTATACCACTTGGCCTCACATGTACAGGAGCACGACGGTGCGAGGCGGCATGCTACGACGATCCGTACGAATTTGCCGTTACAGACAGAACTATTACACACATGCGCGGTCGTCTCCGCGCGACATTTGCGTGGTGGAGCTCATGGTGCCCCAGCAGCCTTGTCCTCTCCGTCATCGCCAAGGGTTACTGGTTGCCATGGAGCCACGGCCCACCGCAACATTTCCACGATCGCAATCATGTCGGGGCAAACACGCATGCCACGTTCACACGTACCGCCATCCAAGAACTCATAGAGACGGGAGCGGCAATTCCGATGGCCGCAACGGAGCTTACGTGCATAAGTCCACTCAACGTGGTCGAGCAAAAAGACAAATGCAGGCTCATTCTTGATCTGAGGAAAGTCAATGCCAACTTGATCATCCCCAAGTTCAAGTACGAGGGGCTCAGCCGCGTCGCCGACCTGGCGCGCGTTGGGGACTGGATGTTCTCCATTGACCTCAAATCTGGTTACCACCACATCGACATCCACCCATCGTGCTGGAAGTTCCTTGGCTTTGAATTTGACAAGCGCACATACGCATTCCGTTCACTACCATTCGGCCTCGCGACAGCTCCATTCGTTTTCACGCAGCTCATTAAGCAACTAGCTCGGCGTTGGCGAGAACAAGGCATCCGAGTCGTCCCTTACGTGGACGACATCTTATTTCTCTGCCAGTCGAAAGACGACGCGCAAGCAACTTGCCAACGGGTGATATTGGATCTTAAAGAGGCAGGCCTTGTGATAAACGCGAAGAAATCACAACTGTCACCATCGCAGCGTCTCAGATTCCTGGGCGTAGAACTTGAGACCGATACCGGCCGATTCTCCATCGGTCCAGACCGACGAGCCTCACTACATGCAACCATCCGGAACCTCCTGAGCGCAAGCAAGGCATGCCGACCAGTCCCGGTCCGCCACGTGGCCAGAATCACTGGCATGCTCGCATCGATGGGTGTCGCACTTGGCGCGACCGCTCGCGCATTCAGCCATGCTATGTTACAAGTGATCAACGACGCACCGTCATGGAAAAGCAGCGTCGTTATCCCCCCATCTGCAGCAGAAGAGCTCCAATTTTGGCTCGAGGAGTTCGACCGTTTCAACGGCGCACCTTTTCACGTCAAGAACAGCTACGACGCGGTAATCCATGTGGATGCCAGCTCTCATGGTTGGGGCGCCACTCTGACCACATTTCCGGGTGGCCTCGAAGAAGCTAGCGCGACCATGTCAGAGCCGCTACGAGGAACGTCTAGCACACGACGGGAGATCGAAGGCGTCCTTTGGGCGCTACAAACGTACGCGAACAAGATCAAGCAAAAACACGTTCTCGTGCGGGTGGACAACCAGGGCGTATTCTTCATCCTTCGCAAAGGCGGCTCTCACAGCCCCGACCTCACAACGGCATGCAAGAGCATCATCCGAACATGCATGGCGCTTGGCACGCGCTTGATCATTGAATGGATTCCGCGCGAGCTCAACTTACACGCCGACGAGCTTTCAAAAATGGTCGACCACGACGATTACGCGCTGAAAACGCCGTGGTTCCGGATCTTGGAACGTCGTTGGGGTCCTCACTCCATCGACCTCTTCGCAAACTTCCGCAACACCCAACTGCCGCGATTCTGTTCGAAGATTCCCCACCCGGCAGCCATTGCAGTTGATGCATTCTCGATCGCGTGGACACCTGAAAACAACTTCGCCTTCCCCCCACCTCAACTGATCCCAGCCGTCCTCCATCACGCACAACGCACCCATGCATCACTCACACTGATAGTTCCGCACTGGCCAGGTGCAAGCTGGTGGCCACTCTTGCAACCCTCCCCACGCACTTGGGCACCATACATCCACGCGCACATCCCCCTGACACACGGAAGCCAATGCCTAGACGTAGGGTCCCATTCAACTGCTTTTTCGGGCATGGGACTACCGCACAGCCCAATCACTGCACTGCGAGTGGCATTTGACTAATTCAAAATATCTACACCTTGTGTTCAGATTTGCTCCCAAAGTTACACGACCAACTGATCAACATGCTCGCGCAGTCCCGCGCCGATTCTACGATCCGGACAACCATACTGGGCCAAGTTTCGAGCCTTCTGCACAAAAGTGAACCTTCCATTCCTTCCGGCATCCGACATGACCCTCGCGCTGTACCTGGTACACGCAATCCGACGCAAAGCCACCCTGTCCGTAGTGCAGCTAACGTGCTCGGCGGTCAGCTTCGCTCATCGCATGACTGGGAGCAAATGCCCGACAACCGGACCGTTCACCACCCAAGTCCGTGACTGTGCAAAACGACACTGCCCTCGCCCTACTCGTCTGAAGGAACCCGTCTCGATCCAACAAGTCCGGGACATGGCCGCGAGTTACTTGCAGTCCGACGATCCTGCGCAATTTCAGAAAGGGTTGATCCCCATCCTCATGTACTCCGGATTTCTGCGATACTCTGACCTAGTAGCCATAAAATGGCAAGACATCCAATTCGACGACGAGGTCATGTGGATTCTCATACCACATTCCAAGACCGATCAAGCTGGTCACGGCACTTGGATACCCATTGCAGCAACGGCGGACCCCTGCTGCCCAGTGCGCTGCACCCGACGCTTCATCCGACTCGCTGGCTATGGTCCACGGTCAGAGGGACCATTGATTCGTGTCTTCGGTCACGGTTCAACCAGCGAGGGCCAGGCTAGGCCACCTTCTTACACTACGATCCGGAACTGGTGCAAGGAAGCCTTCGCAAAGGTTGGCCTTGGAGAGCTGCAGCTAGGCACCCATTCTTTCCGAAAAGGTGCAGCCACAGTAGCAGCCAACACGGGAGTGCCAGATAGAGTCTTCAAACGGCTGGGCAGATGGCGAAGCGACACAGCAAAGGAAATGTATGTTACGCCATACGTCGAGCCTCTTATCGAAGCCTCCCGTACCCTCCAAGATTCGACGCATGCGGTGTCATCGGCACAACACACAGAGGCACTCGTACGCAACCGAAGGCCCCCGCTGCCCATGTCTCAGGGAACCCATTTGTAATGAGAACGATGCCAATTGATAAGAAAGAAAGCAAGCTTTCTCAATATTATAATTTTTAAACACACATGTAGTGTTTTTTAAAATTGTGTATTGTGAAAGCGAAGCTGCTTGTACTGCACAATTGGCATCGTCGAAGCGCGCTAAACGCCCTTCTCCAACTACAAAAACCGTGGGTTGGAGCTCATTTCCCTCCACCCACGTTTCTCAATTTTCAAACGGCTCACTCAACATTCCCACCACCCACCCCAGAGTAAACCGCCTTGCTAATGCCACTTGGATAGGGTATATCCTAGCTAGCGTTATTAGTCCGCACTAGCTTGTGTCGAATGATGATACAAATGTTGTAATACGCCATTTGTAATGAGAACGATGCCATTTCTAAACCTCCTTCCTTCCCTCCTCCCCTTCTCCCCACCCCCAACTCCTTCCCCGTCCCCCAGTCTCGCAATCAAGTACGGGGCGAAGGAGCCGTGTGGAGAGACGCTGCTCTTGCCCTTGGGAGACGACAAGGAGGAGAACGAACCTGAGGTGAGCTCACTTCACATGCCGGGGATGATGCGCCATCTTCACTTGTCTGTGCCATGTCAAAACGCGATTTCCTTTCCCATTGTTTCCCTTCCTTCTCCTCATCCCTTGGAAGACGTCAAAGAGGAGAATGAGCCCGAGGTGGGCTCACATCTTCGGAATGATGACACCGTAACTTCTTCGACATTTGTCCAATGCTCCAAGCGTAGAGCCGCCTTCTCGCTGCCATGTGCCATTTCCCACTCATCTGTGCCATGTCAACATGCTAGTTCCTTTCTCACCCCTTCTCATTCCTTCGCCTCATCCATCCTTCTTCCCCGCCCCCACCAAAACCACCCCTCACCAGCGCATGCGTCCTGTAATGTAACGGCCTCCCTCAAGGCGCTGACGTCAGCGGTGTATGCCCTTGCGCCCGACTCCTTTGTGCGCCACATCACTGCCTACTCACTCGAGCTCTTTGCTCGCACCAACCCGCTGCAGCCCAAGGTGGGGTTGGGGGCTAGTTGGGTCTGGTGGCAGTGTGGGGGCGGTGCAGTTTGTGTGGGAATGGGGGAAGGGAGGGTGGGTGTGCTGTGGATGCAGTGTGGAGCGCCAGTCGTGCCATACGCCAATCGTGTCGTACCTTTTTTGGCAATCCAGCCCCAACATGTGCCAGCTGTGCCATTCCTCTTCTGACACATGCAAGTGCTGCTCCTCCGTGCCTCCCCATGCCCTTCCCTTCCTCCCTCCCACCCACTCATGACGTCCATCCCTCCCACCCACACATGTCTTTCGTGCCTCCCACGTATGTGCTTAGTCTCTGGTACACCAGAGCAAGGCATGACGAGTATATGTTTGTTTTTGAAAGTGTAGCTTTAGACGTTTTAGGCTTTGAAGTGGTGGATGATGTGGCTCCAGGTGAGGCTGTTTATATCGATATGCAGGGACATTTGCCGTACATCAACGGCAATGCGCTGCACAGGCACAATTGTCTCCTTGTATTTTGTAATTTGTTTATCTAGCGCATCCTGTTTCGGCCATCCAGCTGAGCCAAGCTGGAAATGTTTGTGATAGGGTTTAGGGTTGTGATTGTGGCAAATATGCCTGTACACTCTGGTTACTCAAGTGGTCATTGCTTAGACCTTTGATATGGTAAAACAAATTTGTTCCTAATTGCTACCTTCAATTCATTAATCACCAATGTGTTGCTCAAGTAGCACAACACAACCAATGCACACTAATGTGGTGCTCAAGCATGCTTGGCTCCTCCATAGCTACTACCATGGTCACTGAACATAGCTGCTACCCAGTGCCACAATTCAAAAGCAACTAGCCTACCTTAGGTCCAAGCAACTAACCGTAATATACATGGTTTGTTATAGTATGGACCTACAGCTGGTTGCGCAGACGGCGAAGCTGCACAGACACATCACTTGCATGGTCGGCCGTGTACTGCTCAAAACGGCCGCGAATTGGAGTTGGAGGAGGAGCGGGCTGACCCGCAGGCTCATTGAGGTAGATGTGGAACAGTGCATGCCACAGTTCCTGGTTCCAATACCTGCCAGCCATCCATGCCAGTGCACACAAAGGCAGAAAGCGATGGTATGACCATACAAAAATAATAGATTAATCTTGCAAAGGGAATGTTCCAATGGCGACCAACCGGACGGGAAACCACTTGGACATATTCAGGCTGACCTCTTGAGTTGGAGCCTTGGGCGATAGTAAGCACCCTTATCCTTCTCAGAGCCAGCAGAGATTTCGTCAGCGAAACTGTCCGCATCTGCTGTTCCGCTGGCACTGGCAATAGTGCCTCCCTCCCCTGCAAGCACCCTCTCTACTTCCATATACTGCCCGTGCAGCAGACAGTAGGCTGTGGCACACACTGCATACAGGTCGGCCTGGATGGGAACGGCATGAAAAGGGACGGAGAGAAGCCAGTGATGCAGTTAGCTGTGGCTGGAGGAAAGAGTGAAGACTGCGGGGCAGTTTTGGGGTGCATGAAATGAAGGAGGGGGTGTCGCTCCGAAGAAGGCACACATTGCTGTCTGTCATTGCCTGACGGGGAAACTAGAACAGAGCACCTGCCATAACGAACCCCACACCGCTTCTCCTAATATAATATAAGAACAAGAGCATACAGTAATCCCTACAGAACCCCCCTCTCCTCATTCACAAGCAGCTGCTGCAGCTGTGAAAAGCATACAATGGACAAATGTAACACCGCACAACACTATACCACACCGTACCAGAGTTGTCATACCTGGGTGGTCCACGAGCGTCCCTCCACCATCTCTGGACACCGGAAGTTGCAAGGCACACCATACCACACACATACCACACTGTACCACACACGTCCCACACTGTACCACGCACGTACCACATTCCACCATACCTGGGTGGTCCACGGGCGCCCCTCCACCATCTCTGGACACTGGAAGTTCTCCGTGCCACTGTCAGAGACAAAGGAGGAGCCTTCTGGGAAATGCCGCATGTCAATGCTGCGCCTGTAGTCCACCAGGGTGAGGCCCTGAAGGAGTGGGGAGGAGTGGGAAGGCGTGGGAATTGGTGATGAGGAGTGGCAGATGAGGAAAGGGTAGACGGATGATGAGGATGGACTGGCAGATGAGGGGCGATAGACGAGGATTGGGTGAGAGTAGACAGCGCACAGGGAATAGCAGCAGGAAACAGGGGATGTTTAATGATAGGAACAAAACGAATCACAGAAATAGAAACATATGTTAGCTGCTGTTGCAACTGCATTTGACTCGGTTCAAAAAGAGAGCGGTGCTGCTGCTGAACCAGGTACAAAGTTAAACCGGTTACAGGACTTGCTACACTGAATGTGGTACCAACCTGGCTTGCCACAAATAATGCTCACTTGATACAGTCATGCTATTGTACATATGTGACTAGCTGTGCCTGAAAAATGGGTTGATCACTGAGATCGAGAGTGGAGTGAGGAAAAATCCATACCGTGGAAGGTGCACCGGTCTCCATAGCAGCGACCATCTCCTTGGGGTTCTCAATGTCAGTTCTGCAATGAAACTCACACGCCAATCAGACCCAGGCACGTAGGACTCTTACATGTTCAGCTCGAGGGAAAATATAGCAGCATATTCAAGAGGCGTCCTATAAATGGTTACTTTCCAGTGACTCAAAAAGCTTACCATTGGCTCACATACTTAGGAAATAGAAGAGTTGAAACACATAGAACAAAGTGAGGAGCAAGCAGCAAGCAACAAGCAGCAAGAAGCAAGCAGAACCATTTAAGGAATGCACCCGAACCGCAGCAGGAAATTGTCGGGCTTGATGTCGCCATGGAGGATGTGTGCAGCGTGGAGGGCCTCCACGGCTCTCAGCATCTGCGCCGTGTAGAACGCGCACAGGGGCTCCGGCACCGGCTTGCCCTGCCTCTTGAACACGTTCACCACGTCCTGAAGGGGTGTGTGGTTGGTGGGGATGAGAAGTGAAAGCATGGAAATGGCCTCTAAACACGTTCTTCACCACCACGGGGTGTGTGCATGTGCACTCCAGCACGCGCATGCCAATGCACCTGCAGAGTATCGCTGGTTCCAAGGGAGCTTGCGGGGATGGAGGCACAAGGGATTCGTGCGTGTACTCGCATGCATACTCACCTGCACACTCACCTGCACACTCACCTGCATGATTACACCACATATGCTCACATGCACATGCCAGCGTACCTGCAGAGTGCCGCTGGTGCCAAGGGAGCAAGCGAGGATGGAGGCATTGGAGAACTCGTGGTAGGCTGATGCCGAGCCAAACAGTTGCCGCTGGTGGGCAGGGCAGGGAGAGTGGGGAGGAGGTGGAAGGGGAGGGAGAAGTGAGCCGGAGGAGGGAAGAAGGGAGAATGATAGGGATGGGATATGGGAACGATGGTAGGAGGACGGGCATCAGGCCTGAGTATTAAGGCCAGAACTAGAGGAACCAAGTGACGCAAGATGCATGGATGAAGGACAGGGAAGAAGAAGGGCAATAGCCTAGGCACCTGTGGGCCGTCGATTCGCATGTGAATCTGACGGTAGATGTAGAACTCCCAGGGGCATGGCTTGGCGTGAAGCTGCCACACAAAGTGACATGGGATGGACGCATAGGCGAGACATGGGATAGGTTGATGAGTTATCATAGGAAGATTGAATAACCAAACCAGATCCTAATATCGGGCGATTCTTACGATCCCACGTTTAGAAGTCGTAAAGGGTTTCGTACGCTGTAAGCAGGAGAATACCAAAAGGCACATTGACCACACATGCACCACCACACCTACCGACACACAAGGGTAGGAAGGAACTGCTGCATACCTTGAGGGCCACAGTGAGGAACACTACAGTGCTCTCTGTGGCCGCACACATGCAACTGGAATACTTGCAGAGCACACATCTTCTAGCACACCACGCAACTGCCCTACCGCACACCGACCCACACACAAGGAGCTGCTGCGTACCTTGAGGGCCACAGTGCTCTCGGTAGCAGTATCTGCCACCCCAGCTGGGGTCTCTCTTGCTCCATACACCTTTGCGTGTGCACCCTTTCCCAATAGCCGATCCACCTCGTAGTTCCTGCTGCCTGCAGAGTGGGAATGGGCGGGGGAAGGAGGCACAGAGAGAGCCGCAAGATACACTAACACTTGCTCTCTGCACTGAATCTCGCCCCAGCAAAGGGTTTCTGTGGCGCCATACACCCTCGAATATGCCCCTTTTCCCAGCACCCTATCCACCTCGTAGCTCCTACTGCCTGTATAGTGGAGTGGGAGGGGGAGGGAGGCACAGAGGGGGGGGGAAACTGATGCATGGTCAACAAGAGAAAAACGAGATGGTTGGCACGGTGGCTTGTAACTTGGCAGAGGGACGACTTTTGAGGCGCCTCAAAAGCCTGATGCGTGGAGTTCAAGAGAGGAAAGAGATGGTTGGCATGGTGGCATGTAGCTTGGCAGAGGCAGAGGTTGAAACATAGTGGCAATGGCAAGCAACAGGGAAGAGGAGAGGTGGGAGCAGGGTAGCACGGGGTACATACCAAGGGGGAAGTCCACTGGCTTTCCTGCTTTCCCTTCCCTGAGTGCCTTGAGCTTGGCTGGCATGTGCAGCAGCTCTGAATGTTGGTGGTAGCCCTGCAGAGGAGAAGGAAAGGGAAGAAAAAGGAAAGGAATGGGGTGAAAGAGGGGTGAAAGCATATTGGGATGTTCTAGGAGGAACATGTCCACTCTCTCTCCTGCTTTTCCATCCCTGGGCACGCAGCTGGCTAACATGTGCAGCGGCTCTGAGTGCTGGTGGTGCCCTGCAGATAAGCCGGGGAGGGAAGTGAAAGGGCGGAAAGGGGGTGAGGGAGGGGGTGAGATAGGGGGTGGTGTGGAAGCATGTTGGGATGCTCCATGAGGAAATATGTCCTAGGGCTCTCATGCTTTCCCTTCCCTGAGCGCCTTAAGCCTGGCTGGCATATGACCAAACGCATGTGGTTGCAGGTCAGCATGAGGGCACAAACGCTCAGAGTCAAATACGGAGTCACCCAGATATTCATTGGAAGTAAGGGAAGAAATGGACTCACAGGATCGGCTGTGAGGGGAGGCTGAAGGGTGGTGAGGAGAGACGCCCTCAGAGACGGACTCCAAGGGTTGACCTGCAGGGGCGGACCGGCTGGAAAGGTGGGCACCTGTAGCACACAGGGAGCGACAGAGGAAGAAATGGGTAAGCTGCTAGCGTAATGCCTGGGGGGGAAAGTTGAAAGAAGTGCAAACATGGGGATAACAGCAGGCAGAGAAGCGGAAAATATGTGGAAATAGCGGGACAAGTGAGCAGGCAGAGAAGCAATAGCGATGTCCCTCCTTCACCTCCTCCCTCAGCTGGGCATGTACCGCCCGGCTGTCCTCCAGTTGCTGCTCGACGGTCGCCAGACTAGCCACCAGCCCTTCTCGCTCCTTTGTCAAGCACAGCTTCACCTCCTTAATTTGGCAGACAGAACATAAGGGTGAGGCGTGGAGTGGGGGAGAAGGGAGATGCACGGGACGTGAGGACGTGACGGGGAGAAGGGAGAAGTAACCAGTGGAGTTGGGGTTAAAGCAGTTTCAGATACTGGAGTGCAACGATCATACGAAAAAGAAAAGTACCGCAAAGTTGCACGCACTCCTTTTCCCTCCCTCTCCCCCCCCCCCGTCCCCCCCTCCGTCCCCCCCTCCGTCCCCCCTCCATCCGCCCCTGTTAATAAGGAAATGATAAGGTCAAAGCAGTATCAGATGCAAGCCTCTCCTACATGCTACTGTTCCAAGGCATGCCGCTCCCACATTGACGCTAGGTTTGACCTAAGGCCAGCGCCTCAGGTGGAAAAGAGGGTTCACCTGGTCGGCCGATGAGAGCTCCAAGTTCTGCAGGCGCTGCTCCAGGGCTTGCTTCTCCCGCACAGCTGCCTCCACATGTGAGGCATGGGGGCGCAAAGGAAAAGTCGAAAGGGGGTTCACATCACATGGCATCCCTGCGTCTGCTCCTGTGCTCGCCTGCCCACCGCCTTCAGCTTCATGTGCAAATGGCAAGGAAAAGAAACAGGGGAGAAGAAACAGGGGAGAAGAAACAGGGGGACTTATAGCAAGCAGAGAAGCTGGAATAAGTGGAAACATGGGCATAACAGCAGGCAAAGAAGCGGAAAACATGTGGAAATAGCGGGACTAGTGAGCAGGCAGAGAAGCAAAAATGACGTGACTCAGTCTCTTCCTCCTTCACCTCCGCCCGGCTGTCCTCCAGTTGCTGCTTGGCGGTCGCCAAACTAGCTACCAGCCTTTTCCGCTCTTCTAACGAGCGGTGCCTCAACTCCTTCATCTGACAGACAGAAGAAAAGTGTGAGGCGGGGAGTGGGTGAGAAGGGAGACGCACGGGACGTGAGGACGTGAGGGAGGGGAGGGAGTGCAACTGTCGTAAAAAAAATATAAATGCCGCAAGGTTGCGCTCCCTCCTGCTTGCCCTTTTTCCTCCCTTCTCTATCCCTTGGCCTTCGTCCAACAAGGTAGGTGGGTCGGTGGACTGGGTACGTGGCTCGATGGACTGTGTAAGTGACTCGGTGGACTGGATAGGTGGCTCAGTCAACGGGGGAGGGGAGGGAACTTGCTGGGAATTGAGGGGCCAGAGAGTGGGAGAAGATATGGAGTAGGAAGTTCAACAACAGGAGTGGAGAACTAGTGGAAACAGGGGGGCCAAGAAAGCTGGCAGAGAAGCAGAAAAGACGGAAAGAAACCAAAGGAGAAAAATTAACCCCGAGTACCCCCCCCTCACCCCTTTCTATTGCCTTTCGCCTACACTAGAAGGTTTGAATCTATTGTACCTGCTGTTGTGATTGGATGCGAATTTCACGGCATATTTTTTCACCGACTTCCGTATTGAACGAGAACATGAACTCGCGACCATTCCAAACGAATTCGATGAGAAACGATCCATCAATGTTGTCGTACTGCCTGATTCCGGTATGTTGCACCAAATGGCAGTACACGTTGCTGCTTGAGTCTATAATATGGACCTGAGGCATAAGTGTGCGGGATGGAAGGGGGGGAAGAGAATACAGAGGGAAAATGAACCACGCATTGTTCAGATGGGCTTTTACAAACCTGGTAGATGGCAAAAATGAAACATATAACCAACAATAACGTGCATACACATAACAAAGCAGAATTCGTACATCCACTCGCCCCCAACTTGTTGACTGCAATGATACAGTTCTCCGGCATGATCCCGAGCGGATCATCAACACACGTAGCCTCATAGACGATTGCATCTTTGTGTGGAAGATCACACAATGATTCCAGAAACGATCTCTTTGCATTGAGTTGGGAAAACTCCTTCTGAAAATATATATAAAAGAGGGAGGTCATACGGTACAAATTAGTTTTAATGGTGAACCAATGTGGGATGAGACAATAGTAAGTACATGAATACATATGAACTTATTTGCGCAACGACTGCCAAAAACAAGGGGGGAGGCGGGAGGTGGGTGAGCGGAGGGAAAAGGTGGTAAAGAGAAGCAATAGCATGCATCTCACTCTCCATTCACTGAAACCCCACCATCACCGCACTACCTTCCCCACCATCACCGCACTACCTTCCCCACCATCACCGCACTACCTTCCCCACCATCACCGCACTACCTTCCCCACCATCACCGCACTACCTTCCCCACCATCACCGCACTACCTTCCCCACCATCACCGCACTACCTTCCCCACCATCACCGCACTACCTTCCCCACCATCACCGCACTACCTTCCCCACCATCACCGCACTACCTTCCCCACCATCACCGCACTGCCTTCCCCACCATCACCGCACTACCTTCCCCACCATCACCGCACTACCTTCCCCACCATCACCGCACTACCTTCCCCACCATCACCGCACTACCTTCCCCACCATCACCGCACTACCTTGCCCACCATCACCGCACTACCTTCCCCACCATCACCGCACTACCTTCCCCACCATCACCGCACTACCTTCCCCACCATCACCGCACTACCTTCCCCACCATCACCGCACTACCTTCCCCACCATCACCGCACTACCTTCCCCACCATCACCGCACTACCTTCCCCACCATCACCGCACTACCTTCCCCACCATCACCGCACTACCTTCCCCACCATCACCGCACTACCTTCCCCACCATCACCGCACTACCTTCCCCACCATCACCGCACTACCTTGCCCACCATCACCGCACTACCTTCCCCACCATCACCGCACTACCTTCCCCACCATCACCGCACTACCTTCCCCACCATCACCGCACTACCTTCCCCACCATCACCGCACTACCTTCCCCACCATCACCGCACTACCTTCCCCACCATCACCGCACTACCTTCCCCACCATCACCGCACTACCTTCCCCACCATCACCGCACTACCTTCCCCACCATCACCGCACTACCTTCCCCACCATCACCGCACTACCTTCCCCACCATCACCGCACTACCTTCCCCACCATCACCGCACTACCTTCCCCACCATCACCGCACTACCTTCCCCACCATCACCGCACTACCTTCCCCACCATCACCGCACTACCTTGCCCACCATCACCGCACTACCTTCCCCACCATCACCGCACTACCTTCCCCACCATCACCACACTACCTTCCCCACCATCACCGCACTACCTTCCCCACCATCACCGCACTACCTTCCCCACCATCACCGCACTACCTTCCCCACCATCACCGCACTACCTTGCCCACCATCACCGCACTACCTTCCCCACCATCACCGCACTACCTTCCCCACCATCACCGCACTACCTTCCCCACCATCACCGCACTGCCTGCCCCACCATCTCACCGCACTTCCTGCCCCACCATCTCACCGCACTAACTAGAGTTGACCTCTAACTTACCATCGGCTCGTAGCGCGCGAGCACGCTATTTATGACTAGCTCGTCCTGAACCACTTCTGAAAAAACTTTTGGAAACTTTCCAGGCAGAACGGTCGGCCAGTCTCTGTGAAGGAGGGAGAGAAGGAAAGGGAAAATCAAAAGGATTGGGAGGAACATGAGGGTATATTGGAGGGGAGGTACAAAACCCTCCTGGCCTCCTCCTCCCCCTTACTGGCCCAACTCACCATTACGTCAACCAGCACTTACATCAACTGATCTTCTGGCGGAACAGGAAAGCCAGCACGGATCAGAAGGGCTGCTGGGGTGCACGCGTGAGGAATATCCACAGGGTACGAATTCCCCAGGTAGTTCTCCGTCGCTTGCACGAAAGACTCCTCCACAAACGCAGGGTCGGAGAGAGATCCTCCCTGCAGTACAAAAACCGCCAACTCCTTCTGGCCGCTGCCCATCTCTGCAATCACACCATCCATCCAACAATGAACAGAACAAAACACAGTCACAGACACAAAGAGGGAACAAGATTAGTGCGCCAGGCAAGGGCAGGGAGGGGGCAGGGAAAAAAGGTGGTAAGGGAGACGCAAAAGCGCGCAGCAGCTTGCTCTATTTGCTGCACGAACGAATGAACGAAGGGATGCAAGCGTGAGAGGAAGGGATTCAAGTGTGCGGGGGAGGGATGCAAGCAGAAAGGGGGAGGGGGGGGAGGATGGAAGTGTGAGGGGGGGGGAATGGAAGTGTGAAGGGGGAGGGAACGGATGTGTGCGGGGGAGGGAATTGAAGTGTGGGGGGAGGGAATGGATGCGTGAAGGGGGAGATGCACGAGGGGAAGGAATGGTAGTGTCATGGGAAATGAATGGCGGCGAGAGTAACCCAGTATGGCAACGTGTGCGTCCGTTTTACAGGCCGGAGAGGTGGAAACCCAGGCGTGAGGGAAGCGACTCACAGGTGAGAAGGTGTAGTCACAGGTGAGAGAGGGGAGCCGTCGCGAAGGATCAAAGGTACCTGCCGCGACGGGAAGGGAACGTACGCGCGAGAATATGGTGGTCGCGGGATGGAAATGGTGTAGCACGGCGACGCGAAAATTTGGCAGTGCAACCATCAGTGAATTAACAGCGCGTCAAAAAGGGAGTAGCAGCCCGACGGGCACGGGCAGGAAATGGAAGGGGGATCGTGGCGTAAGGAAATGGAGGCACGAGCAATCCGTAATCGGGGTGTGAGGGCCTTCCCTCGTGATTCCGCACCTGACGGCTAGGATGCCAGACGTATCTCTATTTTCTGAGCAGTCACGAATTATGTACTGAGGCAGCTTTGGTGTGCCACTCCAGCTGCTCTGAGCTCCACTACACAGGCTTTGTGCGATTGATGTGTGGGGTGTTCAAGTCGCCAAAACGCGCTGGTTGGTTTGGGAGGAGAAACACACCAACACTAGGGTCGAACAAGATACAAGCAGGCTCGGGTACAGGCTTGTGGCCACACACGCACCCTGGACCCCAACCATTTGCGAAAATGACGTTATGATGGAAAGCCTGGGGAAACATGTGTTGTGCTGTGCGACATCTTTGTCATCCGCGAATGCACCCGAGGGAGAGCAACTGTAATACTATCGAGCAGGAAGAAATATGAGACTGAACCCCCCTTGCCTTCGACTCAGAGGCCCGCATGCACCAGCCACCACCAGGGGCAACTAATAGTTACGTAGCATAGCAATGTGAGACTATCACACGTGCCACTTTTATTTATACGGCTTAGATTACACATTTGCACGTTACAGACGGTCGATTCACCTTTCTTACTGTGCCTAATGCAACGTGCTGACACGAAAGCGTCGCCGCCACCTTTCCACGAGAATCGGCGCGTTTAGGTAAGCACAGAGTGTGGTGGGGAGAAATACGAAAATGAGAGCGACGAGTTTAAAAACATATTTCCGCCTACAATTATGCGTACACACGGAACCGGGGAGCAAGGCGACCGGGAGCGAGCGTCACTGCAGCAAGTGTGTGCGCGGAATGGCAGCAAACCAGGGGAGTGGATAGCGCGGATACGGTAACTCACCTAAATGCTGCGCGATGCTGAGTGAGGGCCCGGCGATCTCAACAGAGATTCCAAAAGCGCGGGGCACCAACACGCGAGTACGGGCGAGAGATATACCGCGAGTGCCTCTGTGGGCGCGGGAGATGAACTGGTTACAACTGATATATTGGTTCAAGGCTCGATTGTGGGTACGGGAGAGAGCCTGCGAGCTTCGGTGGTCACGATTTAGGAGGCTAGTGGCGACCAGCTGGATGTGCGGGCCGTAAGAGCGGGGTAGATCCGTTACGTGATGGAAGCAAGGAAAACTGAAAGCGAGTCAGCATGAGTGCCTGCTTGTTACGAGCCATAGATAATATAGCTCCTAAGCGCGCTGAAGTGGGGTAGAATCCAAATGTTGTCTGGCTTGCTTGGCGTGCTAAGGTGTGATGTGACGTGGAGGCAGAGAGGAGTGGAGCTAATCTGGGAGTGAGCTGGCGTGCTTGCATGCTAGTCTAACTCCAAGGGTGACCATTGTGGATCTGACAGTATCGTCCAAGGCGAAGGGAAGAAAGCCGATTTGTGCTTCATATGGTTCAAGTGGTGTGGTGAAGTGTGGTTCTGTGCAATCGGAAGGAGTTACTTTTCTTCTCCACCCCCGGCCTTGAACGATTCTGGTTACATCTTTTGTTTTGGCGGGATGACGAGCCAGCCCGAAAAATGCTGTCGAGCCTCCCATTTCCATACATCTGGTAACCACCTGTTTCGCTACCTGGAAATTGGAATTGTATGCCCGCGATGTGGTATTGGCCCATCGCGCTCTTGTTCTGAACCTTCAAGACATGGCGATGTGGGTTCGCTCTGACACTAGTTCAGCCATGCGTGCAGCATGGCAAGCCCCACCACGTCAACTGCAACAGTGCGGCAGCCCACTGTTACTGTTGGGCAGCCGCACAGTGCCAACCCACCGGCTAGTGGGAGGCTGCAAACTCCCAAACCACGCAAGGTTGGGATTGGTCAGCCTCCCCTTCCAACATTTGGGCGCCCACCTGAAGACACGCAGCCCAAACCACACCCTCGCGCGAAAATCACGAAACGCAGAAAAATCAAGTTCCGACCCCTCGCCGACTTCGCCAACGGTGCCGACGAAATTACAGCCCCGTAACCAAGCTCGCCGCCCAATCCCGCATCGCAATCAATCTCTGAATTTCACGGCAAGGTTCATTTCAAGGGGTAGAGTTACCAATAAGAAATTCTAGTGTCGCGACTTGGTAGTGCGACTCGATTTGTGAATGCATCCTATAAAAATTGTGTGTGAAATTTGTTAAAGTCATAGTGCAATTTCCAGAGAATTCCAGAGAGCACTCTATACTCTTTTTCCAAGCCTACTAAGGCAGCCATCTCCCTGCCTAGCTCGTTTCACTGGTATCAGAGCCTGGTTTGTTATTTCGCACGCTCCTGCCATATTCTAGACCCTATGGCTGGGCCGTCGGATATGACGCCGGAACTCTGGAACGAGTTTGTTGCTAATATGCGCCGAGAGATTGAACGCGAGGTGCGTGACCGGATTCTCGGCGAACTCCAGGAACGTGGACTCCTGGGCACACAGGTGCCGGCGCCAGCACCTGCTGTGGTTTCTGCACGACCGAAGGCACCCGAACCTGAACCGTTCATCCCTGGAAAACGTCACTTACCGGTGCGACGGTGGCTTTTCCAAGTGGAGGAATACCTCTCCCTTTGTCATGTCAACCGGGCGGAGTGGGCTCGGCACGCCGGCATGATGCTGCGGGGAGCTGCTGCTACTTGGTGGCAGAGCTGCCACGCTACAATTTCAACATGGGAAGAATTTTCTGCATCGCTCTTGATGAACTTCGAACCGGTCAACGCCATCGAGCGCGCGCGTGACAACCTTGCCGACTAACGCCAACACCGCTCGGTCGCTGAGTACATCAATCGCTTCCGCGAGCTCGTGCTTGAGATTCCTGACATCCCTGCTGCTGAACAGATGGACAAATTCAAGCGTGGGCTGAAGCCAAAAATCCGCACCGAGGTTGAACTCCGTGGCGCTGCAACGTTGGATGAGATGATTCGTGTCGCCGAGCGTTTTGACACCATCAACTTTGCAGCGTACCAGCGATTCCAAGGACGAACCGGGCAGCACACTACAGCTGGACCTACCAACCGCACCAACGGTCCTACTCCCATGGAGCTCGGTGTGGTGGACCAGCGCACACGCAACCAATCCACGCTCACGTGCTACTCGTGCGGGAAAGTCGGCCACATCAAGCGACACTGCCCGAACCGCCGCAACTTCGAAAGGTCTCCGGGAAACGGACAGCGCCAGTAGCAGTGGGGCAGACCTCTGGCGCATCGCATGCCCCGCTTCTCCCGACCCCATTATCCATCGGCACCTCCGAACTCTACACCACATCAAACGCCCCATTCCCCGCTATCATTCTATGGGCAAAAATAAAGGATCGCTATGTTGACTTTCTACTCGATACCGGCGCTTCAGCAAACTTTCTCTCTCCCTCAATTGCAGCTGAGATTTCTCTTCCCGAAGATCCCAACAGCAACCCACAGGACGTCATCATGGCAGATGGTACTCGGCGGCGCTGCGGACCTACTCTCCTCCCCGTGCACTGCATGTTCGGAAGTCTGGAGGCGACGGTCACGTTCGAGCAAATGCACCTCGGCGGCTATGAAGGCGTGCTCGGACGACCGTGGTTGTACCAGCTTGGACCGCGAATTTATTGGCGTAATGCAACGGTCACCGTCGGCAACTACGACCTCCCATCCCGCTCCTACCGTCGACCATGGTCATCTCCAACAACTTCAGCGTCATCAACCCATCCACCCTAACCTGCCCCACCTCCATCCTCCCATATCCCCCCTCTCCCTCCTCCTCTCATAGCCCCCGTGCAGCAGCCAACACCACCCGGCTCCCCCGAAGTCATCAACACACCTCCTCCTTCCCCACCCCACCCAACCCAGCAGCCACGCCGTTACCTCTTCCGCCCTTTCTCTGAAGTAATCAATCCACCAGCCCCCACCCCTCCTTCACCACCTCCTCCTCATCATCTCCTAGTCATCTTCACGGCTCCCGAATCTGAAGCATCAGCTACCCCTCTGCCACCAACAATTCAAAATCCGCTCAACGGTTACAAGGACGTGTTTCCCGATGATCTACCCGCCGAACTTCCACCCGAACGTGCTATTGACCATAGCATCCGCCTCATTCCAGGTTCTACACCACCTGTGCGCCCAACCTATCGCATGAGCACCGCAGAACTTTTGGAGCTACGACGACAACTTGATGGCCTTCTTGAGAAGGGTTTCATCCGCCCAAGCACCTCACCATACGCTGCCCCCGTGCTTTTCACCCGCAAGAAGGAAGGTGACCTGCGTCTTTGCATCGACTACCGCGCCCTCAACGCCATCACGATCAAGAACAAGTACCCGCTGCCCCGTGTCGAGGAGTTGTTTGACATGCTTGGGGAAGCAACGGTTTTCAGCAAGCTTGACCTACGCTCCGGCTACCACCAAATTCGCCTCGCCGAAGACGACATCAACAAGACGGCGTTTCGAACCCGCTACGGCCACTTCGAGTTCCGAGTACTTCCGTTCGGTCTCACCAACGCACCAGCCACGTTCATGGGACTCATGAACGATATTTTTCGGCCCTTCCTCGACCGCTTTGTCATCGTGTTCCTCGATGACATCCTCATCTTCAGCAAGTCACTCGAGGAACACGCTCAGCACCTACGCATCGTCCTCGACACGCTCCGCCAACACCGCCTCTACGCCAAGCTCTCCAAGTGCACCTTCGCCCGTTCAAGCATCGGCTTCCTCGGCCATGTCATCAGCTCCAAAGGCATTGCTATGGACCCCGCAAAGGTCCAGTGCCTTGCTGATTGGCCAGCACCACGCACGGTAGCGGAGCTGCAAAGTTTCATCGGCCTCGCCAAGTATTACTGGAAATTCATTTTCAACTTCTCTCACATCTGCGCCCCTTTGACCGATCTCTTCCGTCAAGGAGCTGCCTTTCAATGGGGACTACCGCAGCAGACCGCTTTCAACTCAATCAAAGCAGCACTCACATCTGCACCGGTCCTCACCGTCGCTGACCCATCCCGGCCATACTTCATATGGACCGATGCATCCAATGTCGCCGTTGGTGCCATTCTTTGCCAAGACCACGGCCATGGGATGCAGCCACTTGCATTCGAGTCACGCAAACTTCAACCGGCAGAGCGCAACTACGCAACACACGATCGGGAGCTCCTTGCCATTGTCCATGCAATCAAGACATGGCGCTGCTACGTGGAGCTGCAGCCCGTCACCGTCTACACCGACCATCGCCCTCTTCAACACCTGAAAACACAGCCCGTGCTTAGCCGCCGCCAAGCCCGTTGGGCTGAGTTCTTGGAGCAGTTTGTCCCATCGCTTCAGATCATCTACCGCCCCGGAAGGCTCAATCCAGCCGACATCTTGTCCCGACCACCACCACCAGCCCCACCACCCACCGACCAACCCCAACCAACCACCAACCAGCCCCAACCAACCACCAACCAGCCCCAACCTACCACCAACCAGCCCCAACCTACTACCAACCAGCCCCACCACTCCCCCACCAGCCCCACCTCCTCTCCTTCACCTCACACTCCAAACCCACCCTTGCAACTCCATGGAACCAGCAGCATCACATGGGATGATGCCTTCATCACAAAGTTTCAGCGCGCCTACAAACGTGACCTGTTTTTTGTCAAGCAAGCACCCGAGGACCCGGCCTACTCATTTGAAGACCCATTTTGGTACAACGCCGTTACGAAGACCATTTGTGTCCCTGCTGATCGCTCCTTACGGTAGCTGCTACTTTCTGAATACCACCGGTCCGCCTACACGGCCTCCCATCCGCCATAATTTCAGACCGTGACCCTCGCTTCTTGAGCAACTTTTGGCAAAGCCTCTTCAAGCTTCACGGCACCCGGCTGAAGTTTTCTACCGCATATCACCCTGAAACGGACGGACAAACTGAACGGATGAACCGCACGCTTGAAGACGCCCTTCGTGCACAAGTTAACGCTCGCCAAACGGATTGGGATCTCCACCTCACCGCCATCGAACTCGCATACAACAGCACACCCCATCTTTCCACCGGCCAGCCACCCTTCTACCTCGCCACCAGACAGCACCCACGCCTCCCAACAACCCCACCCTCCCATCTCTCACACACACCAGCAGCCTTTGAGTTCCTCACCTCACTCGAATCAGCCATTGATGCCGCTCGCACCTCTATCCTCAAAGCACAAGCCAAACAGACCCACTATGCCAACTCCCACCGCAAAGATATCCGCTTCAAGGTTGGCGATCAAGTGCTTCTCTCCACGGACCACTTACCTCTCCTACGCAAAGGCACAACCAGAAAACTCGCCCCTCGCTTCATTGGCCCGTTCACTATCACCCGAGTCCTCTCACCAGTCAACTACCGGCTCCAACTGCCCAGCTATATGAAAATACACCCCGTCTTCCATGTCCAGCGCCTCCGCCCTTTCCGTGCACCTTCACACGACCGTCCAGCTCCACGCCCACTGCCACTGATGTTCGAAGGCAGCCCTGGCCTGTTTGAAGTTGCATCTATCACTGCTCACCGCGACACACCTCATGGTCGTGAGTTTCTTGTTCATTGGAAGAACCAGCCACCGGAAGAAGACTCGTGGGAACCTGAACATGCCCTTGACCGTGCTGCCACTGCCGTGAACCGCTACCTCTCTGCCCACAACTTGGCGCCGTGGACGTCGCCTCTTGGGGGGGGAAGTAATGCAACAGTGCGGCAGCCCACTGTTACTGTTGGCAGCCGCACAGTGCCAACCCACCGGCTAGTGGGAGGCTGCAAACTCCCAAACCACGCAAGGTTGGGATTGGTCAGCCTCCCCTCCCAACATTTGGGCGCCCACCTGAAGACACGCAGCCCAAACCACACCCTCGCGCGAAAATCACGAAACGCAGAAAAATCAAGTTCCGACCCCTCGCCGACTTCGCCAACGGTGCCGACGAAATTACAGCCCCGTAACCAAGCTCGCCGCCCAATCCCGCATCGCAATCAATCTCTGAATTTCACGGCAAGGTTCATTTCAAGGGGTAGAGTTACCAATAAGAAATTCAGAGTGTCGCGACTTGGTAGTGCGACTCGATTTGTGAATGCATCCTATAAAAATTGTGTGTGAAATTTGTTAAAGTCATAGTGCAATTTCCAGAGAATTCCAGAGAGCACTCTATACTCTTTTTCCAAGCCTACTAAGGCAGCCATCTCCCTGCCTAGCTCGTTTCATCAACTTCCTACCACCGTCCTTACGCGCACTTGGCCACCGACTATCCTTCACGGCAATCGACGCCAGAGTGTAAAGCGTGTAGGTCTAGGGTCGCAACAATGAGACACGCTCGGCGTCGTAGAGCCATCGCACATGCCGCAGCCCATGGTCGCGTAACGGACGCAAATCCTAGAACACACGAGGGCAATGTGCAGGTGCGTGATCGTGTGACGAGCAGGCGAGCGTGCCGTTAGCGTGCTTTATTTCTAGCGCTCTCGCTTTTTACGCGTCTCGCGACGTCGTAAGTCACCTCACTTTTGAGGCGGGGTGAAGGAGAGGGCGACTTGATTCGGTATATTTTGTGCCAGAAAAACAACTGCAATGTTGGCTCATCAAGGCGTCAGTGCTGCGCGCGTGTGTGACCTCGCGCGTTCTCCGCCTACGCGCGGTCGCGCGTCAGGCATGCGCAAAGGCCGCGAAGTGCGCGAAGTAATGGTTCGAGCAACGGAGTGGGAGGGCCCTCGCGAAGGATTCGTGAGAAAGAACGCGAGCCGCGATGGATTTAAAAGCGCCGCGGTCCGCGACCCGCACTGCTCTTCTTGCCCCCTTTTTCTCGACTGTAATCTCCTGTGCGCGCGGAAGTGCGCGCGAAGGAGCGCGCGGCGCTGTCCTCCGCCGCGACGAACGACGAGCCGTTGCCAGGTGAGGCGGACGACGGAGGAGGGAAGGGTACGGTGGGGAGGGGGGAGGTGGCGGGGGGAGGGCGCAGTGGGGAAGGGGGAAGGTCGCGGCGCTGCCCTTCGCTGCGTCAGACGTAGGTGCATGTTCCCCCTCGTTCCAACACCTCTCCGCAATTCGTGCTCACTCACTCCTCTTCTCCTCCCCACCGACCCCCCCACCCCCTCCCCCCGTCACCTTCCTCCCTTCCTCCCCACCACGCCTCTCCGCTTTTCGTGCTCACTCACTCACTCCCTCTTCTCCTCCCCACCGACCCCCTCTTTCCGTCGCCTTCCCCCCTTCCTGCCCCCCGCACCCTCTTTGCCCCCCTTTCACCTGCCCACTTCCCTCCACCCGCATTCCCTTCTCTATCCGCCCCGCCCGCCAGCCTTCTTCTCCCCCCTCCCCCCATTGCCCGACCCCTTCTGGCCCTCACCGAGTGGCAGCAGCTGCAGCGCGCACAAGTTGCGGCGTGCCATGGCGTGTGTGCAACCAGGCAGGTCCACCCGCCACCTCTCTCCCCCCTGCCTCACCCCACTCCTTTCCATGACCCCCCTCCCCCTCCCGGCTACCCTATCTGCCCCTAAACCTTTGCACGCTGGCGGCAGCAATTGGAGATGCGGCGTGCCAAGGCGTTAGTGCAACAGGGGCTGACCCGCCCTGGTGGGTTCTGAGAAGACCCAAAAACACTCTCGCAGCTCCCCTCTCCCCCCGCCCCTCCACCCTCCCACGCTCGCACCAACAAGCGGAATCACCGTGAGAAGCAGCAATGCCACCCCTCGCCCCTCGACCAATCACCCCTTTCCCTCCGTGTGTAATGACACAAGTGAGAGAATATCCGTCCAAATCACCCCGTTTCCTCCCCCTCTCCCCCTCAACTTCCCCTCACCATCCGAGTCTGCCCCCTTTCCCCTCCCCCTCCCTTCCCCCTTTCCCCCTCCCTAGTGGGTACGGCTCGTCCCTCTCAGGGGGCATGCTGGCATGGTCGCTGGGACTCAGAAGAGGAGAGGACATTGGCCAAGAGTCAGCTTTGATACACCTTAAGAAATCTCTCCCATCCATTTCCGCTTCCCCCTTCCTTCCACTCTTCCCCTCCTCCTCCCCTCCCCCCCCCCACCACCCATCCCGTCCCCTCCCTCCTCTTCCCCTCCCGCCTCCCCTCCCCCCCCTGTGTCTGTCGAGGCGCCTCAGAAGGCGGCGACGGTGGTGGGTGGCGCTGCCTTGTGCTGCCACGGGTGAGGCGTGGGCGGCATGCTGGCGTGCTGCCTGGTTCATGCGTGCAGGGGTGCGTGCCGCGCTCGCCTCTGCCGCCACAGACGAGGTGCACGAAATGGGTGGCGGGAAGGGGAGGTCGTGGTGGGGAGGGGGGAAGGTGGGCAGGGGCGGGCGCAGTGGGGAGTGGGGCAGGTGGGACGGGAGGGCGCATTGGGAAGGGGAGCACTTGGGAGGAGCATCAGAAGGCGCGCAAGGGACGGGATGCGATGGGAAGAGCGGGTGGGCGTTGCTGTGCCAGTCGTCTCCCGCCATGTCGTAGCAGCATCGACTTGTGGCTTACCCTATATCCAGCCACTTTGTGCCTCGATGTCCCTTGAAAATGCAGTCTACCTCACATACCCGGAGTAACCTGCGGGCACAATCCCCCTCCCGTCTCCCTCTGCCTCTTCTCCCTCTTCCCTTCCATGGCCCCACCTTGCCCACCCCCTTTTCCCCTTCCCCAGCTGCAGGTGCCGGCAGTGTTGCCGTTTCTGTCAGCAGTGTTGCCATCACCGCATGCCTTCCCTGCAGACGGTTTGCTCTGCAGCGTTGCTGACCGTTGCTGTCGCACGCCTTCCCTGCCCCCATCACCTCCACACGCGTCTTTCGAGGCGCCTCAAAAGGCGGCGACGGTGCTGCCCCGCTCGCGGCGCTGCCCTCCGCCGCGTCGGACGAGACGCGAGCCGCCACCCATGCTGCCCGCCACGTGAGATGCACAAGGGCTGAGGGCGGAGTGGGATGCGAGTTTCACGTGGGAAGGGGGACCATTCTCGGTTTCCCATGTTCCCTTCCCCTCCTGTCTTCCTCCCCTCCCCTTCCCCCTCCCCCTCTCTCCTCCCCCTTTCCTAACCCGCCTCCACCCATGTTGACGTCCCTTCCGAAGTGTTCCTCTTTCAAGTTGATTTTTGCTTCCCAAACCTCTCCCTTTCCCCCCCTTCTCCCTGCAGGCACCTTGACATGAATCGTGTCGCTGCTGTGCGCTGCGGACATGCGCATGGGGATGTTGTGCTTGGCCTTACTGCCCAGCTCTCACTCGCCTGCTCAGTGCTCAAGTTCCGTGCCATGCAGCATGTGCTGTAACACCATGCTGGTAGTTGATGCAATGCCATGCAATGTGATGTTAGTAACCATGCGATGTGTCATGCAACTTTATCAATGAGGTGTGTGGCCATGCACTTGGGTCTTGTTCTGATACGGGGTACTATAGCAAAGAACGTACGGTAGAACTTTATTGTACGGTAGCATATGTCAAAGCTTAACTGTTCCTGCTGTATGCAACCACAACTCCGGTAATTTCCAGTTCTACAATGCCTTGTAGTGTAGGTGTCAAAGCACCACCCTCCACTGCAACTTGTCACAAAGTATCTCCCCGCCACCCTTTTGCCATCCCCACACCATGACCGCACTGCCATCAGCAGGTGCCGAGTCAGCCCTGTGTAGCATCACGAGTCAGAATGACTCTGTAAAGTCGTGCCACTTGCTCCGGCCTCCCAGAAAGGCATTATGCAACGCAGAGACGTTGGTCGGCACCGACACACACACGCCCTGTGACTTGACCACGCTGCTGCACAAGTGTGGCCACACCACACACACACACCCCCTCCCCCCTCCCCCCTCCCTCCCTTGCCATGGTCACTGCTGCTGCACATGCCTGCCACGTACACCTCAGCCTCATTAGGGATGCACCCTCTGCGTGCTGATGGCACGGGGAACAAGAGCGAACGCAAGGATGGCAAGCAGGAGCCATGGTCAGACAAATGCCATGCCATGAAACAGAGATGCGTATCATAAGGTCCTTGCCCCGCAGACAACACAAGGTCCTTCCCATTCTATTGCCTCAATAAATTCCCCCATATCCATGCACCTTACCATCCACCACACTCAGCTACCGCCCACGCGCCTGCAGCTCTGCCTCGGCGTCCCTTCTCTTCGCCACCTCCCTCTCCACCTCTCCCTTCAGGCGCTCCACCTCCTGCTGCAGTCGGTCCCTCTCCGCTGCCACTCCCCGTAGCGCCACCTCCCTGCTCTGCACCTCGCCCCTCTCCACATGCAGCGCCCGCTCCACCTCCTGGTGCCATGCAGCCGACAGGAGGGGAAGGGCAAGGAAGGCGAGACCAGTGACGAGGAGGGAGGACACGGAAAGAGAGTGGGTCTACTAAGATGGCCAAAAATTGGATATTGGATCCGGCAAATGTACAGCAGCTTGCTCTATAGCCGCTGCCAACAATTCGCCTTGACCGCAGTGAATGAGGAACATTAGACGGTTACCTAGAGCCAGAGCAATACAACGCAGGCACTCAAAGACCACAGGATGGGATGGACAGGGAGGAATCGGAAGGTGATTCATGCTTACCTCCAGGCGCCTCTTCTTTGCAGCATGCGGTGCAGAGGGCACGGCAAGGACCCTTCCCCCCTCCGCAGCACCAGGCACCGTCACTGTCACCAACCTCCCGTCCACTCTCTCTGCACCAGCACCATCACCGTCACCACCACAATCGGCAGTGCCAGCAGCAGCAGCATGCGGCGCAAGCGGCATGGCAGGTGGCACAGGTTCTTGTGGCAGCGGTGTGCGGGGGGTGGTGAGCCAGTGCGCTACCACCTGCTCCTCGTCGTCGTACGACTGCAGCATGCAGCGCAGTGAGTCCCTCTCCCGCACCACCACTGCCATCTGCACTCATGGGGACGAATCGGTGGTCGTGTTGGCATAAGCGCATGTGCATGCGGGGTTGGGAGAGTGAAACCAGTGAGTGGCCCAAGGGAGGCCTATGTCACTTGTAAGCGAGAAGGGTGAGCGGGCTGGGTCAACCGCAGGGAAGAGGACCAATGAGGCGTGAAGAGAGCGACGGGGGTGGGAAAACGGGGGATAGGGAGAGGGAAGGGGAGGCGGGGGGAGGGGTATGGGGCAGGGCGGGCAGGGGTGCATGGGGCGCACCTCGGAGTCCTTGCCATCCAGCTGCCCCTGCAACTGCACCAGCTGCCGCCTCGCATCGCTCTCCCCTGCCCTCGCCTCCTGCGCTGCCCTCTCTGCTGCTGCCACCGCTGCTCTCAGCGGCACCACCTGCGCTGCTGCCTCGCCCGCCTCTGCCATCGCACACAGCGCCGCACTGCCATATGCACAAGGGGGAAGTGGAAGAACGTTTGGGGGATGGGAAAGTCAGGCATGGACTGGAAGAGAAATCAACACAGGATGTTGCAGGACCTGCTGCATGGTTCCACGGGTCACAACAAAGGTGGCACAACTTGAATGTGAACCAGAGAAGGCAGCGGCATCGCATGAGTGATACCTCTGCAGCTTCCCAATGGCAGCAACCACATCTTCAGGCCCATATTCCCTGCCTCCCCCCGTCCCCTCACCACCACCGCCTCCACTCCCTGCTACCTCATCTGCTCCCTGCCCCGCCACAGCCACTCCTTCCCGTGCCTCCTCTGCGCCCTCCGCCTTGGTCCCCCTGGTCCCATGGGGAACCAGGGCAGAGGCGGCGAGGTGAAGGGCGGGCGAGTGCAGCAGGGTGCGCCAGCGCTGCAGGTCGCGCTGAGCCTGCCTGAGCTGCACTGCCATGTCTGCTGCCGCTGCTGCTGCCGCCTCTGCTGCATCCGCCCTGGCTCGCTCCACCAGCACCTCCTGCTGCAACACGTGCCACCGCTGCCGCCCCTCCTGCTGCCTCTCCGCCTTGCTCACCTGCTCCACCTGCACAGTGGATTGCGGGAGAGAGAAACAGCGGTGCACCAATAAAACAACGTGAGTCAACTCAACAGTCTCTGCGCTGACCACCTGCTCCAGGCCCACGGATGATGGAGGGAGAGAAACAGATGGGGAGGGACGCAACAACCTTGCCAACAAAATTCTCAATGCAGAAATTTAGAATGGGACCATCGTCGTTCCCTCACCCTCATCCCTTCCCACCACTCTCCTCCCCTTTCTTTCTCAGTTCACCCCACATGCTCCTTGCCCATCATCCCTCCTTCCCCTCCTCCCCTTTCCCCCCCACAGCACCAGTCGGCGGTTGTCCTCTTGCAGGCGGGCCAGCAGCGCATGGGCCTCCACAGCCGAGGTCGACTTCCCCAGCCCGCCCTCGCCCCTCACACGCTCCAACTCACACCTCACATCCGCCGCCTCCCTCACCGCCTGCCACACACACACAGGTAGCCCACGGGAGAGCGGGCCGGTAGGAGGGGCGGAAAAGTGGTACGTCGAACCTATGCGTTTGAATACGTTTACATTGACTTGAGCATGCTCCAGGCTATGTCATGCATGAGATCATTCATATCCCCTCACACCAGGAGCATCACCAAGCAGCAATCGAGCATGCTG
Source organism: Closterium sp. Yama58-4 (assembly GCA_947470075.1). NCBI lineage: Eukaryota > Viridiplantae > Streptophyta > Zygnematophyceae > Desmidiales > Closteriaceae > Closterium > Closterium sp. Yama58-4. The sequence goes on from CANIUD010000140.1 coordinate 180,854, forward strand.
CACGCACCTCAGCATGCTGCGCCCTGAGAGCATCTGCCTCGTCCTCCAGTGACTCCATCTCCACCCCCATCGCCTCCATGCGACTCACTCCCATGCGCACCTGGTGCTCCACACAGGGGGAGGTGGGAAAGGCGAGGGAAGGGGAGGAAGGCACGCCACAACGCAAAGACGCAGGTGAAGGGTGGAAAAGGGAGAGCGCAGGGCAAGGTGCAAAGCTGTGAAGCGCTTCATACTGTGTGCAAGCATTTCTATTAGCATCTCACAAAGCGCACTTCACCACAGCATTCCACTGCTTGCCTCATTCGCCCTTGCTAGTTACTACAACCCCCATGCCCATACAGCTTGCACCCAAGCACCCCACCTCAGCCTCCAGTCGCGCTATCTCCCCCTCCATGTGTGCGCGCACCCCCGCCACCTCCCGCTCCCGTGCCGCCTGCACCGCGCGCACCTCCTCCTCCGCCCTCGCATGCCTTGCCTCCGCTGCTACCGCCCGCGCCTCTGCTGCTGCTGCTCTCGCCTCAGCCTCTGTGCTCCGCTTCGTGAGGTGCAACACTTGCAGCTAGGAGGAGGAGGTAGTGAAAGGGAGGCGAAGAACGGGGGACAGGTGGAGACATGTTGGGGTTGACACAGAACGGTGCAACTGACAAGCCCGGGAACGGCGTAGAGGAGTTATGCGGATAATATCTAAGCCCCCCTATGCTGGACATTGCGTGGTCCATTCACCTCGAGCTCATGGCACCGCTTCATCTGCACTCGGATGCTCTCCTCCGCCCTCTCTGCTGCGCGCCTCCTCTGCTCCTCCCTCTCCTTGCCGCTCTCCCTCACCGCCACCGCCTCTCGCTCCAGAGATGCCACCTGCTGCTGCAGCCGCGCACACTGCTCCTCTGGTGCTCCAGGCCACGCAGCACACATGGGGGGCAGCCACAGCAACAGGAAGGACAGAAGTGGACATGGGACAAAACAAAGAGAAGTGAGTGACGGAAATATGTGTGACACGAGGAGGGGAGGCTGATGTCATGGAAGCAAGGAAAAGCAGGCAAGGGAGGGCGCAGCGGCACTAGGAGTTATGGAAAGAGCATGCGATGCGATGTGGATGCAGGAGCGGAAGATAGGTTTGAAGAGGTGGGTGGGCGGTGGGATACCGGCAGCAGTGAGGGCAGCTGCAGTGTGGTGGTGGGTGCGGGTGAAATCTGCAAGCTGCTTCTCCACACGCGCCGTGTGAGCCATGAACTCCGCCTTCACCTGCCATGCCATGCCATGCCATGCCACACACCCACACCCAACACGAGCAGGAGAAGAGGGCTTTGGTGACATGATTGCTAGTAGTGTATCTGCTGCACACAGAAGTAACCCCCTGCCACGGCCATGAACGGATGGATGGTGATCCACATGCATTACCATGTTCCTGCACTTGTACGTGCACCGCATCCCATCCCACTCCCTCCAATCAAACGCCTCCTCCTCCGCCCTCTCCTCCTCCTCTCTCCTCCTCTTCCCCACCACCCCACCTCCTCCCCTTACACCAAGCGCCTCACCACCCCTCCACCTGCCCATCACCGCCAGCGCCCCTACTCTCCCATCCTCCTCGTCCTCGCCTCCCTCCTCGCCACCGGACAGGGGCAGCAGGGGCACGGCACACGATGCCAAGGCTAAGCGCTGCCTCCGCCCGCGCCACTCACCCATCCCATCCGCACCTCCCTCGCCTCCCCACTCCAGGCGCCCCCTGCCCCTCGCCCCTGCCGCCTGCGGCGCCAGCCCTGCCAGCACGGCTGCTGCTGCCCTGCTGCGCTCACTCCACCTGCATGGCACTGCACCCGCCCCTGCCACTGCTGCCCGCCCTGCCTGCTGCGATGGGGCGCCCCTGTGGCCTCGCCACCGCACCCGCAGACCAGAAAGACTCGCCTCTGCCTCTGCTGCTGATGCTCCTGCTCCTTCTGTTGATACTGCTCCTGTTTCTCCTGCCGCTGCTGCCAGAATGGCAGGGGCCTTGCCTGGCAAGCCGTGGCCATCAGCAGCCACTGATTCAGGTGCGCCCCCCACACCAGAGCCACCCGCCTCAGCACCAGAGGCACCTGCTTTGACACCGTCTTCCAGGGATTCACCGGGCGCCAGGGAAGCAGCAGCAGCAGCAGCAGCAGCAGCAGTGAGAGCAGCAGACTCGTCACCACCACGTGCCGCCACTGGCACTGCTGCGACTGCCGCTGCTGCCGCTGGCGCTGCCGCTTCGGCCAGCACTAGTGCCTCGCCCCCACCTGCCGCACCATCCCACGCTGCCATCTGCTCGTCACCACCCCACCCATCCTCACCACCGCCCTCCACACCCTCCAACTCCTCCACCGCTGCTGCTCCTTCCCCACTCATGCGTACCAACCCTGCCTCGTCTCCCCCTTGCGCCCCCCCTTCCCCATCTCCGCCACTCCCCCTCGCCATCTCCCCCAGAAACTCCTCAAACCCTGCCCCCTCCGCGTCCCCAACATCACTACCCCACGCGCCATCCACCTCCATGCCCCCCTCGCCACCCATCCCCCCTGCTGCCTCCACGCCTTCTGCCCCTCCCTGCCCTTCCCCCTCTCCTGCACTCTCCTCCTCCTCGTCCTCCCCTTCCTCCTCACCAGGCTCCATTATTCTCACGCTCACTTCCCTCACCCCATCACACACACCCTCCGCTCTCTGCCCGCCCTCGCCCTCCTCGCCCTCCTCGTCCTCGTCATCATCCAGGTCAATATGCACGGCTTGCCTGCTCGCTCCCCTCCCCACGCCCGCCCTGTCCCCTGATACAACATAACACCCCCCGCGCCCCCCCCATTGCTCCTCCTCGCCTTCCTCCGCCTCCCCTTCGCCACCTCCCTCCTCCTCCTCGTCTTCCTCCTCCTCCTCACCTCCGCCCCTCCCCTCCGCCTCTTGCACCTCATCATCCTCCTCCCCCTCGCCTTCGCCTCCCCCGTACGCCTCTCCTTCCTCGTACCCCTCGCTCTCACCCTCCTCCCCCTCCTCGTGCTCCACCTCCTCTCCTTCTTCTTCGCCCTCCCCCCCTCCATCGGACCCGTCCTCTTCCTCCTCCTCTCCTACCCAGTCCCGGTCATCGTCTGATTCATCCTCCCCCTCCGCCTCCTCCCCCTCCCCTCCCGCCGCTCGCTCCCTTTCCCCCCACCTGCCTTGCTCCGCCTCTCCCTCCCCTTGCGCCACCCCCGCTTCCTCCTCCCCGCTGCTCTCTCCCGCTTCGCCCCCCCGCCCCCCTCTCGCCGCGCGCACTCCTCCCTCCCGTCGCGCGTCTCTCTCCTCGTCCACGCCCCCATCGTCCTCCTCTCCTCCGCCCACCACCTCCCCTTCCTCTCCCCCGTCGTCCCCGTCCATTCCCCCCTCGATCACATCCCCCCCGCCCGCTCCCCCGCCCCCGCTTCCCTCAGCGCCACCGCCATCATCGTCCGCGCCTCCCCCCATCTCCTGATCATTGTCGTCCGCCTCCCCCTGTTCCACCCACCTGTCTTCCCCCTCCCCTTCCCGCTCCGCGTCTCCTTCCGCCTCCGCCCCCGGCCCCCATCGATCCGCTCCGCCATCATCTCCCCCGTAGTAACCATCCTCCACCTCCGCCTCGCCGTGATCCCCGCCGAAATCTCCGCCGTTCCCGCCTCCCCCCGCAGCAGCGCCACGCGCGCGGTGCCGGTCGTCGCGGTCCGGTTCATGCGACTCCAGCTCCCCCGCAGCCACGCCCTCCCAATCCCCGCCCCCCGCGCCCCTCTCGTGGTACGCCATGCCTGCGCCCTCGCCGTCGTCCTCCTCTTCCTCCCCGCCGCCCGCCGCGCGCCGATCGGGGGAGTCCGCGGGGTCGCCCTCGTCCACCCCGCCGCTGTCCTCCCCCGCGTGCGCCGCCGTCAGGCGGATGTAATCGGGCGCGCCCGATTCCGCGCCGTCGCCGCTGCCGCCGCCTTGCAAAGCTCCGCCGCCCTCTCCTCCGCCATCGCCGCCGTCCGGAGGAGAATCCTCGCGGGGAACCGGCCGATCCGAGGATCCTGCGCCGCCCGCCGCCATGTGCGGTGGTAACGAGAGCGGAAGCAGGACGGCACGGACGGGGTTGCGGTGGTGATTAGCAACGCTTAACCCAGTAATCGCCTTGCAACGCCTCCTTTTAGCTGCGAGTTCAGCGACTAGAAGACGCAACTTGCTGAGTGACGACTAGTTCATCTGAATTGCAACTATGGTATCTATCCCTCGTGGTTTGGCTCGGGATATTCGTTGTGAGGATTTCAGATCGACCTGAATTCCCGCTGTGTGCAAAAACATGGGGAACTAGGAGCAAAATAAGCCTGTATCGAATATTCTTTAGATGCCTAGTTTTATGCGCAGTTCACAGAACCTAATAAAACAATTGCAATAATGAAACCTGCACTAGAAGGCACCCAACTAAAAGTCTGCCAAACAATGGGAGGCACAATTGCATCTACACTAATGAGGGGCCCAATGCATTCAGCCAATTTTGCCACGAAGGCCGTGGCATTATTACACTCCCACCACGCTGTGGCCGCCGACATTCCATAGCAGATCTATTGAAAGGCATCCTAGTGTTCCTAACTAATAGCACGCCCAGCCACCATGCAGGGTAGTTTTGAGAAAAAATCAAAATTACCCTGCATTATTGCGCGGAGTGGAATGTGAAGGGGCGCAAATGGCATGGAAGCTAGGCCGCCTGGGGAGGGAGGGCATGAAGGCACCATGGCACGCATGCTGGCATGGTGCAGAGCGGCGACATGGCAGGTGCTACAACGAATGGAATGGCAGGGTGCGAGGATGGCGTGGGGATGAGAGGGTGAGACCGAGTGTGGCCCTGCCAGCCATGGTGCAGGAAGAGCCGCTTCACTGCGTGAGTGCAGTTTGCACCCTGGCGTGCCGTGCAGCCCAGGCAGTGCGAGCAGTGCAGGTTGGGCAGGCAGCAGGACGCGAAGGGAGATGATGAGGGCGAGGATGGCAGTGGGGTGTGAGCAGCAGGGGTGTGGGTGTGGCGGTTGTCACTTCTTAGCGAACTCCCATGGCTTGACCACGACTATTATGATGACCACTATGATCACGATCACTAGGATGATGCCACAGCATATCCACTGCCATGCACAGACGAGGGAGGGGTGTGGGAAAGGGGTCAGACTGAGGGACCAGCAGAGCTGCTACATCACCTAGCATCCACATACAGAGAGGGGGAGGGAAGGGAGAAGGGTGGAGGAACAAGGGTCCACGGACGAGGAAAGGGAAGGGGAGGAGGGTAGTGGGAGAGGGGTTTGGGAGGTGAGGAGGGCCGGAGCAGGGCGGCAGGGCGGCAGGGCAGGTTACCTTGCGTGTGTTGAGCTGGGTCTTGCGCGCCTCCACGAGCTGCTTGGTGCCGTGCTGCACGTGGTCCACGGCCTGCCCCACCTGCACCTCTATGTTGTCCAACAACTCGCCCTGTGACTCCACCAACACCGCCATGTCCATGAATATCTGCAGCAGGTCATGTGTATATGTACATGCACCCACACACGCACATGCATATGCACACACGCACGCACATGCACACATGCGCATGCATATACACGCACACTCATGCACGCATGCACGCACATACATACATGGACTCTCATGCAACCACGCATCACACATGCATGCAACCACACCCACAGTGGGAGAGGGGAACGCGAGGAGGAACAGAAAGGGAACGTGGTGGGGAAGAGGGGGGGTGGGGGAGAGGGGAAACAGGACTGTCAGAAGGAGAGAGGAGCATGGAGGAGAAAAGGATAAAAGGAAATCATGTATGAAGAAGCATGTAAGTACAAAAAACAAAACGAGGAAGAAACGGTGAGAATGGCGGCAGGCGGGGAGGTGTGGAGTGGGAGTGAGAAACACAATGGCGGCAGAGGGAGGAGAAAGAAAGAGGGGGTGGGCTGGCAACGAGAAGAAAGAGTAAGAGAGGAACAAGCGGAGGAAAGGAAGGAGGAAATGCGTGGGGCATGGGGCCGGGCGGGGAGCGGAGAGCACCTGGTGCAGCTCGAGCAGCTGCTTCTCAATGTCCTGCACTGCGCTGTGCCGCTCCTGGATCTCCGCTAGCGTGTCCATCAGCTGCTGTGCGTACACGGGGGACAGTGGGGCAGAGGGAAGCGGAACAGAGAAGTTACCGAAGTGAACTGTGAGGTGCCTTAAGACACACGGCACGGCGCTGTGCTGCTGCTGCTGCTGCTGCTGCACGCGAGGGCAGGGCGCACAGGCATGGGGTGGTGAGGTCACAGGTGCCAGCAGCAGCACGCAGGCGGGAATGCCCAGAAAGGCGTGTCGCTGTGAGCAAAGGCTGAGTGGTAAAGGTGGCGGTGCGAGCAGAGAGGGGGGCAGCGGAGCGTGGGCATGAGAGGTGTGCGCACCTGGCCGCGGCCCTGCTCCTGAATGGCCTTCTGGAAGATGGACTCGCTGTCACCCGTCTCTATCAGCGTGTCTATGGTCTGCCATGCCACCACCACACCACACGCAGGGCCGGGTGGGGGGGGGGGGGCGGGGAGGGACGGGCGAGAGGTGCAGGCATGAGGGTGAAGAAGAAGGGAGGGTGGAGAGGGGGGCGGGCACAGAGAGCTGCGGCAGGGGAAGTGATTGCGCCAGGGTGAGCGGAGCAGCAGCGAAGGAATGAAGCAGAGGAGCAGGCATACAACTGATGGGCGGGCAAAGAGGAAAAGAAGAGGCGACAAGGGGGAAGGTGGGTGGGGCGTGCATGGAGGAGAGGAGGGCAGGGAGGGAGAATACCTCCGAGTCAGCGCGCTTGCCAGTCACTGCAGCACAGCATGTGGCAGAGAGGAGGAGACGAGGGCACAGCACAGCACAGCACAGCACAGCACAGGAAGAGACACAGTAAGAGAACGGAGAAGATATCATGTAGTCACAATGCGAATGCGGCATCTGCTGCACTGCTGACAGCAAAAAGCGCGTCACACAACACAACATGGCCATCCACCCTTCCTTTCTTCCTTGCACCCTGCTGCTGCCACCGACCCCCTCTGCCTCCTCCACCCCCCTTGCCCCCTCAACCACCAAGCCCCAGGCCCAACGGGCATGGAGTGGAGGGGAGAGGAGAGGCGGGGCGGCAGTGCATGTGGGTGGGTGAGCTGACCTGTGTAGTAGCGGCGCTCCACCACCTCCCGATACTCGCTCTGGAACTTGCTGCGCAGGTCCTGATGTGTGTGCACGTAGGGGAATGCACAGGGGCATGCACACATGGGTTCACGGCGAGTGAAGGGGAGAGGGAAGGGCGGGGGAGAGGGGCGCGAGGGGCAGGGAGAGGGGAGAGGCGGGAAGAGGAAGGAAGAGGCGGGAGGGATTGAGTTAAGAGGTAGGGCGGTCACGGGGATGGAAGAGGAGGGCAAGGCAGGCAGGGGCAGTGGGAGGATGTGCGTGGGTGGTGGAAGGGGGCATGATGGGAGCATGGCTCATAGTGCTAGATTACAATCGATAGGCACAGAGGGGTAGGGGCGGCATGAGCACCACACAGAACAACGTGCAGATGGGATGGGGTGTGGGAGCACAAGAGGTGTGAGAAAAGACAGAGCTGAGGGGCGGGCGAGCAAAGGGGCAGTGTTGGATAGGAGTGCTGCGTGCAGGCGGTTGCTTAAGAAGCGCCCGCAGAATGGCAGTGGCATGGCATGCACATGCAGTGAGGGCGGGGCGGAGGGCAGTGGTCACCTGGAACTCGTTCATGAGCTCCTTGAGCTTCCTCTTCATCGTCCTGCATTCACGCCATGCACGCATGCACCCATCCCATGCACCCATGCACCGCTAAGACCACCCATGTGTACGCATGCACGCCACGAGCGTGCATTTCCCACACTCAACCCAACACAACCCAACATCCAGCCCTCATTCACTGTACGCGCCATCAGTCAACCCGTGCCCCACCCACCCACCCACACCCCACAAGGCACACGCGGGGAAAGCGAGAGCGAACAACACACGCGTGTGAGGGAGCATGAGCATGGTTGAGCAGGAAATGAGAGCACGGCATGGGCAGGCTGTGGTGTGGGTGTGGTGGCATGCACAAGCGCCTGAGTGAGTGGCTCGCCATGATAACAAGGGCGGCAGGCAGGCATGGGAGCAACCATGCAGCTGTGGGTGTATGCACGACAGCGTGGCGGTGGAGGCAGATTGAGCACATTGAAGAGAGGGAGGAGAAGGGGAGGCATGGGGAGGCAGCCATGGGAGTGCAACGAGAGTGAGAAGATGAAGGTCGAGAGAGATGGTAAGAATGAGATTCAGAAGTGGTGGTGGGACCCCAACACCCGGAGGGGGAGAGCGAGACAGTGGTGGGGGGGAGGGTGTGGGGTAAGGGGCAGTGGCGGTGGGGCACGCACGTGGTGATGGACATGCGAGTGCGGTCCGTGCCCGTGCCCTCCTCACACCCTGGCGTCTTCCTGCTCTCCAAGTTCTGCCATGCCATGCCATGCCATGCCATGCCATGCCACGCCATGCCATGCCATGCCATGCCACGCCATGCCATGCCATGCCATGCCACGCCATGCCATGCCATGCCATGCCATGCCATCCCACCTCATCCCATGCCATGCCATGCGGTGCCAATAACCCCAGGCCATTGCGATTCCAACGTTTCAAGAATGACATGGGCAGAGAGGGAGGTGGGTTGGTTGGGAAACAGGTGCAATGAAAGGGGGCAGGTGCGCGCGGTAGGGAAGACGATGATAGCAGGGCGGCAGGACAGCAGGGTGGCATGGCAGGGCGGCGGGACAGGGCGGCAGAGGGCAGGGCGGCAGGGGACTGACCGCTCGGTCGAGGGCTTCGATCTGGCGCTTGATGGCCTGCGCCACCTTGAGCACGTCGTCTATGTCCGCCTCCATGCGCTCCTTCAACGCTGCCCCATGCACCAAGGGGGGGGGGGGAGGGCGTGCAGGGGAAGGGAGGGGTGGACAGCAGGGGAGGAGAGAAGGAAGGGGCGGGGGAAGGATTGGGGGGGAAAGGGTGGGAGGGGAAGGAAGTGGGTGGTATGAAGGAAGTGGAAGGCAAGGCGGAGAGGGGCAAAGAGGAGGGGAATGATGAGTGGGGAGGCGAGCGAAGGGTGGAGAATAAGGCTGGGCAGAAGCAAAAGAGAGGTGGGAGAGGGGACGGGCCGACACCGTGAGACGTGGCTTGGAGGCAGAAAAATGCGGCTGTGGAGTGGGAGGGTGGCGGGAGGGGACGGGGAGGGAGGGGATAGAGCGAGAGTGCAAGCGAGTGCAAGGAAGGGAGACGGCAGCGCACCTTTCATGGCTGGCGCTCGCGTTACTAGCTTGCTCTCCTCGTTCGCCTCCTGCTCGCACTCACACATCGCACACACCACATGCCACACACCACACGCCACACACCACACGCCACACACCACACGCCACACACCACACGCCACACACCACACGCCACGCGCCACACGCCACGCGCCACGCGCACAAGGCAGCACGAGCACAGAACACACCCACGGGGTCAGAGAAAATCAACGGCATGCACGCATTGCGCGTGGCGACGGCGCGCAAGTGCAATGCAGACACCGCAGGCGCGAGAGGCGGCGGGAGGCGGAGGCGGAGGCGGAAGCGGCGCGGCACAGACCTGCAAGCTGTGAAGGCGGTGTCGGATGTGCTCCATGTTGTTCTTGATGTCGTTCACCTGCTCGCACACACGCACACACCACGCACGGCGCTCAGATCGGCGCGCGCCCGTGACAAGGGACTGACACGCGCAGAGCGAAACGAGACGGGAGGAAACAAGCGGAGGAGAAAAAAGCGAGGCGAGACGAGGCAAGGCGAGGGCAGAGGCAGCGGGGGCGGCGGCGGCGGGCGCACCTCGTCGAAGAAGAGCTGCATCTTGGGGTCCGTGCCGCCGCCCTCCATGAGCCCCGTCTCCATGTCCATCTCCTCCTGCTCCGGCACCTCGCCATACCGCGGCGACGGCACGTCCTGCCACCACACACACGCAATCACGCACGAGCTCGTCAGGTCAGCCCGACGCCCGCACGCACGCGAGTGGCGTCACCGCGTCGGTGCGAGGGTTCAGACAGAGCGCACGCAGCGCTCCTGATACCCACCCCTAATAAGTCGTTCATCCTCGCCCTGCTCGATGCGCGCAACGCTCTGATCAAACGGCTCGCAGGCAGTGTCCTGACGCGGAGAGGCTCTTAGTCGTGTGGGGTGAGTATGCGGGGTGAGGTTGGTGCATGCCTTACCAGTGGACTCTAGCGAACGAGGGGTTTCGTCACCACCCAGCACAGATAATCTATCTGAAATGCATCGCACCGCACTGCACATTCAGGGAGGGGACAGGCTTATAAGTAACCCGATTTTCGCAAAGTTCTGTCGCCCCCCCCAACAGATAGCAAAGCCCGATGAGGATATCCAAGCCATATTTCTGCCCAACCGCCCAACATAATACGGCATCTTCAATTTGGGTTCTCTCAAAAACGTCTTTGTGACTCAATCAAATGAGGCTTGTGGGGATTTGCAGTGAATCTGCCAATAATATAAGACATTTCTGTAAATTGCGACGTACAGAACCTTGATTGGACCATCCAGTCCAATGTGAAAGTTCGTCGTAGCGCATCCCCCTTATAAAACGCATTGACAGGTGCTCGCGCGAGCCTATGGCCACAAGTCGAAGCCACAGACGACACGCCCTCGTCGTCATCGCCTTTTCGCCGTGCACCATGCCTTCGCAAGCACTATCCGCCCACTTTCGCCCACTCTCGCAGCCCCATTGAACTTCGCGTATCCTGCTCTGTGCCCATCCAAAAGTTATGTTCGTCGCATCGCATCGCATCGCATCGCATGGGTGCGGTGGAGTGGAGTTGGTTGAAAGGTTGTCGTTTGGAAACGGGGGAACGAGGCACATGGGGGAATTTGTGCCCAGCAAGCTGGAGCCCCCCCCGACTGCTTTGTCCCCCCCAGTGCCCCTGAAGCTTCACCTCAGAATCACACCACCCACCCACCATCTACTACTCCTTGCTCCATTGCCTGCCACTGACCCCGAAAAGGGTAAATCCCGTGGGACAAACCTCGCCACTGCTCCTAAATAGCCTTCTATGCTTGAGACCGTCGCAGCTGGCCCACGAGCCTGCCTGTACAGTTTGACTATTCACCGCACGCGCAACAGGACAAATGCAGCAATTCACCCAGTTGCGCAACCCCACCCACCGTGCCTTCCCTTCCTCGCTCTCTTCGAAATTCTCGCTTTTGTTTTCTGTAAACGCTGTAGGTTAGTTCTCAGGAGCTTGCTCGCCGAGCCTCGCAACTGAGCAGTCAGGCCGAGCCATAGCAAGGACTGTAGCCGCTACACGAGCCGCCACCAATCGCAGCACCATGCAAGACACCGCAGCGGCCGAGGCCGCTGAAGTCGCCCCGCAGCGTTCCGCGGGAACCGCGGAGCCTCCGCATCCGCCCCTCCGCGATCCCGACAAGGCCAAGCACACTGGCAACCACCCACCTCCCGCGGAGCAGCGCCGCGCGCACACCCACCAGCCCGCACACTCCCCCTATCGCGACGCCCCTCCGCCGCCAAACCCGCTGCACCGCGCGTCACAGCCGCCGTCCGCGAGCCCTCTCCGTCCGCCGCGGCCACGTCACCATTGGCGATCCGCGTCAGTCAGCGCGGCGGAAGATATTGCAGCGGCGGCGGCAGCAGCAGCCGATCCCGACGATCACGGCGCCATACGCGCCGAGGATGACGGCGAAATTGCAGTCACGTGCTTCGGCGCGCCCGGCAGTCGCGGGCACGCGTGGCTCGGCGGAAAGGCGTCCGCCGTAAGCGGCGCCCCCGCCGCGGCGCTGGCGCCGTCCGCCTCGAAGCGATGGCGGCGGCTCAGGGAGCAATGGGGGCAGGCGGAGGGGCAGGGGGCGGGGGAGACTGGAGAGGGGGAGGAGGAGGATGAGCGGTCGGGGGCGGGGAGGGAACACACCGCACCGAGCGCTGCGAGCAGCGGGGGTAGCGGGGATGCGGGCGGGGGTGCGAGTGGCGCAGAGGCTGGTGGCGCAGACGCGGGGAAAGCAGCGCTTCCGGAGAAAAAGACAGGGCTGAGGGGCAGAGCGGGGCCGTGGGGTTTCCGCTCCTTGTCCGCCAGCGCCACTTCTACCCCGGCTTCCGAACCTGCCTCTTCCGAAGCTACTTCCGAGGCTGGGCCCGGGGCAGGGGAGAGGGGGGTGGTGATGAACCGACGCAGTGCGGTGGTGATGATGATGCGATCTGTCTCCACCAGCCACGCACGCTCGTCGCCCTCGCCCGCTCTCCCCGACCCCCCTTCGTCCCCCTCCCCATCCTCCTCCTCCGCCTCCTCCTTCCCCACGGTCCCCTCCTCCTCCGCGGCCTCCTCCGTGTCGCTCTCTGCCCCGCGCCTGCCTTATCTCTTCTCACTGGTCAAGCGCCCGTCCTTCACGCGGACCACTGCAAGCCGCGCTGCTGCTGCTGCTGCCAGCAGCGACAGCAGCAGCGGGGAGATCGGCGGCAGCAGTGGCGATGGGGGTGGCGCTGGCGGTAAGGAGGACACCGCGAGCAGAGGAGGGGTGGGTGGGGGGGAAGGAGACCCGCCCGCACCTGACAGCTCGCAGGACGAAGCCCTCTCAGAGGCAGCAGAACGCCACAGTGCTACCACCGCCGCCGCTACCACCACCACTGCCGTTGCCGCTGCTGCTGAGCGCAGCGACAGCAGGGCATGGAGCGGCGAGCTGCAGCGAGGTGCTGCTGGCCCTGCAGCCCTGCTGCGCATGCCCAAGTCCCGCTCTGTCTCCGCCGCCCTGCCCTCCCGCCCTCCCCCCACGCGCCCAGCGCCACACGCAGGGAGGCCGGAAGCAGACATACCAGGTGACCGCAGCACGAGTTCAGAAAGGGGGGAGCGTGGGCAGGGTGGTGTGCGGGGCGAGGAGTCAACAGGCGCGGGTGGCAGGCAGGTGAGAGGGCACCGCTACAGCAAGTCCCTGCAGCACGTGCCTGCACCGCTGCCCCTGTTACACGGTGGGGACGCTGGAGCGGGGGAACGCGGGGCGTCCGCCATGATCAGCAGCGGCGGCGGGGGTGGGGTGAAGCGTGCAGGCAGTGTGGACGGAGGGGGTGGTGGTGTGGCGGCACGGGAGGGTGCGGTGGCGGTGAGGGCGTGGGAGTGGGGTGCAACGGAGGCAGAGCGGTGGTTGGACGTGCACTCGCGCCCGCCTTCCGCTGCCAGTAGTGTCGACCACCCCCTCTCCGCCCACATCTCCCACACGCGCACCCCCTCCCCTGCGCCCACCGCACCAGCTGCCACTCCTCCCGAGCCTGTGCAGCGAATCAGCTCCTTGCCCGGAGCGGCTTTACGGCCAAGATTGGCCAAGCTGCCTGGTTCGGGGTTAGGCTCGGTGGCGAGGGGAGGTGTGGCGCCGCTGGTTGGCGCAGCAAGGATGTTCCGCAGCGCCAGTGAGGGGGGCGCGGGGCAGAGGGGGGAAGGGCGCGCGGAGGGGGCAGGGAGCGGAGCAGCAGGGGGCGCAGGGGCAGCAGTACCGCGGCTGTCACACCTGGGGTCGTTCCGGCAGGGGCTCAGATGGGGAGGGGGCGAGGGCGGGGGGAAGGGCGCAAGGGGGGCGGAGAGAGACGTTGTGAGCAGTGCGTCGGTGGGTCGTGGGACAGGGGAAGCAGGTGAGGGCGCAGCAGGAGGAGGCAGAACGAGTGGAGGTAGTGTGCGGGTGGTTTGCCTTACAGAGGACGTGCAGTCTGCTCGCAATCCTTCTCCCGCCGTTGCCACTGCTGTAGATACGGCAGCGGCAACAGCAGGTGGTGCTGCTGGTGTGGAATCAGCAGGATCAGGCACATGTGCAGGAGACCAAGAGGCGTTGCCTGCAGCAGCAACGGCAGCATGGTCGGCAGGCACAGGAGGTGGTGCTGTGGCGCTGGTGGGGGGAAAGGCTATAGTGCGAGGTTCCATAATCTCGCCTCTGCGCGCACATACCACTGCCACCACTGCCGCTCCTGCCGCTGCTGGGAGTGCCAGCAGCCGCAGCAAGGGAGAGCCACAAGAGAGTGAGCCCCTGGCTTCCTCCCCTCTCCATGCTGCGCCTGACACTCCAGACTCAAATGCGGACAGCCCTGGTCCCGCTGCCAGCGAGCATGGCAGCACGGCCTCTGTGCTTACCCCTCTGGCCCCCGCACAGGTGGTCTTTGTACCCCGCCTGCTGCCACCCACCACCATGAGAACACGCGTGCTGCGCCCTGCACCTCGTGAGGCTGAGGGGGGACGCACTGCGGGGGCTGCACCTGCCGCCACCGCCACCGCCGCTGCTGCTGCTACTGTTGTTGATGCTGCTGCTGCTGCAACTGGCGCTGGCAGTGGGGGTGGGGGTGGCGCTGGCAGTGGGGGTGGGAGGGGCAGGGTGGGGCGGCACAGGCGAGTGGAGTCGGACCCGTGTGTGGGTGCCGTGCTCAGACGCACTGCTGCTGGCCGCTGGGGGCACGCCGCCACCAATAGGAGTGCTGCGCCAGGCGCAGGGGGAACAGGGGCGTCGGTGGATGGAGATGGCGGAGCGGGCGGAAGTGAGGGGGGTATGGCAGCGGAGGGTCCGCCCAAGGCCATGGTTCTGGGCGGGATTGTGATTGAGCGGGGGGGTGGAATGCACAGCACGACCGGCCCTGCTTCTGAGGGGGGTAGCAGTCGGGGGCGGCACCGCGTGGGCAGGGGGACCAGGGGGCTGGGTAGCGGGAGGGATGGAGGGGGAGGGGGAAAGGGAGAGGGGCAGGTAGGGGCGGAGGGTTGGGTGGAGGGGGGTGTGGAGCTTGGGGAAGGGAGTGTGGTGGAGCGCGGGGCGTGGGGCGGCAGAGGGGCGAGGGGAGTGTATGGGATGGATAAGGTGCTAGCGCAGCTGGCACGGCTGGAAGAAGACATGGCTGCCAAGGGTAAACCACCCCGGAAAAACAGCAACCGGAGAGCTGCTTCTGCTGCTGCTGCTGGTGGTGATGCTGGCCGTGGTAATGAGGTTGGGCGTGGCAGGAAGAAGGGAGGTCGAGGGCAGAAGGGAAGGGCACTTGAGAGGATGCGAGGCGATGGCGAAGGCGGTGGCGATGGCAATGGTGCTGTGAAAGCGACGCGCAGTGGACGGCGGGTGGGGCTGCGTGGGGCACGCACTCATGGGCAAGTAGGGATAGGAGAGGGAGGGGCCTTGACGGGAGCAGCAGACGGTAGAGGAGCAGCACAAGGGCGTGGGAGGCCTGCAGCAGCCATTCCTGACTCTGCGCCAGCCCGTGCACTGTCCCCAGGGGCAGAAGGACGTGTCGGGGACGCGGGGGTGTGTCACGGTGACGAGTGGTCAGAGGCGGTATTGGGAGAAAGAGGGCGAGGAAGAGAGGGTGGGAGGAGGGGGGAAGGCGGAGAGAGAGACTTGGAGGTTGCACGGGATAGAGAGATTGGCAGGTCTGGTGGCGGCAGCAAGGGAGGGGAGCAGCGGGCGGCGGAAGGGGTAGTGGAGGAGGATGATGGGGAGGACAGCGAGGCATGGGTGCAGGAGGTGCTGCGGCGCAACAAGGCACGCATGCGCATGGCGGAAAAAAGGGCGATGAAGGGGCACGGTGGAGGGCACGGGGAGGACGCAGAGGAAGGGGTAGACGGAGAGCATGAGGAGAGTGTGAGCTACAGCGAGGAGGAGGAGGCGCAGCACCGCGCAGCAGAGTGGCTGCGGCAGCAGGGCGCGCCTGAGCCGTGGGCGCACGCCCTGAGCCTGCGCCTGCACCGCCTGGGCGGCAGCTGGGAGAGCGAAGATGTGGTGGTGGTCGACCACCGCGGCCGCCCCGTTGCTAGAGGGACCACCGGTGGCCACCGGGGCCACCGGGAGAGAGAGGGGGAGATTGCCGGGGGAGGGTCACGAGGGGTGGGGGGTGTGGGAGGGATGGGCAATGGGGAGAGCAGCGGCGGGGAAGGGAGTGGGGGGGAGCGTGTGGGGGAGGGGGAGGGGCGTGGGAGGAGGTGGAGGGTGGAGTATGAGTACGCGCCGCAGTACGAGCTGCTGCGCATCCTGAGCGGCGGGTTTGCTGTGAGCGATGATGATGCTGCGTCTGTGGCGTCAGGTGCTGTGGATATGATGGTGGTGGACATGGGGGGAGGAGCAGGCATGGGGGAGGGCATGGGTGCGGGTGTGGGGATGGGTTGTGGGGTGGGAGTGGCTACGCCTAAGGGAGTGGGCCTGCTGCGCACTACGAGTGGGCGGTGGGGCAGTGGCGCGCTAGCGGGGAGACTTGGGAGTGGCATCTGGGGGAGTGGGCGCCTTGGGAGTGGGCAGTGGGGGAGCGGACAGTTGGGGAGTGGGCAGTGGGTGGGGCATGAGGTGTGGGGGGATGTGGTTCAGGAAGGGAAGGAGGGAGAGGAGGAGGAGGAGGAGGAGGAGGAGGAGGAGGAGGAGGAGGAGGAGGAGGAGGAGGAGGAGGAGGAGGAGGAGGAGGAGGAGGAGGAGGAGGAGGAGGAGGAAAGGGAGGGAGAGGAGGAAGGAAAGGGGGCACAAGAAGGGAGTGCGGAGGATGCGGGCATGGCAGTGGGTGGTGGAGGGAGAGCAGCAGAGCGAGCTTGCAGTGACTACCATCATGACGGCATCCTGGCTTCCAGACAGCAGCTGCTGCAAGGCCAGCAGCACCAGCAGCCGCAGCGGCAGCGACCGTGGCGCAGGCAGAGAGGGAGCAACCAGGGGCAGGGGCAGGGGCAGGAGGAGCAGGAGGAGGGTGCAGGCACAAGTGGGGATGGACAGGACGGCAAGGGGGAGCGCGGCGGGGAGATAGTGGGAACAGTGGGAGCGGGAGGAGAAGAACGCGAAACGTGGTGGTCTGGGGGAGAGGGAGGGGACTGGGAGGTGGGGAGCGATGGAAAGGTGACCAAGCAGCCGCCGCAGCGGCGGCAGCAGGAGGAGGAAGAGGAAGGAGCGGAGTGGGCGGTGGGTGCTGAGGGGTGCATGGATGGGGAGAGTGTGTGTGGGTCGCTGCTGTGTGAGGACGGCAGCAGCTGCAGAAGCGGCGGCGAGGTGCAGGGCAGCTGGCGTGCAGCAGCGATGGAGTGCATGCCCGACCTGGGTGACTCTCCGCTCATGCCTGCCTCTGCACCTCGTGCTGCTCCTGATGGAGACAACACAACTTTGCAGCAGCCGCAGCAGCAGGGGCAGCAGCAGGGAGAGGGGCCAAATGGGGAATGGCAGGGCGGGGTGGGGAGTGGAAAGAGCTTCAGGGGATCGGACGAGTCCGAGGAGGGGGGGAGCCCTGAGGGGGCGAGCAGGAGTGGCACGGGTGGCAGCACGGGCAGCACGGGTAGCTGTGTGGTGTGGTCTGTAGGTAGTCGGCACCAACGGGGGTTCCCCCTGTGGGAGGACGCCTCACCTAGGCCCTCAGAGTGTGTAGGGGAGGGGATTGTAGGTGTAGAGGAGGTGGAGGGTGGGTATGGAGAAAGGATGCATGATTTGGAGGCTCATTTGGGAAGAAATGGGCGGTTGTGTGCGGTGCAGGTGGTAGAAGACGTGGGTAGTAGGGCGTGGGGGGAGTTTGAGGGGAATGGAGGGGAGAGAGAGGAGAGTGAGTTTGAAGGGAGAGGGGATGAGATTGATGAGGGGGATTTGGGAGGGTGCATAGAGGAGAGCATGATGCTGAGTAAGCAACCCCTTGTTCGCCGTCCGCGGCCTCCTTTCCAATAAGGGCATGGGGAGGGAGCAGTGGGGATACTTTGCATGTTAAAAAGGCAAGAAAATTTTGTACTGCACAGGATCATAGGGCCAGTGTTATTACCGTAGTCAGGGGCCAGTTTGGTTCCCTTTCCCATGCATTTTTTGTAAACAGTGGAAGGTCACACTTTTTGTAAGGTCTCAAAACGACATGCGATGTTACTTTTATCGCCGCCACTTGACACCATAGGAGGACACCTCCCCCCACTTCCACCTTCCTCGCTTTGCCAAACACCACTTGCAATTCTGAATTTCCGCTCTTCCTACACATCTCTGCCTGTTCCCCGTCTCACCTCTGCCCTCACCGCTCGCGTGCTCTTCCTGCTTTCTCCGCGCTTCGCGAACTCTTCCCCTCTCCCCGCATCGCGCGCATCCGGCGCCGTGGTTGCGCCATGCTGGACGATGACGTGTTCGACGACGTGGATGGAGGCGGCGCGGACTTCAGGGAGTGGGACAGGGAGGCGCAGGTTCGCCGCGACAACTTCGTTAAGGTACCCGCGCTCGCACGCTCGCTCTTACTCTCGCACACTCGCACGCTCGCTCTTACTCTCGCACACTCGCACGCTCGCTCTTACTCTCGCACGCTCACACGCTCACACGCTCGCACGGCAAGAAGTCCCATTCGCTGCGGAAGTGTGTGCTGTCAGCGCAAACCCTTCTGCGCGATCGTATCCTGCCGATGCGCTCATCGTACTCTTCCCTTCTCCTCTCGTTCCCCGTCCCTCTTGCCGCTCCCTCCCCGTCCCCGCGGCGCGGCGCGCAGCTGGGGTACCGCGACGGCATAACGGCGGGCAAGGAGGCGGCGGCGCAGGAGGGGTTCAACGCGGGGTTCCGCGAGAGCTGCGCGCACGGCTTCCGCTGGGGGCACGCCAGGGGACTCGCCAGGTGCGGGGCTGTCCTTGCCTTGCCGTGCCACGTCGTGTCACGCCGTGTCGTCCCCTTCTCTCACCTTCCTATTCAGCCTTCGCTCCACCTTCCCCTGACCCGTCTTCTTTCTCCCACCTACCTCACTCGCCCCGCACCTCCCCGCACCTCCCCCCGTGCGTGCTCTCGCTGCACCGCACACGCCCTATGGTTACCACCGCAACACATCGCATGTTCTGTCAACCCCTCCCATGACTCATCCCATCCTCCCCCATCTACTCCCCCCCCCCCATTACCCGCTCCCTCGTCCACCCTCTTTCTCCCCGCCGTCTCCCCCCATGCAGTGTGCTCTCCTCGCTCCCTCCAGACGTGGCATCCCATGTGCGCCTCCCCTCCGCGCCCCGCCACTGCATGGCGCAGCTTGCCCGCGCCATGGCGCTGCAGGGGGGGGACTTGGCGGGGCCAGAGGGGCAGAGGGCGGAGCGGGGTGGGGAAGCGGGAGGAGGAGGGGGGGGCAGTGAGGGCGGCGTGGGCAGTGCAGAGGCGGGGGCGCGAGCAGAGGAAGAAAGCGCTCGTGTGGTTACAGCTGCCCTGGCTGCTGTTACTGTGGGGACTGAGGAAGAGGAAGGAGAGGGGCGCGGGCCAAGTGGAGGAGAGGGTGGCAGCACGGAGCAAGGGGGTGGTGCAAGTGGGCCCTCAGGCGCACCAGGTGCAGCACAGGGCGGGGCCTGTGTTGGGTCCAGTGGCACTGCTGCTGTGAATTGCTGCGGTGGCGGTGTGTGTGGCAGTGGTACTGGCAGTGGCGGTGGTAATGGCAGTAGTAATGACAATGGCAGTGGGTGTGGGTGCGGCAATGGGCCATGTGAAGCAGGGGCGCATGCCTCGTGTGCCTGCCAGCGCGCGTCTGGAGGCGACTGTGGTGGAACCGCTGTTGCTGACAGTGCAGCAGACGGTGCTGCATCGGTTGAGCATTTCTCACATGGGCTCGTGGCGGATGGGGCAGAAAGGACGAGCGTGGCAGGGGAGGAAGACGAGAGTGTGTTGCATGGCGACAGTCTGGATGCTTTAAGTGCAGGAGGTCAGGGTGGAGAAAGACGGATAATGGATGGAGAAGCGGGGGACAGGGTTGATGCAGTCGCGTCTGATTCAGTCTCAAGCGATGCAGCCACTCCTGGTCGGACCATGCAAGGGGAGTGCCACCTTGCAACAGCAATGCAGCTGGTGAGCAGCCTGCATGCATCCATGCATGCACCCGCACACCCCGTTGCTGCTGCCGCAGGTGATGTGGGGAATGCTGCTGCAGCTGTGAGTGGTGACGCATCTGTGCCAGCTGGCAGCATGGCACAGGCTGGCAGGGAGAGCGGAGCAGCTGAACAGGCGGAGCGAATAACTCTGTGGAGGATGGTGGGGGAAGGGGTTGTTGTGGTGGAAGGGGTCAAGGTGGGTGGGGATGTGGCGGAGGGTGGATTGGCGGGGGCGACGGCAGCGTCAGTGGTGCAAGGTGTGCACGCCTCTGTGGTGGCAGGAGTGGCAGCACTGCTGGGGGATGATGAAGGGAGAGTGCCGGAAGGGTGGACAGACATTTTAGATGGTTGACTATAGGGGTGACATTATTTCGTAATAGATGTTCCTTACTTCAGAATGCCTGCCTGCATGATCAATTGGTTCAATGGGAAATATTATTCCTTTCCTTATTTGAGGCGCTAACACGTTCAAGAAGCGCAACTTTTATATTTGTGAAATGCATCTGCCCATTAATATTTTTAGTGAAGCACGGACCCTGGTTGGCAATTTTGATGCGTGGGTTTGTAAGAAGTATGGAAAAACCCTTTGTGGATGTACTTATCTCAGATATTGCCACGTGACACACATCCGACCTCCGCCAGCGACAAAAGCGTCGCCCAGTAAGAGGCAAGAAGCCAGCGCGCACGGTCCGCGCTGGAAGCCTCCACGGCATGGGCGATGCTCCTCGAGGGTTGCTCCACCAATGCGACGACAGCGACCTCGCCAGCTCAGCTCGGGCGAATCTAGAGTCCCACTTTCTCGCGCCTCGGACGAGTAGGATGCCCTCGGGTCTGGGATGTGCTACTGTACACCGAGGCACACCGTGGCAAAGCACAACGGAAGAGGGTCACGCCTTGGGAATTTCGATGGGTGAATCTGGCAAACACATGAGGACGACAGGCATATAACTCGGAGTGGTCTCAAATATCGGCATTTGCCTCGGACGCAACTGTTTTGACGACGTCCTTAGTTGCGAGATATCTATCTTTCGGGTACGGAAGTCCGTATCCTAGACTCGCCAAGCCTCCAGGCTTCAACTTATCCGCTTCCATTCACTCATTCGCCGCTATGGAGCTCGCTGCCGTCGCCTCCGCGTGCGTCCCGTGCCCCAAGCTCGCCGCGCCCACCCATGCGGCTGCTGCTGCCGGTCACAGATGCCACCCACCTATCAGCTCCTCGTCGATCACAGCCGTCGGCGTTGCGGCTATCCGCGGCAAGAGCACAAGCAGAAGCAGATCCGCGACGCAACGGAACGCCGGTGCAGCGCGAGCCGCCATGGCGCCGACGGAGTACGCGGAGGGAGAGCGAGACACGCCGGAGTGGACGGGCGAGACGACGTTTTCGAGGATGGTGAACGCGGTGATCGGGATCAAGCCGCTGTACGACCTCATGAAGATCGGCGCGCGCCAGGTGCTCATAAGGTGCGGTGCGGCTTACTTGTGCTCGAGATAATGGCAATGCCCAGTGATTGTGATGGTGACATGCGGGTGAAGAGATGGTTCGCTTCAGGACCTCGCGTTCCTCCAAACTTCCTTATCCCCAACGGCATCCCATCCTGTCGCAACGCTAGTGATGGTTTAGCTGTAGCCGATAAGTGACGGCGCCACAGATTTGGGCACTGGGAAAACATGCTTGCTTGTGAAAAGCCCCACTCTTATCTTGGCCAATTCGAGACCTTGCAGAACCTTTTAGATCCTGTATGTCGAGCTAGTTCGCTCTTTCTTATCGTTAGTGTTAGCGCCGTAATGCTGCTGCGGCACTTTCCGGGGGTGGAAGTGGGCGCATGTACTCTCCTCCCGCGCTGTCAGACTCACCCTTCAAGCTCTGCGCTTGTGCTCTTGTGCTGCGTCGCGGCGTCGGACCGGAGAGCCGCTCGATGTCCATGCGTCTCGCCCTTCACGTGTGCCTCAGACGCCGCGGCAAACCAGCCTACGTTATTTCCCCGTTTACTATCCCCCTCTCGTCACTTCGCCGCAACTATCCTCACTTGCCCATTTCGCCCCTCCGTTCCCCATCCTCCCCTTGCCCCTTCTTCCCCACGCCAAATTGCGTCACAAATCCGCTCATCCGTTGTTTTTCCGCGCGGCGCGCGCAGCACGGCGGAGAAGAGCGGCGTGCCGTGGCGCAAGATAGCGGAGGAGCTGCAGCAGTCGCCGGAGCTGGTGGCGGAGAAGGAGGCGCTGGAGAATAAGGACATCGTCTACCCTGAATGTGAGCGCCGCGTACGGCACACGCATCGCGCGAGTCTCATTAGCCAGTCGCGGGGGTGGTTCCGCTGTGTGGTTCGATTAGGTTGAATAGCGCTGAGCGCTCCTCGCTCCCACTCCGCCAGCTGCCGCCAGCTGCCACTCCTCGCCTTGGGAAGTGCAGATGAAGAGAGTGCCAGGCTGATTAATGACCCATAGTCGTCGCTGTAAATAGCTTTCCCCTTCGCCCCGCCCTTCCCAACCACCCTTCATCGCTCACATGCTCCTCGCGCCCTTCCGCTGTGGTGCCCCTCTTCTTCTCCACCCTCCCCGCCCACCCGCCCGCCCTGACGCTCGGCGCGGTGCAGATTACGTGCAGCCCTTCCACGCGTACGATCAAGGCAATCTCTGCTGGGAGGTGAGAGCGCGCGGCCGGCGAAGAGAGGGGAAGGGGTAAAGGGGGGGGGGTGGAAGGGGGAAGGGGGAGAAGGGGATTGTGATGAGGTGGACAAATGGGGAGCAACGTGAATTTAGGGCTGGCAGCAGGAGGGCAATGATGGAAGGGGGTCATAGTTTGGGTAATTTGGGCTTGTAAGCATTGCCCTCACTTCCCTCTCTTTCTGTCACAACGGTCCTACCCCGTGCTCCCCCCACGTCCCCGCACCCCGTCCCCTGCACCCCGCCATCCCGCGCGTGCGCGTTCCCCTAGGCGGCGTACGAGGTGGAGGCGGCGACGCTGTCCATGTGCCGGCGCGCCATCCCGTGGGCGGACTCCGCGGAGGAGGCAGCGCGCATCCTGCGCCTGGGGTGGCTGGACGCCATTCAGGCGCACCACGCGGCGCACGCGGGGGGCGCGCCCGTGCAGGCGGTGCTGGACGTGGGGTGCAGCGTGGGCGTCAGCACGCGCTGGCTCGCCTCCTACTACCCCGAGGCTGACGTCACCGTGAGTAGCGCGCAGGGGTGCTGCTGCAGCAGGGAGTGAGGGGGGTTGAGAGGGCGCTGCAATGCGTGAGGGGGTAAGGGAGCGAGTGATGGAGTGTGTGGGAGGTTCTGATGGAGTGTGTGCTTCTCTCATTCCATGGTGCCTTCATCTGCGTCTCACTTGACCACTGCATCCCTCCTCCTCTCCCTGCTCCTATGACCCACTCCCCACCATCAACACTCACACCACTGCGCTTTCCCCGCCGTCCCACACATCAGGGTCTGGACGCATCTGCATACTTCCTCGCAGTGGCGTCGCTGCGTGCGAAGCAGCAGCAGCAGGACGCGGCAGTGCAGCTGCAGGGGGGCAACCCCGCCAAGCCCATCCGCTGGGTGCACGCCCTCGGAGAGGACACTGACATGCCCTCCAACTCCTTCGACCTCATCTCCTTCGCCTTCGTTGTATGTCTCAGCTCTCCACCACACTCCGCCAGTCCCCACCGCACTCTACTCTACAGCTGCTTGTGGTACTGTGCTGCCTGCACTGCCTCAGCTTCCATACCTCTCTCTCTCTCCCCCATCCAGTGTCTGCCCCATCCAATCCACAGCCACCCTCTCGCCCCTGCTGCTCTTTCAAGCAAGCACCCCCTTCTCCCTCCCATGCCCTCGCTCACACTGTGTCTCCCGTGTGCACAGTTCCACGAGTGTCCACCGGATGCCATCAGGGGTCTGCTGGCAGAGTCCAAGAGGCTGCTCAAACCGGGTGGCACCGTCTCCTTCACTGACAACTCGGTCAGTGCCTGCTCTGCTCTGCTCTGCCCCGCCCTGTCCTACCCTGTCCTCTCCTCCCCTGCTCTCCCATGCCCTGCTCTGTCCTGCCGTGCTCTGCCCTGCCCTCCTAACCTTCCCTGCCCCACCCTGTCTTGCCCTGTCCTGTCCTGTCCTGCCCTGCCCCACCCTGCTGCGTGCATGCATCCTCCACACGGGTAGCTTCCGTGGCACTCTAGTATTGTTCTCTTCGATAAGCTGAACCTTTTCCACCCTGTTCTCCTTGCTCTTCCCTGCACACCACCCCTGTGTTCCCTGCTTGCTGCTGGCTGGGCCACTCTTCCAACCGTGACTGCCGCATGGTGTCTGCAGCCAAAGTCAAAAATCATTCAGGTAACGCCGCAACTTACACACCACATCAGTAATTCTTGTTCACTTGACTCTACCTATTTCCAGCACCACTGCACTCCCACCATCCCCATCTCGGCCCATGACCCGCTTGCTCTTCTCACTTCTGAGTCAACTCAAAACTACCTCACGTTCCGCACTCTCACTCTCACCAACATCGGACTGCACCGTGCCTGATCGCCCCCAACCACACTCCACCGCATCTCTCCCTCTTGGCCCGCCACGCGTGCAGAACCTGCCAGCACCAGTGGCAGCGCTGATGAAGTCAACAGAGCCGCATTCAGACAGCTATTACCTGTGCAATCTGGAGGGCATGATGAAGGACCTGGGCTTCACCCACGTCACCACTGTGCTCTCTGACCCGCGCCACCGCACCGTCACTGCCACTGCTTGAACTGTGATGCTGTGTTATGCAGAAAAATGGTGTGTTTTTCTGTAATTTTGCAGCCATGTGCCTATATTACCATGCTTCTTATGAGTGGTTAGGTTACTGGAAGTAGCAAGCTGTGGAATGGAAAGGTAGGCCCAAGTCATGTGAGGTTGCAGGATGGCACATGCACACACAGTTTTACTACTGGCTTTTCATTGCGTCAGCTGGAAAGTACGGTAGTGTAGTGCTCACTAGAAGATGAATTTCCATATATCGTACTACACAACATTATAATTTTTAAACACATTCGTGTTTTTCAAAATTGTGTATTGTGAAAGCGAAGCTGCCTGTACCGAATATTTGGCAGCGTCGAAGCGCGCTAAACGCCCTTCTCCAACTACAAAAACCGTGGGTTGGAGTTCATTTCCCTCCACCCACGTTTCTCTATTTTCAACGGCTCTATCAACATTCCGTTCGAGTAGTTTTTTGCTTCCGTCCAAGCTGGCTAGAACTCGCAGCCTACCGAGAGGCGTGTCACCCTCAAGTTTACTGCGCGACATTTTTACCTACAATCGCTCAACTATGGCGTCTACGCCGACACTTAACCGCGGCAATTCGTCGGCCCCGACTTCCGACCCCGACCGTAACGCCCGAGAATTGACGGGCGAACGCCGTAACAAGCGGCGGGCAGAGGAAGGATCGCCCGCCCCGACTGCAGTGGATGTGCTGTTGGGCGGGCTCGAGGTCAACAACGACTCGAGCACCCCCCTCCAACAGCACCCTTCGGCGCCTGTGGCGCCAGTGGCGACGATGTCAAACTATATGTGCTGCATATTGTCTAGGCTGTAGTGGGGTAGCCCATATGGGGTACAACCTAGTTAGGGTTTACTACCGTCATACCCCGGATATAAGCGCCACCCTTGGATAAGCGCCTGGCGCTTTTAATTGGCGCATGGCGCTTATATCCGCTGCTAGATTATAAGCGCACCCCCTGAAAAAAACCTGTTTTATTATAAGCGCACGTAAACTTTAATTCTTGAAATGTGTTCAAAATCTTGTAACGAATTTTACTTTAGCAGGCGGATGTCTCCAGATTCGGTTCCCTTCACATTCGGACCCTGCACTGGATGCGGGTCCAGTCAGCAGGAGCTGTCAGGAGCTGTCAGAAGCTGTCAGAAGCTGTCAGATTTGGTGTATCTCCCAGTGCGCGCGAGAATTTCACAGACGACCCCATGTAACTTCGACTCGATTGAAAATGCAAGCACGAGATCTACAGCTTGGTGTTAAAAAATATATAAAATATATATGTCGTTTTATAAACGCCGGCGCTTATAAATTTACCCGATTATAAGCCCACCCCCCCTAAAAAAACCTGTTTTATTATTGCCCCCCATGGGGGTATATCCGGGGTATGACGGTACTTGTACTCCTGCATCCTGTTAGTTCACCCATTCCTGCTGCTAGATTCTAACATGGTTTCAGAGCACTAAGGTCCGTAGGACCGTTTTTTTTTTCGGGCCCACCTACCGCTGCGGTTACCGCGCTACCCCACGTAGCCTTGCCTTGCCTTGCCTTGCCTTGCCTGCGCGCTGCCCCTAGAGGCCCGTAAGGCCCGCGCGCCGCCTCTACACGCCTGTCAGGCCCGTAAGACCCGCACACACGCTGCTACCGCGCGCTGCCCGCACCGAGACCGCGCAGCCCGCACCGAGTCGCGCGCAGCCCGCTGCAGCCACGCGCAGCCCGCACCGAGCCGCGCGCAGCCCGCTGCAGCCGCGCGCAGCCTGCACCGAGCCGCGCACAGCCCGCTGCAACCGCGCGCAGCCCGCACCGAGCCGCGCGCAGCTCGCAGCTGCCGCGCGCAGCCCGCGCCGAGCCCGCGCAGCCCGCGTCGAGCCGCGCGCGGCCTGCTACGGCCTCGCGAGGCCCGCGCGCGGCCCGCAGCAGCTCGTGCCGAGCCGCGCGAGGCCTGCTCCTGCCTCGCACGGCCCGCGCGCGGCCCGCAACAGCCCGCGCCGAGCCGCGCGCGGCCCGCTACTCCCTAGCGCGGCCGCGCGCGGCCCTTTGCCATGGCCTCGACCTGCCGCTGATGCGGCCCCGCCCTGCAGCTGCCACGGCCCCGACCTGCTACTGCCGCTGACGCAGCCCCGCTCTACAGCTGTTTCGGCCCTGCTCTGCAGCCGGTTTTGCGGCCCCGACGTCGCCGCTGTCGTGCGCATACTCGAGCGCCGGCCCTGCTCTCCCAGCCTTTGGTGAGCGCCTGCCTGCCTGCCTGACGGCCTGCCTGTCTGCCTGCCTGCCTGCTTGCCTGCCTGCCTGCCGGCCTGCCTGCCTGCCTGCCTGCCGGCCTGCGTGTCTACTTGCCTGCCTGCCTGCCTGCCTACCTGCCTGCCTGTCTGCCTGCCTGCCTGCCTGCCTGGCTGCCTGCCTGCCTGCCGGCCTGCCTGCCTGCCTGCCTGCCTGCTTGCCTGCCTGCCTGCCGCGCCTGCCTTGCCTGCGCTACTGCTACTGGCAGGTGGCCAGATGCAGCTCCAGCGACATTCACGCGAGCCTCTGACGCCCCAGCAGCTTAGTGAGTGGTATACTAGCTGGGGTTGTCGCGGTAGCCGTCGTAGCTGTCGCCCTGGAGCTGGTCAGTTGGGAGCGTCCGGCAGTGGCCAGCTGCAGCTGCAGGGACGTCCACGTGAGACACTTACGCCCCGGCAGCTCCAGGAGTGGTACGCTCAGTGTAGCAGGTCTACGCGTACAGTCCGCTGCCCGTACGTCATTCGCACAGGTGCTAGGACTGGTCAGCCTTGTGGGACGCTTGGTCACACACAGTCCCGCTGCTTCGCCCGTCTGAGCGACGACTGGCGCACAGTGTTTGGCGACGAGGCTGAGCTCCCCACCTGGCTGGAGCTGCATAGACAGAGGGTAGATATCTTTGCGCTTGACTATGATGCTATTCTCACTGCCATGTATGCATTGTCTACTAGTGCTGACCGTGCCTGTTGCCTGTGCGTACCGCCTGACCCTGGTGAGGCTGCTGCCCTAGGTGCTAGTGCGTCTCCTGCTCTAGGTGCTAGTGAGGCTGCTGCTCTCGGTGCTAGTACGTCTACTGCTCTAGGTACTGGTGAGGCCGTGGCTTCAGGTGCTGCTGTGTCTGCTCTCTCTGGTACTGCGCCCACTACGGTCTCGCACACCTTCACCCTTGACTCAGGAGCTTCCCGCTCCTTCTTTCGCGACTGCACCGCACTCACGCCGCTCCGTCGGCCAGTCCCGGTCTCCCTGGCGGACCCCTCTGGGGGTCCAGTCCTTGCCCACTATTCCACGGTTCTGCCGTGTCCGGCCGTCCCGTCCGGCTCGCTGTCAGGTCTTTACCTCCCCTCGTTCTCTACGAACTTGGTGAGTGGAGCTGACCTCCAGGATGGGGGGGTTCACCAGTTCACTCCTGCGAGTCAGCGAGTGACTCACTGTACGTGTGCTAGGACGGGCCGGCACTTGGCCACGTTCACCCGTGCACCTGGCTCGAGTCTGTACACACTGACCACTGAGTCCCCTCAGGTAGCTGCGTCTGCGTTTGCGTCTGCGTCTGGTCAGCTGGCGGCCCCCTGCGAGTGTCGCGCTTTGTCGCACGACACTCTCCTGTGGCACCACCGCCTTGGTCACCCCTCCTTGCCTCGCCTGCGTAGCATGCACTCTCGCTCCCTGGTCTCTGGTCTTCCCAGGTCCCTGCCTGCCCTCCCTCCCTCGCCTGCGCCGCCCTGCATTCCTTGCGTCGAGGGGCGGCAGCGCGCCGCTCCTCACTCCTCCTCGTTTCCTCCCACAGAGGCTCCACTGCAGACGCTCCACCTGGACGTGTGGGGCCCAGCCCGCGTCCAGGGACAGGGCCGCGAGCGGTACTTCCTGCTGGTCGTCGACGACTACACGCGTTACACCACGGTCTTCCCCTTGCAGAGCAAGGGGGACGTCCCTGCTGTTTTGATCCCCTGGATCCGCGCTGTTCGTCTCCAGCTCCGCGAGCGGTTCCGGTCGGACTTTCCTGTCCTGCGTCTGCACTCTGACAGAGGTGGTGAGTTCTCCTCCGACCTCTTGGCAGCCTACTGTGCGGAGCACGGCATCACCCAGTCGTTCACGCTTCCGGCCTCTCCGCAGCAGAATGGGGTTGCTGAGCGCCGCATTGGCTTAGTCATGGAGGTCGCTCGTACCTCCATGATCCATGCGGCTGCCCCCCATTTTCTGTGGCCATTTGCGGTCCGGTACGCCGCGCATCAGCTCAACCTCTGGCCCCGTGTCTCCTTGCCGGAGACTTCGCCCACACTGCTGTGGACGGGGAAGGTTGGCGATGCGTCGCGTTTCCGGGTCTGGGGTGCTCGTGCCTTTGTCCGCGATACCACCGCGGACAAGCTCTCCGCCCGCGCTGTTCCCTGTGTCTTCCTTGGCTTTGTCCCTGACGCGCCTGGTTGGCAGTTTTACCACCCCACCTCGCGCCGTGTCTTTGCGTCTCAGGACGTCACGTTCGACGAGTCGGTTCCCTTTTACCGTCTCTTCCCCTACCGCACTGCCTCGCTCCCCCCCCCGCCGCTCTTCCTTGCTCCAGGTGCTCCCCAGGTAGACCCCCTCTCCGCTCCCGGTCCTGCTCCTTCAGGTGTTTCTCAGGTAGACCTTCCTCCCTTGACTGCGCCGGTTGAGGTCACTGGTGACTCAGGTCCTCCTGCGAGTGGTCCTGCTCGGGGTGCTAAGCCTGGGGGTGCGGAGCCTGGGGGTGCTGAGTCTGGGGGTACTGAGCCTGAGGGTGCGGAGCTTGAGGGTGTAGAGCCTGGTGGTGCTGAGCCTGCGTGTGAGGGGTCTGGGGGTGCTGAGCTTGGCGGTACTGACGCTGGAGGTTCTGGAGCTACTGAGGGTGCTGGCGCTGGAGGTTCAGGAGCTGCTGGAGGGCCTAGTCCTGGTGGCGCTGGAGCTGGAGGTCCTGGAGCTGTTGAGGGTGCTCGCGCTGGAGGTTCTGGAGTCGCTGGAGGTACTGGTGCTGAGGGTACTGACACCGGAGGTTCTGGAGCCGTTGGGGGTGCGGGCGCTGAGGGTTCTGAGTCTGCTGTTGCGCGGTCTCCTTGGAGTGGCCGCCTTCGTCCCCGTGTGCCTCTCACCCCACAGCAGCTGCAGGACTGGTACGGTCGCCGTCAGCGTCGCGCTGCTGGAGCTCGGAGTCGTGCTGGTCCTTTGTCTACTGGAGGTGCTGGAGTTGCTGGTTCTGGAGGGGCTCGTGCTGGAGACACTGAGGCTGGAGACCCTGGGACTGGAGGTGCTGGCTCTGGGGGTGCTGCTGCTGGAGACACTGAGGTTGGAGACCCTGGAGCTGGAGGTGCTGGTTCTGGGGGTGCTACTGCTGGAGACCCTGCGGTTGGAGACCCTGGGACTGGAGGTGCTGGTTCTGGGGGTGCTGCTGCTGGAGACACAGAGGTTGGAGACCCTGGGACTCGAGGTGTCGGCTCTGGGCCTGGAGCTTCTGGAGCTGCTGGAGGTACTGGAGCTGCTGGAGGTACTGGAGCTGCTGGAGGCACTGGAGCTGCTGGAGCTGCTGGTTCTGGTGCAGCTGCGCCGACACGACTGTTCTTCGCTCCGCCGTCTCCGTCGTCTCTGCCGCCGTCTGCCTCTGTTCTTCGTCAGGTTCTTACTCTTCCGTCGTCTACTGGTCTTCCGTTACAGACTGGCTCGCCGCTGCCTGCTCCTTCTCCTTACGCTGAGCTGACTGGTAGTCCTGCTGTGCGTCGTGAGCCTGCGTCGCGTCCTGTCTCGCCTGCTCGTCCTGGTCGTACCGGTCCTCGTGTTCCTCGTTCGCGTCCGCCGGCTGTCCCCAGCGCACACCTCGTAGTCCGTCGTCCTTCCTCTGTTCCGCAGCCTGTTCCGGACCCTGCGTCTGACCGGTTTCGTGCTCAGCACCCTACTGTCACGCGTCTACTAGCCACAGTTGTCACTGACCCGTCGTTTGAGTCTGCTGCTGCGTCTGCTCTTGTCGCTGAGCTTGTTGACTTTGCTGCTGCCTGTCGTCTAGACTTCACTGCCAGTCTTGTTACTGAGTCTGAGTCTGTCTGTCCTCCGTCCGTCGGGGGTGAGTGTGCTCTTAGCACGGACGTCCTTGAGGACAGACAGGAGGAGTTCCAGTGCCTTGCTGCTGCTTTACCTCATCTTGTGTCCTCGCTACTTGCCCCTGAGGGAGACCCGGATGCACCAGACATCCCGACTCCGCGCTCTTACGCAGAGGCGATAGAGGGTCCCTACTCCTCTCAGTGGCAGGCAGCCATGGACGCAGAGATGGCTTCCTGGAAGTCCACAGGCACCTACGTTGACGAGGTTCCCCCACCTGGGGCGAACATCGTCAGTGGCATGTGGATTTTCAGGGTGAAGCGGCTGCCGGGTTCTCCGCCTGTCTTCAAGGCGCGTTACGTGGCTCGAGGCTTTAGTCAGCGAGAGGGAGTTGACTTCTTCCAGACCTTCTCCCCCACCCCGAAGATGACCACTCTTCAGGTGCTGCTGCACGTTGCTGCTCACCGTGACTACGAGCTTCACTCTCTTGACTTCAGCACAGCTTTCCTGCAGGGCAGCCTGCACGAGGAGATCTGGCTGCGCCGCCCCCCGGGCTTCACTGGGTCGTTCCCTCCTGGTACCCAGTGGAGCCTCCGGCGGCCGGTCTACGGTCTCCGCCAGGCGCCACGTGAGTGGCACGACACACTGAGGACTACGCTTGCGGCTCTTGGGTTTGCGCCTTCTACTGCTGACCCGTCGCTGTTTCTGCGCACTGACACTTCCCTGCCGCCGTTCTACATCCTCGTGTATGTCGACGACTTGGTTTTTGCCACTGCTGACACTGAGGCTCTCACCCACGTGAAGTCGGAGCTGCAGAAGAGACACACGTGCACAGACTTGGGTGAGCTGCGCAGCTACCTTGGCTTGCAGATCACCCGAGACAGAGCACGTCGCACCATCACCTTGACTCAGTCACACATGGTGCAGCAGGTCCTTCAGCGCTTCGGCTTCACCTGGTCTTCAGCACAGGCCACTCCTCTGGCTACAGGTCACACGCTCTCAGCTCCACCTTCGGACGAGTCCGTAGAGCCGAGTGGTCCTTACCCAGAGCTAGTCGGCTGCCTCATGTACCTGATGACTTGCACTCGACCTGACCTCGCGTACCCTCTTGGTCTCCTGGCTCGCTACGTGGCTCCTGGTCGGCACCGACCTGAGCACATGGCTGCTGCTAAGAGGGTACTGCGTTACTTGTGCAGCACATCAGGCATGGGGCTAGTGCTTGGAGGGACGAGCCCAGTTGTCCTCACTGGGCACTCAGACGCTTCTTGGGTTGACGACCTGGCTACTCAGCGGTCGTCACAGGGTTACACCTTCAGCCTTGGCTCTGGTTCAGTTTCGTGGCGTTCTAC
The DNA here is from genome assembly GCA_947470075.1 of Closterium sp. Yama58-4. Classification (NCBI taxonomy): domain Eukaryota; kingdom Viridiplantae; phylum Streptophyta; class Zygnematophyceae; order Desmidiales; family Closteriaceae; genus Closterium; species Closterium sp. Yama58-4. Next base: position 212,733 of record CANIUD010000140.1, read on the forward strand.
ACGCTCGACTTCAGTTCTCGGCTCCAGTTGTGAGGCTGAGATCTACGCCACCGCCATGGCTGCACAGGAGTTACGCTGGCTCACCTACCTGCTGACTGACTTGGGAGAGCAGCCTCGTTCTCCTCCAGTGCTGTACGTTGACAACAAGGCCGCCATTGCCTTGTGTGAGGAGCACAGACTGGAGCACAGAACGAAGCACATTGCTCTGCGGTACTTCCTGGCTCAAGAGTTGCAGCAGCGAGGCCAGCTTCGTCTTCGCCACGTGGCCACTCGGGCCAACACTGCTGACATATTCACCAAGGCACTTCCGTCTGGTGATCATCAGCGCTTTTGTACTCTGTTAGGCCTTGTGCCTACGTTTCCACACTTGCTGTAGTCTCTGCTTGTACTGTGATCTGTACATATATATATATGCATGCTGGCTCTTGCTAGGTAGCCATCACTGTACTGTTATTGCTGCATATATATCTCTGCATGTGAACTGGCCCAGTGGCCCTTTGCTTGTGCTCAGAATGCGTGGTGACGTTGTGATCCACCCTGAGCTTGTTTTGCTTCTCTTGACTGGTCGTGTGACCCCTTGTTCTCCCCCACTTTGCCTATGGGGGTGTGTCAAACTATATGTGCTGCATATTGTCTAGGCTGTAGTGGGGTAGCCCATATGGGGTACAACCTAGTAGGGTTTACTACTTGTACTCCTGCATCCTGTTAGTTCACCCATTCCTGCTGCTAGATTCTAACAGACGAAAGCGCCTGCAGCACCTGTGGCGCCACACGCGCCTGACGCACAGCACGCGCCAGCGCCTGTGGCTGGACCGTCGCGTCAGCGCCAGAGGCGCCGAACTGCTTCAACGTCTGACGCGACGACCCCGGCGTTGACTCCGGACCAAATCGTCGCACTTCTGTCCCTGTTACAGCAGCAGCCCGTCAGCGTTACAGCTGCGGAAACTGCACTACCAGCGGCCTCTGCTTCTGCAAAAAAGGAAACTGCAAAAACACAAAAAGGAGCGCGAGGAACAACGGCGAACCGGCACGACAAGGAAGCAGCGGCCAACACCCCACCTGCGCCAGCTGCCGATGCTGACACCGACGACTCCGACGACGACAATGGTGAGGCTCCAGTCAATGCCCCAAATTTTATTTCCGTGGAACACCTCCCCCCGCTCCCCTCTAACACCAACACTACTTGGTCGGCGGCGACATTCAACCACCCGGATGTGAAGGCGAAAGCGGAGGTCCTGGAGGACATGAGGGCCTACATGAAGCACACGGAGTTCAAGCTGCAGCACGGCGATTTGGCGGGCGGTCTCGAAATTGTCGTCGCCGCCCTCGGTGATATCGCGGCGCGCTTCGACATGTTTCAAGTCGAGGATGCCGCCGACGAACGCGTCGCCAAGCGCTACAAGATGTACCTGGAGAAAAGCTTGCTCACCTCGCGGCCATTCAAGCAAGCAGTCGCGGACGTTGCTGCCATGGACCGAGCGGCGGCCGCTCATGCTCGCTTCAACCGCGGCGGAAACCACGGCGCGGCGGCGTTCCCCCCAAAGCGTGGACCGCCGCCATCGGGCGGCTTCCACGGCTTTCGCGGCTCGTGCTTTCGCTGCGGCCAGCCAGGCCACGTCGCCAATGCATGCCCTCGGAACGGGCAGGGAGGCCAAGGACCCGCACCCGTCGTGTAGGGGTCGGGATTGGGCCAAGTGTGCCATTGGGCATGATGCACGGTGCACTTTCGAGTGCTTAGGCCGTGGGCAGCCTATTAGGGCTTGCGGTGGCCATGGGCTAGCCCTAGGATAGGGTAGTATGAAAGGGCCATGAGCTTAGCTTTGGGGAAGAGGAAGAATGCCTTTTGGTCCCCCGTATGCCCCAATTGATGGGATGAAAGGCATGCTAGTGGCATGAATTGAAGGACTTTTGACCCATTACTTGGTGGAAAAAAAAAAAAAAAAAAAAAAAAAAGGAAGAAGGAAAGGAGGAAATGAGGAGGAAGAGAATGAGAAAACACATCACATGCTCCTCATCTGAACTACCACTGCCATCTACGGGAAGGCTGGGCAGCCACGGCCTTATTGGAAGCAAGCCCTAAAGGGCACAAAGAAGCATGGAGCGTATAATGACAAATAAGGAAAGGGAAAGCGTGGGAGCTTAAGAGAGGGGACGTGCGGAAGGTCACGGGCCCAAGCAAGGGAGGTATGCACATCCCTAAATAACAATATGAACATGGCGAGAGAGAGAGAGAGAGAGAGAGAGAGAGAGAGAGAGAGAGAGAGAGAGAGAGAGAGGAGAGAGGAGGAGAGAGAGAGAGAGAGAGGAGAGAGAGAGAGGAGAGGAGGAGAGAGAGAGGAGAGAGAGAGAGAGAGAGAGGGAGAGAGAGAGAGAGAGAGAGAGAGAGAGAGAGAAAGAGAGAGGGAGAAAGAGAGAGAGGGGCCAATATTGCCGTGAAACGGAGGGGGATCATGTCAGAATGCTATTATTGTCTAGCCTGCAGTGGGGTACTCTATAGCGAGTACAGCCCAATCTAGGGTTTGCTATTTGTACTCAACTGCCTGCTAGTTCAACCTCTCTCCTTTCATTCATTTCTTGTCTAGTTCTTCTGACATGGTATCAGAGCAGGTCGACCCTCCTGGGTCGATCCTGTGGGTGGGCCCACCACCTAAGCCTTCCGCTGCTACTGCTACTGCTACTGCTACTCCCTGTCCGCCGCGCGCCCCGTGGCGCGCGGCGTCGAAACTAGGGTTTTCAGCCCGCCGTGCGCCCCGAGGCACGCGGCGGTTTTCTGCCCGCCGTGCGCCCCGAGGCGCGCGGCGGTTCTCTGCCCGCCGTGTGCCCCGAGGCGCGCGGCGGGTTCCTGCCCCGTCACTCGGCACGTCGCCCCCGGGAGGCGCTGCGACGGGCGACGGGGACCCGCGCGTCGCCCCCCGTCGCCCGTCGTGGCCTGCGCGCGGCCCGTACACCCGGCACGCGGCCCGTACGGGCTGCGCCAGGCCCGCGCGCGGCCCGTACGGGCTGCGCCAGGCCCGCGCGCGGCCCGTACGGGCTGCGCCAGGCACGCGCGCGGCCCGTACGGGAAGCGCCAGGCCCGCGCGCGGCTCGGGCCGCCTGCGCGCGGTTCGGGCGGCTCTACCAGGCCCGTGGGCGGCCCGTTCCTCGCTGCTCCTGCCCTCTCCACTGTCCCCCGTGCTTCTACCGGCGCCTCACCCCTCCTACAGCCCGTTCTCCTAAATTAGGGTTTGGGGGTGAAGAGTGTGGGGGTGGCGGCTATGGGGGTGTCGGTTGTGAGTTCCTCCCCCTGCTCCTCCTCCTCCCTCGTCTCCCTCTGCTACAGCTGCCGCTGAGGGGGGTGGTGTGTGGGAGCCTAGGGTTTGGGGTTTAAGGGGTTTAAGGGGGTACCGTCGGAGTGGAGCTAGGGTGTCAGCAGGGGGTGTGTGAGAGGGGCGTGGGACGGTCGGGGGAGATTGCGTGGAGGTAGCCGTCGTGACGCCAGCAGCGCCAGTAGTCCGGATGCCCTCGCGCGTTTCGGTAGCCCAGCGAGCCTGCTTCGCCAGTCGCCTGTGGGTCCGTTGCTCCTGTGTGTGCTCGTCGTAGCCGCGGAGCCAGATACTCCCGTAGTCCGGTGCCCTCGTGCGCTCGGTAGCCACTGTGCGCGCCGCTCCTGTTGCCCGTGTGTCTGCAGCTTCAGTCGGCGCCTTTCATCTTCTCTCCTCTCGCCAGCCCTCCTCCTCCTCGCTTGCCCTCTGTGACTGCCTCTAGCTTTGCTCATAACTGTGAACTTTAAACTATTGCTTCTTGAACTTGTGCTCAGAATGTGTGGTGACATTGTGATCCACCCTGAGCTTGTACTGCTTTGCTTGCTCTGCTGATTACACCCCACTTTGGCTATGGGGGTGTGTCAGAATGCTATTATTGTCTAGCCTGCAGTGGGGTACTCTATAGCGAGTACAGCCCAATCTAGGGTTTGCTATGTCAAACATTGTATGTTTATATTGTGTAGGCTGTAGTGGGTTACACCTTAGGGGGTACACAAAGTTAGGGTTTCCTACTTGTACCAAACTCTGTGCTAGTTCATTCATTCCTGCTCAGTTATTTCTGACATGGTTTCAGAGCAGGTCCTTCGTTAGGACTGTTCTTAGGGCCCACCGACTTACCTACCTGCTTACCTTCGCTTGTTTCCGGCCCCGCTGGCCCCGTCGATCTAGCGGCCCTCCGGCCCCCCTTCGAATTTTTTTTCTTCCTAGCGGCCTCTCACGGCCCCCGTCGCGTCGCCCCTTAGCGCCCCGATCGGCCCCGTCACGCCGCCCGCGAACCGCACAGCGCGCCGCGCTCACAGCCCGCGAACCGCCCACGCGCAGCCCGCGAACCGCCTGCGCAGCCCGCGACCAGCCCGCGCAGCCCGCGCACAGCCCGCGAACTGCCCGCGAGCAGCCCGCGACCTGCCCGCGAACCCCCGCGAGCCGCCCGCGACCCGCTTACGCAGCCCGCGAGCAGCCCGCGCAGCCCGCGCTGAGCCTGCGCGGCTCTTGCGCTGACCGCCGCCGGCCCGCACGCTGCCCGCGCAGCGCACATACGGCCTGCACGGCCCGCGCGCTGCCTGCTCCCGGCCCGCCGCTGCTGAGCCCGCAGCCGCCCGCGCACCGCTGCTGCTGAGCCCGCCGCCGCCCGCGCACCGCCGCTGCTGCGCCCGCCGCCGCTCGCGTATCACCGCTGCTGAGCCCGCCCCTGCTGCGCCGGCTCTCGCTGCCGCCTGCTGCGCCTGTGCACCACTGCAGATCCTACTACTACACTTCCTGCTACTGCTGCTTGTGCGCCACTACAGTCCGTAGGCCCCACCGGCCCCGCTGACCCTGCGCACGCCTTTTCAGTGACTTTACTGCTTCTACTACTGCCGCTGTCGCTATGGCTAGTCCTCCTGTTCTAGCTTTCGACGCCGAGGGCCGTCCGGTCAAATTCGAAACCTGGCTAGATGACCTGCACCTTTTCCTACAGCTCACTGCCAAGGAAGATATTACACTGTACGACCACGCTCTCGGCCATGCGACCGCCCCACCCGCTACTGCCCCCCCAGCTGAGCGCTCACAGTGGCAGACCCGTGACGCGCACGCTCGCTTTGCTATTCGCAACTCCCTGCCGCTAGATGAGCGCGAGCACTTCGGCCAGTGCAAGACTGCTAAGGACCTCTACACAGCTGTAGTGGCCCGCTACTCCTCACCCGCTTCTGCCACTCTAGGCCGCCTCACTCTCCCCTACCTGTTCCCCGACCTAGCCTCCTTTCACACTGTCGCAGACCTCATCACCCACCTTAAGACTAGTGAGGCTCGCTTTCGCGCTGCCATGCCTGACGAGTTCCTCGCTAGCAACCCCCCCCCGCTCTGGATCACTCTCTACCACGTTGTCACCCGCCTCCCTGACTCTCTGCGCCCTGTCAGGGACCAGTTCCTCTCTCGCTCCCCCACTGAGCTCACCGTAGACCTCCTCGAGAAGGAACTGCTTGCAGCCGAGGCTAGTATCGTCGCTGTAGGCACCTCTCGTGGCGACCCCCGCGGCCCCTTCTTTGAGGGGTGCTCCCCTTCCCCCCTCCTCCCCTCTGTCGCCTCTGCTGCTGCTGTCGACCTCCTTGGTGCTGAGAAGGTCGGGGCTGCGTCTGCTTCAGGCGGACGACGCAGGGGCAGGAGGAGCAGGAGTGGGAGTGGTGGCGGAGGAGGCGGAGGTGGAGGTGGTGGCGGTGGAGGTGCGACTGGAGAGGCTAGTGGCGGCAGTGGTGGAGGTGACAGCGGCGTTGGGAGTGGTGACAGGGGCGGAGGTGGCAGCGGAGGCGGAGGTGGTCGTGGCAGCGGCAGGGGTGGAGGTGGCCGGGGCGGAGGCGGAGGGGGTGGTGGTCGTGGAGGCCCGGGGGGCGGTCAGAGTCAGCAGCCTGCCCCGACCCTTCAGGCCGCTCGTGAGTGGTATGCGCAGCGTCACCTGCCAGTATGTTATTCGTACAGGTGACCGCACTGGCCAGACGTGTGGGGGGCCGCACCAGACGGAGCGCTGCTTCGCCCGCCTCAACGATGCGTGGCGCACCCAGTTTCCTGGTGGGGGTGAGCTGCCGCGCTGGGCTGAGCTGCTCAGGAAGGGTGTTGATATTTGGGCACTAGACTTTGATGCTATTCTCACTGCCATGTATGCGATGTCTATTAGTGGAGAGGGTGCTCAGTACTTGCGTGTTCCGCCCGACCCGGGCATTCAGGCCAGCCCCGCTGCTGCTCTAGGTGCTAGTGTGTCTGCTTCCACAGGTACTACTGCAGCTGCTGCTCTAGGTGCTTGTGCGTCTGTGCCCCCTGGTACTGAGTCGACTGCAGCACTGCACACCTTCACACTGGACTCAGGTGCTTCTCGCTCTTTCTTTCGTGACCGCACTGTCCTTGAGCCTCTAGCTCGGCCGGTTGCTGTCTCTCTTGCTGACCCCTCTGGGGGTCCGGTCCTTGCGACCTCCTCCACCACCCTTCCGTGTCCAGCGGTTCCGTCCGGCACGCTCTCAGGTCTCTACCTCCCCTCGTTCTCCACGAACTTGGTGGCAGGTAGTGCGCTCCAGGACGGGGGTGTTCACCAGTTCACCCCTGCCTACGAGCGTGTGACTCACTGCACGTGTGCTCGGACGGGCCGCCATCTAGCTACTTTCACTCGAGAGCCGGGGTCTGACCTGTACACACTGACCACTGAGTCCCCTCAGGTAGCTGCGTCTGCGTCAGCGTCAGGTCAGCTGTCCGCCCCCTGCTCGTGTCGCTCTCTGGCGAACGACACCGTCCTCTGGCACCACCGCCTTGGTCACCCGTCTGTGCAGCGCCTGCGGGCCATGCACAAACGGGACCTTGTTGCTGGTCTTCCCAGGGTGCTCCCTCCCCTTCCTGACTCCCCTGCTCCTGACTGCATTCCCTGTGTCGAGGGGCGGCAGCGCGCCGCTCCTCACTCCTCCTCCTTTCCCCCGACGACAGCTCCCCTGCAGACGCTCCACATGGACGTGTGGGGCCCAGCCCGCGTCCGTGGTCAGGGTCAGGAGAGATACTTCCTGATAGTTGTTGACGACTACTCGCGCTACACCACGGTCTTCCCCTTGCGCGCCAAGGGTGACGTCCCTGGTGTTTTGATCCCCTGGATCAGCCGAGCCCGTCTCCAGCTAGGCGAGCGCTTTCACTCGGACTTTCCTGTCCTGCGCTTGCACTCTGACAGAGGTGGTGAGTTTGCCTCCGACCTCTTGGCAGCCTACTGTGCTGAGCACGGCATTGAGCAGTCGTACACGCTTCCGGCCTCTCCACAGCAGAATGGGGTCGCTGAGCGCCGCATTGGCTTGGTCATGGAGGTCGCTCGTACCTCCCTGACCCATGCGGCTGCTCCCCACTTTCTGTGGCCGTTTGCGGTCCGGTACGCAGCGCATCAGCTCAATCTCTGGCCCCGTGTCTCCTTGCCGGAGACTTCCCCGACTCTACGGTGGACGGGAGAGGTTGGCGATGCGTCGCGTTTCCGGGTCTGGGGATCTCGAGCTTTTGTCCGCGATACGTCCGCGGACAAGCTCTCGCGTCGCGCTGTTCCCTGTGTCTTTCTTGGCTTTGTTCCCGACGCGCCTGGATGGCAGTTTTACCACGTCACCTCGCGCCGGGTTCTGGCCTCTCAGGACGTCACTTTTGACGAGTCCGTCCCCTTCTACCGCCTCTTCCCCTACCGCACTGCCCCGCTCCCCCCCCCGCCTCTCTTCCTCGCTCCAGGTGCTGAGGTACCAGACCCCCTCCCCCCTCAGGGTGCCGCTCCCTCAGGTGTGTCCCAGGTAGACCCGGGTGAGCCTGTCGAGGTAGCTGTTGACTCGCGTCCTGCGTCTGGGGGTGCTGAGCCTGGGAGTGCTGCGTCTGAGGGTGCGGAGCCTGGGGGTGCTGAGCCTGGAGGTGCGGAGCCTGGGGGTGCTGAGCCTGGAGGTGCGGAGCCTGGAGGTACGGAGCCTGGAGGTGCGGAGCCTGGAGGTACTGAGCCTGGGGGTGCTGAGCCTGGACGTGCTGAGACTGGGGGTGCTGAGTCTGGGGGTGCTGAGCCTGAGCGTGCTCCACCTGGAGGAGCCCTCTCCTCCCAGCAGCTGCAGGAGAGGTACCTCGAGTACTGCCGCCTCCGGAGAGGTGCTTCTGGAGCTCGTCCCGGTACTTCCCCTCCTACCCAGGAGCTCCCCCCCATTCAGGTGATCCGCGAGTGGTACACGCGGCGCTGCAGTCTTCGTAGTGGTGCTCCTGGTGCTGCGGACCCGAGCGGTGGTGCTGTTGCTGGTGCTGAGGACCCGGACGCTGGAGCTGCTGCTGGTGCTGAGGACCCGGGGGCTGGAGCTGCTGCTGGTGCTGAGGACCCGGGCGTTGGAGCTGCTGCTGGTGCTGAGGACCCGACCGGTGGCGCTGCTGCTGGTGCTGAGGACCTGACCAGTGGCCCTGCTGCTGGTGCTGAGGACCCGGGCGTTGGAGCTGCTGCTGGTGCTGAGGACCCGACCGGTGGCGCTGCTGCTGGTGCTGAGGACTCGGGCGTTGGAGCTCCTACTGGTGCTGAGGACCCGGGCGTTGGAGCTGCTGCGGGTGCTGAGGACTCGGGCGTTGGGGCTGCCACTGGTGTCCCTGCTGCTTCTGGAGACGCTGCGCGGCCGCGACCGTACTTCGTACCGCTCCTTCAGCAGGTTCTTGGTCAGGCTCCTCCTCCTAGTCCTCCTCCGTCAGTCGAGTGTCCTCTGCCTGTCCAGCCGCAGTCACAGTTACCGCCTGCCTCGCCTCTCCCTGCTCCCTCCCCTTACGCTGGTCCCACAGGAGGTCTTACAGAGCGTCGTGAGCTTGAGTCTCGTCCTGCGTCGCCTGTTCGTACTGCTCGCACTGGTCGTCGTGTCCCACGTGAGCGTCCTCCTCCTATCCCTGGCACTCACTACATGACTCTGCGTCCCTCCACTGCTCCGCAGCGTGTCCCGCTGCCGTCTCCTCCTGCGTCCTCTCTTCCTACTCTTCCTGACCCGGAGTCTGACTCCCGTCGTGCTGCCAGTCCCACTGTTACGCGTCTCCTCGCTACAGTTGTCACTGACCCGACCTTTGAGTCCTCTGCTGCGTCTGCTCTGGTCGCTGAGTTGGTTGACTTTGCTGCTCGCTGTCGCCTAGACTACGCTGCCAGCCTTGTCGCTAGGTCTGAGTCTGCGTCTGCCTGTCCTCCGTCCGTCGGGGGTGAGTGTGCCCTCGGCACGGACGTCCTTGAGGACAGACAGGAGGAGTTCCAGTGCTTTGCTGCTGCTTTGCCCCATCTCGTGTCCATGCTTGTTGCCCCTGAGGGAGACCCGGATGCACCAGACATCCCGACCCCGCGCTCTTACGCTGAGGCGATGGCGGGTCCCTACTCCTCTCAGTGGCAGACAGCCATGGACGCGGAGATGGCATCCTGGAAGTCCACAGGCACCTACGTAGACGAGGTTCCCCCTCCTGGGGCGAACATCGTCAGTGGCATGTGGATTTTCAGGGTGAAGCGGCCGCCGGGTTCTCCACCTGTCTTCAAGGCGCGCTACGTGGCTCGAGGCTTCAGTCAGCGAGAGGGAGTAGACTTCTTTCAGACCTTCTCCCCCACCCCGAAGATGACTACTCTTCGGGTGCTGCTGCACATAGCCGCTCACCGCGACTACGAGCTTCACTCTCTTGACTTCAGCACTGCTTTCTTGCAGGGCAGCCTGCACGAGGAGATCTGGCTGCGCCGCCCCCCTGGCTTCACTGGGTCAGTTCCTCCTGGCACCCAGTGGAGGCTTCAGCGGCCGGTCTACGGTCTCCGCCAGGCGCCACGTGAGTGGCACGACACACTGAGGACGACACTTGCGGCTCTTGGGTTCGCTCCCTCTACTGCTGACCCGTCGCTGTTTCTACGCACCGACACCTCGCTGCCGCCGTTCTACATCCTCGTGTACGTCGACGACTTGGTCTTTGCCACTGCTGACACCGCGGCACTCGCTCACGTGAAGTCGGAGCTGCAGAGGAGACACACGTGCACAGACCTGGGTGAGCTGACGAGCTATCTTGGCTTGCGGATCACCCGGGACAGAGCACGGCGCACCATCACCCTGACTCAGTCACACATGGTGCAGCAGGTTCTCCAGCGCTTCCGCTTCACGTACTCCTCGCCTCAGTCCACTCCTCTGCCTACCGGTCACTCGCTCTCAGCTCTGCCTTCGGATGAGTCCGTAGAGCCGAGTGGCCCGTATCCAGAGCTTGTGGGCTGCCTCATGTACCTGATGACCTGCACTCGACCTGACCTTGCATACCCTCTTAGCATCCTAGCACGCTATGTCGCTCCTGGCCGTCACCGGAAGGAGCACATGGATGCTGCTAAGAGGGTGTTGCGCTACTTGTGCAGTACGTCGGGCATGGGGCTTGTGCTTGGAGGGCGAGACCGGGTTGTTCTCACAGGGCACTCAGACGCTTCTTGGGCAGACGACCAGGCTACTCAGCGGTCGTCCCAGGGTTACACCTTCAGCCTTGGCTCTGGCTCAGTTTCTTGGCGTTCTACTCGCTCTTCTTCTGTTCTCAGCTCCAGTTGCGAGGCTGAGATCTACGCCACAGCCATGGCTGCTCAGGAGCTACGCTGGCTGACCTACCTGCTGACCAACCTCGGAGAGCGGCCTCGTTCTCCTCCAGTGCTGTACGTCGACAACAAGGCTGCCATTGCCTTGTGTGAGGAGCACAGACTGGAGCACAGAACGAAGCACATCGCTCTGCGGTACTTCCTTGCTCGAGAGCTGCAGCAGCGTGGTCAGCTTTGTCTGCGTTACGTGGCCACGGAGGCCAACACTGCTGATGTGTTCACCAAGGCGCTTCAGCCTTGTGACCATCAGCGCTTTTGCACGCTGCTAGGCCTTGTACCTACTGGGCCTCACTTGCTTACCTCTTGACCTTGCTTGTACTGTGATCACTATATATATATGCCTACTTGTTTACTTTTGCTAGGTTGTGATCACTGTATCTCTTGCTTTGTTATAAACCTGCATGTGAACTGGTCTTGGGACCGCTTGCTTGTGCTCGGAATTTGTGTGGAGTCCTTGAGATCCACCCTGAGCTTGCTTTGCTTTGACTGGTCTTGTGACCCTGTGGTTGTCTCCCACTGCGCCTATGGGGGTGTGTCAAACATTGTATGTTTATATTGTGTAGGCTGTAGTGGGTTACACCTTAGGGGGTACACAAAGTTAGGGTTTCCTACTTGTACCAAACTCTGTGCTAGTTCATTCATTCCTGCTCAGTTATTTCTGACATGCTATTTGTACTCAACTGCCTGCTAGTTCAACCTCTCTCCTTTCATTCATTTCTTGTCTAGTTCTTCTGACAGATCATACCCATACGTCGGTTGGCATGCAACACATTCGCACAAGTCCTCTATGGCATGACGGAAAACCGTTAGCACTATTCATCTTTTGTCGAGTTATCTTTGACACACACATGCACACGGCCAGCTTATGCATTGACTAAGGAATGCGATCCCCTATGCCATTTTATTGCCATGCCATAAATATACAGGCGCACAACAATATGAGGTGTCACGCGACGGCGACCCGTACAAGCTCGCTGTCACTGACAAAACCGTCACACAGATGTGCGGTCGGCTGCGCTCGACCTTCGCATGGTGGAGCTCATGGTGCCCTTGTAGCCTCGTCCTCTCCATAATCGCTAAGGGGTACTGGCTTCCATGGAGCCATGGCCCACCACAGCCCTTCCGGGAGCGCAATCACGCCGGGGCATACGCGCATGCTACATTCACACGTACCGCTATCCAAGAACTCACGGAAGCTGGAGCGGCGGTTGAGACGGCTACAGGGGAGCTCACATGTATCAGTCCGCTCAACGTGGTCGAGCAAAGAGAAAAATGCAGGCTCGTTCTCGATTTGAGGAAAGTCAATGCCAGCTTAATCATCCCAAAGTTCAAGTACGAAGGGCTCAACCGCGTGGCAGACTTGGCACGCGCTGGGGATTGGATGTTCTCCATTGACCTCAAATCCGGGTACCATCACATCGACATCCACCCCGCGTGCTGGAAGTTCCTCGGCTTCGAATTTGAGGGGCGCACTTACTCTTTCCGGTCATTGCCGTTCGGTCTCGCGACAGCCCCATTTGTTTTCACACAACTCATCAAGCAGCTAGCCCGACGCTGGCGGGAATAAGGCATTCGAGTAGTACCATATGTTGACGACATTCTATTCCTCTGCCAGTCAGAAGCCCACGCTCAAGCGACATGCTATCGCGTAATACTGGACCTTAAAGCTGCAGGTTTGGTGATAAACGCGAAGAAATCGCAGCCAACACCATCACAACACCTGCGCTTCTTGGGTGTGGAGCTGGACACGGACACCGGCCGATTCTCCATCGGTTTAGACCGACGAGCCTCACTGCACGCCACACTTCGGAACTTATTGGGCGCAAGCCAGGCACACCGGCCAGTCCCCGTCCGCCACGTGGCCAGAGTCACAGGGATGCTCGCATCAATGGGAGTCGCACTTGGCGCAACAGCTCGCGCATTCAGCCACTCCATGTTACAAGTGATCAATGACGCACCGTCATGGAAAAGCAGTGTAGTCATCCCTCCATCTGCAGCTGAGGAGCTCCACTTCTGGCTTGAAGAGTTTGATCGATTCAATGGTGCACCATTTCACGTTCGAAACAGCTATGACGCTGTAATCCATGTCGACGCTAGCGCTCACAGTTGGGGCGCCACTTTGACCACATTCCCGGGCGGCCTCGAAGAAGCCAGCGCAACAATGCCAGAGCCGCTGCGAGCAACGTCCAGCACACGGAGGGAGATCGAAGGTGTCCTCTGGGCGTTACAAACGTACGCCAACAAGATTCAAAAGAAACACGTACTCGTGCGGGTGGACAATCAGGGCGTCTTTTTCATTCTTAGAAAAGGCGGCTCCCGCAGTCCAGACCTTACCGCGACCTGCCAGGGGATCATCCGGACATGCATGGAGCTCGAAACACGATTGATCATCGAATGGATTCCGCGTGAGCTCAACTCACACGCCGATGAGCTTTCCAAAATAATCGATCACGACGATTACTCATTGAAGGCGCCGTGGTTCCGCATCTTGGATCGTCGTTGGGGTCCCCACTCCATCGACCTCTTCGCAAACGCCCGCAACTCCCAACTGCCACGCTTCTGCACGAAGATTCCCCACCCAGAGGCCACAGCAATCGATGCGTTCTCGCTCGCGTGGACGTCAGAAAACAGCTTTGCCTTCCCCCCCCCTCACATGGTTCCAGCTGTCCTCCACCACGCACAGCGAACCCACGGATTGCTCACACTGATCGTCCCGCACTGGCCGGGTGCAAATTGGTGGCCACTCCTGCAACCCCTTCCACGCACCTGGGCGTCACACATCCACGCGCACATCCCTCTAACACACGGTAGCCAGTGCCTAGCAGCAGGAACACACTCCGCTGCCTTCTCTGGCGCCGGACTACCGCAAAGTCCAATTATCGCACTTCGAGTAATATTCGACTAATTTATCATCAATACGCTTTGTGTTCAGAATTGCTCCCAAAACTACACGACCAACTCATCAACATGATCTCGCGATCTCGCGCTGATTCGACGATTCGAACATACGAACCCTACTGGGCCAGGTTCCGCACGTTCTGCACGAAGGTGGACCTCCCCTTTCTCCCCACGTCCGACATGACCCTCGCGCTATACCTGGTGTACGCAATCCAACGCAAAGCGACCTTGTCCACAGTGCAGCTCACGTGCTCAGCAGTCAGCTTCGCCCATCGCATGACCGGCAGCAAATGCGCGACCGTCGGACCATTCACCACCCAAGTACGCGACTTCGCGAAACGACACTGCCCGCGACCTAGCCGTCTTAAGGAGCCCGTGTCGATCCAACAAGCTCGAGACATGTCCGCGAGCTACCTACAGTCGGACAATCCTGCTGAATTTCAAAAGGGGTTGATCCCCATCCTCATGTACTCCGGATTTCTGCGATACTCTGACCTAGTAGCCATCAACTGGCAAGACATCCAGTTTGACAACGAGGCTATGTGGATCCTCATACCACACTCCAAGACGGACCAGGCTGGCCATGGAACCTGGATACCCATCTCAGCAACGGCAGATCCTTGGTGCCCTGTGCGCTGCACCCGGCGCTTCATCCAACTCGCGGGCTATGGCCCACAATCGGAGGGGCCGCTGATTCGCGTTTTCGGCCATGCTTCAGCCAACGAGGGCCAGAAAAGGCCACCATCGTACACGACAATCCGGAATTGGTGTAAAGAGGCCTTCGCAAAAGTCGGACTTGGAGAGCAGTAGCTCGGCACGCATTCCTTCCGAAAGGGCGCAGCAACCGTAGCAGCAAACACCGGCGTGCCCGACAGGATCTTTAAAAGGCTGGGCAGGTGGCGGAGCGACACCGCCAAGGAGATGTACGTCACTCCTTACGTCGAACCTCTGATAAAGGCCTCCCGCAACCTACAAGACCCGACACACGCACTCTCCTCAGAGCAGCACACAGAGGCAATCGCACGCAACCGGAAGCCCCTGCTCCCCATTGTCAGAGGTCCACTGGAGATCCCCGATGATCCTAGGGAAGGGTTACAGGCACGGCGGCCTGGGGGGTTATGGGCGCACTCACCCGCTACTTAAACAAGCCCTTTTATCCCAGTGGTTAGTGGCTGGGATTCTGACATGGTATCAGAGCGAAGGTCTCGGGTTCGATTCCCGGTGTGTGCACTTCGGGCATCCCAGTGCGGGGGGGTGTCAGAGGTCCACTGGAGATCCCCGATGATCCTAGGGAAGGGTTACAGGCACGTCGGCCTGGGGGGTTATGGGCGCACTCACCCGCTACTTAAACAAGCCCTTTTATCCCAGTGGTTAGTGGCTGGGATTCTGACACCCATGTCTCAGAGACCCCAGTTGCAATAAGAACGATGCCAAATTACAAGGAACAGAAAGCAAGCTTTCTCAATATTATAATTTTTAAACACATTCGTGTTTTTCAAAATTGTGTATTGTGAAAGCGAAGCTGCCTGTACCGAATATTTGGCAGCGTCGAAGCGCGCTAAACGCCCTTCTCCAACTACAAAAACCGTGGGTTGGAGTTCATTTCCCTCCACCCACGTTTCTCTATTTTCAACGGCTCTATCAACATTCCCACCACCCACCCCAGGGCTATCTTTCGTACTACAGTCACTTGGACGGTTGGCTCCATAGCTAGTATAGTTCAGTATGTACTTGCATGTGTTTTAGAACGATGCAATGTTGTAATAGGCCAGTTGCAATGAGAACG
Organism: Closterium sp. Yama58-4; assembly: GCA_947470075.1. NCBI lineage: Eukaryota > Viridiplantae > Streptophyta > Zygnematophyceae > Desmidiales > Closteriaceae > Closterium > Closterium sp. Yama58-4. The sequence continues at coordinate 228,013 of CANIUD010000140.1, forward strand.
ATGCCAAATTACAAGGAACAGAAAGCAAGCTTTCTCAATCAGCTGATACAGGTAAACCTACAGAAACGGATCAGTTTTGCCCAGGCCCTCAGATATCAGGATAAATTATCCTGATTACCCTGATTTCAGGATAGAGTTGGGGTGCCAGTGCTGGAAAATCAGGATAACATAAAATACAGCCCTGAACTTTCAGTATTAGGCTGTATCCTACACTGAGGAATTAAGATAAAGGTGTACCTGTAACACTGAACAGTAGCACAGAAATGTCTTATAACAAGAAAATCACGTTCGTTCACACAGTCCGCTATGCGCGACGCAAGCGGGAATCGATCTCCATACTTCCACTGTGACAATTCGCAGATTCAAACAACTAGGCCATGACCGAGCTGGTTTCAGGGTACCTGACCTATCAGGGCTGTTTCCTAAAATATAAAACTTTATCTGAGGCCATGACCTGAGGCTTCAGCGCTGGATGTAATGGTTTCCCTGATTTTTCAGGGCTAAATTAAGTTTCATTATTAAGAAAAGAAACATCAGCACGGTTTCCTTGTTTGAATCTGCGAATTGTCACAGTGGAAGTATGGAGATCGATTCCCGCTTGCGTCGCGCATAGCGGACTGTGTGAACGAACGTGATTTTCTTGTTATAAGACATTTCTGTGCTACTGTTCAGTGTTACAGGTACACCTTTATCTTAATTCCTCAGTGTAGGATACAGCCTAATACTGAAAGTTCAGGGCTGTATTTTATGTTATCCTGATTTTCCAGCACTGGCACCCCAACTCTATCCTGAAATCAGGGTAATCAGGATAATTTATCCTGATATCTGAGGGCCTGATCACAGCTCAGGCCAGCAGCCCACACTGCCTTGGTTGGTGGCCCTCCCTCATTGCCAGCCTCCTACCAGTGCCACCTCACGGTGTGCCAGTGCTGCACCAACACCTCCCCACCACTCCCCACCGCCACTAGCCATTTGCCAGCAACACCACAGCAGCAGCGGCAGTAAGGCCATGAGCCAGCCCCAGGACCTGAACCCTCCCCGACGTGGCAAGAGGGAAGCTCCACCAGACCCCGGTGTTGGTCCATTTGTCAAACTATATGTGCTGCATATTGTCTAGGCTGTAGTGGGGTAGCCCATATGGGGTACAACCTAGTTAGGGTTTACTACTTGTACTCCTGCATCTTGTTAGTTCATCCATTCCTGCTGCTAGATTCTAACATGGTTTCAGAGCACTAAGGTCCGTAGGACCGTTTTTTTTCGGGCCCACCTACCGCTGCGGTTACCGCGCTACCCCACGTAGCCTTGCCTTGCCTTGTATGCCTTGCCTTGCCTTGCCTTGCCTGCGCGCTGCCCCTAGAGGCCCGTAAGGCCCGCGCGCCGCCTCTACACGCCTGTCGGGCCCGCACACACGCTGCTACCGCGCGCTGCCCGCACCGAGATCGCGCAGCCCGCCCCGAGTCGCGCGCAGCCCGCTGCAGCCACGCGCAGCCCGCACCGAGCCGCGCGCAGCCCGCTGCAGCCGCGCGCAGCCTGCACCGAGCCGCGCACAGCCCGCTGCAACCGCGCGCAGCCCGCACCGAGCCGCGCGCAGCTCGCAGCTGCCGCGCGCAGCCCGCGCCGAGCCCGCGCAGCCCGCGTCGAGCCGCGCGCGGCCTGCTACGGCCTCGCGCAGCCCGCGCGCGGCCCGCAGCAGCTCGTGCCGAGCCGCGCGAGGCCTGCTCCTGCCTCGCACGGCCCGCGCGCGGCCCGCAACAGCCCGCGCCGAGCCGCGCGCGGCCCGCTACTCCCTAGCGCGGCCGCGCGCGGCCCTTTGCCTCGGCCCCGACCTGCCGCTGATGCGGCCCCGCCCAGCAGCTGCCATGGCCCCGACCTGCCGCTGATGCGGCCCCGCCCTGCAGCTGCCACGACCCCGACCTGCCGCTGACGCGGCCCCACCCTGCTACTGCCGCTGACGCGGCAGCGCCCTCCAGCTGTTTCGGCCCTGCTCTGCAGCCGGTTTTGCGGCCCCGACGTCGCCGCTGTCGTGCGCCTACTCGAGCGCCGGCCCTGCTCTCCCAGCCTTTGGTGAGCGCCTGCCTGCCTGCCTGACGGCCTGCCTGTCTGCCTGCCTGCCTGCCGGCCTGGCTGCCTGCCTGCCTGCCGGCCTGCCTGCCTGCCTGCCTGTCTGCCTGCGTGTCTACTTGCCTGCCTGCCTGCCTGCCTACCTGCCGGCCTGCCTGCCTGCCTGCCTGCCTGCTTGCTTGCCTGCCTGCCGCGCCTGCCTTTCCTGCGCTACTGCTACTGGCAGGTGGCCAGATGCAGCTCCAGCGACATTCACGCGAGCCTCTGACGCCTCAGCAGCTTAGTGAGTGGTATACTAGCTGGGGTTGTCGCGGTAGCCGTCGTAGCTGTCGCCCTGGAGCTGGTCAGTTGGGAGCGTCTGGCAGTGGCCAGCTGCAGCTGCAGGGACGTCCACGTGAGACACTTACGCCCCGGCAGCTCCAGGAGTGGTACGCTCAGTGTAGCAGGTCTACGCGTACAGTCCGCTGCCCGTACGTCATTCGCACAGGTGCTAGGACTGGTCAGCCTTGTGGGACGCTTGGTCACACACAGTCCCGCTGCTTCGCCCGTCTGAGCGACGACTGGCGCACAGTGTTTGGCGACGAGGCTGAGCTCCCCACCTGGCTAGAGCTGCATGGACAGGGGGTAGATATCTTTGCGCGTGACTATGATGCTATTCTCACTGCCATGTATGCATTGTCTACTAGTGCTGACCGTGCCTGTTGCCTGTGCGTACCGCCTGACCCTGGTGAGGCTGCTGCCCTAGGTGCTAGTGCGTCTCCTGCTCTAGGTGCTAGTGAGGCTGCTGCTCTCGGTGCTAGTACGTCTACTGCTCTAGGTACTGGTGAGGCCGTGGCATCAGGTGCTGCTGTGTCTGCTCTCTCTGGTACTGCGCCCACTACGGTCTCGCACACCTTCACCCTTGACTCAGGAGCTTCCCGCTCCTTCTTTCGCGACTGCACCGCACTTACGCCGCTCCGTCGGCCAGTCCCGGTCTCCCTGGCGGACCCCTCTGGGGGTCCAGTCCTTGCCCACTATTCCACGGTTCTGCCGTGTCCGGCCGTCCCGTCCGGCTCGCTGTCAGGTCTTTACCTCCCCTCGTTCTCTACGAACTTGGTGAGTGGAGCTGACCTCCAGGATGGGGGGGTTGACCAGTTCACTCCTGCGAGTCAGCGAGTGACTCACTGTACGTGTGCTAGGACGGGCCGGCACTTGGCCACGTTCACCCGTGCACCTGGCTCGAGTCTGTACACACTGACCACTGAGTCCCCTCAGGTAGCTGCGTCTGCGTTTGCGTCTGCGTCTGGTCAGCTGGCGGCCCCCTGCGAGTGTCGCGCTTTGTCGCACGACACTCTCCTGTGGCACCACCGCCTTGGTCACCCCTCCTTGCCTCGCCTGCGTAGCATGCACTCTCGCTCCCTGGTCTCTGGTCTTCCCAGGTCCCTGCCTGCCCTCCCTCCCTCGCCTGCGCCGCCCTGCATTCCTTGCGTCGAGGGGCGGCAGCGCGCCGCTCCTCACTCCTCCTCGTTTCCTCCCACAGAGGCTCCACTGCAGACGCTCCATCTGGACGTGTGGGGCCCAGCCCGCGTCCAGGGACAGGGCCGCGAGCGGTACTTCCTGCTGGTCGTCGACGACTACACGCGTTACACCACGGTCTTCCCCTTGCAGTGCAAGGGGGACGTCCCTGCTGTTTTGATCCCCTGGATCCGCGCTGTTCGTCTCCAGCTCCGCGAGCGGTTCCGGTCGGACTTTCCTGTCCTGCGTCTGCACTCTGACAGAGGTGGTGAGTTCTCCTCCGACCTCTTGGCAGCCTACTGTGCGGAGCACGGCATCACCCAGTCGTTCACGCTTCCGGCCTCTCCGCAGCAGAATGGGGTTGCTGAGCGCCGCATTGGCTTAGTCATGGAGGTCGCTCGTACCTCCATGATCCATGCGGCTGCCCCCCATTTTCTGTGGCCGTTTGCGGTCCGGTACGCCGCGCATCAGCTCAACCTCTGGCCCCGTGTCTCCTTGCCGGAGACCTCGCCCACACTGCTGTGGACGGGGAAGGTTGGCGATGCGTCGCGTTTTCGGGTCTGGGGTGCTCGTGCCTTTGTCCGCGATACCACCGCGGACAAGCTCTCCGCCCGCGCTGTTCCCTGTGTCTTCCTTGGCTTTGTCCCTGACGCGCCTGGTTGGCAGTTTTACCACCCCACCTCGCGCCGTGTCTTTGCGTCTCAGGACGTCACGTTCGACGAGTCGGTTCCCTTTTACCGTCTCTTCCCCTACCGCACTGCCTCGCTCCCCCCCCCGCCGCTCTTCCTTGCTCCAGGTGCTCCCCAGGTAGACCCCCTCCCCGCTCCCGGTCCTGCTCCTTCAGGTGTTTCTCAGGTAGACCCTCCTCCCTTGACTGCGCCGGTTGAGGTCACTGGTGACTCAGGTCCTCCTGCGAGTGGTCCTGCTCGGGGTGCTGAGCCTGGGGGTGCGGAGCCTGGGGGTGCTGAGTCTGGGGGTACTGAGCCTGAGGGTGCGGAGCTTGAGGGTGTAGAGCCTGGTGGTGCTGAGCCTGCGTGTGAGGGGTCTGGGGGTGCTGAGCTTGGCGGTACTGACGCTGGAGGTTCTGGAGCTACTGAGGGTGCTGGCGCTGGAGGTTCAGGAGCTGCTGGAGGGCCTAGTCCTGGTGGCGCTGGAGCTGGAGGTCCTGGAGCTGTTGAGGGTGCTCGCGCTGGAGGTTCTGGAGTCGCTGGAGGTACTGGTGCTGAGGGTACTGACACCGGAGGTTCTGGAGCCGTTGGGGGTGCGGGCGCTGAGGGTTCTGAGTCTGCTGTTGCGCGGTCTCCTTGGAGTGGCCGCCTTCGTCCCCGTGTGCCTCTCACCCCACAGCAGCTGCAGGACTGGTACGGTCGCCGTCAGCGTCGCGCTGCTGGAGCTCGGAGTCGTGCTGGTCCTTTGTCTACTGGAGGTGCTGGAGTTGCTGGTTCTGGAGGGGCTCGTGCTGGAGACACTGAGGCTGGAGACCCTGGGACTGGAGGTGCTGGCTCTGGGGGTGCTGCTGCTGGAGACGCTGAGGTTGGAGACCCTGGAGCTGGAGGTGCTGGTTCTGGGGGTGCTACTGCTGGAGACCCTGCGGTTGGAGACCCTGGGACTGGAGGTGCTGGTTCTGGGGGTGCTGCTGCTAGAGACACAGAGGTTGGAGACCCTGGGACTCGAGGTGTCGGCTCTGGGCCTGGAGCTTCTGGAGCTGCTGGAGGTACTGGAGCTGCTGGAGGTACTGGAGCTGCTGGAGGCACTGGAGCTGCTGGAGCTGCTGGTTCTGGTGCAGCTGCGCCGACACGACTGTTCTTCGCTCCGCCGTCTCCGTCGTCTCTGCCGCCGTCTGCCTCTGTTCTTCGTCAGGTTCTTACTCTTCCGTCGTCTACTGGTCTTCCGTTACAGACTGGCTCGCCGCTGCCTGCTCCTTCTCCTTACGCTGAGCTGACTGGTAGTCCTGCTGTGCGTCGTGAGCCTGCGTCGCGTCCTGTCTCGCCTGCTCGTCCTGGTCGTACCGGTCCTCGTGTTCCTCGTTCGCGTCCGCCGGCTGTCCCCAGCGCGCACCTCGTAGTCCGTCGTCCTTCCTCTGTTCCGCAGCCTGTTCCTCTGCCGTCTCCTCCTGCGTCCTCTTTGCCTGACGTTCCGGACCCTGCGTCTGACCGGTTTCGTGCTCAGCACCCTACTGTCACGCGTCTACTAGCCACAGTTGTCACTGACCCGTCGTTTGAGTCTGCTGCTGCGTCTGCTCTTGTCGCTGAGCTTGTTGACTTTGCTGCTGCCTGTCGTCTAGACTTCACTGCCAGTCTTGTTACTGAGTCTGAGTCTGTCTGTCCTCCGTCCGTCGGGGGTGAGTGTGCTCTTAGCACGGACGTCCTTGAGGACAGGCAGGAGGAGTTCCAGTGCCTTGCTGCTGCTTTACCTCATCTTGTGTCCTCGCTACTTGCCCCTGAGGGAGACCCGGATGCACCAGACATCCCGACTCCGCGCTCTTACGCAGAGGCGATAGAGGGTCCCTACTCCTCTCAGTGGCAGGCAGCCATGGACGCAGAGATGGCTTCCTGGAAGTCCACAGGCACCTACGTGGACGAGGTTCCCCCACCTGGGGCGAACATCGTCAGTGGCATGTGGATTTTCAGGGTGAAGCGGCCGCCGGGTTCTCCGCCTGTCTTCAAGGCGCGTTACGTGGCTCGAGGCTTCAGTCAGCGAGAGGGAGTTGACTTCTTCCAGACCTTCTCCCCCACTCCGAAGATGACCACTCTTCGGGTGCTGCTGCACGTTGCTGCTCACCGTGACTACGAGCTTCACTCTCTTGACTTCAGCACAGCTTTCCTGCAGGGTAGCCTGCACGAGGAGATCTGGCTGCGCCGCCCCCCGGGCTTCACTGGGTCGTTCCCTCCTGGTACCCAGTGGAGCCTCCGGCGGCCGGTCTACGGTCTCCGCCAGGCGCCACGTGAGTGGCACGACACACTGAGGACTACGCTTGCGGCTCTTGGGTTTGCGCCTTCTACTGCTGACCCGTCGCTGTTTCTGCGCACCGACACTTCCCTGCCGCCGTTCTACATCCTCGTGTATGTCGACGACTTGGTTTTTGCCACTGCTGACACTGAGGCTCTCGCCCACGTGAAGTCGGAGCTGCAGAAGAGACACACGTGCACAGACTTGGGTGAGCTGCGCAGCTACCTTGGCTTGCAGATCACCCGAGACAGAGCACGTCGCACCATCACCTTGACTCAGTCACACATGGTGCAGCAGGTCCTTCAGCGCTTCGGCTTCACCTGGTCTTCAGCACAGGCCACTCCTCTGGCTACAGGTCACACGCTCTCAGCTCCACCTTCGGACGAGTCCGTAGAGCCGAGTGGTCCTTACCCAGAGCTAGTCGGCTGCCTCATGTACCTGATGACTTGCACTCGACCTGACCTCGCGTACCCTCTTGGTCTCCTGGCTCGCTACGTGGCTCCTGGTCGGCACCGACCTGAGCACATGGCTGCTGCTAAGAGGGTACTGCGTTACTTGTGCAGCACATCAGGCATGGGGCTAGTGCTTGGAGGGACGAGCCCAGTTGTCCTCACTGGGCACTCAGACGCTTCTTGGGTTGACGACCTGGCTACTCAGCGGTCGTCACAGGGTTACACCTTCAGCCTTGGCTCTGGTTCAGTTTCGTGGCGTTCTACACGCTCGTCTTCAGTTCTCGGCTCCAGTTGTGAGGCTGAGATCTACGCCACCGCCATGGCTGCACAGGAGTTACGCTGGCTCACCTACCTGCTGACTGACTTGGGAGAGCAGCCTCGTTCTCCTCCAGTGCTGTACGTTGACAACAAGGCCGCCATTGCCTTGTGTGAGGAGCACAGACTGGAGCACAGAACGAAGCACATTGCTCTGCGGTACTTCCTGGCTCGAGAGTTGCAGCAGCGAGGCCAGCTTCGTCTTCGCCACGTGGCCACTCGGGCCAACACTGCTGACATATTCACCAAGGCACTTCCGTCTGGTGATCATCAGCGCTTTTGTACTCTGTTAGGCCTTGTGCCTACGTTTCCACACTTGCTGTAGTCTCTGCTTGTACTGTGATCTGTACATATATATATATATATATGCATGCTGGCTCTTGCTAGGTAGCCATCACTGTACTGTTATTGCTGCATATATATATACTTCTGCATGTGAACTGGCCCAGTGGCCCTTTGCTTGTGCTCAGAATGCGTGGTGACGTTGTGATCCACCCTGAGCTTGTTTTGCTTCTCTTGACTGGTCGTGTGACCCCTTGTTCTCCCCCACTTTGCCTATGGGGGTGTGTCAAACTATATGTGCTGCATATTGTCTAGGCTGTAGTGGGGTAGCCCATATGGGGTACAACCTAGTTAGGGTTTACTACTTGTACTCCTGCATCCTGTTAGTTCATCCATTCCTGCTGCTAGATTCTAACACCATTATGCCTTAACGCGCAGCTATTGGAATCCAGGCTTGACACTGACTCACACCCCCCACTGCCGCCCCGCCTCCCCCACCACCACCGCCACCACCACCGCAACCACCGCACCGCCACCACAACCACCGCAACCAACAACAGAACCAGGCAGCATCAGCCAGAACCACCACCACCCCCAGGGGGCACCTGTGAGGGGGGAGGGGGAGAGGAAATAAGTTAGCTAATAGGTGGAAGAACTGGATGAGCAAGGGAAGGCAAGCAGCACGTGCAGCTAAAGCAGAAAGCGAGAAAGCAAGCGAAAGGCGAGAAGCAAATGCAAAGCCACGAAAGGCTGAGGTGAGAGGCTTGCTGTCTTACCTTGCACACAGCCGTGAGCTCCTCAGTCCACCAGTGGCACTGACAGCCCGCGCAGCAAGAGAAGCAGCGTGGAGTGGAGGGCAGAGAGGACAGCCGAAGTACCTGGTGGGGAGGGAGGATGGGTTGAAACAAGTGCAAGTGAGTGGAAGCAGAGAGGGCACATCCCTGGAAAGAGGGATATGCCAAAGTAAGCATACATGAATGAGGGTGCGGGGATGAGCTCACCTGATGCGCACACCCATAGGGATACCTTGCTGTGGCGGGTATACCTCACCTTGGAGTCGCTACTTGTCACCTGGGGGGCCCTAGGGTGTGCTACAGGCAGCTAGAGCGGTGTGAGGTGCATGAAAGCAAGAAGCTACAGAAGCAGGAGATGGAGGAGGCAGAGGAGGGGGAGCGGAGGTACTCATGTCATGTCATGGGAAGAGCGTGTGGGAAGCGGTCGGTGCGTGCAGCCATGGAGGGGCGCCCTGCTGCCTGGCAACTCGCTGCCTTCACCCCTCCGGCGTGGCCAGCAAGCAGGGCTGCCGCCTGCCACACACCGTGGGGTGAATAAGTTAGGGCCATAGCGGGACGGCAGGAGAAGGGTGGGAGCAGCATGGGGTGCCATGCGCAGCAGGAGTGGAAGGAGAGGGAGTACCAGCTGAGCATATGATTTCTCTACATGCTTAGACGACGAAATTAGTACCTTTGCTGCGAGCGATGAGCAGAGAGGCAGCAGCGTCAGCAGCAGCAGCCCGTGCAGCCCTGGCTTCGTTGGATGGTGGCAGAACGCTGCAGCTGATGTGTGTGTGTGGGGGGGGTGGGGAAGAAGAGAGAGTTGAGGTGAGGAGGGAAAGACGGGGGTTGTTAGGATGGGAGATTACCATGGCGGCACATGGGAGACGGTTGGTGGCAGGCGATAGGTGGGGGATGAGAGTGAAGGCAGTGGTGAAAAGAGGAGCAAGGAATGTGCGGGCGTGCATGCAAGAGGAGGTGAGGAGTTGTCAACAGTCCACACGAGAAAGGACATGAAGAGGCATACGCATGTGAAACGGACAGATGCGCATCACATGCCAAGGCACAGTATGGACATCCCCCTTTCCATATCTCACCCCATCCCACCCCATCCCATCCCATCCCATCCCATCCCATCCCATCCCATCCCATCCCATCCCATCCCATCCCATCCCATCCCATCCCATCCCATCCCATCCCATCCCATCCCATCCCATCCCATCCCACCCCATCCCATCCCATCCCATCCCATCCCATCCCACCCCATCCCATCCCATCCCATCCCATCCCATCCCTCCCCCCCCCCCCCCCCCTTCCCATTCCCGACATACGGTGACAGCACGTGCAGGCAGGGCGGGCAGTGCTGCAGGAGGTGGTGCAGGCGCTGCGTTGGCAGCTGCGCTGCGGCAGTGGCAGTGCGTGGCTGGACCCACACGCGCTCATCTCCAGCAGCCTTGCTGCCAGCGGGAGGAGGCGAAGGGGGGAGACGGGGAAGGGGGGAGAGGGGAAGGGGGAGAGCGGGGGAAGGGAGGAGAGGGGGAAGAGGGGGGGGGGAAGGGGGGAGAGGGGGAAGGGGGGAGATGGGAGAGGGGGAAGGGGAGAGAGCGGGGGGGAGGGAGGTTTAAGGCGCCTGAGAAACAGTGGCAGTGTGTGGCTGGACACACACGCGTTCATCTCCAGCAGCGATGCTGGCGGAGGGAGGGGGAGAGAAGGGAGGAGGAGAGGGGGGATGTAAAGAAGGAAGGTGAGAACGTGGGGGACGAGAAAGGCGGAGAATAAGAAGAGGGGGAATGATAAGAACGGGGGGAGGGGGTTGAGAAGATGGGGGATGAGGAGAGCATGGGTGCAGAGCGGCAATGGTGAACACATTACATACAGCACGGTGCAGGGCTGTACCGCACATAGAACGAGGTCATCACCTCTACTCCCGGCTACATCACCTCCTGTCCCGCACTCCCTCACTCCCGCACTCCCCACTCCAGCACTCCCCACACGCGACTCCCACACTCTCCCCTCGTGCCTCGGAGGGGCATCATTACCTGCGGAGCGCAGGAGCAACAGGGAGTGGGGCGAGAGAGAGGCGGCAGGGGCGGGCGTAGCAGTGGCAGGCGATGGGGACCAAGGAGAGCGCGCCGCCAGGGGGGAACGAGAGGCCCGCTTGCCAGGGGCCCGTGCCCTCGCCCGCTGCTGCTGCCGCGCTCGCTTTCACCGTTCACAGGGAGAGGCTGGAAGGGGGGAGGGGAAGGGAGGGTGAGCGGAGGGACGGGAAGGGAGGAGAAAGGAGGGAGACAGGAGAGGAAAGTCTAGGCGGAGGGAGAGTTTAGTGCGTCTGAACCGTGAAGCGTGGTTGCATTCCCTAAAGCGCATCACCACGTGTAGCAAGGGTGTAAACACGTACTGAGAAACGGAGAAAGCAAACCGTAAAGCAGGTAGTGGTGCACGTGAAACGGATCACGGCTAGTAACGCGTACAGCGGGTACGTGGAAGGCGCGCTGCCGATGGTGACGACGAGGTCGCTCTCGTGGCGACGCCCTCGCGACGTCGCAGCCCTCGTCGCCCATCGCGCGCGTCGTGGGAGGGAGCAGACGAGGGGGAGGCGCGCGGAAACAATTGGCGCGGAAAGAATCGGCGCGGAAAGAATCGGCGCGGAAAGAGTCGGCGCGAAGGTAGCAAGGCGCGAGGTGCGTGCTGCTGACTGTTTCCAATGCGCACTCGAGGCTTCGCGTGTGGAGAACTAGCGCCGTCGAAGCAATCACCGTGTGAATGAAGGTCGCTTGGACCAACGCCGTACCCCGTCAAGAGAGGCCGTATCCCGTCAAGAGAGGCCGTGCCCCGTCAAGAGAGGCCGTGCCCCGTCAAGAGAGGCCGTACCCCGTCAAGAGAGGCCGTGCCCCGTCAAGAGAGGCCGTACCCCGTCAAGAGAGGCTAAGGGGCTGAGCCGTTGAGTGTGTCAAGTGCATCAAGCGCATTTAGGATACGGGAGGTAAGCATGGTATGACGCTGAAAAGCGGTGGCAACGGCACACACGACGGCGCTCCCGATCTCTCTTTCCCGCATCATCTCCTCTATCATGACGGTTAATCCCCACTGCGCGGAACTGGAGACGACGATAGACAAGCCCTTCGCTGTTTTCGCTCACGTTTTCGCCTTGGAATGGGAATGGGATGAGGATTTCCGCTCCAAGAGATGCTACGCGAGGACATAAATCGCACCAAGTTCAAGGCTGTTGGGATGAGGTCTGGTCTGCCTGATGCTCACTGGTTCGTTGTTTGGGCGGAGCTGAGACCAGATAGGTAAAAGCCAAGGGAGAGTTTCGAAAGGGTGCACTGCACTTCAATGCGGTGACATGCGATTTCGTGCTTCTTCTACATATTCTTTGCTAGAAAGTTTGCATTTTTCAATGATCCAGGCCAGAGAACACAGGACTAGTATATGTTTGTAGAAGTAACTTTAAAAGTACTTGCACAGGCATTTCTCATATTAAAATCCTACGCCCTATTCAGAGTACTAGTATGGCTACACTAGAGTACATTTTTATAAAAATGAAATAATATTCAGAGGTACCGTACACTCAACCAATGTAATTCTGACTAATCCTATCAACCAAAGGTCCACAACTACTCCATGGCATGCCATCCATGCCCACCCCCGCATGGACTGGCAGTGCACTGCACAGGCAGAGAGGAAGGCTGAGCTTTAAGCATTGCCAGGACCAAGACATGCGGGTGCCCTACTAGGGACTGGCTCTGCTCACCCCCACCTCCACCAAATGACATCACTGCTGGCCAGACAGCTTTGTCACTTGGTGGGGGCAGGAGGGGACAGAACCAGTCTGGTTTGGCCCGGAATCGAGTCCCCAGCCAATGCTCAAGGCTTCAACCCCCTCTTGTGCACTGGCCACATGGCTTGCAGGCTTCCGACCATGAAAGCACCTGCAGGCAGAAGAAAGATAAAGATTAGTCCATGATCAACAAGAGAAAGCAAAAATACAGCATGCACCAACGGAAATCAACAAACAATTAAAAGCTATGTGCATGAAGAAGAGAGCTCGAAAGTAGGGGCTGAAACTTATCTGTGGGTTGGGCTTGAAGTGTGGAGCGGTGCTAGAGCGTTGAGACGCTTTAGCAGGCCATGGCTTGCCACCCACTAGCACCTGCAGGCGGAAAAAAGACAAACATTAGTCCATGATAAAAAAGAAGGCAAAAAAAGAGCATGCAGTAAAGCAAATCAATAAACACAATAAAGCCATTTGCAAGAGAAAAGGAGCTCGAAGGTAGAGGATGAAACTTATCTGGAGTTGAGGAGATTGAAGTGTGGAGCGGTTCTTGAGCGTTGAGGCGCTTCAGCATGCCATGGTGCTCCCATGGATCTTGGGCCTGCTCAAGTGTGCAGCGGTGCGCAAGGCCTTGGGGGTCCACGGCGTGTTCATTGCAATTGGATTGGAGAACCTGCCATGAGGCAATATGAAACAAGTCAGTGACTGTATAGTTGAAGCACACCTTGACAAAGATAGGAATCAGCAAGCGTGGAGTTACCAGTGGAAAAACATTCGAGCGAGAAAGCACGGGAAAAGGCTAAAGGTTGAAACTTATCTTGCAACGCTTGAGAGTTGAGGCGCCTCAGCAGGCCATGGTGATCCCATGGATCCTGATGCTTGGGCTTGTTAAAATCCCTTAGTGCAGCAAACCTGCCAAGTGAAGAAGCAAATTTGAGTTAGTAAACCAAGTCAATGGAGGCAGACGAACGAACATGCAACAAGTGGTTAAAACGATGAGGGATGAGAACAACTTACTGCTGGTGGACAGAGAGGAGGCACCTGCCAGGTGCTGTTGGCAGGTACGTTCACCCCGCCTTGGAGCTTAGCCACGAGGTGCTCCACTGACACCATCTGAAGCGTGGCTTGAATAGAACCTGCAAGGTTATCAAAGGAATAAGGTAAGTAAATGAGCAGTAAACCAAGCATGAAGAAACCGACGGTGCTGCAAAGGTGCAAGTGCCACAGAGCCTACCTGTACCAACCAAAATACCTTAGGGGGACCTTTACCAACACCTTTACCAACACCTTTACCAACCTGAACCTTAACCAAGGGGGGGGGGGGGGGGCTCTGTGGCGTGAAGAATGAGTGGTTGATACGTTCAACTTTCACCAGCCGTGCAGATTCTCCACTGTTGTCCGCCATGAAGTATGGCAGGACGCCAAAACATGTTGCTCCTCCAGAAAACGCAGTACACCCTCGAATAAAACCTGCAAGTAAAGAAATAAACGAGAATCAGTAAAGTTCGGACAGAAAGACATGCAAAACGAAGAAAAACGTGGAAAGAACGAGCCAAATACCAACCAAAAAACCTTTAGGGGGACCTTTACCAGACCTGAACCTGTACCTAACCTCAACCAGGGGGGTGGCTCAGGAGTGTGAAGGGTGAGAATGATACTCTTAACCTTCACCTTCACCAACCGTCGGGCTTCTCCTAAGTTGTCCGCCATAAGCAAGGAATGACGCCAAAGGACGTTGATCCTCTCTAATCTTCGAAACGCCTCGCAACCTCCATTAACTCCTGCGTGTAGAAAAAACATATAGTTAGTATACGGAAGGGAAGAAGGCATGCAACGGAAATAACGACTTTGCAAAGTGAAGAAAAATGTGCTGACCCACCACAGAGCCAATACCAACCTGTACCAAAAAAAAAAAACCTTTACCATACCTGTACCGAACCTTTACCAAACCTTTACCGGGGGGAGGAGGCTCTGTGGTGAGTGGTGGTGAAAGGTTGATACATTTGACCTTCACCGTCACAAGTCGGGGAGTTCGACGTCGCTTCAGCCACGTCGTAGCTGGCGTCGCGACGAGCTCGAGGAATTAAAGCAGATCGGTGTAGCTTCGCTACGTCGCAAAAACTCCCACGGTCGAGGTAATGAAGCTCCACGATTTGACCATACGATCACGGCAATGCTGAACGGCGTCGACGTGAGAAGATGGTGAAGGGTCGAAACTGGTAGCGCGATCGAAAGCCAAGCTCGATTAGCAAAAGTGCCAGGAAGGCTACGGAAACTGATTGAAAATCACGAAAAGACGAGCCGGAATACGAAGAGAGACTGAAGATGCGTGGAATGTCTAATTTCGGACCGTTGGGAAGCGGTTTGGAATCAGTGAGCGGCTGGAATTCTCGCTTTGCAAGCTTCGAAGGTGGTCCCATACATGCCACCGTGGACTACATGGACGATTGTGGATCATAAGGAATCGCCGACAACATGAAGATCAGCTCTGATTGGACCGCCAAATGAGCCCCAACGTTTGATTGGACCGCCAAATGAGCCCCAACGATTGATTGGACCGCTAACGAAAACACTATCCAACCAGTATGTCCTCAATTTGGGACACGTATGCTGTTTCAACATCCAGAAAAAAACGCGGGTATACACACGAACTTCGAAATCTAGTGACGTGGCCTATAAAACTTCCGCTCATTCAACCGCCGCGATCCGTATTCCGAAGCGTGCTGCTAAATTGAGCCGCTCTAGTGCTTAGGAGGCGGCTGGCAGAAGAGTTGGGAGGGAAGTCGAGATCTGTCTGGTTGGGTCTGACAGCAGCGGCGGTAGAGAGGAGCGATGGAGCAGCTGTAAACCCATCTTCTGCCACAAGGAGAAGCTCCAGTCATGGCTTGGCGAAGTGGTTAGCTCCTGTCGCTTAACAGGTAACTTCTGCTGTCGGCTGTTGCGAAGTGGTTGGAACCTGTGATTCGCCAACCCTTGATGGTCTAGAGTTCGCGTGGGTTGCGAAAGGTCTGGCGACGGTGAAGTAACTCGTCATTATATGAGTTGGATGTTGGATGTTTGAAAGAAGGTGCCACCGGGTTGAACACGGTTAGGAATATTTTAGCGGCTTTTCAGTGCGGTGGGAAGTCAGTCTCACATACATATCCAACTCCACTCGCCTATTGTCACCTACGTTTGCCTGTCGTGTCACTCGATACGGTTCGGTACCCAAAAAGCGGAAAGTTCAGCTGCTCACTAGCACCGTATAGCACCAGACAATACCGTTGCAGTGAAAACAAGAAACAGCGTTCCTCCAATCTCAAGGCACCTTCCGTTTTCCCGCGAAAATCCCCAGCTTCAGCATCCCTGCGGGAGTTCCGACTTCCCTGGGAGTGTTTTTGCTTTGCGGGCTGCGCAGGGATAACAGGTGGCGTCAGGACAGTGGACAGCAGGACTTCCACATTAGTCGCTGCGGTAAGTTGCGAGTTTGTGTATAGAGGTGGACCTTCTAATTCATCAAGAGTTGTATGTAGCAATGAAGATGTGTACTGGTTTGTCAAAAACCATGATGGAATGACTATCCAGAAACTAAGGCACTGAGAAAACTACCGGTAGCTTTGCGGGAATGTTGATTGTCACTGGATGGTCACTTCACGCACTACAGTTCATCAAATCTAAATTTCTGACGCTAGAATTTCACTCAACTTGCAGCAAAAAAAAAAAAAAAAAAACAAGAGGCGACGAAATCGTCTTAGGGTTGCGAAGCAACAATTTTTAACATGCGTTTGAAGTTTGAGAGACGTTAATCTGTTTGTTATATTTGGATTTAAATAAAATGCGTGTTCTTTTATGTTTTGATATGAAACTCGGTTTTGTATAATATTTTTGTTTTATGATTTTTTTATGTTGAACCTGAAACCAAAATGAGGATGATGGTTTGTATACATGAGGATAAAGGAATAATAGAAGTTTTCAAACAGAAATAGTTGTATATATGTTTTTCATATTACCAGTTATCAATCGTTTTCACTAGAGAGAGTGCTGCTGTCTTTATCGCGCGTTTGATTCGGATGACGTCAGCAGCGTCACTTCGGGCTTACACGGAAACTTCCGATCCGGAAAGCCGACGTCAGCTGGAAAGTCCCGAGAAATCTCGAGCGAGACAGCTGACGTCAGCTGCAATTGTTTTTGCGCGAAATCTCGGGCGACGCAGCTGACGTCAGCTGAAATTTCTCGCGCGCGAAATTCGGGCGTCCCTGCTGACGTCAGCCCGAAATTTCTTGCGCGCGAAATTTCAGGCGACGGTGCTGAGGTCAGCCCGCAATCTCATCACGTGGTTGCAAGGTTGCCACAAGTGTTTCTAACTGCTTCGACAGTTAGAAACACCACAGCTTTTTGACAGCTGTCAAAACGGTTGTATGACAGTTTTTTGACAGCTTTTTGACAGCTTTTAAAACTGCTCAAAGCCACTTGACTTGTTTGTTTCTCCCAGCTGTCGCCACTGTTGACGCGGTTTCAAGGTGTCATTTTCTACGGTAGTAACTGTAAAATTCAGCACTGATCTGATTCTAGAAAGATCATATTATAACTGTTTCAAATGCAGCTGCCATGCAATCTCAAGTGCCACAAATTACAAAGGTCAAGTTGTCCTGAAGTGTAACAGTTTTAGCTATTGCCATGTGCAGGTTTTGTATTGAGTGAAGCAAGCTCACCTCTCCACTGAGTGACAAAATAACATCAGAAAGGACCATTTGATTCTCTCCACTGAAAACAACTTTTTGGATAAGTGACAGTTGGGCAACAAAAATAGTTCAAGTTAAGGATTGTGCACCAACATGTGAGCAAATTTCATGATACATTTAATGATAGACTCCTCAAGGGCAGTTTTCACACCGAAAAAAAAAAAAAACGTTTTCTGGGAAAGCACCCATCTTTCCCTTCCTGCTCAAACAAGTCTTCTCCCATTGGGTTTGACAACTTCAGAGCTTCCTAAACTTCTCAAACTCATCTCAATCTTAACTTCTCACAAGTTTCTTAGAGCTCTTGTTCTTCTACCTTAGATCTTCAAGCCAAGCCACTTCCTACGTGCGTTTATAGGTAAGATTCTATGCTCTGACTTTCCAGAACATCTATGAAGTGTCTCTAATATTATTTTTTCCACCATTTTCTGTTTCTGAAGCTAAGTTTAAACATATCCTTCGTTATAGTTTTTCTTAGCTTGATTGCCTTACATTGATTGCTTCCCCATGTCGAATCCCGTGTTTGTGTCTTTCAGTCGCTCAAGAAGAAAGCTTCCCTGCTGGATTCAAAGACGTGTATGATGTGTATTTTTTCATTTGTCTTCAAATCTTTGTTGTGTTGTCTCTTTTGAAAGAATATGGTTTTTGAATGGTTTCAATGCATTGCTCTTTCTTTATCAACTTCCAGTTGCACAGGAATTTCAACAAGTCTAATCTTCTCCTTGATTTTGAGATGATCTGATTTGTTCTCCAGAAAGAGGTCGGGTATGTATATCATAGTGTCAAATGAGTTTTTTATTGTTATTTTTTTTTCTATGCAGTTAGATGTTTCTGCTTGTCATTGTGTCTTTGATTTGTTAAACTGCATTATGCTTGTAGGCTGTAGTGGGGTAGCCAATATGGGGTACAACCCCAACTAGGGTTTGCTACTTGTACCCAACTGTTTCATTCAATGCACCATTCTTGCCTAGTGATTCTGACATGGTATTCAGAGCAGGAGGTCCCTAGGACCTACCGACCGTTTTTTTTTAAGGGCCCACCACCGCTCGCATGCGGTTACCACGCTACCCCGTGCCCTAGCCTCGTAGCGCCCTCGTGCGCCCACGTTAGCGCCCTCGCGCGCCCCTCGTTAGCGCCCTCGCGCGCACCCTCGTTAGCGCCCTCGCGCGCCCCTTCGTTAGCGCCCTCGCGCGCCCCTTCGTTAGCGCCCTCGCGCGCCCCTTTGCTAGCGCCCTCGCGCGCCCCTCACTAGCGCCCTCGCGCGCCCCTCGCCGAGCCGCCCGCTCGCAGCCCGCCCGCCCGCTCGCTGCCCGCTTCGCGGCCCGCTCACTACGCAGCCCGCCCGCCCGCTCGCTGCCCGCTTCGCGGCCCGCTCGCTCGCTGCCCGCTTCGCGGCCCGCTCACTACGCAGCCCGCCCGCCCGCTCGCTGCCCGCTTCGCGGCCCGCTCGCTCGCTGCCCGCTTCGCGGCCCGCTCGCTACGCAGCCCGCTTCGCGGCCCGCCCATTTCGCAGCCCGCCCGCCCGCTCGCTGCCCGCTTCGCGGCCCGCCCGCCTCGCAGCCCGCTCGCCCCGCTGCCCGCTTCGCGGCCCGCCCACTTCGCAGCCCGCCCGCCCGCTAGCTGCCCACTTCGCGGCCCGCCCGCATCGCAGCCCGCTCGCCCCGCTGCCCGCTTCGCAGCCCGCCCGCCCGCCCGCTGCCAGCTTCGCGGCCCGCCCGCCTCGCAGCGTCGCCCGCCCGCCGTGCTGCCCGCTTGCAGCGCCGCCTGCCCGCCGCGCTGCCCGCTTCCCGGCCCGTCCGCCGCGCTGCCCACTCGCAGCGTCGCCCTCCCGTCGCGCTGACCGCTTGCAGCGCCGCCTGCCCGTAGCGCCAGCCTCGCCCGCTGCTCTCTTTTCGTGCACTGTCGCCTTCCCCTGCTGCGGCATCTTGCGTTACTCTGTCACACTGTCGCTATGGCTTCTATCCGCGTGCTGTCGTTCGATGCTGAGGGCCGCCCTGTGCGGTTCACCGCTTGGCTAGATGACCTGCAGCTGTTCCTCCTGAGCGATAGCAAGGAGCATGTGTCGCTCTATGACTACGCGTCTGGTGCTGCGCCTGCCCCTCCTGCCACAGCTGAGCTTAGTGTTCGTTCCCACTGGCAGACTCGTGACGCAGCTGCTCGCCTAGCCATTCGCAGTCACCTGCCGTTAGCTGAGCTAGAGCATTTTGGCGACTGCAAATCCGCTAAGGCCCTGTACGACGCTGTCGTCGCTCGCTACTCCTCGCCTGCCACAGCCGAGCTTAGCCGCCTCATGCTGCCGTACCTGTTCCCCGATCTGTCCACCTTTACTACAGTCGCCGATCTTATCACCCACCTTCGCACTAGTGATGCTCGCCTGCGTGCCGCCCTTCCCACCGAGTTCTGCGCTAAGAACCCCCCTCCACTGTACTGGACACTCCACTTTATAGTCACTCGTCTCCCTGACACCCTCCGCTCAGTTCGAGACCACTTCCTTGCTCGCTGTCCCACTGAGCTCACAGTCGCCCTCCTAGAGGAGCACCTGCTCGCGGCCGAAAAGAGCATTGTAGCTGTCGGTGCTGCTCGTGGCGCTCCTCGCACCCCCATCTTTGAGGGGTGTTCTCCCTCTCCCCTCGCTCCCTCCTACGCTGCTGCTGCTGCTGTTGACTTCCTTGGTGCTGAGTCTGTTGGCGCTGCTTCTGCTCCTGGTGGGAGGCGCCGCACCGGCAAGGGCAAGGGGGGCAAGGGTGGTGGTGGTGGCGCTGGGGGGGGAGGAGGTGGGGGAGGTGGGGGGGGAGGCGGTGCTGGAGGGAGCGGTGGCGGGAGCGCTGGTGGGAGTGGGGTCGGTGGTGGAGACGGGGGCGGCGGAGGAAGCAGTGGCAGTAGTGGCGGCGGCGGCGGTGGCGGCGGTGGCGGTGGTGGCGGTGGTGGCGGTGCCGGTCGGAGCGGTGGTAGTGGTGGCGGTGGAGGTCGGAGTGGAGGCACTGGCTCGGGCCAGAGCTCCCAGCAGCAGCAGCGTCCCCAGACGACCCAGCAGCTTCGTGAGTGGCTTGCTCAGCGTGGGACGTCGGGGGCCAGTGCCCGCTGTTCTTATGTCATTCGCACAGGTGACCGCAAGGGACAGACGTGTGGGAGGTTCCACACCCCGTACCGCTGCTTCTCCCGCCTTGACGACGCTTGGCGTGAGGAGATGGGTGCGGATGTTGAGCGCCCCCGCTGGGCTGAGCTCATGAGGGCTGGTGTTGATGTCTTTGCTCTTGACTATGATGCTATCATTGCTGCCATGTATGCATTGACTGTTAGTGCCGAGGGAGACTGTTACTTGTGTGTGCCGCCTGACCCAGGTATAGAGCCCGCTGCCCTGGGTACTAGTGAGTCTGCTCTCTCTGGTATGGTACCCCCTGTACTTGCTCCCCCCAGTGCTGTCCCGGCTGGTTTCGAGTCTGCTCTCTCAGGTACAGCACCCACACAGACTCCTCTCTCAGGTACCGCACCGGCTGAGGCCTGTCACACCTTCACCCTTGACTCAGGTGCTTCCCGTTGCTTCTTTCGTGACAGTACTGAGCTCACACCGCTTCCTGCACCGGTCCCAGTCTCCTTGGCTGACCCCTCTGGGGGCCCAGTCCTTGCCCAGTCCACCACTGTCCTCCCTTGTCCGGCGGTTCCGTCTGGCTCGTTGTCGGGTTTCCACCTCCCCTCGTTCTCGACGAACCTGGTGAGCAACGCTGTCCTCCAGGATCAGTGGGTTGACACCTTTACCCCTGGCGGACAGCGTGTGGCGATCTGCACGTGCTCCAGGACTGGCCGTCACCTGGCTACGTTCACCCGTCGGCCGGGGTCGAGTCTCTACACACTGACCACTGCGTCTCCCCAGGTAGCTGCTGTCGGTCAGGTGTCTGCGTCAGGTCTGGTGGCCCACGCCTGTGAGTGTCGTTCCCTGTCGCACCAGACTCTTCTCTGGCACCACCGCCTGGGTCACCCCTCCTTGCCACGCCTTCGTGGCATGCACCGTCGCCTCCTTGTGTCCGGTCTTCCCAGGTCCCTCCCTCCCCTCCCTGCCTCGCCTGCGCCGCCTTGCCTTCCTTGCGTCGAGGGGCGGCAGCGCGCCGCTCCTCACTCCTCCTCGTTCCCCCCGACAGAGGCTCCTCTGGAGACCCTCCACCTGGACGTGTGGGGCCCAGCCCGCGTTCGTGGTCAGGGCGGTGAGCGGTACTTTCTGCTGGTTGTTGACGACTACTCGCGTTACACCACGGTCTTCCCCTTGCGCACCAAGGGTGAGGTCCCTGCTGTTCTGATCCCTTGGATCCGCACGGTTCGTCTCCAGCTCCGCCGCCGTTTCCGGACGGATCTTCCTGTCCTGCGTCTGCACTCTGACAGAGGTGGTGAGTTTTCCTCCGATCTTCTGAGGACCTTCTGTCAGGCAGAGGGCATCGAGCAGACCTTCACGCTTCCGGACTCCCCACAGCAGAATGGGGTTGCTGAGCGCCGCATTGGCCTGGTCATGGAGATCGCTCGTACCTCCTTGGTCCACGCGGCGGCTCCCCATTTTCTGTGGCCGTTTGCTGTCCGGTACGCCGCGCATCAGCTCAACCTCTGGCCCCGTGTCTCCTTGCCGGAGACCTCGCCCACACTGCGTTGGACGGGGGAGGTTGGCGATGCGTCGCGCTTCCGGGTGTGGGGTGCTCGTGCCCTTGTCCACGATACGTCCGCGGACAAGCTCTCCTCCCGCACGCTTCCCTGTGTCTTCCTTGGCTTTGTCCCTGACGCGCCTGGCTGGCAGTTTTACCACCCCACCTCACGCCGGGTCTTCGCCTCTCAGGATGTCACCTTTGACGAGTCGGTCCCTTTTTACCGTCTCTTCCCCTACCGCACTGCCCCCCTCCCTCCCCCGCCGCTTTTCCTTGCTCCTGGTCCCCCTCCGGTAGACCCCCTTCCCCCTCAGGGTCCTGCTCCTTCAGGTGTCTCTCAGGTAGACCCTCCTCCCGTCGCTGAGCCTGTCGAGGTCACAGGTGACTCAGGTGCTGCTGCGGGTGGTGCTGCTGGGAGTGCTGAGCCTGGGGGTGCTGAGCCTGGGGGTGCTGGGCCTGGGGGTGCTGGGGCTGCAGGTGCTGGGACTGAGGGTGCTGGAGCTGAGGGTACTGTGCCTGAGAGTACGGAGCCTGGGGGTGCTGAGCCTGGGGGTGCTGAGCCTGCGGGTGCGGGGCCTGGGAGTGCTGGGACTGCGGGTGCTGGAGCTGAGGGTACTGTGCCTGAGAGTTTGCCGCCTGGGGGTGCTGAGCCTGGGGGTGCTGCGACTGGGGGTGCTGAGCCTGCGGGTACTGAGCCTGCGGGTACTGAGCCTGGGGGTGCTGCTACTGAGCCTACGGAGCCTCGGGTTACTGCGTCTGGGGGTGCTCCGGTTCGGGGTGCTGAGCAGTCTCTCACACCGCAGCAGCTTCGTGACTGGTACGTCCGACGCTTTCGCCGTCCTAGTGGCTCGGCTGGAGTTGGGGGTACTGGAGCTGCTCGTTCTGGGAGCACTGCGACTGGAGCTGCTGGAGCTGAGGACTCTGGCGCTGGCGGTGCTAGCGGAGTTGGAGCTGCCGACTCTGGGGGTGGCGCTGCTGCTGGTGCTGCGGACCCACCTGGTGGAGCTGCTGCTGGAGCTGGGGACCCGGCCGGTGGAGCTGCTGCTGGTGCTGTGGACCCGGACGCTGGAGCTCCTACTGGTACTGCGGACCCGGCCGCTGGAGTCCCTTCTGCTTCTGGAGACGCTGCGCGGCCGCGACCGTACTTCGTACCGCTCCTTCAGCAGGTTCTTGGGCAGGCTCCTCCTCCTTGTCCTCCTCCCTCCGTAGAGTGTCCTCCGCCTGTCCAGCCGCAGTCACAGTTACCGCCTGCCTCGCCTCTCCCTGCTCCCTCTCCTTATACTGGTCCCACAGGAGGTCTTACAGAGCGTCGTGAGCCTGAGTCTCGTCCTGTGTCGCCTGTTCGTCCTGCTCGCACTGGTAGTCGTGTCCGTCGTGAGCGTCCTCCTCCTGTCCCAGGCACGCACTACATGACTCTGCGTCCCTCTACTGCTCCTCGGCGTGTCCCTCTACCGTCTCCTCCTGCGTCCTCGTTGCCTGCCGTTCCGGACCCTGAGTCTGACCGGTATCGCGCTGAGCACCCTACAGTCACGCGTCTCCTTGCTACTGTTGTCACTGACCCCACCTTTGAGTCCTCGGCTGCGTCTGCTCTGGTCGCTGAGTTGGTTGACTTTGCTGCTGCCTGTCGTCTAGACTACGCTGCTAGCCTTGTCGCTGAGTCAGAGTCTGCGTCTGTCTGTCCTCCGTCCGTCGGGGGTGAGTGTGCTCTTGGCACGGACGTCCTTGAGGACAGGCAGGAGGACTTTGACTCTCTTGCGGCTGCTGTACCTCATCTCGTGGCCTGGTTGCTTGCCCCTGAGGGAGACCCGGATGCAGTAGACATCCCCACTCCGCGCACTTACGCAGAGGCGATCTCGGGTCCCTACTCCTCTCAGTGGCAGACAGCCATGGACGCAGAGATGGCATCCTGGAAGTCCACAGGCACCTACGTCGACGAGGTTCCCCCTCCTGGGGCGAACATCGTCGATGGCATGTGGATTTTCAGGGTGAAGCGGCCGCCAGGTTCTCCGCCTGTCTTCAAGGCTCGTTACGTTGCTAGAGGCTTCAGTCAGCGTCAGGGGGTCGACTTCTTCCAGACCTTCTCCCCCACCCCGAAGATGACCACTCTTCGGGTTCTGCTGCACGTTGCTGCTCAGCGTGACTACGAGCTTCACTCTCTTGACTTCAGCACAGCGTTCCTGCAGGGCAGCCTGCACGAGGAGATCTGGCTGCGCCGCCCACCTGGCTTTACTGGGTCGTTTCCCCCTGGTACTCAGTGGAGTCTCCGCCGGCCAGTCTACGGTCTCCGCCAGGCGCCACGTGAGTGGCACGACACACTGAGGACTACTCTTGCGGCTCTTGGGTTCGCGCCGTCTACTGCTGACCCGTCGCTGTTTCTGCGCACTGACACGTCGCTGCCGCCGTTCTACATCCTCGTGTACGTTGACGACTTGGTCTTTGCTACTGCTGACACTGAGGCACTCGCCCTTGTGAAGTCGGAGCTGCAGAAGAGACACACCTGCACTGACCTGGGTGAACTGCGTAGCTACCTTGGCTTGCAGATCACCCGGGACAGAGCCCGTCGCACCATCACCCTGACTCAGTCACACATGGTGCAGCAGGTCCTTCAGCGCTTCGGCTTCCAGTTCTCCTCACCACAGGCCACACCTCTGGCTACCAGCCACTCACTCTCAGCTCCACCTTCGGACGAGTCCGTAGAGCCGAGTGGCCCGTACCCAGAGCTTGTAGGCTGCCTCATGTACCTGATGACTTGCACGCGACCTGACCTCGCGTACCCTCTTAGCATCCTTGCTCGTTACGTTGCGCCTGGGAGACACAGGCGAGAGCACTGGGAGGCTGCTAAGAGGGTGCTGCGGTACCTGTGCAGTACATCAGGCATGGGGCTGGTGCTTGGAGGACGCGACAGAGTTGTCCTCACTGGTCACTCGGACGCCTCTTGGGTGGACGACCTGGCTACACAGCGGTCGTCACAGGGTTACACCTTCAGCCTTGGCTCAGGTTCTGTCTCGTGGCGGTCCACCCGCTCTTCCTCTGTTCTCGGCTCTAGTTGTGAGGCTGAGATCTACGCCACAGCCATGGCTGCACAGGAGTTACGCTGGCTCACCTACCTGCTGACTGACTTGGGAGAGCGGCCTAGTTCTCCTCCAGTTCTGTACGGTGACAACAAGGCGGCTCTTGCCTTGTGTCAGGAGCACAGACTGGAGCACAGGACGAAGCACATTGCTCTTCGCTACTTTCTTGCTCGAGAGCTTCAGCAGCGCGGTCAGCTTCGGCTTGTGTACGTGGACTCGAAGGCCAACACTGCTGATATCTTCACCAAGGCGCTCCCGCCTAGTGATCATCAGCGGCACTGTACTTCTTTAGGCCTTGTGTCCACGTTTCCTCACTTGCTCACTGCTTGACATTCTTTGTACTGTACTTTATATATATCTTGTTGCTTGCTTGCTAGGTTTTGATCACTGTGTTGCTTGTCTTGTACTATATCTAGCACTGCATGTGAACTGGCCTTGTGGCCTTTACTTGTGCTCGGAGTGTGGTGACGTTGTGATCCACCCTGGGCTTTGCTTTGCTTTGCTGGACTGGTCTTGTGACCCTTTGTTCTCCCCCACTTTGCCTATGGGGGTGTGTTAAACTGCATTATGCTTGTAGGCTGTAGTGGGGTAGCCAATATGGGGTACAACCCCAACTAGGGTTTGCTACTTGTACCCAACTGTTTCATTCAATGCACCATTCTTGCCTAGTGATTCTGACATGATTCTCATGCCTTTTTTACTTGCTGCAAACCTCACTTGTCTCATCTTTTGTTTGTTCTTTTGTGTTTAGGCTGCCGTCAACATCATATCCACGTTTATAGTACTACCCCATGTTCTCTGTCTTTATTCTTTCCTCTCTGTTTTTGTTTATGCTGTCAGAATGTTATTATTGTCTAGCCTGCAGTGGGGTACTCTATAGCGAGTACAGCCCAATCTAGGGTTTGCTATTTGTACTCAACTGCCTGCTAGTTCAACCCCTCTCCTTTCATTCATTCTTGCCTAGTTCTTCTGACATGGTATCAGAGCAGGTCGACCCTCCTGGGTCGATCCTGTGGGTGGGCCCACCACCTAAGCCTTCCGCTGCTACTGCTACTGCTACTGCTACTGCTACTCCCTGTCCGCCGCGCGCCCCGTGGCGCGCGGCGTCGAAACTAGGGTTTTCAGCCCGCCGTGCGCCCCGAGGCACGCGGCGGTTTTCTGCCCGCCGTGCGCCCCGAGGCGCGCGGCGGTTCTCTGCCCGCCGTGTGCCCCGAGGCGCGCGGCGGGTTCCTGCCCCGTCACTCGGCACGTCGCCCCCGGGAGGCGCTGCGACGGGCGACGGGGACCCGCGCGTCGCCCCCCGTCGCCCGTCGTGGCCTGCGCGCGGCCCGTACACCCGGCACGCGGCCCGTACGGGCTGCGCCAGGCCCGCGCGCGGCCCGTACGGGCTGCGCCAGGCACGCGCGCGGCCCGTACGGGAAGCGCCAGGCCCGCGCGCGGCTCGGGCCGCCTGCGCGCGGTTCGGGCGGCTCTACCAGGCCCGTGGGCGGCCCGTTCCTCGCTGCTCCTGCCCTCTCCACTGTCCCCCGTGCTTCTACCGGCGCCTCACCCCTCCTACAGCCCGTTCTCCTAAATTAGGGTTTGGGGGTGAAGAGTGTGGGGGTGGCGGCTATGGGGGTGTCGGTTGTGAGTTCCTCCCCCTGCTCCTCCTCCTCCCTCGTCTCCCTCTGCTACAGCTGCCGCTGAGGGGGGTGGTGTGTGGGAGCCTAGGGTTTGGGGTTTAAGGGGGGTACCGTCGGAGTGGAGCTAGGGTGTCAGCAGGGGGTGTGTGAGAGGGGCGTGGGACGGTCGGGGGAGATTGCGTGGAGGTAGCCGTCGTGACGCCAGCAGCGCCAGTAGTCCGGATGCCCTCGCGCGTTTCGGTAGCCCAGCGAGCCTGCTTCGCCAGTCGCCTGTGGGTCCGTTGCTCCTGTGTGTGCTCGTCGTAGCCGCGGAGCCAGATACTCCCGTAGTCCGGTGCCCTCGTGCGCTCGGTAGCCACTGTGCGCGCCGCTCCTGTTGCCCGTGTGTCTGCAGCTTCAGTCGGCGCCTTTCATCTTCTCTCCTCTCGCCAGCCCTCCTCCTCCTCGCTTGCCCTCTGTGACTGCCTCTAGCTTTGCTCATAACTGTGAACTTTAAACTATTGCTTCTTGAACTTGTGCTCAGAATGTGTGGTGACATTGTGATCCACCCTGAGCTTGTACTGCTTTGCTTGCTCTGCTGATTACACCCCACTTTGGCTATGGGGGTGTGTCAGAATGTTATTATTGTCTAGCCTGCAGTGGGGTACTCTATAGCGAGTACAGCCCAATCTAGGGTTTGCTATTTGTACTCAACTGCCTGCTAGTTCAACCCCTCTCCTTTCATTCATTCTTGCCTAGTTCTTCTGACATATGCTTCTGCTTTTCTTTGTGTTTGTGGTTGAAGGTTCTATTGGGGATCCCGAGAGGTAACATCATCCATTCAAGCTATTGTTTTTATTTACATCTAGATGTTCTGATTTGTTTCCATTTTCAACTAATTCCAATGTGCAGTTAGGATTGTGAGTTGTAACTGCAACTATGTAAAAATAATTTTGTGTCATGTATGATGAGCTTTTTAAAAGCATCAACTAATGTGATGTTTTATTGCTTGTTTTTTTTTTTTTTTTTTTACAGATATTCTGACAAATTCTGGTTCTCAATTCGTTGAGAAGCTTTTCTTGAGCCACTGTCTGCAATTCAAGTATGTGATTCCGTAACACATATTCTGAATAGTGTTGAACATATGATTCTGTATTTTTTCATTTATGCCAGTGTTTATACGCTTTTCTTTGGAATTGTTACTTTTGTTTCCTAAGGTATAATACCGGAGGTTGGTTCTATCACTAATGAAAGAATGTGTGGAGGATCAGAGTAGTTTTTGGATAGTTGTTGTTACGTTGCACTATGTAATGAAATTTCTACCTATATAAAAAATTAGAAGGATAAATTGTAATGTTGTTTTTTAATGTTGAATTTTTTATCTTTAAACAATGTGTTACCTGTGCTGTTTATTTTCTTGCAGAACCATCAGCTATAAATTTGACTGCACCGAACTATTCTAGCATTGCAGAGAGCGCTGTAGTGAGTTGTTTTGTGTTTTGATTTTATTCTATTGTATTACTTTGTAATGAGTAATAAATTTTTAAGAAGAAACTTACATTTTTTGCTTGTTAGATCAAATTTCACCTTTTTTTATTATGTTCAAGTTGTGTTATCATTGTATAATATGACCAGTTTCAGCTTATCTTAGCATTTGATTGTTTTTTGTAATTCATTAATACGAATTGTGTGTATACGCAGGTAACGTGGGAGACATTCTTGTGGACGGTTGTTTTCGTTCAGCTATGGGGTCTTCTTCAGTACCGCTTTTCACGGGGCCTTCGCTTGACGGTGAGTTAAGGCGAAGGTATGTATTTCGTAGGCGATTCGTTCGTGGCGATGGGGCATGTTTGTATAGGTGTCTCTCCCTCTCAACATGGAATGATGATGATTATTGGGACCAATTAAAAGTGAGGATTGTTGAGCATGTTTGCGTCAACTGGTCACGATATCAAGACTTGGTTGCAATGTGTCACGATGTGTCGTTAACGACGGTAGGCGAGTATGTTCAATATATCAACGAACAATCGGTTTGGGGTTCAATGTGCGAAATCAGAGCATTCTGCGAGTTAATGAACAAAACAGTTATAGTATGGCTTAATTCTCGCGAGTGGGCGCAATACGAAGGGTTAGAATTCCTATCTGGAGATAACCAGATCCATTTGTTGTTATCCAGCAACCATTATACTTTACTTGAAGAGTGTAATGAGGGTGAAATCTGGGGTAGCTCGTTTTTTGCTAGTGAAGCATCAAGCGTACCTAGTAGACGTGTTGAACCAGTAACGTTCGGCATGCAGCATGAGCATGCGTCATTCGGCAATGATTCGCTTGAGCAAGCAAGGCGTGCACAATCTTTTTGCAGTGAGGAAGTTATGGAGCCGTCAAGCAATCTTGACGAACGAATGGGATCAGTAACTACTGCGCGAGTATACAATGCGCATCCAATTTGTATTGACAGAGTGCAAGAAGGTGTGGAATTGTCAAGTCAGCAAACAACCAGTGGGCAACCTGTCCGTATGCAAGAAGCGCATGGAGATGAAGAACGGTACAGAATCTCTGGTGCACGAGTTGGGTCGGTTTCGTCTCGAGCGCAGTGTGAACATACCTCATTCGATACTGTTCCACACAATGGAACAAGGGCAATGCCATATGTGTTTGTAGATAAAAAACAAGACGATGAAGTCAGATTCAGCATGTCTGACGAGCGGATTGATTCTAATGGAGATATTTACTTTTCAATCCCAAACATTGCACCAAACAGTGAAGGTCTTCTAGGCATTATTGAAGACGGATCTCGTTTTACCATACGATTTATGGTAAATTATAAAAAAATGTCTGTTCGTGGATTTCCAACTAAACGACATGCTGCTTGGGCACGGCAATATTATATTTTGAAGTATCGAGGATTGAAGACACGCCAAAAGCTTCCGTTTGATCGGCATTATCTCATCAGTAACGGAAAGCTCGTGGATATACCTTTTTTTGACTATATCTACAAGATAAATGATTGTGGGAGAAACACACAAACGACTACCCCAACGTCATACGCCGGGGTCCATGAGGGATGCGAGAAATTCGGTTTCCGAATAATGGTGGAAGGACGTAACTACATGTACGAAAAATGGGATTCTGAAGAATCGGCAGCACGTGCAAGACAATATTTTTTGCATTTAGCATTCGGCCCTAAATGCACTAAAGCATTGCCGTTCAATGTCGACGAGTTCTATGAGGACGGCAAGCTTGTTCGAGATGGGGAATTAGATACAATTTTTGATGACCTTGAAGTTCGATACGATGACGCAAATGAGCAAGCTAGAATAGTTGAAGAAGCAGTGCGTCGATTCGAAGAAGCATCCAAAGAAGGCCCTACACATGCGTGCGAAAGTTGCGATCAGCTATTATTCAGACGTCAATTGTCAATAGTGAAAGACGGTGCATGTACCGTTACTAAAGTGTGTCGTACTTGCAAAATTGCAATCATGAGCGAAGAAACGCCCATACTTTCTCGAAAAAAAGGTGCATTGCTACCCAATCGACCTGTCAAACATTGCATGTTTATATTATGTAGGCTGTAGTGGGTTACACCTTAGGGGGTACTCAAAGTTAGGGTTTCCTACTTGTACCAAACTCTGTGCTAGTTCATTCCATTCCTGCTCAGTTATTCTGACATGGTATCAGAGCAGGTCCATCGCTAGGACCGCTCTTAGGGCCCACCGCTACCTACCTACCTACCTACCGTGCGCCTCTTGCGCCTACGCGCTCTCGTGCGCCCTACCCTACGTGCGCCCTCGTGCGCCCTACCCTACGTGCGCCCTCGTGCGCCTTTCTCTCCTTGTGCGCCTTCGTGCGCCCTCGTGCGCCCTCGTGCGCCCTCGAGCTGCCCCTGCAGGTCCGTCAGGCCACCGAGCCGTCGCTGCAGGCCTGTCAGGCACCTGAGCCGCCGCTACAGGCACGTCAGGCACCCGAGTCGCCGCTGCAGGCCCGTCAGGCCCCCGAGCCGCCGCTACAGGCCCGTCAGGCCCGAGAGCCGCCCCTGCAGACCCGTCAGGCCACGCGCGCCGCCCCTGCAGGCCCTAGCCGGCCGCCGCGTCGCTCTGCCCGCAGCGTCGCCGCCTCTCCGCGGCGTCGTCGCCTGCCCGCGTCGAAGCCGCCTGCCCGCGACGTCGATCCCTGCCCGCGGCGCCGTCGCCTGCCCGCGGAGACGTCGCCTGCCCGCGGCGTCGTCGCGGCGTCGCCACCTGCCCGCGGAGTCGTCGCCTGCCCGCGCCACATGCACGCGGCGTCGCCACCTCCTCGCCGCGTCGACCTGCCCGCGGCGTCGCCACCTGCCCGCCGCGTCGACCTGCCCGCGCCGTCGCCACCTAACCCTAATCCGTCGCCCTGCCCGCGGCGTCGCCACCTGCCCGCCGCGTCGCCCTGCCCGCGCCGTCGCCACCTAACCCTAATCCGCCTCTCGCCCCTGGAGCAGCCGCCACTGCAGTAGCAGCCCCTGGAGCCGCCGCCACTGCAGCAGCAGCCCCTGCAGCCGCCCGCCACTGCGTCAGCAACCACTGGAGCCGCCCGCCACTGCAGCAGCCGCCCCTGGAGCCGCCCGCACCTGCAGCAGCCGCCCCTGGAGCAACTGCCGCCGTAGCCCGGTCTAGCTCTGCAGCAGCTGCCGCGGAGCTTCCTACTGCGCCTGCCACGCCGACCACTGGTGAGCATTGCCCTGCCAGCACTGCTACCGCTGCTACTGCTACTACTGCCGTTTCTACTCCCACTCCCGCTACTCCTGCTGCTCCTGACGTGGCCAGATGCAGCCACAGGACCGTGCGCGTGAGTCCCTCACGCTCCAGCAGGCTCGTGAGTGGTACGCCGGTTTGAGCAGTCGGGGTGGCCGTAGTGGTAGTCGCTCTGGCGTCCGTCGTTCGGGAGGCTCAGGTAGTGGACAGGTGCAGCAGCCGTGCCCTCTTCTGGTCCAGCAGGCTCGTGAGTGGTACGCCGGTTTGAGCAGTCGGGGTGGCCGTAGTGGTAGTCGCTCTGGCGTCCGTCGTTCGGGAGGCTCAGGTAGTGGACAGGTGCAGCAGCCGTGCCCTCTTCTGGTCCAGCAGGCTCGTGAGTGGTACGCCGGTTTGAGCAGTCGGGGTGGCCGTAGTGGTAGTCGCTCTGGCGTCCGTCGTTCGGGAGGCTCAGGTAGTGGACAGGTGCAGCAGCCGTGCCCTCTTCTGGTCCAGCAGGCTCGTGAGTGGTACGCCGGTTTGAGCAGTCGGGGTGGCCGTAGTGGTAGTCGCTCTGGCGTCCGTCGTTCGGGAGGCTCCGGTAGTGGACAGGTGCAGCAGCCGTGCCCTCTTCTGCTCCAGCAGGCTCGTGAGTGGTACGCCGGTTTGAGCAGTCGGGGTGGCCGTAGTGGTAGTCGCTCTGTGAGTGAGGCAGCCGCTCTCGGTGCCAGTACGTCTGTTGCCCTCGGAGCAGGTGAGGCTACCACTCCCGGTACTCGCGTGTCTGCTACTCCAGGTGCTGGTGAGCCTACTGCTCTAGGTGCTAGTGCGTCTGCCGCTCCAGGTGCTCGCGTGTCTGCTACCCCAGGTGATGGTGAGGCTGCTGCCCTAGGTGCTAGTGCGTCTGTGCCCCCTGGTACTGAGTCGACTGCAGCACTGCACACCTTCACACTGGACTCAGGTGCTTCTCGCTCTTTCTTTCGTGATCGCACTGTCCTTGAGCCACTCGCTCGGCCAGTTGCTGTCTCTCTTGCTGACCCCTCAGGGGGTCCGGTCATTGCGACCTCCTCCACTACACTTCCGTGTCCAGCGGTTCCGTCCGGCACGCTCTCAGGTCTCTACCTCCCCTCGTTCTCTACGAACTTGGTGGCGGGCTGTGCTCTGCAGGACGGGGGTGTTCACCAGTTCACCCCTGCCTACGAACGCGTGACACATTGCACGTGTGCTCGGACGGGCCGCCACCTGGCTACTTTCACTCGGGAGCCGGGGTCGGACCTGTACACACTGACCACTGAGTCCCCTCAGGTGGCTGCGTCTGCGTCTGCGTCAGGTCAGCTGTCCGCCCCCTGCTCATGTCGCTCTCTGGCGCATGAGACTGTCCTCTGGCACCACCGCCTTGGTCACCCGTCTGTGCAGCGCCTTCGGGCCATGCACAAACGGGACCTTGTTGCTGGTCTTCCCAGGGTGCTCCCTCCCCTTCCCGACTCCCCTGCTCCTGACTGCATTCCCTGTGTCGAGGGGCGGCAGCGCGCCGCTCCTCACTCCTCCTCCTTTCCCCCGACGACTGCTCCCTTGCAGACGCTCCACATGGACGTGTGGGGCCCAGCCCGCGTCCGTGGTCAGGGTCAGGAGAGGTACTTCCTGATAGTTGTTGACGACTACTCGCGCTACACCACGGTCTTCCCCTTGCGCGCCAAGGGTGACGTCCCTGGTGTTTTGATCCCCTGGATCAGCCGAGCCCGTCTCCAGCTAGCCAAGCGCTTTCACTCGGACTTTCCTGTCCTGCGCTTGCACTCTGACAGGGGTGGTGAGTTCGCCTCCGACCTCTTGGCAGCCTACTGTGCTGAGCACGGCATTGAGCAGTCGTTCACGCTTCCGGCCTCTCCACAGCAGAATGGGGTCGCTGAGCGCCGCATTGGCTTGGTCATGGAGGTCGCTCGTACCTCCCTGACCCATGCGGCTGCTCCCCACTTTCTGTGGCCGTTTGCGGTCCGGTACGCAGCGCATCAGCTCAACCTCTGGCCCTGTGTCTCCTTGCCGGAGACTTCCCCGACTCTACGGTGGACGGGAGAGGTTGGCGATGCGTCGCGTTTCCGGGTCTGGGGATCTCGAGCTTTTGTCCGCGACACGTCCGCGGACAAGCTCTCGCGTCGCGCTGTTCCCTGTGTCTTTCTTGGCTTTGTTCCCGACGCGCCTGGATGGCAGTTTTACCACGTCACCTCGCGCCGGGTTCTGGCCTCTCAGGACGTCACTTTTGACGAGTCCGTCCCCTTCTACCGCCTCTTCCCCTACCGCACTGCCCCGCTCCCCCCCCCGCCTCTCTTCCTCGCTCCAGGTGCTGAGGTACCAGACCCCCTCCCCCCTCAGGGTGCCGCTCCCTCAGGTGTGTCCCAGGTAGACCCGGGTGAGCCTGTCGAGGTAGCTGTTGACTCGCGTCCTGCGTCTGGGGGTGCTGAGCCTGGGAGTGCTGCGTCTGAGGGTGCGGAGCCTGGGGGTGCTGAGTCTGGAGGTGCGGAGCCTGGGGGTGCTGAGCCTGGAGGTGCTGAGCCTGGAGGTGCGGAGCCTGGAGGTACTGAGCCTGGGGGTGCTGAGTCTGGACGTGCTGAGACTGGGGGTGCTGAGTCTGGGGGTGCTGAGCCTGAGCGTGCTCCACCTGGAGGAGCCCTCTCCTCCCAGCAGCTGCAGGAGAGGTACCTCGAGTACTGCCGCCTCCGGAGAGGTGCTTCTGGAGCTCGTCCCGGTACTTCCCCTCCTACCCAGGAGCTCCCCCCCATTCAGGTGATCCGCGAGTGGTACACGCGGCGCTGCAGTCTTCGTAGTGGTGCTCCTGGTGCTGCGGACCCGAGCGGTGGTGCTGTTGCTGGTGCTGAGGACCCGGACGCTGGAGCTGCTGCTGGTGCTGAGGACCCGGGCGTTGGAGCTGCTGCTGGTGCTGAGGACCCGACCGGTGGCGCTGCTGCTGGTGCTGAGGACTCGGGCGTTGGAGCTCCTACTGGTGCTGAGGACCCGGGCGTTGGAGCTGCTGCTGGTGCTGAGGACTCGGGCGTTGGGGCTGCCACTGGTGTCCCTGCTGCTTCTGGAGACGCTGCGCGGCCGCGACCGTACTTCGTACCGCTCCTTCAGCAGGTTCTTGGTCAGGCTCCTCCTCCTAGTCCTCCTCCCTCCGTCGAGTGTCCTCTGCCTGTCCAGCCGCAGTCACAGTTACCGCCTGCCTCGCCTCTCCCTGCTCCCTCCCCTTACGCTGGTCCCACAGGAGGTCTTACAGAGCGTCGTGAGCCTGAGTCTCGTCCTGCGTCGCCTGTTCGTACTGCTCGCACTGGTCGTCGTGTCCCACGTGAGCGTCCTCCTCCTGTCCCTGGCACTCACTACATGACTCTGCGTCCCTCCACTGCTCCGCAGCGTGTCCCGCTGCCGTCTCCTCCTGCGTCCTCTCTTCCTACTCTTCCTGACCCGGAGTCTGACTCCCGTCGTGCTGCCAGTCCCACTGTTACGCGTCTCCTCGCTACAGTTGTCACTGACCCGACCTTTGAGTCCTCTGCTGCGTCTGCTCTGGTCGCTGAGTTGGTTGACTTTGCTGCTCGCTGTCGCCTAGACTACGCTGCCAGCCTTGTCGCTAGGTCTGAGTCTGCGTCTGCCTGTCCTCCGTCCGTCGGGGGTGAGTGTGCCCTCGGCACGGACGTCCTTGAGGACAGACAGGAGGAGTTCCAGTGCTTTGCTGCTGCTTTGCCCCATCTCGTGTCCATGCTTGTTGCCCCTGAGGGAGACCCGGATGCACCAGACATCCCGACCCCGCGCACTTACGCTGAGGCGATGGCGGGTCCCTACTCCTCTCAGTGGCAGACAGCCATGGACGCGGAGATGGCATCCTGGAAGTCCACAGGCACCTACGTAGACGAGGTTCCCCCTCCTGGGGCGAACATCGTCAGTGGCATGTGGATTTTCAGGGTGAAGCGGCCGCCGGGTTCTCCACCTGTCTTCAAGGCGCGCTACGTGGCTCGAGGCTTCAGTCAGCGAGAGGGAGTAGACTTCTTTCAGACCTTCTCCCCCACCCCGAAGATGACTACTCTTCGGGTGCTGCTGCACATAGCCGCTCACCGCGACTACGAGCTTCACTCTCTTGACTTCAGCACTGCTTTCTTGCAGGGCAGCCTGCACGAGGAGATCTGGCTGCGCCGCCCCCCTGGCTTCACTGGGTCAGTTCCTCCTGGCACCCAGTGGAGGCTTCAGCGGCCGGTCTACGGTCTCCGCCAGGCGCCACGTGAGTGGCACGACACACTGAGGACGACACTTGCGGCTCTTGGGTTCGCTCCCTCTACTGCTGACCCGTCGCTGTTTCTACGCACCGACACCTCGCTGCCGCCGTTCTACATCCTCGTGTACGTCGACGACTTGGTCTTTGCCACTGCTGACACCGCGGCACTCGCTCACGTGAAGTCGGAGCTGCAGAGGAGACACACGTGCACAGACCTGGGTGAGCTGACGAGCTATCTTGGCTTGCGGATCACCCGGGACAGAGCACGGCGCACCATCACCCTGACTCAGTCACACATGGTGCAGCAGGTTCTCCAGCGCTTCCGCTTCACGTACTCCTCGCCTCAGTCCACTCCTCTGCCTACCGGTCACTCGCTCTCAGCTCTGCCTTCGGATGAGTCCGTAGAGCCGAGTGGCCCGTATCCAGAGCTTGTGGGCTGCCTCATGTACCTGATGACCTGCACTCGACCTGACCTTGCATACCCTCTTAGCATCCTAGCACGCTATGTCGCTCCTGGCCGTCACCGGAAGGAGCACATGGATGCTGCTAAGAGGGTGTTGCGCTACTTGTGCAGTACGTCGGGCATGGGGCTTGTGCTTGGAGGGCGAGACCGGGTTGTTCTCACAGGGCACTCAGACGCTTCTTGGGCAGACGACCAGGCTACTCAGCGGTCGTCCCAGGGTTACACCTTCAGCCTTGGCTCTGGCTCAGTTTCTTGGCGTTCTACTCGCTCTTCTTCTGTTCTCAGCTCCAGTTGCGAGGCTGAGATCTACGCCACAGCCATGGCTGCTCAGGAGCTACGCTGGCTGACCTACCTGCTGACCAACCTCGGAGAGCGGCCTCGTTCTCCTCCAGTGCTGTACGTCGACAACAAGGCTGCCATTGCCTTGTGTGAGGAGCACAGACTGGAGCACAGAACGAAGCACATCGCTCTGCGGTACTTCCTTGCTCGAGAGCTGCAGCAGCGTGGTCAGCTTTGTCTGCGTTACGTGGCCACGGAGGCCAACACTGCTGATGTGTTCACCAAGGCGCTTCAGCCTTGTGACCATCAGCGCTTTTGCACGCTGCTAGGCCTTGTACCTACTGGGCCTCACTTGCTTACCTCTTGACCTTGCTTGTACTGTGATCACTATATATATATGCCTACTTGTTTACTTTTGCTAGGTTGTGATCACTGTATCTCTTGCTTTGTTATAAACCTGCATGTGAACTGGTCTTGTGACCGCTTGCTTGTGCTCGGAATTTGTGTGGAATCCTTGAGATCCACCCTGAGCTTGCTTTGCTTTGCTTTGACTGGTCTTGTGACCCTGTGGTTGTCTCCCACTGCGCCTATGGGGGTGTGTCAAACATTGCATGTTTATATTATGTAGGCTGTAGTGGGTTACACCTTAGGGGGTACTCAAAGTTAGGGTTTCCTACTTGTACCAAACTCTGTGCTAGTTCATTCCATTCCTGCTCAGTTATTCTGACATCGACCTCACGAACTTACAGGATTGTCGGACTTGGAAGAGCGTTTGGTTTCACCGCGCGTTGTGTTTTCAAGCATTACACAAACGCACGTTGGAAAACAGTACAAGATACGCGGCGGGGTAGTAAATGTTCCAGTCAAGGTTGTTGACATGGTTACTGCATTGCCTCGACTACCACAAGAAACTCATACCGTTCGTGTGCGTTTTAAACGCAAATTGCAGAATGGACATGATGTGTATGATGACAACGTGAGACCCGCCAAGATATTACGAGCCATTTCGTTTTTGGAGAAGAAAGATTTGTTCAAAAATTTTGGAATAAGACTAGATAATGAAAGAATGACTGAATTACAACAGGAGATTGATGATATTGATCTTCACAATCAGTTCTTGTCACACAGCAACGATTGCCAAAGTAACAATTATGCGGCGATTAACGAAGGTGTCACTGAATTCGGTGATGAAGTCGAAGTGGATATTGACGAAGGCGATTTAAACGTTGGAATTTTGGACACTATAATTTGTAACGAACCATTGTATCAAAATCTAGAGCAATTTGTAGTTGAAATGGCGCCCGGCGAAAGGTCGCGACCGTTGCCTATTCTGATGGATAAACATGTTGAGGAGTTAGCGTTTCCTACATTATTTTGCGGAGAAGTTCGATTGCCAAATGTCGATGTATCGGCATTAAAATATCGTGATATTGCAAAATGGGAACTCCTTCATAAAGATGCGCGTTTTTCTTCATGTCCGCAAAATATTTTTTTCAAAATGTTTAAGCTAGAATTAATTCAAATGG
Source organism: Closterium sp. Yama58-4 (assembly GCA_947470075.1). Lineage (NCBI taxonomy): Eukaryota > Viridiplantae > Streptophyta > Zygnematophyceae > Desmidiales > Closteriaceae > Closterium > Closterium sp. Yama58-4. The sequence continues at coordinate 265,346 of CANIUD010000140.1, forward strand.
ACAACGTAATTGGCACACGTGTGCGACGAGAAATGATCGAGCATGTTGGTCAATATTCGGCTAAAGATATGTTGAATACTGATACACGTCGATTATTACAAAAGAATGATACGTTGTTCAACGAATTCAAAAGTCTTCGCATGTCGCCGCAGTACCTAGAGAATTGTAGGAAAGATCTGTTCGCGATGATACGTCAGCTAGGTCCGCCAACATTTTTTTTAACAATATCTATGGCCGATACAAAATGGATCAACTTGCACGTTGTTCTACTGGAACATAACAGAAATACTGGAAATTTAGCTAATCTTTCAAATCCCAATTTAATTCCTCCTTTAGATTTTGAAAGTATAGCTTTGCTCGTACGTACATACCCTGTAGTTAGCGCGCGGTACTACGTCGAACGAAAAAATGCTTTGTTTCGAGAGATTTTAACAAAAAAAACCGGAATTCTGGGAGGAATTGTAGACTATTTTGCTCTCGACGAGTTTCAACATCGAGGTGCCCCTCATACTCATTGCCTAATATGGAGTGAGTTTTTAGCTTGCGATGCTGCAATTCCTCTAGAAAAGATTTTTGCATTTGCCGATAAGCACATATCGTGTCACGCACAAGAACTTGCTGGAGATTCGCTAACAAACGACCTATTGAAAGTGCAAACTCATAACCATACGAGAACGTGCAGAATAAAAAAGAATCGGTCATCGCGTAAATGCCGTTTTGGTATACCTAAGTATCCACTTCCGACGACGTTAGTTTTGATGCCTTTTGACAAGAATTGCACCGATGTGGAAAAACATAGGTTAAATAAAAAAGCAGTAGATGAATTTTTAAACGCCCTTGGGAAGAATCACCTAATCGAAACTTCGAACTTAACTTTTGCCTTATTTCTGGACACGGTGCGCCTGACTTACGACGATTATATTAGTTGTCTGCGTGTAGGCCTAAAAAAACGAACGCTTTTTCATGCCAGAGATGTACGGGATTGTTACGTGAACAACTTCAATAAATTAATACTTTCTGTTTGGCGAGGTAACATGGATATTCAATTGTGTATCGACCCATATAGTGTGGCAACATATATTGCTGCATATATGACGAAATCAGGTAAAGGTGTAAGTAAGATTATTGAGAATGCAAGAAGATTTGCCGCTGTGCAAGGTACGGGTGTTTTACACGTTCTTCGAGACATTGGAAACTACCTATTAAACACCCAAGAAATTAGTGCACAAGAAGCTATTTATCTTATTCTGAGCCTTCCATACAAAAAAACGTCTCGTGGTTTTGTATTTATTAATACAAACCATCCACGCAGACGGTTGTTATTGTTGAAGACAAAGACCGAATTGGAAGGTTTAGACCCTCAATCAACAGATATTTTTACACCATATGCTTTATTGGATCGATATATGAATCGACCAGTAGCTATGGAGACCGTTTGTTTTGCAGATTTCTCATCTGAGTATGAGGAAACAAGCGATAAATTCTGTATAGGTCCTGATATTTCCCCCAAAAGACGATTTTATCGCAAACGATCAAGGAGGAAGATCATTCGATACGTCAACTATCATAGTGATGTCGACAACGATAATTATATGCGTGAGCAAATATTATTGTTTGTTCCTTTTCGTCAAGAAGTTTGTGAATCGAGCGAAGTTGCGCAAATCTATGTGGCAAACAATGCCGCTATATTGACCAAGAGGAATGAATATTCGATTAATGGAGACACGTGGATACGTGCATTAGAAGACTCCATCGATGTGGATGACGACGGCGACGATCCCGATAACGAAACATCACCAAATGAAGATGTTGACATTGGCGTCGAACTTGGGTTTGACAAATTCGCCCGATCCACAGATATTTTCCATACGGTGCTTACAAACGAGAGCGACTATCTATCGATGGAACGCATGTTGAATGCAGAGCAACGGGCAATCGCCGATCACATTGTACGTGGAGTGCGTCGTTCCTTTGAATTTGGACCTTTATCCATATTCGTCAGCGGAGGTGCCGGTGTCGGAAAATCCGTTTTGATTAAAACGGTTCACGATCGACTAATTCGTATATTCCATGCGCAGATTCATACGAACTTTAGTACGATCAAAGTGCTGAAAATAGCCCCTTCAGGAGTTGCTGCTTTCCAAATTAGAGGTTACACAATCCATAATGCTTTAATGATTCCAGTCGTGCAAAATCGTCGTATAAAAAAATTGACTTCAGACAGGTTAAATACTCTGAGATCAAGACTTGGAGACGTTAGGGTTGTTATTGTCGACGAAATATCAATGGTTGGGAGAAACACATTCGAATGGATAGATTTCAGGCTTCGTGAGGTTACGAACAAAGCAAACGTTCCTTTTGGAGGATTGCACATGGTGTTTGTTGGGGACTTTTTCCAACTACCTCCTGTGCGCGATATCCATTGTTTCGACAACCGTACTAACCTACCTTCTACATGTGATTTAGACATTTGGAGACGTGTACAACTTGTTGAGCTTACGACGATTATGCGGCAACGCGAAGAGGTCAGATTTGCCGAACTGTTAAATCGTTTACGCGAAGGGGACCAAACTCCTACGGACGTACGCTTGTTGCGTGCCCGACAAGTTGATATTCCTTCGGGAGAGACAAGTTTGCAACATTTGTGTTGCACTAATAAAGCTATTGACTCGTTTAATCACGGTGTTTTCGCAGCTTCGTTGGAGGAGAAATACGCAATCCCAGCGTTGGATTGCGCGTTGTTCGGGACTGATCAATCCAGAAAGGATAAACCGATTACCCCAGACGGGTTTGCGACAACTTCATCACATGGATTATATTCAGTTCTTGGGCTGTTTATCAGCTCGCGTGTTCACATGGTTTGTAATGTGGACACGTCAGATGGGCTTGCTAATGGCACACCTGGCGTTGCAGTTCATTTCACCTTGAATGCAAACAAAACGGTGGAAGTCATATGGGTCCAATTTGACGATGAATCCGTCGGCAGTAATATGCGTTTGAAGTCCCGATCAATGTTTTCTAAGAATGCGGGAGTAGTTCCATCGTGGACGCCTATACAACGAATAGAGAAAACTTTTTCGGTGAATTCTCGCTATGACACGATTTCTCGAATGCAGTTTCCGTTGAGACCAAGTAATTGTCAGAATGTTATTATTGTCTAGCCTGTAGTGGGGTGCTCTATAACGAGTACAACCCAGTTAGGGTTTGCTATATGTACCCCAACTGCTGCTAGTGAAACCCCTCTCTCCTTTCATTCATTCTTGCCTAGTTATTCTGAAATGGTATCAGAGCAGGTCGACCCTCCTGGGTCGATCCTGTGGGTGGGCCCACCACCTAATGCTTCCGCTGCTTTACTTCCTGCCGGGCGCCTCGGGCGCGCGACGACTTCTTCCTGCCGCGCGCGGAGCGCGCGGCGAATTTTTTTTCTAGGGTTTTGGCGGTTTTCATCCCGCCGTGCGCTCGGGGCGCGCGGCGGTTTTCTGCACGCCGTGCGCCCCGAGGCGCGCGGCGGTTTCCCACCGTCGAAGTGCCCCCCGTCGCCCGTCGAAGCGCCCTCCCCCCGTCGCCCGTCGAAGCGCCCCCGTCGCCCGTCGAAGCGCCCCCCGTCGCCCGCCAAAACGCCCCCGTCGCCCGTCGAAGCGCCCCTGGGACCCGCGCGCGGCCCGTACGGGCTGCGCCAGGCCCGCGCGCGGCCCGTACGGGCTGCGCCAGGCCCGCGCGCGGCCCGTACGGGCTGCGCCAGGCCCGCGCGCGGCCCGTACAGCCCGCGCGCGGCCCGTACGGGCGGCGCCAGGCCCGCGCGCGGCCCGTACGGGCTGCGCCAGGCCAGCGCGCGGCGCGGGCAGCCTGCGCGCGCCTCGTCCGTCCCCCTCTCGCCGTCCCCCGCGCTCCTGCCCCTATCCCACCCGTTTTAGGGTTTGGGGATGTAGAGTGTGGGGGTGGCGGGTGTGGGGGTGCCGGTTGTGTGCCCCGTCCCCTCCTTCTCCTCCTCCTCCGTCTCCCACTGCTGCAGCTGCCGCTGAGGGGGGTGGGTGTGTGGGAGCCGAGGGTTTAGGGTTTAAGGGGGGTGCCGTGGAAGTGGAGCTAGGGTGTCAGCAGGGGGTGTGTGAGAGGGGCGTGGGACGGTCGGGGGAGGTTGCGTGGAGGTAGCCGTCGTGACGCCAGCAGCGCCAGTAGTCCGGATGCCCTCGCGCGTTTCGGTAGCCCAGCGAGCCTGCTTCGCCAGTCGCCTGTGGGTCCGTTGCTCCTGTGTGTGCTCGTCGTAGCCGCGGAGCCAGATACTCCCGTAGTCCGGTGCCCTCGTGCGCTCGGTAGCCACTGTGCGCGCCGCTCCTGTTGCCCGTGTGTCTGCAGCTTCAGTCGGCGCCTTTCATCTTCTCGCCCTCACAGTTTCTCCTCCTCCTCACTTGCCCTCTATGATCACCTCTAGCTTTGCTTATAATTGTGAACTATTGCTATGCCTGCTCATTGTACTGATTACACCCCACTTTGGCTATGGGGGTGTGTCAGAATGTTATTATTGTCTAGCCTGTAGTGGGGTGCTCTATAACGAGTACAACCCAGTTAGGGTTTGCTATATGTACCCCAACTGCTGCTAGTGAAACCCCTCTCTCCTTTCATTCATTCTTGCCTAGTTATTCTGAAAGTAATGCGATAAGTTTTCATCGAAGTCAAGGTGCTACTTTTGAGAGTGGAGTCATACATTTTGAATCCAAAGTCTTTCCCCAAGGAGCATACGTTGCTTTGAGTCGATTTCGAAGTCCTACGCGATTGTTTCTTCGAAGCTTTTCAGAAACATGCATTAAAACGGATTCTCGTGTAGTGGCGGAAATGCGCCGTCTACGTGAGAGACCCCTTGTATTGAATCCAAGACCGGTTGGTGCGATCATTCAACAATCGTCATTGATGAAGTTTGCATTTCAAAATGTGAGGAGTTTTCGGGGGCATTACAAGGATGTTAATATCAGCAGTCTTGATGGATTTGATTTTATGGTTCTATTCGAGACACACTTGGGCGAGAACGATGTCTTACCAAGCCTAACGAACAATATCTTTAAGTTTGTTCGTTTTGATTGTAAATCTGGTGGGATTGTTTTATATCATCGTACTCCAATCCGAAACGTACAATATGTCGAAAACTCAAAAGTCGAGTTGTTAACTTTTACCATCAATGCTAAAGATGAAGAAGTAATTGTTACGGGATGTTATCGTAATCCAACCAATCAACGTAATCATAATATCCTTTTTGATATGATTACATCCATCATTGCTAAACATTCCGACCGTAACATGATGTTTTTGGGCGATTTCAATGTCGATATGAATGCTGGTACGCATAATAATTATCGGCGTCTGTTTAGACTCCATGGTTTTACGCAATTCATTGTAGATCCTGTTAAACTGTATCATGCTTGTAGGCTGTAGTGGGGTAGCCAATATGGGGTACAACCCCAACTAGGGTTTCATATTTGTACCCAAAATTCTGCTAGTTCAATCATTCTTGCCTAGTTCTTTTAACATGGTATCAGAGCAGGAGGTCCCTAGGACCTACCGACCGTTTTTTAAGGGCCCACCACCGCTCGCATGCGGTTACCACGCTACCCCGTGCCCTAGCCTCGTAGCGCCCTCGTGCGCCCTCGTTAGCGCCCTCGCGCGCACCCTCGTTAGCGCCCTCGCGCGCCCCTTCGTTAGCGCCCTCGCGCGCCCCTTCGTTAGCGCCCTCGCGCGCCCCTTGCTAGCGCCCTCGCGCGCCCCTCACTAGCGCCCTCGCGCGCCCCTCGCCGAGCCGCCCGCTCGCAGCCCGCCCGCCCGCTCGCTGCCCGCTTCGCGGCCCGCTCGCTACGCAGCCCGCCCGCCCGCTCGCTGCCCGCTTCGCGGCCCGCCCGCTTCGCAGCCCGCTCGCTCGCTGCCCGCTTCGCGGCCCGCCCACTTCGCAGCCCGCCCGCCCGCTCGCTGCCCGCTTCGCGGCCCGCCCGCCTCGCAGCCCGCTCGCCCCGCTGCCCGCTTCGCGGCCCGCCCACTTCGCAGCCCGCCCGCCCGCTAGCTGCCCACTTCGCGGCCCGCCCGCATCGCAGCCCGCTCGCCCCGCTGCCCGCTTCGCAGCCCGCCCGCCCGCCCGCTGCCCGCTTCGCGGCCCGCCCGCCTCGCAGCGTCGCCCGCCCGCCGTGCTGCCCGCTTGCAGCGCCGCCTGCGCCGCCTTGCCTTCCTTGCGTCGAGGGGCGGCAGCGCGCCGCTCCTCACTCCTCCTCGTTCCCCCCGACAGAGGCTCCTCTGGAGACCCTCCACCTGGACGTGTGGGGCCCAGCCCGCGTTCGTGGTCAGGGCGGTGAGCGGTACTTTTTGCTGGTTGTCGACGACTACTCGCGTTACACCACGGTCTTCCCCTTGCGCACCAAGGGTGAGGTCCCTGCTGTTCTGATCCCTTGGATCCGCACGGTTCGTCTCCAGCTCCGCCGCCGTTTCCGGACGGATCTTCCTGTCCTGCGTCTGCACTCTGACAGAGGTGGTGAGTTTTCCTCCGATCTCTTGAGGACCTTCTGTCAGGCGGAGGGCATCGAGCAGACCTTCACGCTTCCGGACTCCCCACAGCAGAATGGGGTTGCTGAGCGTCGCATTGGCCTGGTCATGGAGGTCGCTCGTACCTCCTTGGTCCACGCGGCGGCTCCCCATTTTCTGTGGCCGTTTGCTGTCCGGTACGCCGCGCATCAGCTCAACCTCTGGCCCCGTGTCTCCTTGCCGGAGACCTCGCCCACACTGCGTTGGACGGGGGAGGTTGGCGATGCGTCGCGCTTCCGGGTGTGGGGTGCTCGTGCCCTTGTCCGCGATACGTCTGCGGACAAGCTCTCCTCCCGCACGCTTCCCTGTGTCTTCCTTGGCTTTGTCCCTGACGCGCCTGGCTGGCAGTTTTACCACCCCACCTCGCGCCAGGTCTTCGCCTCTCAGGATGTCACCTTTGACGAGTCGGTCCCCTTTTACCGTCTCTTCCCCTACCGCACTGCCCCCCTCCCTCCCCCGCCGCTTTTCCTTGCTCCTGGTCCCCCTCCGGTAGACCCCCTTCCCCCTCAGGGTCCTGCTCCTTCAGGTGTCTCTCAGGTAGACCCTCCTCCCGTCGCTGAGCCTGTCGAGGTCACAGGTGACTCAGGTGCTGCTGCGGGTGGTGCTGCTGGGAGTGCTGAGCCTGGGGGTGCTGAGCCTGGGGGTGCTGGGCCTGGGGGTGCTGGGGCTGCAGGTGCTGGGACTGCGGGTGCTGGAGCTGAGGGTACTGTGCCTGAGAGTTTGCCGCCTGGGGGTGCTGAGCCTGGGGGTGCTGCGACTGGGGGTGCTGAGCCTGCGGGTACTGAGCCTGCGGGTACTGAGCCTGGGGGTGCTGCTACTGAGCCTACGGAGCCTCGGGTTACTGTGTCTGGGGGTGCTCCGGTTCGAGATGCTGAGCAGTCTCTCACACCGCAGCAGCTTCGCGACTGGTACGTCCGACGCTTTCGCCGTCCTAGTGGCTCGGCTGGAGTTGGGGGTGCTGGAGTTGCTCGTCCTGGGGGTGCTCGTACTGGGGGTACTGGAGCTGCCGGGACTGGCTGTTCTGGGAGCACTGCGACTGGAGCTGCTGGAGCTGGGGACTCTGGCGTTGGCGGTGCTAGCGGAGTTGGAGCTCCCGACTCTGGGGGTGGCGCTGCTGCTGGTGCTGCGGACCCACCTGGTGGAGCTGCTGCTGGTACTGAGGAGTCGGACGGTGGAGCTGCTGCTGGAGCTGGGGACCCGGCCGGTGGAGCTGCTGCTGGTGCTGTGGACCCGGACGCTGGAGCTCCTACTGGTGCTGAGGACCCGGCCGCTGGAGTCTCTTCTGCTTCTGGAGACGCTGCGCGGCCGCGACCGTACTTCGTACCGCTCCTTCAGCAGGTTCTTGGGCAGGCTCCTCCTCCTTGTCCTCCTCCCTCCGTAGAGTGTCCTCCGCCTGTCCAGCCGCAGTCACAGTTACCGCCTGCCTCGCCTCTCCCTGCTCCCTCTCCTTATACTGGTCCCACAGGAGGTCTTACAGAGCGTCGTGAGCCTGAGTCTCGTCCTGCGTCGCCTGTTCGTCCTGCTCGCACTGCTAGTCGTGTCCGTCGTGAGCGTCCTCCTCCTGTCCCAGGCACTCACTACATGACTCTGCGTCCCTCTACTGCTCCTCGGCGTGTCCCTCTACCGTCTCCTCCTGCGTCCTCTTTGCCTGCCGTTCCGGACCCTGAGTCTGACCGGTATCGCGCTGAGCACCCTACAGTCACGCGTCTCCTTGCTACTGTTGTCACTGACCCCACCTTTGAGTCCTCGGCTGCGTCTGCTCTGGTCGCTGAGTTGGTTGACTTTGCTGCTGCCTATCGTCTAGACTACGCTGCTAGCCTTGTCGCTGAGTCTGAGTCTGCGTCTGTCTGTCCTCCGTCCGTCGGGGGTGAGTGTGCTCTTGGCACGGACGTCCTTGAGGACAGGCAGGAGGACTTTGACTCACTTGCGGCTGCTGTACCTCATCTCGTGGCCTGGTTGCTTGCCCCTGAGGGAGACCCGGATGCAGTAGACATCCCCACTCCGCGCACTTACGCAGAGGCGATCTCGGGTCCCTACTCCTCTCAGTGGCAGACAGCCATGGACGCAGAGATGGCATCCTGGAAGTCCACAGGCACCTACGTCGACGAGGTTCCCCCTCCTGGGGCGAACATCGTCGATGGCATGTGGATTTTCAGGGTGAAGCGGCCGCCAGGTTCTCCGCCTGTCTTCAAGGCTCGTTACGTTGCTAGAGGCTTCAGTCAGCGTCAGGGGGTCGACTTCTTCCAGACCTTCTCCCCCACCCCGAAGATGACCACTCTTCGGGTTCTGCTGCACGTTGCTGCTCAGCGTGACTACGAGCTTCACTCTCTTGACTTCAGCACAGCGTTCCTGCAGGGCAGCCTGCACGAGGAGATCTGGCTGCGCCGCCCACCTGGCTTTACTGGGTCGTTTCCCCCTGGTACCCAGTGGAGTCTCCGCCGGCCAGTCTACGGTCTCCGCCAGGCGCCACGTGAGTGGCACGACACACTGAGGACTACTCTTGCGGCTCTTGGGTTCGCGCCGTCTACTGCTGACCCGTCGCTGTTTCTGCGCACAGACACGTCGCTGCCGCCGTTCTACATCCTCGTGTACGTCGACGACTTGGTCTTTGCTACTGCTGACACTGAGGCACTCGCTCGTGTGAAGTCGGAGCTGCAGAAGAGACACACCTGCACTGACCTGGGTGAACTGCGTAGCTACCTTGGCTTGCAGATCACCCGGGACAGAGCTCGCCGCACCATCACCCTGACTCAGTCACACATGGTGCAGCAGGTCCTTCAGCGCTTCGGCTTCTAGTTCTCCTCACCACAGGCCACACCTCTGGCTACCAGCCACTCGCTCTCAGCTCCACCTTCGGACGAGTCCGTAGAGCCGAGTGGCCCGTACCCAGAGCTTGTAGGCTGCCTCATGTACTTGATGACTTGCACGCGACCTGACCTCGCGTACCCTCTTAGCATCCTTGCTCGTTACGTTGCGCCTGGGAGACACAGGCGAGAGCACTGGGAGGCTGCTAAGAGGGTGCTGCGTTACCTGTGCAGTACATCAGGCATGGGGCTGGTACTTGGAGGACGCGACAGAGTTGTCCTCACTGGTCACTCGGACGCCTCTTGGGTGGACGACCTGGCTACGCAGCGGTCGTCACAGGGTTACACCTTCAGCCTTGGCTCTGGTTCTGTCTCGTGGCGGTCCACCCGCTCTTCCTCTGTTCTCGGCTCTAGTTGTGAGGCTGAGATCTACGCCACAGCCATGGCTGCACAGGAGTTACGCTGGCTCACCTACCTGCTGACTGACTTGGGAGAGCGGCCTAGTTCTCCTCCAGTTCTGTACGGTGACAACAAGGCGGCTCTTGCCTTGTGTCAGGAGCACAGACTGGAGCACAGGACGAAGCACATTGCTCTTCGCTACTTTCTTGCTCGAGAGCTTCAGCAGCGCGGTCAGCTTCGGCTTGTGTACGTGGACTCGAAGGCCAACACTGCTGATATCTTCACCAAGGCGCTCCCGCCTAGTGATCATCAGCGGCACTGTACTTCTTTAGGCCTTGTGTCCACGTTTCCTCACTTGCTCACTGCTTGACATTCTTTGTACTGTACTTTATATATATCTTGTTGCTTGCTTGCTAGGTTTTGATCACTGTGTTGCTTGTCTTGTACTATATCTAGCACTGCATGTGAACTGGCCTTGTGGCCTTTACTTGTGCTCGGAGTGTGGTGACGTTGTGATCCACCCTGGGCTTTGCTTTGCTTTGCTGGACTGGTCTTGTGACCCTTTGTTCTCCCCCACTTTGCCTATGGGGGTGTGTTAAACTGTATTATGCTTGTAGGCTGTAGTGGGGTAGCCAATATGGGGTACAACCCCAACTAGGGTTTCATATTTGTACCCAAAATTCTGCTAGTTCAATCATTCTTGCCTAGTTCTCTTGACAGATCCTACGACGGTATATGGTACGCTTATTGATCATATTTGGAGCAATTGTTTCAAAACACATCTTAAAGTATATGTTGGTGAAACATACTTTTCTGACCATTTCCCTGTGTACGCTGTTGTTGAATAACATCATCAAAAGTTTGTCATTGTGATATTTCATCTGTATCAGATCATACATCATATTCATTATCTTACGGGTTACATGAGTGAGATTTCTCTATATATGATACATCAATGGTTCATCCTTGTATGTTTTTGCACCAAAGTGAACATTCTGTTCAACATCTTACTTCATTATACGTATTATTTTGTTGTTTTATATGTTCTTACGACAGATCCTCCGCCATACCCGCACGACTCAGGGGAGGTGAGTTTCGTTGAACGTTATGAATACTGTGATCATTGTGGTTTTCATAATTCTATATCTCATAAGTACTATTCACGTTTGTTAAACGTGTTTCATACGCAGGAATCTGTAGAGGTCAAACTCAGATGGGTTGATGCTGAGACTCAAGCAGGACGTCACCGAGCTGATTTTCATGTGAAAATCGTGATGATTGGCAGGAAGAATGGTTTCACAAAGGACGATGTGAAATTTGTTCCTGGAAAGTTTTATGTTTTTTATGAGGATTTCAGTGTGACAGAGGTGGTGATCTGGCCACAATCCAGGGGGTCTGGTCGATGTGATGTGGATGCTGTGAATGATTTCTTGATGAGGCTTTCCATTGGGAAAGTCTATGAAGTCCATCGCACCGTCGGTGCTCGCGCACCCCCCACCTGGTAAGCTTTGTCTGGACTTGTCTATGTGATTCGACACGTGTTGGTTTTACAACTTATGCACTGAATACGTACAGGATTCTGGTTGGAGGTCTTCGCACGCAACTCAACTGGAAGCATCGGTGCTCACATCTGATCGAGGCCAGCGGGTCTCCTCGGCTGAACGTGGGAAACTTGCCTACTCCCACGCTTTTGAGCTTCTATGGTGCTGAGGATAAGTCTAGGGTAAGAATTACGACGACATTTGTTACGTCTTTTTACGTATGATTGTCAAATTGTAGTTGTCATTTACTTTTATAATTTGTGATTCACATTTTTGCCCCTATTCTATCCCAATTCATTTATGCCACACATTGTACGTCTCTCATGGTACGTCTCTCTGCATGTGTTCTATGTATTCATTTCTGTTGTATCATTCATCTCCGTTATTTCCAGATCCCTTGCATTTCTGTCAGGCTCAAGATCTCGTCTTTCGAGCCGAACCGCGCGCTCCCTAAGTTCACGGCTGGCATCCATGATTCAACGATGAAGAGCGCTTTGATAGCGCTCGGGGATGCCGCCATCAGGTTCAACTCCAGCTGTGAGAGTTATTTTGCAGATCACCCCGATGCTAGCGATGTTCCTGTCTTCATCAGCAACGTGTATCTCAAATCAGCAGCTTTTACGACGACAGTGCCTTCGGACATTGTCATTCTCGATCCTGTTCCAGCATCCGTCACAACGGATGCACCCGTCACCGAGCTACAAGACGTTGGTCTTGTGAGCTTGTAAGTTATCAAAATTTGCACAATTGAGCTGTTAGTAGCGAACATGAATTTCATTAGCAATTTTTTGTTTTGAATGATCAGGATGTCTCATGTGGACACATTGGTGATGGTAACAAACGAAGAGAAGATAGCAACACTTGCAGCAGACCTCAGAGACCCAGTGCACGACAGTCGAGTTGTCTGCGCTGCTGGTGCAGGAGATTCCATTTGCGGAATGCCTGTTTTCACCTCCGCGGCTTCGGGGGTCCACAGATGTCGCGTCCACAAAGCGACATCAGTCCGCGCGTTTGATAACGTGACAGCGACTGTCGTTGTTCACGAGAGTGGTAAGCATCATGTCTATCATTTCTGTTTTGGTTTCTCCTATATTTTCCACATTGTTTTAATACATTCGCATTGTTTTAATATTATTTTATGTGTGTTTCATTCTCAGATTCGTTCACGACGCAGGCTCAGGGATTGGAGATTCAGCCTGAAATCTTGGGACGACTGTTCCCAAGTTTTCAGGTTTCGAATTTCTACTCCATGACATTGGGCGAGCGGCAAGATGCATTGGGCGCGCTTCAAGGCCAGTGGCATGTGAAGGTATGGGAATTCAGTTGTGGTTTTTAATATCTTTATTAACATTTTTGTGTACTTGTAAATGTGCACTTTAGTATGCTTTTTTTGGATGGTGTTGATAGTTCTCTAACTCAAGTTATTATGTATGTACCTTTCATTGTTATTGAAGGTCCATTTCCGTCCAGAAGGAGAACGCGTGAGCAAGACCATCTTGGACATCTCGACGATCACGCAGTCGAGCGACGCTCCGGCGAGCTTTGACACATCGAGCACACCGATTTCGTCAACACCCGCCAAAAGGAGACATGACGTGAGCACGTTTTTTATTGTGATTATGTATATGTACTCATCGTAATTGTAATTTGATTGATGTATATCATTTTTTAAATATTTGGAAATTGCTCCTTTTTTTTTTGCAGCAATGGTGAAGCTTGAGCGATTTGGAACAACGGAGAAGATGCTCACAGGGGTTTATGAAGTTAATTTCAATGAGTTAATTATTATACATTTGAACAGATTATGAAAACGAGTGCAGACTTACGCGAGCGTGAGAACAATGAGTGTGAGAGGGATGACATGTGTTAATAGGTCACTGTTTCTTTAATTGGTGTGGGTATGCGTTGTCTTGTGTGCGTATGTGCGTTGCATTAATAACGCATGTCTGTGGGTTTTAAAAATTAGGATCAAACCATCATTTCCGAGAAGGTTCTTTGCCCACTCAGTGAGTGTGTTCATTTGAACTGGATTTGATGGAATTGACCTTTTTTTTAGATCACACAGATTGTGTTATTTCATGTGGCAGTCGGATGATTCAAACGCTAGGCTATTGACTTCCCCCCCATGCTAGGCAGGGGATGCGGTAGCATAGTGTATGGGTCAATCAACTATCACGCATTTTCATCATAATACGCATTTACATGATTGGTATTGTACATATAAGTATATACTATGCATATCATTACAGCATATGCATCATATTTATGCATTTCCATTCCATGTTTCGTTTACTATTGTCAGAATGCTATTATTGTCTAGCCTGCAGTGGGGTACTCTATAGCGAGTACAGCCCAATCTAGGGTTTGCTATTTGTACTCAACTGCCTGCTAGTTCAACCCCTCTCCTTTCGTTCATTCTTGCCTAGTGATTCTGACATGCTATCAGAGCAGGTCGACCCTCCTGGGTCGATCCTGTGGGTGGGCCCACCACCTAAGCCTTCCGCTGCTACTGCTACTGCTACTGCTACTCCCTGTCCGCCGCGCGCCCCGTGGCGCGCGGCGTCGAAACTAGGGTTTTCAGCCCGCCGTGCGCCCCGAGGCACGCGGCGGTTTTCTGCCCGCCGTGCGCCCCGAGGCGCGCGGCGGTTCTCTGCCCGCCGTGTGCCCCGAGGCGCGCGGCGGGTTCCTGCCCCGTCACTCGGCACGTCGCCCCCGGGAGGCGCTGCGACGGGCGACGGGGACCCGCGCGTCGCCCCCCGTCGCCCGTCGTGGCCTGCGCGCGGCCCGTACACCCGGCACGCGGCCCGTACGGGCTGCGCCAGGCCTGCGCGCGGCCCGTACGGGCTGCGCCAGGCCCGCGCGCGGCCCGTACGGGCTGCGCCAGGCCCGCGCGCGGCCCGTACGGGCTGCGCCAGGCACGCGCGCGGCCCGTACGGGAAGCGCCAGGCCCGCGCGCGGCTCGGGCCGCCTGCGCGCGGTTCGGGCGGCTCTACCAGGCCCGTGGGCGGCCCGTTCCTCGCTGCTCCTGCCCTCTCCACTGTCCCCCGTGCTTCTACCGGCGCCTCACCCCTCCTACAGCCCGTTCTCCTAAATTAGGGTTTGGGGGTGAAGAGTGTGGGGGTGGCGGCTATGGGGGTGTCGGTTGTGAGTTCCTCCCCCTGCTCCTCCTCCTCCCTCGTCTCCCTCTGCTACAGCTGCCGCTGAGGGGGGTGGTGTGTGGGAGCCTAGGGTTTGGGGTTTAAGGGGGGTACCGTCGGAGTGGAGCTAGGGTGTCAGCAGGGGGTGTGTGAGAGGGGCGTGGGACGGTCGGGGGAGATTGCGTGGAGGTAGCCGTCGTGACGCCAGCAGCGCCAGTAGTCCGGATGCCCTCGCGCGTTTCGGTAGCCCAGCGAGCCTGCTTCGCCAGTCGCCTGTGGGTCCGTTGCTCCTGTGTGTGCTCGTCGTAGCCGCGGAGCCAGATACTCCCGTAGTCCGGTGCCCTCGTGCGCTCGGTAGCCACTGTGCGCGCCGCTCCTGTTGCCCGTGTGTCTGCAGCTTCAGTCGGCGCCTTTCATCTTCTCTCCTCTCGCCAGCCCTCCTCCTCCTCGCTTGCCCTCTGTGACTGCCTCTAGCTTTGCTCATAACTGTGAACTTTAAACTATTGCTTCTTGAACTTGTGCTCAGAATGTGTGGTGACATTGTGATCCACCCTGAGCTTGTACTGCTTTGCTTGCTCTGCTGATTACACCCCACTTTGGCTATGGGGGTGTGTCAGAATGCTATTATTGTCTAGCCTGCAGTGGGGTACTCTATAGCGAGTACAGCCCAATCTAGGGTTTGCTATTTGTACTCAACTGCCTGCTAGTTCAACCCCTCTCCTTTCGTTCATTCTTGCCTAGTGATTCTGACAACTATATCCATCGTACCGTCTGCATGTCAGTTCTATTTATGCACGGCAGAATACTTATGCGTATGCATTACGGATTACGCATTCCTATGATTGGTATAGTATATATAAGTACATACTACGCATACCGATACATCATATGAATCATATCTATGCATTTCCATTCCATGTTTCGTTTACTATATCCATCGTACCGTCTGCATGCCAGTTTTATTTATGCATGGCAGAATACTTCTGCGTATGCATTACGGAATAAACAGCCGCATGCTTACCATATTATCATTTTTCCACTAAATTCATCTATATGAAGAGCCAGAGCAAGTTATAAAAATAAAAAGAATATACTACCACACATCGTCTTGAGCTGTTACCGCAAATGATTAGAAAACATTTAGGCTATCATTCACTAGATTTACATCTTTTTTTTTTTTTTTTTTCAGTTATAGGCAATGAAAAAAAAATTGTACATAACGAATGCAATAGGTTGCTTCGCAACCCAAAAAAACTTTCAATTCCTTGCGGCAACTCCTCTAATCGTGTTGCAAGGCCCCTTATGCAGAAGCACTGATGTGAAGTCTGGTGTCAGACGGGTGATTCTCAAACCCAGAGAAAAAATCGAGCCACTGCTGCAGTTTCAATGGCTTCAGGATTCAGGCAAGACAAGGTCGGTATCCTCGTACCACACCTTGGGAACACATGCACACTCAGAAGCTCGTCCTCTCCCGTTCCAACATGACAAACTCAATACCTCGTGACCTACCTGCTTCGACTGCCCCCGGAATGCACTTCCTTTGTTAGAACTGTCGGATATTCGAGACGGGTCTCACTCAGGCTGCTTCGAGACTGTCCCGCTCTCACACGCGTTTCTCTGAAAGCCTCTCTGCCTTGTTCGTTACCCCGTCCACAATGAGCCTCCATCTTCACTCTTCCTGCGTCATAGTGTAGACGTAAAAGTACCGGGAGGAAGAGACAAGAGTCGCCGATGAGAGTCAAGGGAGAGAAGCAGGTCGGTAGAGGAAGAGAAGGGAGGAGCGGCGCAAGGCATGGCAAGGCACAGCTTGGGATGCGGAGGGGCAGCACGCACTCACATGAACATGGGGGATGGGGGGGGGGGGGGGGGCAGCAGATGCTGCTCCAACCCAACATCTCTCGTGAGGCCTGATTGCCTGATGTGCATGGAATCAATCGGTTTCTCATGCCATCTTAGACAAGCCGTAACAACCCTAGTCTACACTCTCAGCTACAGTACCAGCATCTTGCTACAGTCCCGTCCGGTCCAGCCAACTGCCATGCCAGCCTTTTCCTGCCTAGGGAAAATCAACTCCCTCCTAACCATAATGGACGACGCGTGCAGGACAGCAAAGCTTGTACCACTTCACTCCGTCTCACAAGCCTGCTGCTGCTGAGGGAGAGGGGATGAGGGAGAAGGGATGTGGGAGAAGGGATGTGGGAGAGGGAATGTGGGAGAAGGGATGTGGGAGAGGGGATGTGGGAGAAGGGATGAGGGAGAGGGAATGTGGGAGAAGGGATGTCGGAGAGGGGATGTGGGAGAGGGGATGTGGGAGGGGGATGTGGGAGAGGGGATGTGGGAGAGGGGATGTGGGAGAGGGGATGTGGGAGAGGGGATGTGGGAGAGGGAATGTGGGAGAGGGGATGTGGGAGAGGGGATGTGGGAGAGGGGATGTGGGAGAGGGAATGTGGGAGAGGAGATGTGGGAGAGGGGATGTGGGAGAGGGAATGTGGGAGAGGGGATGTGGGAGAGGGAATGTGGGAGTGTGGATGTGGGAGAGGGAATGTGGGAGAGGGGATGTGGGAGAGGGGAAGGATGAGGATGAGGATCACCTCCTCCACCAGCATCAGCGCCAATGGGGATGAGGATGGGGATGGCGACCGTGATGCTGAGGCTGACACTGACGCTGATGCTGATGCTGATGCTGATGCTGATGCTGATGCTGACGCTGATGCTGATGCTGACGCTGATGCTGATGCTGATGCTGATGCTGTTGCTGATGCTGTTGCTGATGCTGTTGCTGATGCTGTTGCTGATGCTGATGCTGATGCTGTTGCTGATGCTGTTGCTGATGCTGTTGCTGATGCTGTTGCTGATGCTGACACTGACGCTGATGCTGACGCTGATGCTGATGCTGACGCTGATGCTGATGCTGATGCTGATGCTGTTGCTGATGCTGTTGCTGATGCTGATGCTGATGCTGATGCGCTGATGCTGATGCTGATGCTGATGCTGATGCTGATGCGCTGATGCTGATGCAGATGCTGATGCTGATGCTGATGCTGATGCGCTGATGCTGATGCTGATGCTGATGCGCTGATGCTGATGCTGATGCTGATGCTGATGCGCTGATGCTGATGCTGATGCGCTGATGCTGATGCTGATGCAGATGCTGATGCTGATGCTGATGCTGATGCGCTGATGCTGATGCTGATGCTGATGCGCTGATGCTGATGCTGATGCTGATGCTGATGCGCTGATGCGCTGATGCTGATGCTGATGCGCTGATGCGCTGATGCTGATGCTGATGCTGATGCGCTGATGCTGATGCTGATGCTGACGCTGATGCTGATGCTGATGCTGATGCGCTGATGCTGATGCTGATGCTGATGCTGATGCTGATGCTGATGCGCTGATGCTGATGCTGATGCTGATGCGCTGATGCTGATGCTGATGCTGATGCTGATGCGCTGATGAAGATGCTGATGCTGATGCGCTGATGCTGATGCTGATGCTGATGATGCTGATGCTGATGCGCTGATGCTGATGCTGATGCTGATGCGCTGATGCTGATGCGCTGATGCGGTGACAAGGGAAGCAAGGAATGTGCGGGCGTGTATGTTAGAGGTGAGGAGTTGCGAGAAACGATATGAACAGGAACACACATGTGAAACGGACAGATGCGCATCAAATGTCACAGAATGGGACATCCCCCATTCCATATCCCACCCTATCCCATCCATCCAATCCCATCCCATCCCATCCTGTGAGCGTGCTAGCAACGCAGCTGAGCGTGCTAGCAACGCAGTTGAGCGTGCTAGCAACGCAGTTGAGCGTGCTAGCAACGCAGTTGAGCGTGCTAGCAACGCAGTTGAGCGTGCTAGCAACGCAGCTGAGCGTGCTAGCAACGCAGTTGAGCGTGCTAGCAACGCAGCTGAGCGTGCTAGCAACGCAGCTGAGCGTGCTAGCAACGCTGCTGAGCGTGCTAGCAACGCAGTTGAGCGTGCTAGCAACGCAGTTGAGCGTGCTAGCAACGCAGTTGAGCGTGCTAGCAACGCTGCTGAGCGTGCTAGCAACGCAGCTGAGCGTGCTAGCAACGCAGCTGAGCGTGCTAGCAACGCAGCTGAGCGTGCTAGCAACGCAGCTGAGCGTGCTAGCAACGCAGCTGAGCGTGCTAGCAACGCAGCTGAGCGTGCTAGCAACGCAGCTGAGCGTGCTAGCAACGCAGTTGAGCGTGCTAGCAACGCAGCAGAGCGTGCTAGCAACGCAGCTGAGCGTGCTAGCAACGCAGCTGAGCGTGCTAGCAACGCAGCTGAGCGTGCTAGCAACGCAGCTGAGCCATCTAGCAACGCAGTTGAGCGTGCTAGCAACGCAGTTGAGCGTGCTAGCAACGCTGCTGAGCGTGCTAGCAACGCAGTTGAGCGTGCTAGCAACGCAGTTGAGCGTGCTAGCAACGCAGTTGAGCGTGCTAGCAACGCAGTTGAGCGTGCTAGCAACGCAGTTGAGCGTGCTAGCAAAGCAGCTGCGCGTGCTAGCAACGTTGCTGAGCATGCTAGCAACGCAGCTGAGCGTGCTAGCAACGCAGCTGAGCGTGCTAGCAACGCAGCTGAGCGTGCTAGCAACGCAGCTGAGCGTGCTAGCAACGCAGCTGAGCGTGCTAGCAACGCAGTTGAGCGTGCTAGCAACGCAGTTGAGCGTGCTAGCAACGCAGTTGAGCGTGCTAGCAACGCAGTTGAGCGTGCTAGCAACGCAGCTGAGCGTGCTAGCAACGCAGTTGAGCGTGCTAGCAACGCAGCAGAGCGTGCTAGCAACGCAGCTGAGCGTGCTAGCAACGCAGCAGAGCGTGCTAGCAACGCAGCTGAGCGTGCTAGCAACGCAGTTGAGCGTGCTAGCAACGCTGCTGAGCGTGCTAGCAACGCAGTTGAGCGTGCTAGCAACGCAGTTGAGCGTGCTAGCAACGCAGTTGAGCGTGCTAGCAACGCAGTTGAGCGTGCTAGCAACGCAGTTGAGCGTGCTAGCAACGCAGCTGAGCGTGCTAGCAACGCAGCTGAGCGTGCTAGCAACGCAGCTGAGCGTGCTAGCAACGCAGCTGAGCGTGCTAGCAACGCAGCTGAGCGTGCTAGCAACGCTGCTGAGCGTGCTAGCAACGCAGCTGAGCGTGCTAGCAACGCAGCTGAGCGTGCTAGCAACGCAGCTGAGCGTGCTAGCAACGCAGCTGAGCGTGCTAGCAACGCAGCTGAGCGTGCTAGCAACGCTGCTGAGCGTGCTAGCAACGCAGTTGAGCGTGCTAGCAACGCAGTTGAGCGTGCTAGCAACGCAGTTGAGCGTGCTAGCAACGCAGTTGAGCGTGCTAGCAACGCAGCTGAGCGTGCTAGCAACGCAGCTGAGCGTGCTAGCAACGCAGTTGAGCGTGCTAGCAACGCAGCTGAGCGTGCTAGCAACGCAGCTGAGCGTGCTAGCAACGCAGCTGAGCGTGCTAGCAACGCTGCTGAGCGTGCTAGCAACGCAGCTGAGCGTGCTAGCAACGCAGCTGAGCGTGCTAGCAACGCAGTTGAGCGTGCTAGCAACGCAGTTGAGCGTGCTAGCAACGCAGTTGAGCGTGCTAGCAACGCAGCTGAGCGTGCTAGCAACGCAGCTGAGCGTGCTAGCAACGCAGCTGAGCGTGCTAGCAACGCAGCTGAGCGTGCTAGCAACGCAGCTGAGCGTGCTAGCAACGCTGCTGAGCGTGCTAGCAACGCAGCTGAGCGTGCTAGCAACGCTAGCAACGCAGTTGAGCGTGCTAGCAACGCTGCTGAGCGTGCTAGCAACGCAGTTGAGCGTGCTAGCAACGCAGTTGAGCGTGCTAGCAACGCAGTTGAGCGTGCTAGCAACGCTGCTGAGCGTGCTAGCAACGCAGCTGAGCGTGCTAGCAACGCAGCTGAGCGTGCTAGCAACGCAGCTGAGCGTGCTAGCAACGCAGCTGAGCGTGCTAGCAACGCAGCTGAGCGTGCTAGCAACGCAGCTGAGCGTGCTAGCAACGCAGTTGAGCGTGCTAGCAACGCAGCAGAGCGTGCTAGCAACGCAGCTGAGCGTGCTAGCAACGCAGCTGAGCGTGCTAGCAACGCAGCTGAGCGTGCTAGCAACGCAGCTGAGCCATCTAGCAACGCAGTTGAGCGTGCTAGCAACGCAGTTGAGCGTGCTAGCAACGCTGCTGAGCGTGCTAGCAACGCAGTTGAGCGTGCTAGCAACGCAGTTGAGCGTGCTAGCAACGCAGTTGAGCGTGCTAGCAACGCAGTTGAGCGTGCTAGCAACGCAGTTGAGCGTGCTAGCAAAGCAGCTGCGCGTGCTAGCAACGTTGCTGAGCATGCTAGCAACGCAGCTGAGCGTGCTAGCAACGCAGCTGAGCGTGCTAGCAACGCAGCTGAGCGTGCTAGCAACGCAGCTGAGCGTGCTAGCAACGCAGCTGAGCGTGCTAGCAACGCAGCTTATCGTGCTAGCAACGCAGTTGAGCGTGCTAGCAACGCAGTTGAGCGTGCTAGCAACGCAGCTGAGCGTGCTAGCAACGCAGCTGAGCGTGCTAGCAACGCAGCTGAGCGTGCTAGCAACGCAGCTGAGCGTGCTAGCAACGCAGCTGAGCGTGCTAGCAACGCTGCTGAGCGTGCTAGCAACGCAGTTGAGCGTGCTAGCAACGCAGTTGAGCGTGCTAGCAACGCAGTTGAGCGTGCTAGCAACGCAGTTGAGCGTGCTAGCAACGCAGCTGAGCGTGCTAGCAACGCAGCTGAGCGTGCTAGCAACGCAGTTGAGCGTGCTAGCAACGCAGCAGAGCGTGCTAGCAACGCAGCTGAGCGTGCTAGCAACGCAGCAGAGCGTGCTAGCAACGCAGCTGAGCGTGCTAGCAACGCAGTTGAGCGTGCTAGCAACGCTGCTGAGCGTGCTAGCAACGCAGTTGAGCGTGCTAGCAACGCAGTTGAGCGTGCTAGCAACGCAGTTGAGCGTGCTAGCAACGCAGCTGAGCGTGCTAGCAACGCAGCTGAGCGTGCTAGCAACGCAGCTGAGCGTGCTAGCAACGCAGCTGAGCGTGCTAGCAACGCTGCTGAGCGTGCTAGCAACGCTGCTGAGCGTGCTAGCAACGCAGCTGAGCGTGCTAGCAACGCAGCTGAGCGTGCTAGCAACGCAGCTGAGCGTGCTAGCAACGCAGCTGAGCGTGCTAGCAACGCAGCTGAGCGTGCTAGCAACGCAGCTGAGCGTGCTAGCAACGCTGCTGAGCGTGCTAGCAACGCTGCTGAGCGTGCTAGCAACGCAGTTGAGCGTGCTAGCAACGCAGTTGAGCGTGCTAGCAACGCAGTTGAGCGTGCTAGCAACGCAGTTGAGCGTGCTAGCAACGCAGCTGAGCGTGCTAGCAACGCAGCTGAGCGTGCTAGCAACGCAGTTGAGCGTGCTAGCAACGCAGTTGAGCGTGCTAGCAACGCAGCTGAGCGTGCTAGCAACGCAGCAGAGCGTGCTAGCAACGCAGCTGAGCGTGCTAGCAACGCAGCTGAGCGTGCTAGCAACGCTGCTGAGCGTGCTAGCAACGCAGTTGAGCGTGCTAGCAACGCAGTTGAGCGTGCTAGCAACGCAGTTGAGCGTGCTAGCAACGCAGTTGAGCGTGCTAGCAACGCAGCTGAGCGTGCTAGCAACGCAGCTGAGCGTGCTAGCAACGCAGCTGAGCGTGCTAGCAACGCAGTTGAGCGTGCTAGCAACGCAGTTGAGCGTGCTAGCAACGCAGTTGAGCGTGCTAGCAACGCAGTTGAGCGTGCTAGCAACGCAGTTGAGCGTGCTAGCAACGCAGCTGAGCGTGCTAGCAACGCAGCTGAGCGTGCTAGCAACGCAGCAGAGCGTGCTAGCAACGCAGCTGAGCGTGCTAGCAACGCTGCTGAGCGTGCTAGCAACGCTGCTGAGCGTGCTAGCAACGCAGTTGAGCGTGCTAGCAACGCAGTTGAGCGTGCTAGCAACGCAGTTGAGCGTGCTAGCAACGCAGCTGAGCGTGCTAGCAACGCAGTTGAGCGTGCTAGCAACGCAGTTGAGCGTGCTAGCAACGCAGTTGAGCGTGCTAGCAACGCAGCTGAGCGTGCTAGCAACGCAGCTGAGCGTGCTAGCAACGCTGCTGAGCGTGCTAGCAACGCTGCTGAGCGTGCTAGCAACGCAGTTGAGCGTGCTAGCAACGCAGCAGAGCGTGCTAGCAACGCAGCAGAGCGTGCTAGCAACGCAGCTGAGCGTGCTAGCAACGCAGCTGAGCGTGCTAGCAACGCAGCTGAGCGTGCTAGCAACGCAGCTGAGCGTGCTAGCAACGCAGCTGAGCGTGCTAGCAACGCAGTTGAGCGTGCTAGCAACGCAGTTGAGCGTGCTAGCAACGCAGTTGAGCGTGCTAGCAACGCAGTTGAGCGTGCTAGCAACGCAGCTGAGCGTGCTAGCAACGCAGCTGAGCGTGCTAGCAACGCAGCTGAGCGTGCTAGCAACGCAGCTGAGCGTGCTACCAACGCTGCTAAGCGTGCTAGCAACGCTGCTGAGCGTGCTAGCAACGCAGCTGAGCGTGCTAGCAACGCAGCAGAGCGTGCTAGCAACGCAGCTGAGCGTGCTAGCAACGCAGCTGAGCGTGCTAGCAACGCTGCTGAGCGTGCTAGCAACGCAGCTGAGCGTGCTAGCAACGCTGCTGAGCGTGCTAGCAACGCTGCTGAGCGTGCTAGCAACGCAGTTGAGCGTGCTAGCAACGCAGTTGAGCGTGCTAGCAACGCAGTTGAGCGTGCTAGCAACGCAGCTGAGCGTGCTAGCAACGCAGCTGAGCGTGCTAGCAACGCAGTTGAGCGTGCTAGCAACGCAGCTGAGCGTGCTAGCAACGCAGCTGAGCGTGCTAGCAACGCTGCTGAGCGTGCTAGCAACGCAGCTGAGCATGCTAGAAACGCAGCTGAGCGTGCTAGCAACGCAGCTGAGCGTGCTAGCAACGCAGTTGAGCGTGCTAGCAACGCAGTTGAGCGTGCTAGCAACGCAGTTGAGCGTGCTAGCAACGCTGCTGAGCGTGCTAGCAACGCAGCTGAGCGTGCTAGCAACGCAGCTGAGCGTGCTAGCAACGCAGCTGAGCGTGCTAGCAACGCAGCTGAGCGTGCTAGCAACGCAGCTGAGCGTGCTAGCAACGCAGCTGAGCGTGCTAGCAACGCAGTTGAGCGTGCTAGCAACGCAGCAGAGCGTGCTAGCAACGCAGCTGAGCGTGCTAGCAACGCAGCTGACCATGCTAGCAACGCTGCTGAGCATGCTAGCAACGCAGCTGAGCCATCTAGCAACGCAGCTGAGCCATCTAGCAACGCAGTTAAGCGTGCTAGCAACGCAGTTGAGCGTGCTAGCAACGCTGCTGAGCGTGCTAGCAACGCAGTTGAGCGTGCTAGCAACGCAGTTGAGCGTGCTAGCAACGCAGTTGAGCGTGCTAGCAACGCAGTTGAGCGTGCTAGCAACGCAGTTGAGCGTGCTAGCAAAGCAGCTGCGCGTGCTAGCAACGTTGCTGAGCATGCTAGCAACGCAGCTGAGCGTGCTAGCAACGCAGCTGAGCGTGCTAGCAACGCAGCTGAGCGTGCTAGCAACGCAGCTGAGCGTGCTAGCAACGCAGCTGAGCGTGCTAGCAACGCAGCTGAGCGTGCTAGCAACGCAGTTGAGCGTGCTAGCAACGCAGTTGAGCGTGCTAGCAACGCAGCTGAGCGTGCTAGCAACGCAGCTGAGCGTGCTAGCAACGCAGCTGAGCGTGCTAGCAACGCAGCTGAGCGTGCTAGCAACGCAGCTGAGCGTGCTAGCAACGCTGCTGAGCGTGCTAGCAACGCAGCTGAGCGTGCTAGCAACGCTAGCAACGCAGTTGAGCGTGCTAGCAACGCTGCTGAGCGTGCTAGCAACGCAGTTGAGCGTGCTAGCAACGCAGTTGAGCGTGCTAGCAACGCAGTTGAGCGTGCTAGCAACGCTGCTGAGCGTGCTAGCAACGCAGCTGAGCGTGCTAGCAACGCAGCTGAGCGTGCTAGCAACGCAGCTGAGCGTGCTAGCAACGCAGCTGAGCGTGCTAGCAACGCAGCTGAGCGTGCTAGCAACGCAGCTGAGCGTGCTAGCAACGCAGTTGAGCGTGCTAGCAACGCAGCAGAGCGTGCTAGCAACGCAGCTGAGCGTGCTAGCAACGCAGCTGACCGTGGTAGCAACGCTGCTGAGCATGCTAGCAACGCAGCTGAGCCATCTAGCAACGCAGTTGAGCGTGCTAGCAACGCAGTTGAGCGTGCTAGCAACGCTGCTGAGCGTGCTAGCAACGCAGTTGAGCGTGCTAGCAACGCAGTTGAGCGTGCTAGCAACGCAGTTGAGCGTGCTAGCAACGCAGTTGAGCGTGCTAGCAACGCAGTTGAGCGTGCTAGCAAAGCAGCTGCGCGTGCTAGCAACGTTGCTGAGCATGCTAGCAACGCAGCTGAGCGTGCTAGCAACGCAGCTGAGCGTGCTAGCAACGCAGCTGAGCGTGCTAGCAACGCAGCTGAGCGTGCTAGCAACGCAGCTGAGCGTGCTAGCAACGCAGCTGAGCGTGCTAGCAACGCAGCTGAGCGTGCTAGCAACGCAGTTGAGCGTGCTAGCAACGCAGCTGAGCGTGCTAGCAACGCAGCTGAGCGTGCTAGCAACGCAGCTGAGCGTGCTAGCAACGCAGCTGAGCGTGCTAGCAACGCAGCTGAGCGTGCTAGCAACGCTGCTGAGCGTGCTAGCAACGCAGTTGAGCGTGCTAGCAACGCAGTTGAGCGTGCTAGCAACGCAGTTGAGCGTGCTAGCAACGCAGTTGAGCGTGCTAGCAACGCAGCTGAGCGTGCTAGCAACGCAGCTGAGCGTGCTAGCAACGCAGTTGAGCGTGCTAGCAACGCAGCAGAGCGTGCTAGCAACGCAGCTGAGCGTGCTAGCAACGCAGCAGAGCGTGCTAGCAACGCAGCTGAGCGTGCTAGCAACGCAGTTGAGCGTGCTAGCAACGCAGTTGAGCGTGCTAGCAACGCTGCTGAGCGTGCTAGCAACGCAGCTGAGCGTGCTAGCAACGCAGCTGAGCGTGCTAGCAACGCAGTTGAGCGTGCTAGCAACGCAGTTGAGCGTGCTAGCAACGCAGCTGAGCGTGCTAGCAACGCAGCTGAGCGTGCTAGCAACGCAGCTGAGCGTGCTAGCAACGCAGCTGAGCGTGCTAGCAACGCAGCTGAGCGTGCTAGCAACGCTGCTGAGCGTGCTAGCAACGCAGTTGAGCGTGCTAGCAACGCAGTTGAGCGTGCTAGCAACGCAGTTGAGCGTGCTAGCAACGCAGTTGAGCGTGCTAGCAACGCAGCTGAGCGTGCTAGCAACGCAGCTGAGCGTGCTAGCAACGCAGTTGAGCGTGCTAGCAACGCAGCAGAGCGTGCTAGCAACGCAGTTGAGCGTGCTAGCAACGCAGCTGAGCGTGCTAGCAACGCAGCTGAGCGTGCTAGCAACGCAGCTGAGCGTGCTAGCAACGCAGCTGAGCGTGCTAGCAACGCAGCTGAGCGTGCTAGCAACGCTGCTGAGCGTGCTAGCAACGCAGCTGAGCGTGCTAGCAACGCAGCTGAGCGTGCTAGCAACGCAGCTGAGCGTGCTAGCAACGCAGCTGAGCGTGCTAGCAACGCTGCTGAGCGTGCTAGCAACGCAGTTGAGCGTGCTAGCAACGCAGTTGAGCGTGCTAGCAACGCAGTTGAGCGTGCTAGCAACGCAGTTGAGCGTGCTAGCAACGCAGCTGAGCGTGCTAGCAACGCAGCTGAGCGTGCTAGCAACGCAGTTGAGCGTGCTAGCAACGCAGCAGAGCGTGCTAGCAACGCAGCTGAGCGTGCTAGCAACGCAGCAGAGCGTGCTAGCAACGCAGCTGAGCGTGCTAGCAACGCAGCTGAGCGTGCTAGCAACGCAGCTGAGCGTGCTAGCAACGCAGTTGAGCGTGCTAGCAACGCAGTTGAGCGTGCTAGCAACGCAGTTGAGCGTGCTAGCAACGCAGTTGAGCGTGCTAGCAACGCAGCTGAGCGTGCTAGCAACGCAGTTGAGCGTGCTAGCAACGCAGTTGAGCGTGCTAGCAACGCAGTTGAGCGTGCTAGCAACGCAGTTGAGCGTGCTAGCAACGCTGCTGAGCGTGCTAGCAACGCAGACGCTGCTGAGCGTGCTAGCAACGCAGCTGAGCGTGCTAGCAACGCTGCTGAGCGTGCTAGCAACGCTGCTGCGCGTGCTAGCAACGCTGCTGAGCGTGCTAGCAACGCAGTTGAGCGTGCTAGCAACGCAGTTGAGCGTGCTAGCAACGCAGTTGAGCGTGCTAGCAACGCAGCTGAGCGTGCTAGCAACGCAGTTGAGCGTGCTAGCAACGCAGTTGAGCGTGCTAGCAACGCAGTTGAGCGTGCTAGCAACGCAGTTGAGCGTGCTAGCAACGCAGTTGAGCGTGCTAGCAACGCAGTTGAGCGTGCTAGCAACGCTGCTGAGCGTGCTAGCAACGCAGACGCTGCTGAGCGTGCTAGCAACGCAGCTGAGCGTGCTAGCAACGCAGCTGAGCGTGCTAGCAACGCAGCTGAGCGTGCTAGCAACGCTGCTGAGCGTGCTAGCAACGCTGCTGAGCGTGCTAGCAACGCTGCTGAGCGTGCTAGCAACGCTGCTGAGCGTGCTAGCAACGCAGTTGAGCGTGCTAGCAACGCAGTTGAGCGTGCTAGCAACGCAGTTGAGCGTGCTAGCAACGCAGCTGAGCGTGCTAGCAACGCAGTTGAGCGTGCTAGCAACGCAGTTGAGCGTGCTAGCAACGCAGCTGAGCGTGCTAGCAACGCAGTTGAGCGTGCTAGCAACGCAGTTGAGCGTGCTAGCAACGCAGCTGAGCGTGCTAGCAACGCAGCTGAGCGTGCTAGCAACGCAGTTGAGCGTGCTAGCAACGCAGTTGAGCGTGCTAGCAACGCTGCTGAGCGTGCTAGCAACGCTGCTGAGCGTGCTAGCAACGCAGTTGAGCGTGCTAGCAACGCAGTTGAGCGTGCTAGCAACGCAGTTGAGCGTGCTAGCAACGCAGTTGAGCGAATCTCTAGTGTGGCACACAGGCAGTGCTTGTGCTGCAGCACACAGATAGTGTGGCACACAGGAAGTGCTTGTGCTGCAGAGAGAGACATGGGAGAGTGAGAGACAGAGGGTTGGGGACGGAAGGTCAATGCAGAGTAAGGCCATGAGCCAGCCCCAGGACCTGAACCCTCCCCGACGTGGCAAGAGGGAAGCTCCACCAGACCCCGGTGTTGGTCCATTATGCCTTAACGCGCAGCTATTGGAATCCAGGCTTGACACTGACTCACACCCCCCACTGCCGCCCCGCCTCCCCCACCACCACCGCCACCACCACCGCAACCACCGCACCGCCACCACAACCACCGCAACCAACAACAGAACCAGGCAGCATCAGCCAGAACCACCACCACCCCCAGGGGGCACCTGTGAGGGGGGAGGGGGAGAGGAAATAAGTTAGCTAATAGGTGGAAGAACTGGATGAGCAAGGGAAGGCAAGCAGCACGTGCAGCTAAAGCAGAAAGCGAGAAAGCAAGCGAAAGGCGAGAAGCAAATGCAAAGCCACGAAAGGCTGAGGTGAGAGGCTTGCTGTCTTACCTTGCACACAGCCGTGAGCTCCTCAGTCCACCAGTGGCACTGACAGCCCGCGCAGCAAGAGAAGCAGCGTGGAGTGGAGGGCAGAGAGGACAGCCGAAGTACCTGGTGGGGAGGGAGGATGGGTTGAAACAAGTGCAAGTGAGTGGAAGCAGAGAGGGCACATCCCTGGAAAGAGGGACATGCCAAAGTAAGCATACATGAATGAGGGTGCGGGGATGAGCTCACCTGATGCGCACACCCATAGGGATACCTTGCTGTGGCGGGTATACCTCACCTTGGAGTCGCTACTTGTCACCTGGGGGGCCCTAGGGTGTGCTACAGGCAGCTAGAGCGGTGTGAGGTGCATGAAAGCAAGAAGCTACAGAAGCAGGAGATGGAGGAGGCAGAGGAGGGGGAGCGGAGGTACTCATGTCATGTCATGGGAAGAGCGTGTGGGAAGCGGTCGGTGCGTGCAGCCATGGAGGGGCGCCCTGCTGCCTGGCAACTCGCTGCCTTCACCCCTCCGGCGTGGCCAGCAAGCAGGGCTGCCGCCTGCCACACACCGTGGGGTGAATAAGTTAGGGCCATAGCGGGACGGCAGGAGAAGGGTGGGAGCAGCATGGGGTGCCATGCGCAGCAGGAGTGGAAGGAGAGGGAGTACCAGCTGAGCATATGATTTCTCTACATGCTTAGACGACGAAATTAGTACCTTTGCTGCGAGCGATGAGCAGAGAGGCAGCAGCGTCAGCAGCAGCAGCCCGTGCAGCCCTGGCTTCGTTGGATGGTGGCAGAACGCTGCAGCTGATGTGTGTGTGTGGGGGGGGTGGGGAAGAAGAGAGAGTTGAGGTGAGGAGGGAAAGACGGGGGTTGTTAGGATGGGAGATTACCATGGCGGCACATGGGAGACGGTTGGTGGCAGGCGATAGGTGGGGGATGAGAGTGAAGGCAGTGGTGAAAAGAGGAGCAAGGAATGTGCGGGCGTGCATGCAAGAGGAGGTGAGGAGTTGTCAACAGTCCACACGAGAAAGGACATGAAGAGGCATACGCATGTGAAACGGACAGATGCGCATCACATGCCAAGGCACAGTATGGACATCCCCCTTTCCATATCTCACCCCATCCCACCCCATCCCATCCCATCCCATCCCATCCCATCCCATCCCATCCCATCCCATCCCATCCCATCCCATCCCATCCCATCCCATCCCATCCCATCCCATCCCATCCCATCCCATCCCATCCCATCCCATCCCATCCCATCCCATCCCATCCCATCCCATCCCATCCCATCCCATCCCATCCCATCCCATCCCACCCCATCCCATCCCATCCCATCCCATCCCATCCCACCCCATCCCATCCCATCCCATCCCATCCCATCCCTCCCCCCCCCCCCCCCCCTTCCCATTCCCGACATACGGTGACAGCACGTGCAGGCAGGGCGGGCAGTGCCGCAGGAGGTGGTGCAGGCGCTGCGTTGGCAGCTGCGCTGCGGCAGTGGCAGTGCGTGGCTCACAACTCACCATCCCCCACTCCCGCACCCCCCCACTCCCGCACCCCCCCACTCCCGCATTCCCCCACTCCCGCATTCCCCCACTCCAGCATCCCCACTCCCCCAAAGCCCCACCCCACTGCCGGCAAGCAGTACCTGCGGAGCGCACGAGCAGCAGGGAGTGGGGCGAGAGAGAGGCGGCAGGGGCGGGCGTAGCAGTGGCAGGCGATGGGGACCAAGGAGAGCGCGCCGCCAGGGGGGAACGAGAGGCCCGCTTGCCAGGGGCCCGCGCCCTCGCCCGCTGCTGCTGCCGCGCTCGCTATCACCGTTGACAGGGAGAGGCTGGAAGGGGGGGAGGGGAAGGGAGGGTTAGCGGAGGGACGGGAAGGGAGGAGAAAGGAGGGAGACAGGAGAGGAAAGTCTAGGCGGAGGGAGAGTTTAGTGCGTCTGAACCGTGAAGCGTGGTTGCATTTCCTAGAGCGCATGACCACGCGTAGCAAGGGCGTAAACGCGTACTGAGAAACGGAGAAAGCAAACCGTAAAGGGGGTACTGGTGCACGTGAAACGGATCACGGCTAGTAACGCGTACAGCGGGTACGTGGAAGGCGCGCTGCCGATGGTGACGACGAGGTCGCTCTCGTGGCGACGCCCTCGCGACGTCGCAGCCCTCGTCGCCCGTCGCGCGCGTCGTGGGAGGCGCGCGGACAAAATCGGCGCGGAAAGAATCGGCGCGGAAAGAATCGGCGCGGAAAGAATCGGCGCGGACAGAATCGGCGCGAAGGTAGCAAGGCGCGAGGTGCGTGGTGTTGAGTGTTTCCAATGCGCACTCGAGGCTTCGCGTGTGGAGAACTAGCGCCGTCGAAGCAATCACCCTGCGAATGAAGGTCGCTTGGACCAAGGCCGTATCCCGTCAAGAGAGGCTAAGGACTGAGCCGTTGAGTGCGTCAAGTGCATCAAGTGCATTTAGGATACGGGAGGTAAGAATGGCATGACGCTGAAAAGCGGTGGCAACGGCACACTCGACGACGCTCCCGATCTATCTTTCCCGCATCATCCCGCATCATGTTATCTCCTCTATCATGACGATTAATCCCCACGACGGCGCTTCGGCTTCGGACGCGACGCCACGCAAGCCGAGCTGACCTCTGCTTTCACGTCCTCTGCTTCGGACGGATAAGGATTTCCGCTCTAAGAGATGCGATGCGACGGACATGAATCGCACCAAGTTGAAGGCTGTTGGGATGAGGTCTGGTCTGACTGATTCTTCTTTGGTTTGTTACTTGGCCGGAGCCGAGACCAGATGGGCATAACCGAAGGGAGTGTTTCCTAAGGGTGCACTGCGTTTCATTGCGGTTACATGCGATTTCGTGCTTTCCCGTTGTTCACTTTGTAAAGAAGTTGTGGAGGTTTTCCAGCAATACCACACAAGGACACTCAATTGTGATCTGCAGTTTTTTATTATACAGGCCAAGGAACAGGACTATACATGTGTCTAGAATTATGTTTTTGAAGAATACTTAAATAGGCATTTCTCGTATTGAAATTATACTCCCTATCCAGAGTACTAGTATCTCTACAGAACCTACACTAGAGTACATTCTTATTAAAAAATAACTACCAGTAATATACAGAGGTACATACATAACCAAAGTGCTTCTGTCTACTCCTATCAACCACAGGTCCACAGCTACTCCATGGCAGCATGCCATCCATGCCCACCCCGGCATGGACTGGCAGTGCACTGCACAGGCAGAGAGGAATGATGAGCTTTAAGCATTGCCAGGACCAAGACGTGCGGGTGCCCTACTAGGGACTGGCTCTGCTCACCCCCACCTCCACCAAATGACATCACTGCTGGCCAGACAGCTTTGTCACTTGGTGGGGGCGGGAGGGAACAGAACCAGTCCGGTTTGGCCCAGAATCGAGTCCCCAGCCAATGCTCAAAGCTTCACACTCCCTCTTGTGCACTGGCCACATGGCTTGCAGGCTTGCCGACCATGAAGGCACCTGCAGGCAGAAGAAAGATGAAGATTAGTCCATGATCCAAAAGAGAAAGCAAAAATACAGCTTGCAACAAAGCAAATCAACAAACAAAATACAGCGATGTGCATGAAAAAGAGAGCTCGAAGGTAGGGGCTGAAACTTATCTGTGGGATAGGAGCTTGAAGTGTGGAGCGGTGCTTGAGTGTTGAGACGCTTCAGCACGCCATGGCTTGCCACCCACTGGGACTTGCCGCCCATGAAGGCACCTGCAGGCAGAAAAAAGACAAACATTAGTCCATGGTAAAAAAGGGAAGGCAAAAAAACAGCATGCATGAAAGCAAATCAATAAACACAATAAAGCCATGCGCATAGGAAAAGGAGGTCCTGCGCATAGGAAAAGGTACGGGATGAAACTTATCTGAGGTTGAAGAGCTTGAGCGTTGAGGCGCTTGAGCATGCCATGGTGCTCCCATGGATCTTGGGCTTGCTGGAGTGCAGCGGTGCGCAAGGTCTTGGCGGTCCATGGCGTGTAAATGGCGCTTGGAGAACCTGCCATGAGGCAATATGAAACAAGTCAGTGACTGTAGAGTTGAAGCACAACCTGACAGAAAAAAGAATCAGCAAGGGTGGAGTACCAGTCGAATAGCATTCAGGCAAGAAAGCACTGGAAAAGGCTCATGATTGAAACTTACCTTGCAAAGCTTGAGAGTAGAGGGTCCTCAGCAGGCCATGGTGCTCCCATGGATCCTGATTCGTGGGCTTGTTAAGATCCCTTGGTGCAGCAAACCTGCCAAGTGAAGAAGGAAATTTGAGTCAGTAAACCGAGTCAATGAAGGCAAACGAACGAAAATGCAGCAAGTGGCTAAAACGAAAAGGGATGAAAACTTACTGCTGGTGGACAGAGAGGAGGCACCTGTCAGGTGCTGTTGGCAGGTACGTTCACCCCGCCTTGGAGCTTAGCCATGAGGTGCTCCGCTGACACCATCTGAAGCGTGGCTTGAATAGAACCTGCAAGGATATCAAAGGAACTAGGTAAGTAAATGAGCAGTAAACCAAGCATACAGAAACCGACGGTGCTGCAAAGATGCAAGTGCCACAGAGCCTACCTGTACCAACCAAAATACCTTAGGGGGACCTTTACCAACACCTTTACCAACCTGAACCTTAACCAAGGGGGGGGCTCTGTGGCGTGAAGAAAGAGTGGTTGATACATTCAACCTTCAACAGCCGTGCAGATGCTCCACTGTTGTCCGCCATGAAGCATGGCAGGACGCCAAAACATGTTGCTCCCCCAGAAAACGCATTACACCCTCGGATAAAACCTGCAAGTAGAGAAATAAACGAGAATCAGTAAAGGTCGGACTGAAAAACATGCAAAACGAAGAAAAACGTGGAAAGAACGAGCCAAATACCAACCAAAAAACCTTAGGGGGACCTTTACCAGACCTGAACCTGTACCTAACCTCAACCAGGGGGGTGGCTCAGGAGTGTGAAGGGTGAGAATGATACTCTTAACCTTCACCTTCACCAACCGTCGGGCTTCTCCTCCGTTGTCCGCCATAAGCAAGGAATGACGCCAAAGGACGTTGATCCTCTCTAATCTTCGAAACGCCTCGCAACCTCCATTAACTCCTGCGTGTAGAAAAAACATATAGTTAGTATACGGAAGTGAAGAAGGCATGCAACGGAAATAACGACTTTGCGAAGTGAAGAAACATGTGCTGACCCACCACAGAGCCAATACCAACCTGTACCAAAAAAAAAAAACCTTTACCATACCTGTACCGAACCTTTACCAAACCTTTACCCGGGGGAGGAGGCTCTGTGGTGAGTGGTGGTGAAAGGGTGATACATTTGACCTTCACCGTCACAAGTCGGGGAGTTCGACGGCGCTTCAGCCACGTCGTAGCTGGCGTCGCGACGAGGTCGAGGAATCAATGCAGATCGGCGTAGCTTCGCTACGTCGCAAGAACTCCCACGGTCGAGGTAATGAAGCTCCACGATTTGACCATACGATCACGGCAATGCTGAACGGCGTCGACGTGAGAAGATGGTGAAGGGTCGAAACTGGTAGCGCGATCGAAAGCCAAGTTCGATTGGCAAAAGTGCCAGGAAGGCTACGGAAACTGATTGAAAATCACGAAAAGACGAGCCGGAATACGAAGAGAGACTGAAGATGCGTGGAATGTCTAATTTCGGACCGTTGGGATGCGGTTTGGAATCAGTGAGTGGCTAGAATTCTCGCTTTGCTGGCTCCGAAGGTGGTCCCAAACATGCCACCGTGGACTACGTGGACAATTGTGGATCATAAGGAATCGCCGACAACATGAAGATCAGCTCTGGTTGGACCGCCAAATGAGCCCCAACGTTTGATTGGACCGCCAAATGAGCCCCAACGATTGATTGGACCGCCAACTAAAACACTATCCAACCAGTATGTCCTCAATTTGGGACACGTATGCTGTTTCAACATCCAGAAAAAAACGCGGGTGTACACACGAACTTCGAAATCTAGTGACGTGGCCTGAAAAACTTCCGCTCATCCAACCGCCGCGATCCGTATTCCGAAGCGTGCTGCTGAATTTAGCCGCTCCAGTGCTTAGGAGGCGGCTGGCAGAAGAGTTGGGAGGGAAGTCGAGATCTGTCTGGTTGGGTCTGACAGCAGCGGCGGTAGAGAGGAGCGATGGAGCAGCTGTAAACCCATCATCCGCCAGAAGGGGAAGCTCCAGTCATGGCTTGGCGAATTGGCGAGCTTAACAGGTAACTTCTGCTGTCAGCTGTTCGTGAGTGGATGGGAACTAGACTTCGCCAACCCTTGTAGTTCCCGAGGTCCCGTTGGGTGGCTACGTGGGTTGCGAAAGGTGTGGCGACGATGAAGAAATTCGTCATCCTGTGAATGTGCAGATTTGGTGGATGGGGAGCACGGGAGGATGTCAGATTTTTGAAGGAAGGTGCCATCGGATTGAACACGGTTTGGTTCGGTTAGTTTGCAGTGCGTTGCCAAGTCAGTCTCACATCACATCCCATCTCCGGGATCATCCTTCCACGTCTGCCCGCCTGATCACGCGGTACTGTACGGTTCAGTACACTATGAGCTAAAAAGTGGAATGCTCAGCTTCTCACTAGCACTAGCACCGTAAGTCACCGAATATTACCGTTGTGAAGCAACAACCTTTTCCTAATCCCAAGGCACACTACCGTTCTTCCGCGAAAATTTTTCATTTCCTGCGGGAGTTCGCCTTCCCTGGTAGTGTTCTGCAGGACTTCAACATTAGCCGCTGCGGTAAGTTGCCGGTAAGTGTTTTTATATAGCATGAAGGTGGAGTGCACAATATTGGTTACGCTTCATATACTTCATAACAACTTCCTGGACAAGGGAGACGTTTCCTGGCCCATTTGTTGGCGATCGCAGTGTCGGCGCGCCCGATCTACCTCACACGGACGATGCCTCCACGACCTGAGGTTGTGGAGGCTTTTCGGGACTGGGACACGAAGCTGGAAGATTGTTTCGAGGAGCTGTTTCCAGATAGTACCTGGGATCACGATTCGGGGAAGTCCCAGATGGCTCGTTTACAGCTGCACCTTCCTGCCAGACTCGGGGGGTTCGGCATTCGATCTGCGGCTGACCTTAGTCCTCTGTCGTATGCATGTGGCTGGTGCCAAGCAGTGAGCGATGTGGCTCGGTTGGGGGTGGCAGGTGAGGAGCGGATGTTTGAGGAGTTTTTCCGCACGCCCGAGGCTACGACCTTGTTGGACCCCTGGTTTGCGAGAGCAGTGGATCTGCTTCCACAGTCGGTTCGGCAGGAGATGCCACCCCTTGCCTTGTGCACCGCTGATCCGCCTATGCTGCTCTTCCCCACACAACACCGTCGCCTGGCGGTTGAGAGCCTCCAATCTCTTCGAGGCATGGCCCACAACGATGCCACCCTGGCCCGTTTGACATCCCTTCAGGGCCCGGGGGCTGGGGCGTGGGTTTCTGCCGTTCCTTCGCACGAGGAGGCTACCTTCACCGCAGCCGAGTGGAGCATCTGCGCGTCCATGCGCCTAGGCCTCCCTATTCAGCAGCTGATAGTGGCCGGCAAGTGCGCGTTTGAGTTTGCTGATCCCTCTGACCCGCATCATGCCCTTCGCTGCAAGTATCAGTATGCACCTTCTCGGGTTCACGATGCGGTTAAATTTGTGGTGGCGAAGATAGCTAAGGGTGCGGGTGGGATTGTGACCATGGAAGACGACACGTTGCTCCCAGGGAAGAGGGTTGATGTGGCGGTTCGGAAACTGAGGGAGGGGGAGGAGCACGCGCTGGAGGTTAGTGTGGTAGATCCTATCTCGCTATCCGCGCAGCACCATGGACAGATTGGTCGCAAGGTGGGTTTTGCCGCGAGAGAGAGAGAAAAGCGGAAGACGGCGGACTACAAATCGCTTCTACAGCGGCATAGGGGAGTGCAGTTCACACCACTCATTGCTGAGACATGGGGATGCTTGGGGGGGAGTTTTGGACGGTGGCTTAAGAAGCAGGGTGACGCGCAGATCGAGATAGCAAAGACGAAAGGGGCGGCGCGAGCTACGGGAAAGGGTTTCTCGGCTTATTTGCTCGGATCGCTCAAAGCGGCTGTGGGTGTGGCTTTGCAACGGGCTCAGGCG
This sequence comes from Closterium sp. Yama58-4, assembly GCA_947470075.1. Classification (NCBI taxonomy): domain Eukaryota; kingdom Viridiplantae; phylum Streptophyta; class Zygnematophyceae; order Desmidiales; family Closteriaceae; genus Closterium; species Closterium sp. Yama58-4. Next base: position 301,473 of record CANIUD010000140.1, read on the forward strand.
CGTGTGATCTTGTTACGCGCGGCGTCGATGATGAGAGGCCCAGAGGCTGTTTGGGTGGAGCGGGAGGATGTTGAGGAGGAGATGGGATGGGATGCTCCGTGGGCGGATGCACCATACTTGGTAGACATGCGGGTTTAGGGAGTGGGTTTAGGGGGGGAGGTTTGGTTCGATGGGAGTGCAGTTGGGGTGTTTTGATGGGATGGCTTGATGGTGTTTTAAATGTGTGTGCTATTGGGGTTTTCTTGGGGTTGTGTGTGCTGCTTTTTCTTCCTTCTTCCCTGTTTTTCTTCCTCCTATCATTTTTCCCCTATTCCCCTCCTCCTTTCTTCATCTCTCTTTTTTTCTACTCACGTTATTCCTCCTTTTCTCCTCTCTTCCCGTTTCCACTCCTTTTCCTTGCGTAATTATGCTACATTGTAATATTTTAAACCAGTAACACCCGTAAAAAAAAAAAAAAATACAAACAAACAAACTGACTCAAGCAACAAACGAATCCAATTGACCAGCAAGATGGAGGCTCTTGGCTTGCTGTGCTTGCAAGGACTAAATGGTTGTTTGTTGTGTGGATGGTGGGTAGGGTGCAGGTCAATTGCACTCTTTTCAGTTTGAAATTGTTGAATAATGTATAGCATATTGCACGATCTGCAACTACGGTATTGAAATCCATGCTGGGAAGGGAGGGAGGGTCACCTTTGTCTTGAATGCACCTTACGTTCTTTGCACTTTTGGCATTCTACAAACCGACACCCACATTCTGAACAAAGCAATTCAAGTTAATTGTAATAAATGTCCAGTTGGAACACAGAATATAACACTAGATCAGCAGCACACAGGGGCAGCGAATGGCAGGTGCACTTATTTGCAGGCAGAGCACAAGATGATGCCTACCAGTGAGGATAGGCACGCCAGGGCTAGCTCTGCTGCTGGTTGTGTATACTGCTGTGCACCCACCACTGCAGCAGATGCTGCCTCTGTTGCTGCGTGTACCGGTATACCCGTCGCAACAGCACTGCATCTGGGAGAAGATACGGTAAGCTACAAGAGAGGAGTACGGGAGGGTGATGAAGGTGGGCGGTGGAAGGGAGGGGAACCGCAGGCAGGTCTGGGCAGGGTGTAGGTGGGAGGCTGGTGGTGAGAGGGGCGGAGGAGGGAGGGCAGGAGTGCAGATGCAGTGTCATTATGGAAGGCAAGTCTCGGCAGTAGAGGATGGGACACTGGTGTTCACTGTATGTGACGATGAGCTTGGAAGAGTGCAGAGAGGGTGAGGGAGGAAGAGGAGGAGGGGGTGGGAGATAGCAGCCTATCAGGGACAGGAGGCAGTCAAGGCAGCTTGACTGCTAACTGGCAGAGGGAGAACAGTCCATGCCACAGTGCACAGCACAGTGCAAGGCATGGCGCAGAGCATGGTGCATGGAGCACAGTGCGCAGCACACGGTGTACGGCAAGGTGTCGTTGATTAGCAGGCGGCAGGGAGTGGGAGGAATCAGGAGGAGTGGGAGATGGGCACAGCCTTATGGTCGCCTGTGTAGAACCGCGCAAACGCCACCGACCGCAGCGCAACCGGGCGCTTCAGCTCGGCCAACAGGAAGGTGACACGTGGCATGTCGGGGCGGTCCTTGCGCAGCGGTGCCACGCATTCAGCTGCGATGCGTGCGAAGGCCACGAGGGAATCCCGGGGGTAGCCTGGCGGCATGCGGGGATCCACGAGCTCCTCTACCCTGTCCTCCTGGATCAGCGGCAGGGCCTGCCATGCAGTGGAGCAGGGAGGGAGGGGAGAGAGGGGGAAGGGGTTGAGGCACAAGCGGGCATGCTTTTGATCTGGGTTCTTGATGCATTGTGGCAGCGGCATGGTGTGGGAAGGAGCAGCGCTGGCAGGTGGGAGTGAGTGGGGTAGATGTGGCTGGTGCACAAAACAGCGCACAGGGTGCAGGGCGCAGGGGACACGGCACGTGGCATATGGTGCAGGGCGCAGAGCACTCACCCACTGGGGCAGGGACATGGGCGGAGTGGGGGAGGGCGCCTCCCCCGCAAAGCTGGCGTCCGCGGCTGTGGGGGAGGAGCGCGGCAGGCCCTGCACTATGGGCGGCAGGGCCGTCAGCATCTCCAGCATCACCACTCCGAAGCTGCACGGTGAGCGGGGGCAGGGAGGGGTGGAGAGAGGTGGTTGGAAACGCAGCTGGATGGCACGATTGAAGACAGAAAGAGGAAGAGGAGAGGCAGAAGGTAGGTGGTGCTGATAAAGCAGTGGAGCAGAGGAGCAGTGGAGTGTTACCTGTAGACGTCGCATCTGGGCGTGACTTTGAAGGTCTGGAAGTACTCAGGGTCCAGGTACCCCTTCTTGCGCGCCACCCGCAGCCGCATTCCCTCCCCCGGCAGATGCTTCAGCAGCCCCAGACCCCCCAGCTTGACCTGCACGGCACGCCACACACGCAGAGAGCGCGAGGAGGGCGAGGAAGGAAGTTGGCTCCGAGTTCATGCACATTCAAAAAAAACGTGGATGCAGGCCAGCGGCTGGATGCAGAGCGATGGAGGCACAGGAGTGAGCAGTGCCCAGAGACGAGAGAGGGGAGGGAGGGGGAGGGGGGGGGGGAGCAGCGTGCTGGCGCACCTTGAGATGGTCGTCGAGCAGGATGGTATCGGACTTGATGTCACGGTGGATGATGGTGGGGCGGCTGAACGAGTGCAGGTACTGCACCGCCTCGCCCACGCCCAGCGCCGCGTCCACGCGCTGCTCGAACGTCAGCGCCGCGCGCTCGTCCCCGGGCGGCGGGCGCAGCCACACGGAGAGCGGGCCGTTAGCGAGGTACTCAAAAACGAGGATCTGCTCGCTGTTGTCGTCGCAGGAGTAGAGGAGCGGCACGATGTTGGGGTGCTTGATCTGCGACAGGAAATCCACCTCGTTGCGGAACAGGTGCGACCCCGATACTGTCACGCGCTTGGCGCGCTTCACCGCCCACGGCTCGCCGTTCGGCCCCTCCCCGCGATACACGGTCGTGTGGCCCGCGCCGCCGACGATGGCGTCGTCACTGAACCCGTCCGTCGCGACTTGGATGTCGTTGAAACAGAGCGACGGCACTGCCACGTCATCAGGCCCGCTGATGATCTTTTGGGTGCTCTTCTTTTGTCCTTCTTTCTCTGAAACAGGGTAGAAATCAAACGCGAAAATCAGAGCGGCACGAAAGCAAGAAGCAGGTGAGAAAACGCACCAGCACGTTTAACGCGGAAGGAAGTGTAAATACGATTTACACGGTGGCGTTAGCAGGGGATAACTTCTGCAAATGCGGCAGCGGGTCTTACCGGCGGTTGCTTGCTTGCGCGAGGAGAAGCAGCAGCAGATGAGGACGACGCAAACGACGAGCGTAACCACGAGCGCGGACCCAGCCACAGCCGCAATTATGATTTCCGACTCTGCAGTGAGGGGCGCAGGGGCACACGCGGGGACGCCTTAAGCCGTGAAGCCGCAGTGGCGACTTTCGAAGACCTTCATGCACGAATACGTGGCTCGCACATAACGCAACGCGAATGGGGTGCTCGAGTTCTCGAGGAGCCGAGTGTCCGGAGAGAGGGGTGAGTGCTAGAATCTCAACTTCGTTCAGAAAGGCGAGTTAGGATAGAGCCGTGGGGAGAAAGAAAGACGAATAGAGCGCACGGGAAAACGGGTTTGAATGCCAAGATGATATTGGATAGCGGTGACTTACGAGGCGGCATTTGCTGCAATAGTCGTCTGGGGGTTCCGTCTGCCGATATCGGGCGTCGGAACGGGGTTGGATGAAATGGGAGATGCAGGGGAACGGGCGCACGGGGGAGCACAGACGAGGGGGAACGTTGGTGAGATACACGAAGTTACGACATTTGAGAACGTGGGTTTCTAACAGTGAGCATATCGAACATGCAGCTTTAGGATACATCTCTAGTCAGAGCGTCTCTCGACAGGTAGGTCAACGGATTAGCAGCGACGAAGCAACCACAAGGCGGCGCACCTGCGAGGGCCACGTGCGGCGCCGCGGCAAGGAGCAGGAGAAGCGCGAGCACCGCCCATGACGAGCCGAGCCGTTGACGAAATCGCGTTGGCGCGGGTCCCCGTGCTGGTTGAGAGGATGCTACTGCTGCTGCTGCTCGTAATGCTGACGCGGTTACTCCGGTTGCAGGTGACGATGAAGCATGGAGTAGAGGCCATGGCGAGGCAGTGCCGCCATGGGTACGACTTCCAGCGGCGGAGGTCACGGGGACTGCACGCGAACGCGGTTCGTGAAAGGATGCGCGCTCCCGGTTGCGACGAGACGGTAGTTCCATTTACTCGAGCCGGCTATGCTGCAGGAATAGAGGTTTCCTTTTCAAAATCTTAGCGGTTGTTCTGCATCCACTGAATCCAACCCTTCTGGGTCCAATCAATACGGTACGGAGCTGTGCCTACAGGAAAACGAACGGGAAGTATGAACGCCGTAGCCCGGCCGCATTTCTCTAGAGGCAATATTAGGGAGGATGGAGAAGTGTAGGCTGAACGGAGGAATTGTGGGCGGAAGATTGAGGGCGAAGGAGGAAGGACACGACCAGAGACGAACTAGTCGTCACTCAAAGGGCAGTGACGAGGAGCTTTGAAAGAAAGAAAGAGAAACAGTAGTTGAAGAGACGGTTATCACCTTTGAATGCAACACGTAAACGCAACGAGGCTTTCTGGCAGGGCCTAATTGCTTCTATGGAAACAGAATCCTACTATGTGCCTGGCTGTTTCTGCTCCTGAAATCTTGTGCCTTCGAGTAAGGTCCAAACCAGCCGAGCTGAGCCGGGGGAGGGAAGTGGGCCTACGGGCAATAAGCGATGGTGGTGCTGCTTTCAGCCAGAAACGCACGGTGGCCCTAGGAGGGAATTTGCGATTGCTCAGGCCGTGACGAGTCGTGCAAGCAGAAGCACCAGACCACACCACACGCGACAGCGTGAGGGCGAATACAGTAAGACAATCTTGCCGAAATTCGCGAACTGGTGTTTCTCCCTCCGTTGGCGATGGGCAAAGTGTGTTGGAAGGTGGAACCATGCGACTCCGAACCGAAACACCCGCGCCGGCGAATTCTTGACGCACTCACGGCGGAGGTGAAGGAGGGCAGGCAAAAGCTGGTGGGGGTACACGGGGCAGCGGAAATGTGAACCTTCGAGCCGCGAGGAGCACGATGCGGTTCGCCACGAAAATGGTGTGGCTTGTGTATGGGGCCAGCTTGTTCCCTCTGTGGAGTGGCCGTTCCGAAGCGCAATATTGCTACTCGACAGTGGCAAACAGTGGCGTGGTCCTGAATTGATGAACCGTTACAGAAACAAGCGAAATGTTCACGACGAATGAATGACGTATTTGCGACATTCAGGGTCATCAAAAGAGAGGGTGAGCGAAAACTTGACGACACAACACGACAGTAGCGATAATGGGTTACAGCGATGTTTTGAGAGCCGGTACGCGGTATTGTCTCTGGGTGGGAAGTGGTTCTTACAGAATAACATAACAGAGCATGCCACCTGCCAATATAGCCCCACCCATATTTGTAGAGTTCTCCACTATTGAGCTATATGAGGACACTGTCAACGTTTAGGTCCCAAGGCTATAGCAAAATTTCGTACACCACCCGAAAATGGCAACAAATAAAACAAGCCCCCATGGGGCCTCGATCCGAGGAAAAGCGATGGTACTCATACATATTCTAACGGAATTAAGAGCACACATACAAAAACACGCAATAATATACAGCTTGGGTACTAGTAATACTCAAACTCCTGTTGTCCCAAAGATCTTGAGCACTGCATACGTGATGCCCATGGCTAGCCAGCCTCCAATTGTGGTACGTAACGCAGCACGGAACTTTCTTGCACCACCCAGCCAGGCCCCAATGGCTCCAAAAATCAAGAAGGTGATAGTCGAAACCACAATCATGACAGTAAGCCGCGTGGGGAAATTGGAAATGAATGCTCCAGAGAGCAGCGGAATCAGGCCTCCGATGGTGAACGCTATGGCTGACACAATGGCCGCCTGCAAATGTGAAGGGTGAGAGGGTAATACATGAAATGCGAGACTTGGTAAATGAGCTCGACGGTAAAAGGTGTAACATGGTGGTCGAAGAGGTGAAAATCCCACATGTCAGAGCTTGCCAGGGATGACATACGACAAACAGCAACAAAAGCAAAAGAGGTGCGGACAATCATAGCTTCAAGACACGCACGAGGCAGTACCTGTCCAGGGCTCGACAGCGCATCCATGTCAATCCCCAGCTCGTCCCTTGCGTGCGCTCTGATGGGGTCGCCTTTATGCAGCTCAACGGCCACAGTGCGCGCCAATTCGTATGACAGCCCTCGCTCCACATAAATCAGCGTCAGCTCTTCCAGCTCCCGCGCGCACGCCTCCGGGCCCTTCGCGAATTCCGCCCGCTCCTTCCGCAGGTCCGCCTCTTCCGTGTCGCGCTGTCCAAACACGGAGATGTACTCGCCAATAGCCATGCTGCACGCGCCCGCAACAAGCCCAGAGAGGCCGGATATCACCATGGTGTTTTTGTCTTCCTCCACGGCTCCCACGCCAATCATGAGCGACGCGGTGGACACGAGTCCGTCGTTCGCGCCGAGTAGCGCGGCGCGCAGCCAGGGAGACCGGTGCGAATAGTGCGAGTGGCCCATTTTCGGTTGCTCGGGACGGGATTCTGCTTCTTGACCGCCGTTTTCGCTGTCGCGGTTGCAATTATCGCTGCTCGCAGCGCTGCTGAAGCTTCCGAAGATTCTCCGCTTGAAGCTTCCCTCGCGGTCTCTGCCATGCCGCGAGCCAGAGGCGGGCCTGCTCCCAACGCTGCCGCTCTTGCTTCCGCTATCCATTCCGGGGCTTGCCTCGGCGGAATCCGCGCGCTCCTTTTTTTCCGCCGCGTCGCCAGCAGGAATGGAGACCTCCGCCGAGCCACTGGCAGTGACTTCTGTGTCGCCGATGGAGACACTGACATCGTCTTTTCGAGTGGACGCGGAAGTTGGCGTAGCTGGCATCATCACGGGAACGCTGACAGAAGTGGATGCGGACTTTGCGACGCGTTCTTCATTTGTCGCTTCATCTTGAGGATGATGCTTCGCGCTGGAACCAAGGTCGGCGGGCGTTGAAGCAAGAGGAACAGTGCACGAGATGTCGTTGGGAGAAGGAGCCATCGCGACGACTAAAATTGCCCCTCAAATGCCGGAAGAATTTTGACGAGTTGAAAGGAAGAGGCTTGGAAGTCAAAAGTGGAAGTCCAGGCTGTTCACACTTCACCACGCGGGTCGCGGCGGAACCATGGATTAGAGGATGGGCTCTTTGTAACGCTGCCGGCCACGAATATACGGAGGGACGACGCGGAGGTGGACGCGGCATATCACGAAAGGAGCCGCAAAGGGCACCTGCAGGGAAATTTTGAAGGTTTCCGAGCACAAAATCGGGCAAGCAACAATCTGGTAACGGGAAAGGCGTCAGGAGTGCTTGCTGAGGCGAAGGCTGAAATGTGCGATGAAGCGGAAAATTGTGAATGTTTATCTGTGGATCTGGTTGATTGACATGTCGAGCGTGGTTGGGATGATTTGCATGAGACGCTGTAGGAGGGGAGGATGAGAAGGGGAATGAACGCCGAGACAGCTAAAGATATGGGTAAAATTCAGGGATACGTAGAGTTTTAGGTGGAACTGGTAAGGTTGTCCCTCCTAGCAACCGTGTCCACTAGGACGAAAAGGTATGATCTTGATTCAGTGGTTACTCGTAAGCACGGAAAGTGCTGGTGACGGAGATCAGATGTGAAGCAGTTGTAGCAGGAATTAAGGTACGGGTTAGGCCCGACACCTGAAACCCACAATACTCTAATTATACACACAAATACGAAAAATGTTCACATACACCTCCATTTTTGCTCCAGGGTGACCCTGCCGGTACGTCGTTGAGCGAGTTTGACAAGGAAGCTAGAGGCACGTGACAAGAGCAACACCAGCACAGAAAGGTATGTTTGGGGGGCAGCTTCCGAGTCCAGATCGACTAGGATCTGCCAACAAAAAAGTACTCGCACGTGAAACAGAGACCAGCGATTGCAGCGCTTTGCACTCCTGCACAAGTCATGGCTGCCCCGGCAAGCGGATGAGATGATGAGTCGGATTAAACTCTTTCACCGACATCCGGTGGCTCGAAAAGTTCCTCCGTCAAGGAAGCAGCGTGGGAAACGTGGATAAGGCACGCGCCAGCGTCGAATGGAGCGAGGCCGCCGCGTGTTGGCCGAATTCCGAGGTTGGGTTGGGGATCGGGGACGATGGACAGCTGTTCCGTAATGTCACAAACAGTCGCACTATTTTTCATTAACTTTCAGAAACACGCAATCAATATTGCCAAGTGATAGTCGTAATTACAATATGCAACCTTTTTCACCTCGGTTGCAACTTACAACCTCGCACACATGTGATGTTGCTCTTCCCCATAGGAATGTTGTCTTCCTGTGTAATAACATATTGTCAGATTATCAGCTATTCTCGGCTGCCATGATGGCGCATGCACGATTTCTATGCACACAATCGCCGTGACATCACCATACGTAGTTACTGTGCTTCCTTTATAAAGCTTCATTACACCGAATCAACTCGGCACATACATACCCGCTCCCCGTTGTTGCCTCTCCAATCTGCAAATCAAGCAGCGTCAGGCGTGACAGCATGTATGTGGGAAGAGCAAGAAAAGATGCAAGCCAATTAGACACAAAAGGAAGAAAAACAGCAGGGGACTGACATCACTGTTTTCCACTGCCCAACCACCACCACCACCACCCTCACCACCAACGCACAGTACCAGCAACAGCAGTACCAGCAGCAGCACTTACGAGGGAGCGAGTTTCCCGAGCGACTTAATATGGCGCCCCGTGGACTCGTCATGCAGCTCGCCATCAATGGTGAGAGAGTAGAACCCCGGCACCATGGGCAGCCCCCTCCCCTTGAGGATGGTCAGGTCTCGTGGGGTCAGCTCGCGCCCATTCACCACCACACCTGTGGTGCCCCCACAGCAGTCCTGCGGCATGGGTGCGTGTGCCACCGCCCATATGCTCGCCTGTGATGGGTGCGGCAGTGAGTGGGGTTTAGGGGGGTTGTGGGTGATGGTGGATGGGGGGAAGGAGAGCGAAGACAACCAGTGGGCGATGGCGTTTGCGAAAAAACGGGATGGGAGAAAATGGAGGAGTATGTGCAATACTGATAGGTGAAGAGACCAGTTGAGTGCACGAGGGAATGCAGAGGGAGGATGAAGTGGATGGCAGAGGGCTTACCGGGATGACTCCAAGGCACGGGCCCCCCATAATGCCCCAGAAGCCAGCATAAGCGTCGTACCTGGCGGTGTGAAGGGGGGCGAGCACAGGGACACGAGACACATGCACACATGAGAAGACATGACTTCACGGGGAGATGTGTGTGTGGGAGAGAGAGAGACAGGAGCTAACGAGCACGAGAATGAGCATGAGCATGAGCATGGGCCTGAGCATGAGCATGAGCAGCAGAACGGGAATGAATGAGAGGGAGCAAGGAGCGAGCACGCACCAGTAGGAGCCGGGGTGAATAGGGCCTGCCATGGCCTCGGCCTCATGCACCTGCGCATCTGAGATGGGAACACCGTTCACCACCACTCCCCTGCTGTATGCCTCCTCCCCTCTGCCCCCCACACCTGCCCCCGCCACTGCCCCTCCTTGCCCGTTTCTTGTCGAACAGCTCGAATTGCCCCGACTGCTGCTCCCTCCGCCCCCCTTCCCACTTCTGCCTGGAACACCAGTACCAGTACCACCACCAGCACCAGCAGCAGCGCCCTTCCCTGCAGCAGCAGTAGCAGCCGCTGTGACGACCCCATTGGGGGGCGGTCTGCCTTGACCCCACGGCTCATGCTGCTGATGCAACCCTCCTCCTCCTGCTGCTGCTGCTGCTGCTGCTGCTGCCGCCGCCGCCGCTGCTGCCGCTGTGTTGCTACTCCTGGCAGTCACCCGGCCGTGGCTGGGATGTGTAGCGGCCAGGAACGATGACGAGGCAGTAGCTGCTGGCATGGACGAAGACCCGGGAAACACACCACCAACACCCACACCAGCACCAGCACCAGCGGGGCCAGACCCAAAGCCAGGCCCAAGCCCCACACCGGGACCCATGGCTGGAATAGTGGCAGACACAGGCATGGAGATGAGGGACGAGGCGCCTCTGCTGGTGGGCCGACGGGGCGACACAGCGGAGATGACCGAGGAAGAGGACGACGGAAACGGCCTGCCTTTCGCCTCCAGGTCCAGAGACGAGCGCGCCCTCGTCATACCCCCACGGCTCACCCCTCCTGCCCCTCCACTCCCACCACCAGCACCCCCACCAGCACCACCAGCAGCACCCTGTCCGTAGAAGCCGCTAGGCGGGCTCTCCCCGTTGTTGCTGCTGCCGCTGTTGTTGGCCCCCCCGGGCGGGCTGCTCTGCACGTGGTTCTTGAACCTGCCGCTGTTCCCCGCCATCCCTGCGCCGCTGCTGCTGCTGCTGCTCCCACTGCGCGTGTGCCGGGGGCCCTTGTGCCGCCCAGGAGTGGTGGCTGTGGCAGCAGCGGCTGTAGCACCAGAGCCACCAGCAGTACTCACCACGTTCATAGTCATGCACCGTGCCATGCGCTTCCCCTCTGCCCCTTGCCCCTTGCTCCTCATGCCACTCCCACCACCACCAGCACCAGCAGCAGCAGCACCACCAGTGGTTGATGCAAACCCTCCTCCTCGAGTTTTCCCTGGCCCGGCTCGGGCAGGAGTACAGGGAGACGCGGACTGGCTATACGCGCCCCCTGCTGCTTCTGCCATGGCTGCTGCCTCTAGCTCTGTTTCCAGATCCCCATACATGTCCTCCTCCTCTTCCTCCTCCTCCTCCCCCGCGTCCCCATCTGCAATTTCCTCCTCCTCCTCCTCCACTTCCTCTTCCGCTTCCCCGTGAAATCCCTGCCCGTCCATGCCACCATACCCCCCTCCGTACTCATCTGTCAACCCTTCCTCGTATTCCTCCTCCCCATACCCCTCGCCATATACACCTCCCCCGGTTACGCCCTCACCAGGGTCAAAGTTCCCTTGGTACGCCGCAGCACTGCTGCCAGCGCGAACAAACTGTCGACTGCTCTGGTCAGGAACCATGCCTGCTGCCACAGCCACGGCTTGCACCCTCCCCCCTGCACTCTGAACCCTATGAAACCCCGTGCTGCCCACGCGCCCCCCACTGCCCGCTCCTCCTGTCTTCTGCGGTTGCTGTTGCTGCTGCTGCTGCTGCTGCTGCTGCTGCTGCTGCTGCTGCTGCTGCTGCTGCTGCTGCTGCTGCTGCTGCTGCTGCTGCTGCTGCTGCTGCTGCTGCTGCTGCTGCTGCTGCTGCTGCTGCTGCTGCTGCTGCTGCTGCTGCTGCTGCTGCTGCTGCTGCCACTGCTGTTGCTGGCCGTATGCCATCCCTGCGTTTCCAGGAGGGTATGGGTCCTCAAACCCAAAATCCGCCTCCCCATCCTCATCCTCCCACTCCCCGCCACCTGTCCCCTCCTCGCCCCCACCATAACCCCCTCCCTCGCCATACCCATTCTGCGCCCCATACCCATAAGGACTACCACCACCATCCCCACCATAAGCCCCTTCATCACCATATGCTTGACCTCCCATCCCAGCTCCTCCACCTGCCTCCCACCCCTCTCCATCCCTCGCATTCGCCCCCCACCGCCCTTCCTCTTCCCCCGCATACCCATACCCGCTCCCGTTCCCGCTCCCGCTCACACCATACGCCCCCCCCTGCCTGCCCGCGCCTCCGCCCATCCCTGCCCCTTGCCCAGACGCCACAGTACACGACGTAGCGGATAAGGGAAAGGACGGGGGGGAGGAGGCGGGGAGAGAGCTGGGGGAGGAGGTGGGGAGGGAGGGTTGGGCGGAGTGGGATGGCGGTGGGGAGGCGGGGGTAGCAGGGTTAAAGGGCAGGTATTTGCAGACCTTGAGGCATTTTCCACAGCGCAGCTTCTGCACACCACTCTTGGGCGTGGGGAGCTTCTTGGGGAGCGACAGGTTCTGGCCACACCACGTGCACTGCAGGGGAATGGGGGTGGGGTGGGGTGAGGACAGGGAGGGGTGGGCCGCAGGGTAAAAGAGGAGGGGAGAACCAGGTTAAGCTTCAAACGCTGAAAAAGAATAGAAAATAAACAGAACAAGAGCTCCTTTAGAACAAAATCTTCCTCTGTGGGGTCAGCACATCTCAGAAACTTCCCTTGCAACCCCCTCTTGCAAGCGCACCTTGACAATCTGCGTGGCGTGGGGAGGGGGCAGCATGGGCAGCCCTGCAAGCTTCTCCTCCTTGCTCTTCCCACTCTTGCTCCTGCCGCCACTGCTGCTCACCACACTACCGCACACGCTGCCCACCACACTGGCCGCATCACACGACGACAGCGAAGACTCTCTCTTGAGCGGGCTGCTCATAGTGCGTCGCATAGGCACCTCCCCCATGGGGTTCCCATTCGCTTCGCTCCACCCCCCACCGCCGCCGCCGTCACTGCTCTCCCATCCCTCTGCTCCTCCTCCCACTGCTGCTGCAGATGCGCCGCTGCCTGCTCCCCCTGCTCCCCCCGGCCCCCCTGGCCCCCCTGCTCCCCCTGCCCCCCGTGCGCCCCCTGCGCTGCCCAGCCCTTCCCGGCCCGCATTGGCAGATGCATCACTGAACGTTTTCATACGGTTGGACTTGCGACTGCTGCCACTCGCGCCTGCCCCTGACGCCCCTGCTGCCCCCGCTGGCCCTGCTGCGCCTGACGCCCCTAATGCTCTTCCCGGCACTGAGTTGCAGGAGGAGGACAGAGGGAACGCCGTTCCGCCTCTCCCTGCGGCCGCAGCGCTGCCGCCATCCCCGCGGGTCGCGCCAGCGGCGGAGGAGGCGGAGGAGGAGGAGGGGAGATGCGCGCGCGCGGCTGCGCTTCCCGTGCTGGAGCTGCGGAGAGGCGGGGAGGGGCGCGAGGGGGTGTAGGGGGAGGCGGAAGAGGGATCGTACTGCTGCTCGTCCTGTGAGGGGGGGGGGGGGGAAGGGTTGGGAAGGGAAAGGCGGGAGGGTAGAGGGAAGGGGGAAATGTGACAGAGTGAGGGCAACTGGGAGGGGAGAAGCCGCAAGGGGAGCAGAGCAGCAAGAACGCAGATCCGAGTGAATGGAGGTGGCATCAGAGCTGGTTGGAGAGGGCAGAGGAGGCATGCGCAGGGAGGGGCAGGAGGGAAGGAATCTCCAGGGGGACAAGCGCGACGCCTCACCTGCACGGCCTGCAGCGCAACGGTGAGCGCGTGCAGCACTCCGCCGCTCTCCTGCGCGGAGTTGGGCAGTGTGCGCGCCCGCCGCACCACCTCCGCCACCTCCCCCTCCTCCTCGCCCTCTTCCCCCTCCTCTTCCTCCTCGTACTCTCCCTCCCCCGCGCCGCCGTCACCCCCGTCTCGGTTCAGCCACGGTATCCCAGCCTGCTGTGACTGCTGCTGCTGTTGTTGTTGCTGCTGTTGCTGCTGCTGCTGCTGTCTCATTTTGGCCCTTTGAAAACGTTCCAGTTGCTGCTGCTGCTGTGGCTGCGCCTGCTGTTGCGACTGCGATTGCGGCTGCTGTTTGGGCGGAGAGGGCCGGGGGGGATGATACCGCGGGGACTGCGACGGCGCTCCCCCCTTCCCCTGCTCGTCCCCCTTCCCCGACGCCACGCCCTGCCTGCTGCGCGCCGATTGGCTGTGTGACGGCGCCACGTCAGCGCCGCCAGAGCTGGTGGCGGAGGAAAACGCGGAGGCGGAAGCGGAGGAGAAGGCGCTAGAGGCGAGAGAAGTAGCGCCAAGTCCGGGGGGAGAGAGCGCATTAGAAGGGGAGGAGAGAGTGGGGGAGGCTTGATTGCTGGCGCTTCCATGCGAAGGACCTGTGTTGCTACTCGATCCACTCTCCTTACTACCGCCTGCCGCTCCTGATCCCGCCGCTCCCCCTCCTCCCCCGATCCCCGCCCCTCCTGCCCCAACGCCCGTCGCAGCTGCGCCGGCCTCCGCGCTCTTCTTTTTCCGCGCAGCGGCTTTCCGCAAGTGCGCGGGTTGCGGAACGGGGGAGAAGATCACGCTGCCGGCGTCGGAATCATTATCGTCGTCGCGTAGGCTGCTTCTGCTTTCCCTCGAGTCTCTACCCACTCCCGCAACTACCGCTGCGGCTAGGCCTGGAGGCGGGCGCAGATGCTGCTGCTGAAGCACGGACGGCGGCCCTACTGGTAACCTCTGCTGCTCCTGGCTCGCAGGGGCTGTCGCATACGACGACGACGCGGACGACGATTGCGACGTCGCACGCGAGAACGACGACTGCTCGTGATGCACCTGTAAGTTAAGTCGGTTCTTCACCCCGCCCAGCTGATGCACGGGGAGGCGCGGGGGGAGGGTCACTCCGCCTGCGCCTCCGCTTCCGCCACCGGTTCCCGCGGCAGCTGCCGATCCTCCGCCACTTCCGCCGAAGCTGAATCCGCCGATGCCTAATAGCGTGCTTCCGATCGGCGCTCCTGGCGCGGGCGGAGGAGCCTTTTCCAGCAGAGCTTGCAGCTTCGCGGGAATCTTAACGTCCTCTAGGCGCGGCATCGCGGAAATATAGCTCGGCGGAGGCGGAAACTACTCGGCGAGAATAACTTACATGGATGCTGGGAACGGGTACTCGCAATCAATAAAGTGACTAGTTAGGGTTACATGGATCAAAGAATGATGGGGTCAAAGGTGGTCTGCGGGCGCGCCACGAGGTTAGAATCAAACCGTTTAGGTCGAGCACGAAATGAGAAACTGAACGAGGCTTAGGTTTGACTGGTGCGAGTCGGAGTTAGTCTGTCAGAAACGAATGGGATGTTGAATTGGACACGCCGAGCGAAGCCTAAATATCAGTAAATGAGCGAATGACGGACGTGGGTGGGTTACTCGAGAAAAATATAGTGGACGTGAGAGCGGTAACTTCCATGCCCGCGGACCGAGGTGGAATGTGGAGGATGGCAAAAGGCTGTGCCTGAAAGAGAACCAGTCAGGTTTCAGCTTAGGCTAGGAAATTTGCTTGGTGAGAACCGCAAGCAATGCGTGTTCTAAGCTGAAAGGACTATGATCATGTAATGGGTGGAAACTCGCCTATGGTGTGTCAACCTAATAGGCGAAGAAAGGAGCAGTTATCGCGAGCGAAGTATCGCTTTGTAGCAACTCTCTGCTAGCTGTTATCGAACGCATTCCATTCTGAAGCCAAGGAAGCAAGCAGGGCAAGATCACCACCTCCATTCAGCGCCGGTGGGTGGGTTAGCTTGGCAGCGGCAAGCACTCGTGCTGCTGCCCCTTGGCTTGGCTTGGCCTGGCTCGTGTCGTTGGTTCCACCCGCAGGCCCGTTCCGCCTCTCCCCCTCAACCACCCCCCTGCACTGCACGCCCTGCTGCACCCGTCACCTGGCTTTTCCCGCCCCTCGCCTCACCACCACCACCACTCACCCACTCGGCCAGGAGGCAACCCTTCAAACAAAATGCCGTGACTACTGTGTGATTGGAGGGTGTAGTGTACCGTCGAACCTAGATACGCCATAAGTACCGACTCGAGCTCGAAACGCCCAGGGGTAGCTCGTAAAACAGCACTTTCACACGTATCAGTTATTGTGGTACGGTACACCCAACATTTTTAAAGTAATGAAATCGTCCCTTGAATTTTATGTATTTGGCTGGAAAATAGCAAATATATTGGATAAACGAAACACAGTTTGGTTCTCGATTTTCACACTCTGGGTGATTTTATTTACAGGATCTGGACACGCTCAACTAGGTCACTGCACAGTTGAGTTGCAGACCCCAAGAAAAGCGGTTTGGTCGGAGACAAGAGGAGGGACAATGGTGGAGGCCGTATAACCCCTGGGCTATACCTCGTTCAGGAGGCATGAACATCGAAACCAAAACTGCCGCTTACTGAAACCGCCACTTTGGAGACATTACGCCCTGGTTTGAGCATTCCCAAAGCGCTCCACAGTGGAATCGAATGGGACCAGCGAGTGTTGTGGAACCTGAACTCGAGGGGCAAACGTCAGAGGACCACCAGAAACAAACGCCCAACCCCAACACCAGACTGTAACCTGAAGCGAGAAGATTTCTCGTCCGCTTGCGATGACCTTGACGGTGGGACCAACATTGTTCACAGACAAGACAATCCACCAAACCGACATTTACTCGCTGCATGTTATAACGACATCTCTATATAACAACACTTTAACCACTAAGATGTAAGCTTATGGAACAATTACCTGGTTCAGCAGAAATATCATGCTGACCCTTGTAAAAACATTGATGCTCGCGTGAGTGCCTGATTTTTTCCAATATAACTAAAATACACATTATATATTAAATGGAATTAGACCATGTCATTTATTTTGAGAGATTTAACAGTTTCAACTCCGCCTTGTACCTGCACACAAGCGTGCATACTGACCGAACCGACCAACGCATTATTTTCTATGGTAAAAGGCATAAAGTAATTACCATATATTTTCCCAATTCTTTTAACTGATACTATTCTGTCAAGATGAGGAATGAATCATGCATTGATGTTGGTTGGGGTACATATAGCTAACCCTAAGTTTTGTACCCCCTAAGACAAACCTCACTATAGGCTACAACATTTGACACACCCCCATAGCCTAAGTGAGGGGTGTCTAGCAGAACCAAACGAGTACGGTCACAAGACCAGTCCAAGAAACAAAGCTCAGGGTGGATCACAACGTCACCACACAGTCTGAGCACAAACAACAGTGGCCACAAGGCCAGTCCAAGAAGTAACAGAGGTATATAGAAAGCAAAGTAAACAGTACACTCAAGTCTAAGCAACACGAGAACCAGTGTCAACAAGGCCTAACTGCACACAGCACCTCTGGTGGTCACAAGGCGGAAGCGCCTTGGTGAAGATGTCTGCAGTGTTGGCCTCGGACTCCACAAACTCAAAGCGAGCCTGTCCACGCCTCTGCAACTCTCGCAGAAGAAAGTACCTGACGTGAATGTGCTTCACTCTGCTCTCCAGTCGTGGCTCTCGACAAAGGAGAATAGACGCCTTGTTGTCAGTGAACAAGGTCGGTGCAGAGCTCGGCCGCTCACCAAGGTCGGTGAGCAAGAAGGTCAACCAACGCAGCTCCTGTGCCGCCATGGCACCAGCGTAGATCTCAGCCTCAGCTGTAGAGGTCGAGACCGAAGAGGAGCGCGTGGACCGCCAAGAAACAGCTCCAGAACCCAGGCTGAAACAGTACCCTTGAGTAGACCTGTGAGTCTCAGCGTCGTCAGCGTAAGAGGAGTCACAGTGACCAGTAAGTACGACAGACTGCTGCCCTCCAAGAACTAGCCCCACGCCTGACGTCGTCGCTAGGTACTTCGCCACCCTCACAGCTGCTGTCCAGTGAACAGGACGGTGTCTCCCTGGCGCAACAAAGCGCGCAAGAACGCTGAGAGGGAAGGCGAGGTCCGGGCGAGTACAAGTCATCAGGTACATGAGGCAACCCACAAGCTCAGCGTAGGGACCACTAGGCTCGAACGGCTCGTCAGGAAAGGGTCCAGTGAGTCTGTGGTCAACAGCAAGAGGTGTGCGCTGTACTGTGGAGTGCTGAAGCCCGAACCGCTGAAGGACCTGCTGCACCATGTGCGACTGTGAAAGTGTAATGGTGCGAGCAGCTCTGTCCCTGGTGATCTGCAGGCCAAGGTAGTGGCGCAGCTCACCAAGATCAGTGCAGGTGTGTCTCTTCTGCAGTTCGGACTTCACGTGTGCCAAAGCAACCCTGTCAGGGGTGGCGAAAACAAGGTCGTCAACGTAGACCAGAACAAAGAAAGGTGTGGGGCCACGACGAACGAACAGCGACGGGTCAGCAGAAGACGGCTGGAACCCAAGGTCAGACAGGGTAGAACGCAGGGTGTCGTGCCACTCACGAGGAGCCTGACGAAGTCCGTAAACCGGTCGCCTCAGCCTCCACTGGGTCCCAGGAGGGAAAGAGCCAGTGAAGGCAGAGGGACGACGCAACCAGACCTCCTCGTGAAGACTGCCCTGAAGGAAAGCAGTAGAGAAGTCGAGAGAGTGTAACTCGTAGTCTCTCTGTGCTGCTACGTGTAGTAACACCCGAAGAGTGGTCATCTTCGGAGTGGGGGAGAAGGTCTGAAAGAAGTCAACTCCCTCGCGCTGACTGAAACCTCTAGCCACGTAGCGCGCCTTGAAGACCGGAGGAGATCCCGGTGGCCGCTTCACCCTGTAGATCCACATGCCGTCGACTACGTTCGCCCCCGGAGGGGGAACCTCATCGACGTAGGTGCCTGTGGATCTGTAGGAGGCCATCTCTGCGTCCATGGCAGCTCTCCACTGAGAGGCCCAAGGCCCTGACACTGCCTCAGCGTAAGTGCGAGGAGTCGGAATGTCAAGGGCGTCGGGGTCACCCTCAGGGGCGAGGAGCATGGCACAGAGATGAGGGGAAGCGGCCGCCAGGAACTCTAGCTCAAACTGCCTGTCCTCTAGGGCGTCACAGCCAAGGGCAGACACACCCCCGACGGCCAGAGGACTGGAAGGAGGAGCAGCCACAAGAGCGGTGGCGAAGTCAAGGCGGCGGGTAGAGGCAAAGTCAGTGACTGCGGCAGTAAGAGCGGACACAGAGGACACAGAGGCACGAGGGTGGGTAACAAGAGAGGCAAGAACACGAGAGAGAACAGGACGGTACGTGCGGTAGTAGTCAGTGACAGGAGAAGGAAGCGACACAGTGAGGGCCGACTCAGGAGGAGACGGAAGCACAGACGGAGACGGACGAGGTGGACGAGAACAAAGGAAGGCTGTACGAAGGTCAGTGAAGGGAACAGGAGACGAGGGACGAGCACGAGGGGAGCGACGAGAGGCCCAAGTCTGAGAAGGAGGAGGAGACAACGAAGACTGAGAACGAGGGAAAACAGCGGGAGAGGGGTCAGGAGGAGGAAGCGGAGGACCAGAGACGGGAGGAGAGGGGGAGGAGGAAGGAGAGGGAGAGGGGAGACCAAGGGTCCGAAGACCCGAGACAGGAGGAGGAGACGGCAGCTGCTGCTGCTGCGGCTGCTGCTGCTCCTGCTGCTGTCGCTCCTGCTCCTCGAGCCGCTGCAACTCTCTCTCCTCTCTCTCCAACTCCAACTGCTCCTCACGAGCACGGCGAACACGAGCCTGGAACCTGGTCGGGT
This sequence comes from Closterium sp. Yama58-4, assembly GCA_947470075.1. Taxonomy (NCBI): domain Eukaryota; kingdom Viridiplantae; phylum Streptophyta; class Zygnematophyceae; order Desmidiales; family Closteriaceae; genus Closterium; species Closterium sp. Yama58-4. The sequence goes on from CANIUD010000140.1 coordinate 320,653, forward strand.
AGGGGTGGGGGGAAGGAGTAGTGTCCGGGGCAGCGGCAGCCCCAGAGTCGACCTCCGAAGCACCAAGCACACCACCCCCAGAGGCAGCACCAACACCAGCTCCAGACCCAGGCTCTCCAGAAACCGAAGGGACACCCTCACCCCCAGACGCAGCACCCCCAGACTCCGCACCAGCACCCCCAGACTCCGCACGACCAGTACCAGTCCCAGGAAGACAAGAGTCCTCTGCAACCCGCGGCTCAGCTCCAACTCCAGCACCCCCAGAACCAGAGACCTGTACAGGGACAGTCGCAGGACCAACCTCTCGAGAGGGAGCACCTGCAGGAGGCGGCGAGGAAGACTGTGGGGAGGGAGGCTGTACAGGGGGGGCTACCGAAGGGGGAGGGCTAGCCTGAGACACACCAGACGGGGCTGGACCAGGGGGGGGAGGCTGTACCGGGGGAGCAGGCGGGGGAGCGGCGGTCAGGAAGAGAGGGGGGGGAGGGACCGGGAGACCTCGACTGGGGTACCTGACGTAGTAGGGGGTGGACTCCTCGAAACGGACGTCACGGGAGTCAAAGAACCGGTGAGAGGGTGGGTGGTAAAAGGTGAAGTCAGAGGAGTCCTCAGGGAAACCAAGGAAGACACAAGGAACGGCGCGAGGCGAGAGCTTGTCCGCGGAGGTGTCGCGGACAAGAGCCAAGCACCCCCAGACACGAAACCTCGACGCGACACCAGGGGACCCTGTCCAAAGACTGGTCGGTGAAGCCTCCGGCCGAGAGACGCGTGGCCAGAGGTTCAGCTGGTGCGCGGCGTACCTGACTGCGTATGGCCACAGGAAATGGGGGGCACGGGCGTGAGTCAAGGAGGTGCGGGCAATCTCCATGACCAGGCCTATGCGACGCTCAGCAACCCCATTCTGCTGTGGGGACTCCGGAAGCGTCCAGGACTGACGAATGCCCTGTTCGCGACAGAATCCAGCGAGAATGCCGGAGCGAAACTCGCCCCCGCGGTCGGAGTGGAGACAGCTGACACGACGACCACGAGTGTCCTGGGTGGTAAGCAACCACCTGATCAGCGTAGAAGTCACCTCAGACTTCCTCGCCAGGGGGAACACTGTGGTGTAGCGGGAGTAGTCGTCAACGACCACAAAAAAGAAACGCTCACGCTCAGGGCCAGGGCGAGGAGAGGGGCCCCAGACGTCCAAGTGCAGCGTCTCAAAAGGCTCGGTGGCCGGACGAAGGGAGGAGGAGTGAGGGGTGGCACGCAGCCTACCCTCGACGCAAGGACCGCACGGTGGTGCAAGGGACGGCGGCAGCGACGGCAAGACACGCGGGAGACCTAAGACCAGACGCTGACTAGACATAGCACGCAGACGTGGAAGAGAAGGGTGTCCCATCCGGTGGTGCCACAGAACGGTGGGGTGGGCAAGCGACCGACAGGAGCAAGACGCAGCGACTGGACTGGACGCGACAACCTGAGGGGACGGAACCACCTGGTGAGACGCAGGGAGGAGACTAGGGGGAGGGACAGGAACTGGGAGGAGTGGCTGCTGCGACGGCGGCCGCTGTGGCTGCGGCTGCGGCTGCTGCCGCTGCTGCTGCTGCGGCTGCTGCTGCTACTGCTGCTGCTGCTGCAGTCGCTGCTGAGCGCGCGGGCCAGTGTGAAGAGTGTAGAGACCGGAGCCCGGCTCAGCAGCAAAAGTGGCGAGGGGCTGGTAAGAGTCCCCGTCAACACACACCGCAGTCTCTCCAGAAGGCTCAAACCACACACCCACGTGCTGACTCACGAGGGGTCGCACGCCCACCAAGTTCCGGGAGAACGAGGGGACGTGAAACCCAGTGAGAGACCCAGAAGGAGCAGCCGGACACGGCAAGGTGGTAGTGTGACGCGCGGTGACTGGTCCCGAAGTGGGATCAGCCAGCGCCACAGAAACAGGCGCAGGAAGAGGCGTAAGTGTCGTGCTGTCACGAAAGAAGCAGTGAGAGGCTCCAGAGTCCAGCGTGAACGACAGCGAACCGTCCTCTGAGGTAGCCGCTGGACTAGAGTCTACACAAGAACCTACACTAGCAACAGGCAACTGAGCAAGGCTAGCACCTAAGCTAACAACACCAGAGTAAGCAGAGTCAGAAACACTAGAGTCAACAACAGCATACATAGCATGGGGAGTACCAATGAGATCAACTAACTGCTCAGCAGACATGCCCCACAGAGCGGAGCCGTAGCGCTGAACAAGAGGCAGCCAGTCAGGGGCAGGAGCACCAACCCCGTAGACCAAACGAACCGTGTCAGTGAGCTGAGCAAAGCACTGACCAGGGGGGTGAAACCGGCCACAAGGGTGGCCACGACGAGGGCCTGTCAGAACCTGGTAGGTGCAGGGAGTGTAAGCAGCACCGCGCTGGGTCTGACGCAGCCCCGACCCTGGAGCCAGCTGCTGCCGCTGCTGCTGCTGAGGCTGCTGGGAGGAGAGGGGCTGCTGGTGCTGCAGAAGCTGCTGCTGACGCTGAGCCTGGTACCACGCCGCTGCTCCACCAACCGGGGCAGGAAGTACAGGAGGCGACTGACGAACTCGGGCGTCGCCACCACCAGCAGGCGCAGTGGAGTCACCAGTCACTGCACGAGGCGCCTCTCCAGGCCCTGAACCTCCACCGCCGCCAGGCGCAACGCCACCTCCACTACCTCCGCCTCCACCTCCACTACCACCACCAGAACCGCCTTTCTTGCCACTCCTACCGCGGGACCGCGACGCAGTCGTAACAGCAGCTGCAGTCGCGTCAGTAGCGGCAGTGGCAAGTGAGGCAGTAAAGGTGGGTAACTGCGGGACTGTGCACCCGTGGAAGAGTGGGGGGGGCACAGCACCAGAGGCAGCGGCTACCGAGCGAAGGTTGCTCTCGACGTCCTTGAGTGCAGACTCAAGGACCTCGACGGTGAGCTCACTAGGGTGCTTCAGCAGAAGCGCGTCGCGAACGGAGGCAAGGCGGTCAGGGAGGCTAGTGGCGATGAAATAGATAGTAATCGCCATAGGGGGAGGAAGCAGTGCAAGCTGTGCCTCAGTGCAAGCAGCGCGGTAACTAGCGTCGAGCGAGCGGAGGTGAGCGATCAAGTCAGCAGAGCGCTCAAAAGACGCTAGGTCAGGAAACAGGAATGGGAGGAACAGGCGGCCAAGAGAGACAGCAGCGGGAGTAGAGTAGCGGGCCTTAATCGCAGTGAGGTACTCAGCAGCGGTGCGAACCTGAGTGAAGTGAACCTCCTCAGACTCAGGGAGGAGGCTGCTGAGCGCGATGCAGGCCGCAGCGTCACGTGACTTCCAAGCCGTCTGGTCAGCTCGCTGAGTGGCAAAGCGGGCTCTAGCGGCGTCATCAGGGGCAGGTCCTAAAGGCGTAGGGTCGGAGGGCGCAGGTAGGGCACCAGTAGCGTGCGCCCAGAGGGTCTCGCCTGCCTGGACCTGACTCTCTAACAGACGGCGAGCACGAAGAAGCCAGACTGGGAAATCGAGCGGGCGACCGTCAGCATCGAAACGAAGGACGCGAGGGGTCGCCATAGTGTGCAAACGGAATTGGCAGGGAAAGCAGGGCGCAGCGGCAAGGGAGAACGGGCAGGAAGAGCGGGCAAGAGCGGGCGGGTAGGTCAGGTGTGGCGGGCGCGCGGGTAGGGCAAAGGCGCCGGGCGTGGGCGACGGGCTAGGGCGCGAGTCAGGGCGACGGGCTAGGGCGCGAGCTGGGGAGACGGGCTGGGGCGCGGGCCAGGGCGACGGATCGACGGGCAGCAGGGGGAAACGCGGGTCGACAGGCAGCGGGGGGAAGCGCGGGTCGACGGGCAGCGGGGGGAAGCGCGGGTCGACGGGCGGTGGGGGAAGCGCGGGTCGACGGGCAGCGGGGGGAAGCGCGGGTCGACGGGCAGCGGGGGGAAGCGCGGGTCGACGGGCAGCGGGGGGAAGCGCGGGTCGACGGGCAGCGGGGGGAAGCGCGGGTCGACGGGCAGCGGGGGGAAGCGCGGGTCGACGGGCAGCGGGGGGAAGCGCGGGTCGACGGGCAGCGGGGGGAAGCGCGGGTCGACGGGCAGCGGGGGGAAGCGCGGGTCGACGGGCAGCGGGGGGAAGTGTCAGAATCCCAGCCACTAACCACTGGGATAAAAGGGCTTGTTTGTGTAGCGGGTGAGTGCGCCCATAACCCCCCAGGCCGCCATGCCTGTAACCCTTCCCTAGGATCAATCGGGGATCACCAGTGGACCTCTGACACCCCCCCGCACTGGGATGCCCGAGGTGCACACACCGGGATTCGAACCCGAGACCTTCGCTCTGATACCATGTCAGAATCCCAGCCACTAACCACTGGGATAAAAGGGCTTGTTTGTGTAGCGGGTGAGTGCGCCCATAACCCCCCAGGCCGCCATGCCTGTAACCCTTCCCTAGGATCAATCGGGGATCACCAGTGGACCTCTGACAGGAAGCGCGGGTCGACGGGCAGCGGGGGGAAGCGCGGGTCGACGGGCAGCGGGGGGGGGGGGGGGGGGGGGGGGGGGGGGGAAGCGCGGTTCGACGGCAGCGGGGGGGAAGCGCGCCTCGACGGGCATCAGAGGGGGAAAGCGCAGCGCGACCGGCAGCGGTACGCTAGATCGGGCTACGCTAGATCGGGAGGAAGAACGAGCGGTAACGAACGAACGGGACTAGATCGGGCCGGCACTAGGCTCGGGCAAGACGGGCGAAACGAGAGCTAGGATCAGGCTCGGGTGGTACGATCGGAGAACGGAGAAACGGGATCCCACAGGATCCTAACCTAACTGATACCATGTCAAAATGAGGAATGAATGATGCATTGATGTTGGTTGGGGTACATATAGCTAACCCTAAGTTTTGTACCCCCTAAGACAAACCTTTCTATAGGAAATAATAGCTGTATAATGAAGGAATAAGGCAATGTAAACCAGCTCAGATACGCTCACTAGATGTGGGTTTGATATGAAAAATCAAACCAGGTTGGCAGTGGGATTTTGTCTGTATCATTCTGTTAAATATGTTCTCTCATACAAACCTGTTGTAAGTAAAAGCAACCTGTAACTGGATACAATAGTCTGTAAAGCGCTGTAGAAGCGGCTTCGGTTGGTGTACACGATTTTTATTGCAATCAAAGCCTTTCTGCTCCAGCCAGAGCATCGCCTCGCACAGCGGGAGTTGGAGGTTCAACATTCGAGCAGCTCTGACAGCCGCTGCTGCTGCTGCTGCCTCGCACATCTCCCCGCCAACCAACGCCCACACCTTGTACTCATTTTCATGGCTTTCTGCCCTAATATTCGCTGCGCTTCGGCCCGCCGCGAAAAATTCTTCTTGAAGCCACCTCCTTTCGCGCTCTCCCAAGACGTAGTGACCCCCCACGAAAGATCTGAGCTTAGTTGGCAGTGTTTGGGGTCAATAGGCAACCCACGTCACTAGATTCGTTCCCCTGGTTCGATTTCGACCAGCCATGTGGCGTAGGTGCTGCTGATTCGGACGATTGCAATCGAATTTTCACATTTCGCGCTCAAATATATTCGTTGCAACGGTTTTCTGTGTACGCACGCATGGAGGGGCCCAAGTCGGGAATGCGAACGCCACCCAAACTGCTGCCTCCTCCTCTCCGTCCACATTTCCTCCGCTTCTCCTTTTCGCTCCTTGTTTTCGCCCTCTTCTCATTCTGATCGGCTAGTTTACGCTGCTCATTTCAGTTCGGCTAGGCTACGACTTGGCTGCTGCTCGCATTTCCAATCCGTCGTCAGCCGCTGCTGCACTTCCAGACGGAGCTTGCCGTAGTCGAAGCCTTTTCAGCTGCTGTCGAATCGATCCTCACGACATTTCGATTCTTGGTCAGATTAGGCACGAAGCAGCCGATTTTATTGATCGCGGACGTGTTGTCAGTTTTCCGCCTCCAAGGCCACTTCGCGACTTTCATTCAGCGCCACCTGCTGCTGAAATTCCACACGAGGCTGCACATTTAGTGGATCGCGCACGTGGTGACGAGACGACGTGTCGGCGATCTGTCGCCGCCATGACCGCATCGCGGCTGGCTTCAACCCAATCCGTACGTTTCTTGGCACTCTCTCTCTCTCCCTCTCTCTCTCTCTCTCTCTCTCTCTCTTTTCTGCTCTCTCATGTCGATTTCTGTTTATCGCTTTCGTGTCGTTTCCTCTTATCCTCGGTTCGTTCGTGATTGCTTCTGAGCATTACTCATTTTGTTCTCCGTTTTTCCGTTTCAGGGAATTTCAAGTCTGAAGCGATTTTCGAGAATCGTGATCGTCATTCGGATTGGCTCCACCGCTGCTGCTCTCCGCGCGCCACGAGTCGTCCATCCGCCCATCCACCGCCGCGCACCACCCCTTCGCCGCCTCCCTCCATCGCCATTCCGCGGTAAGCCGTCAACCCTTCTGTTAAATCGTTCCATTCCTCCGTTATTGCTCGCGTTTCGTTCACGAATCTCGCTTTCGTTCAGTGACTCAGAGTTTTTATTCCGTAGAAATGGTTTCTGAAACGAGTTGGTGCTTGTGTGCAGGAAGCAGCAGGCGCCATGCGAGAGAGCAGTGGGTGGCACGCGAGCAAGGCAGCGAGCACGTGGCGTTGAGTGACTGCTGGGCGAGCACGCGAGCAAGGCAACGACCATCACTGCTGGACGTCCCAGCGCTTCGCCATGGCGCTGCTAGTGCCTCTCCCCCTGCCTGCGCGCAGATAAGTACCCTCGCCCTGCTTCCCTGCCTCCACACTCCATGCCTCATCCCACGCGCCTGCCACCCAAGGCGAACCTGCAGACCTCCCTGTCTCTTCCCCTAGCTCCGTCCGTGTCTTGCCTTGCCTGCGTCCATCCGTCCGTCCGTCCGTCCGTCCGGCTTAGCTGTCCGCGTGCGCGCGTCCGTCCGTCTGAGGTCTGCAGTGTGATCGCCCTGCCTGCGTGCACTCATGCTCACATCACACCGCATGCACATCACTCGCACGCCGCATCCACATCACACACGCATCACCCGCATTGCCAATTTCACCTCTCTGCTCTCACTCCCACCCACCTCCTGTTGCTTCAACTCATTCCGCCAAGGCCCCCGCTCCTTCGCCTCCCTCCCCTCCCCTGTCCTATCAGGCAAGCGCAAGGCAAGGGGAGGGCAGCAGGCGAGGCGGGCGCCAACGCGGGCAGCAGGAGGGCGGGCAGCACGGCAGCAGCGCCGGCCTCATCAATGGTTGAGGTTGCAGTATCGCCCCTGCCACCACACCCCACTCGAGCCCACTCCCCCTCAGGTTCAGGTGCAGGTTCAGGTGCAGGTTCAGGTTGGTAGCGGCTCTTGTGGGGTTGTGGTTGGCGTCACATGCACTGTCGTTTCTGCTGTTGCACGTGTGTTTGACACTTTTCTCCATTGCAACCCCTCTTACTTTCGGCTGCCTTTCCTTTCCGCTCTTCCTCCCCTCCTCTCCCTTCCCTGCCAGGCCTTCACAAGCCAGAGGGAGGGCAGCAGGCGAGCAGCAGGCGAGGGGAGCACCAGGGCGGGCAGCAGGAGCGCGGGCAGCGGGGCAGCAGCGCCGGCCTCATCAACGGTTGAGGTTGCAGTATCGCCCCTGCCACCACACCCCACTCGAGCCCACTCCCCCTCAGGTTTAGGCTCAGGTTCAGGTTCAGGTTCAGGTTCAGGTTCAGGTTGGTAGCGGCTCTTGTGGGGCTGTGGTTGGCATCACATGCACCGTCGTTTTTGCACTCACACTGCTGCCAGATTCTTCTCGTTTAACAGAGTCAATCCCCCCCACCTGCCTCTTACTATCTCTCTATCTCTCTCTCCCTTCTCTGCCTCGCTGGTCCGTCCCTTCAACCCCCGCTCGCCCTGCCCACTCTCCATTGAAGCCCCCCCCCTGCCGGCACCACACAATCAGCTAAGTTCCGCTTTTCCCATGCCCACACCCTTGCCTGCCATACCGTTTCTTTCGTTTCATCTGTTGTTGCACCGTCTTATTGAAACAACGCCACTGGTTGAGTACTGCTCACATGCTACAGACCCCCCTGCTTCAGGTAATTCCCTCAGGTGCAGGTATATCCCTCATATTTTTTTTCAGGTGCCCTTGGGTCTGCAGCTTGTGGCCGTGCCTCCACCAGTGGCCCCTCCCTCTTCTCTTGTGCCGGATTTAGAGTCACTGTTATTTATTTGATTTTCTCCCACCACTGTGCTCTGACTAGCCCTGTGTGTGCTCATTGCAGGTGGCGGGGAGGGGTGTGGGGTCAACACCGACGCTCCCTCACGCCCCTCCCCTGTGGCCGTGCAGGGAGGAGGCACCTGGAGGAGGGTTGTTGCAGAGGGAGACAGCTGGTGGTGCTGCAGCTGTCTTGAGCTCGCCCTCACGCTATCAGCTAAGTCACCCACTTCCATGCCCTCACCCTTGCCCGCCACATCATGGCTTGTTGCTTTCTTGCTGCCAGTTCCTTTGCCGGTTGTGCATTCGCCTTCCCTTTGAAACAATGCCACTGGTTGAGCTCGGTTTACATGCCTCAGACCCCCTCTCTTCAGGTATCTCCTCAGGTGCAGGTAACCCTCTCAGGTGCAGGTCCCCCCTTCAGGTGCAGGTTCCCTTGGCGTCTGTGGCGTGTGGCCTGGCCTCAACCAGTGGCCCTCCCTTTCTCTTCCACATTTGGCAGTTTCCTGTCTCTGGCTTGTGTTGTGCCCATGCCATGCATACTGACCACCGCCGTGTGTGTGCGTTGCAGGTGGAGGGGAGGGGCGCTGGGGTCAACACCGACGCTTCCCCACGCCCCTCCCCTGTGGCCGTGCAGGGACTCGTGGGGACGGGAGGGAGGCGGCACGGCAGCATGGCAATCCCACTGCAGCAAGGGAGAGTATCGGGATGGGCTTGGCCTCTCAAGGTAAGCCTCTTTGCCGCTGCACTCGCTTTCTGCTAACTTGCCCTCTCGCGCTCATTCCCTTGCCTGTTCCAAGGCATGCACTCACTCCCCTCCTGGCCTCCCCTTCCATTCTGCCCCCTCCCAGGTCACTTGCAACGCAGCAGAGACAGCTGACGGGACCACTTGTGGCAGCATCAGCAGCGGGGAGCACTGATGCAGCAGGGGAGGGGCCCTGCTTCACCTGCCCTCTCCGCACAACCACTTAATCAGCTAAGTGCTCGCTCCTGCATTCATCCACCCTCGTTTCGTTTTCCTGTCATTTCTGTTTCTCTCAAAACGGGGCCACTGGTGGTAGCACAGGAAACAGCCCACAGACCCTCCCCATTACTGGTAAAGCCCTTCCCCAGGTAAAGCCCTTTTCCAGGTAAAGCCCTCAGGTAAAGACTGTAGTCTGTGGCTTGTGACTGTGCGTCCACCTGTGGCCCTCCTTTCGCTCTTCTTCAGTTCCCCTCACTTGCATGCATTCGTCCCCTTCCCTGATGCTGACTCTCTCCCACTCACTGCCTCTCCCTCCCCTCCCATCCCCTCCCCTCCGTTCCCCTCCCCTCCCCTCCAGGGCCCCTCCCAGGAGCTCAAGAGCAGCGCTGCTGGTTGTCTGAGACGCCATGCCATGCCTGCTGCCCATGCTGCTTCAACTGCCTCTTGCTCTCGTGCCATCAGCTAAGTATCCATTCCTCCATGCCCTCATCCTTTCCTGCCACACCGTTTTGCTCGTTTCGTTTGCTGCTGCACCGTGTTCTTGAAATTTCGCCACTGGTTAGGCACTGCTCACATGCTACAGACCTCCCTGCTACAGGTATTTCTCAGGTGCAGGTAACCCTCTAAGGTGCAGGTTCACCCCTCAGGTTTTTTTTCAGGTGCCCTTGGGCAGGTTCACCCCGTGTGTGTGCATTGCAGGTGGAGGGGAGGGGCGCTGGGGTCAACACCGACGCTTCCCCACGCCCCTCCCCTGTGGCCGTGCAGGGACTCATGAGGACGGGAGGGCAGCAGCATTGCAGCAGGTGGCAATCGCTGCCACCAGGGAGAGTATCGGGGTGGGCTCGGCCTCTCAAGGTATGTCAACTTCCTTCTCACCCTCCAACTCCCTCAAGTTCGTTTTCTGCTGCATGGTTTTCTCGTCATTCTTAGTATCAACGCTTCTCTCTTGTCATTTCTACATCTTCCTACTTCATCCTTTGTGCATTTCAAAACAAACCACAACTATTGTCACGCCACATCTTACCTTTTGTCTCTCTCTCCTCCTTTCTGCCCACCACCAGGTCACATGGCATCACATGGGAAGAATGCAGCTGAGAAGCAGACCGGCAGCAGCAGTTGTAGCAGCAGAAGCGGAGCAGCAGCAGCGGTAGCAGCAGAAGGGGGTTGGGGGCTAGGGGGACAGGATAGGCTAGGTCGAGTCATGGTATGCAAGGTGTGGTAACAGGTGAGGTATGGTGGTGAGGTATTCTGACCCCCTCCTTTCTTTCTCTCCCCTTCTTCCCCGCAGCCTGAGGGTGGGAGCACAGAAGCACGGGCGGAGTGTGGAGTCCACCCTCTCACTCACCTCCTCCTCTCTCTCTTCCCTTCTTCCAACAGCACCCTTCCTGGACCACAGTGGAGTTCCACCCTCTCTTAATCCCCCCTGCCCACTTCCCCGCAGCCTCAGGCATCATGGCGCTGCACGGCTCTGGTAGGTACAGGTGAGCACGTATGGGGTGAAGGGGAGGGGGGGAGGTGGGCGGGTGGAGGGGCAGCATGGGAGCAAGCGGGCAGCATGCTCTTTTAGGGGCAGCACCCTCTGGGGGTGTGGCTTGTGGGTGGGGTGTGGTGGGTGGAATCTGCGCGGCACGGCACTCGGTGCTCAAGTAACCGAACTGGCGTGCAAGGCTTAATGGACACCGTCAGAGCCGACCGGCCGGCGGCTCTGGTTCGCGTCAGCTCTAGCCACGTCAGGGGTGAAATTTGAGTCTTGGGCTGGAAGCAATTTTCCACTACCACACCTCACCCGCAAGGCACAGCCACTGAAGGTGCTGTTTCCAAAAGGGAGTGGGTTGTCTGCTGCTCCTACTGCTGGCAGGTGAGTGTGGGGCTTAGTTGGTACTTTACGTTTTTTTGGGTCACGTAAACGTAAACTTACGCTGGAGTTTACCTTTACGTTTTCTTACGCGTAATTTTACGTAAAGTCGCACGGGCAGGGCAAAAAAAGTTTCTTTGCCTGTGAAACGAGAAAATCTGACTGATATGAGGTGGGGAGAGGCTGTGACATGTCCGTGGGCATCTGTAAGTTGATGTAATAATGTGCTAACATGCTTGGGCGTAGAAGAACCAAGCTAGTGATAGATTAGGCGCTTCCCATGCAGCCACTTAGTCCGATGATTTCTTATCTATCCGGGCAGCCAGAAATGTTTCTGGCTGACCGTAAATGTAAAGCCATTTTGGGCCCACGTAAGTAAACGTAAGTTTACTACGTAAAGTCACGTAAACGTAAACCCCCGTAAACGTACAATACCAACTAAGGTGTGGGGATGGGTAGGGTGGGTGGGTGAGATGGAAGGGGCGTGAATCCCCTTGGGTTGGGTGGGGAGGTTGGAAGGAAGGGGCCTGAATCCCCTTGGGTGGGGTGTTGTTACTGGCAGGTGAATGGTGTGGAGGGGAGAGGTAAAGTGGCGGGTGTGGGTGGGTGGGGGTAGGTGGGTAGGTGTGAGGATAGGAGGCTGGGGTTTGGGCGGTGGGTGGGTGGCTGTGAGTTCAGTGGTTGATTGTAATTAGGTGGTCATGGGTAGGGGGGTGGGCAGGCGGGTGGGAAGGCGTAGGTGTGTGGGTTGAATGGGTGTTTCTGGGTAGGTGGGTGGGTGGGAAGGCGTAGGTGTGTGGATTGAATGGTTGGTTCTGGGTAGGTGGGTTGGTGGGTAGGTGTAGGTGTGTGGGTTATATGGGTGGTTCTGGGTATGTGGGTGGGTGGGAAGGCGTAAATGTTTGGGTTGAATGGTTGGTTCTGGGTAGATGGGTGGGTGGGAATGCGTAGGTGTGTGGGTTGAATGGATGGTTCTGGGTAGGTGGGTGGGTGGGTAGGTGTAGGTGTGTGGGTTAAATGGGTGGTTCTGGGTAGGTGGGTGGGTGGGAAGGCGTAGGTGTGTGGGTTGAATGGGTGGTTCTGGTTAGGTGGGTGGGTGGGAAGGCGTAGGTGTGTGGGTTGAATGGGTGGTTCTGGTTAGGTGGGTGGGTGGGAAGGCGTAGGTGTGTGGGTTGAATGGGTGGTTCTGGTTAGGTGGGTGGGTGGGAAGGCGTAGGTGTGTGGGTTGAATGGGTGGTTCTGGTTAGGTGGTTGGCAGATGGTTGGTGGGCATGTTGGTGGATGGATGGTGGAGGGTCGGGTGGAGGATATGGGTGGGTGGGTGCTGGGTTGCTGGGAGATTGTGAGTGGGTTCGTGGTGTGTGGTGGCTGGGTATGCGTATGGGTAGCTTGGGCAGTGTCTGGCTGGTTGTGTAATTGATGGTTGGAAAGTGAACGGTCGGTGGTTGGGGTTGGGTGGATGGGACCATGGGCGGGTGAGTAGGTGCCCGAATGGATAGGCAGGTGGGTGAGAGGGTATGTGGGTAGGTGGGTAGGTGGTGGGTTGTGTGTTGGTTAAGGGACGAGGGTAAGTTGAGTGACAGGTGAAGGAGGGAATGTTGAGTGACAGGTAAGTCTGAATCCCCCAATGGGATTGAAGTCCTGCGGCTGTTGCTGTGGTTTCAGGGTGGGATTGCTGAGCTCTCATGATTATGGGGCCTTGCCTCGAGTTTGGACACTCCACGGCTGCATGCATGCGAACGAGAGTAATGAGTAAGTCCCCTTTTGCCATGCCCTAGGGGCACTGGCATGCCTGAGATGCAGTGAGCTCTAGAAGCTGTTTGAGTGATGACAATATGCACGTGGTGGTTGAAGTTTGCAGGGAGAAAGGAGGGGAAGCTGGCTAGAGGCTTGTGCAAGGATGGTCATGCATGCTGCATGCTTGGGCTGGGTTCATGCACGCACAGGCCGTGGTGCATGGATGCATGTACATGCATCTGGTGCATGCTTGTGTGATTTATCATTGACAGGAAGCTTGTTGGACGTGCAGAATCAGCTGCGTGTCATGAGTGAAAGATTCATGCACCTGCATTCAGCTTGTGGGTGGAAAAGCCAAGGAAGGCTCTTTACTTGGCTCATCACTTGTCTTTATGCTGATTAGCTTTTGAGACGTATTTTGAACAATATATTTCATTTATAGACATTGATGTTATGAACGGAAATATGTAAGTGAAGAATTATATTCATTTTCTGTCGTACTTTGTTCATATTTGCCAAAATGACTGGTGCATGAACTAACGAGCGGGGGGAAGAACGAGCGGTAACGAACGAACGGGACTAGATCGGGCCGGCACTAGGCTCGGGCAAGACGGGCGAAACGAGAGCTAGGATCAGGCTCGGGTGGTACGATCGGAGAACGGAGAAACGGGATCCCACAGGATCCTAACCGCTCTGATACCATGTCAAGATGAGGAATGAATCATGCATTGATGTTGGTTGGGGTACATATAGCTAACTGTCAAGATTACGAGACTGGAATGATGTGACTAACAGGAACAGCAGTACAAATATGAAACCCTAGGTTGGTGTACCCCCTAAGGTATCACCCACTACAGCCTACAATAATAATAAACATATTATGTTTGACACACCCCCATAGGCAAAGTGGGGGAGACCTAGGGGTCACAAGACCAGTCAAGGCAAAGCAAGGCAACAACAAGCTCAGGGTGGATCTCAAGGATTCCACACAAATTCCTGTCAAACTATATGTGCTGCATATTGTCTAGGCTGTAGTGGGGTAGCCCATATGGGGTACAACCTAGTTAGGGTTTACTACTTGTACTCCTGCATCCTGTTAGTTCATCCATTCCTGCTGCTAGATTCTAACATGGTTTCAGAGCACTAAGGTCCGTAGGACCGTTTTTTTTCGGGCCCACCTACCGCTGCGGTTACCGCGCTACCCCACGTAGCCTTGCCTTGCCTTGTATGCCTTGCCTTGCCTTGCCTTGCCTGCGCGCTGCCCCTAGAGGCCCGTAAGGCCCGCGCGCCGCCTCTACACGCCTGTCGGGCCCGCACACACGCTGCTACCGCGCGCTGCCCGCACCGAGATCGCGCAGCCCGCCCCGAGTCGCGCGCAGCCCGCTGCAGCCACGCGCAGCCCGCACCGAGCCGCGCGCAGCCCGCTGCAGCCGCGCGCAGCCTGCACCGAGCCGCGCACAGCCCGCTGCAACCGCGCGCAGCCCGCACCGAGCCGCGCGCAGCTCGCAGCTGCCGCGCGCAGCCCGCGCCGAGCCCGCGCAGCCCGCGTCGAGCCGCGCGCGGCCTGCTACGGCCTCGCGCAGCCCGCGCGCGGCCCGCAGCAGCTCGTGCCGAGCCGCGCGAGGCCTGCTCCTGCCTCGCACGGCCCGCGCGCGGCCCGCAACAGCCCGCGCCGAGCCGCGCGCGGCCCGCTACTCCCTAGCGCGGCCGCGCGCGGCCCTTTGCCTCGGCCCCGACCTGCCGCTGATGCGGCCCCGCCCAGCAGCTGCCATGGCCCCGACCTGCCGCTGATGCGGCCCCGCCCTGCAGCTGCCACGACCCCGACCTGCCGCTGACGCGGCCCCACCCTGCTACTGCCGCTGACGCGGCAGCGCCCTCCAGCTGTTTCGGCCCTGCTCTGCAGCCGGTTTTGCGGCCCCGACGTCGCCGCTGTCGTGCGCCTACTCGAGCGCCGGCCCTGCTCTCCCAGCCTTTGGTGAGCGCCTGCCTGCCTGCCTGACGGCCTGCCTGTCTGCCTGCCTGCCTGCCGGCCTGGCTGCCTGCCTGCCTGCCGGCCTGCCTGCCTGCCTGCCTGTCTGCCTGCGTGTCTACTTGCCTGCCTGCCTGCCTGCCTACCTGCCTGCCTGTCTGCCTGCCTGCCTGCCTGCCTGGCTGCCTGCCTACCTGCCGGCCTGCCTGCCTGCCTGCCTGCCTGCTTGCTTGCCTGCCTGCCGCGCCTGCCTTTCCTGCGCTACTGCTACTGGCAGGTGGCCAGATGCAGCTCCAGCGACATTCACGCGAGCCTCTGACGCCTCAGCAGCTTAGTGAGTGGTATACTAGCTGGGGTTGTCGCGGTAGCCGTCGTAGCTGTCGCCCTGGAGCTGGTCAGTTGGGAGCGTCTGGCAGTGGCCAGCTGCAGCTGCAGGGACGTCCACGTGAGACACTTACGCCCCGGCAGCTCCAGGAGTGGTACGCTCAGTGTAGCAGGTCTACGCGTACAGTCCGCTGCCCGTACGTCATTCGCACAGGTGCTAGGACTGGTCAGCCTTGTGGGACGCTTGGTCACACACAGTCCCGCTGCTTCGCCCGTCTGAGCGACGACTGGCGCACAGTGTTTGGCGACGAGGCTGAGCTCCCCACCTGGCTGGAGCTGCATAGACAGAGGGTAGATATCTTTGCGCTTGACTATGATGCTATTCTCACTGCCATGTATGCATTGTCTACTAGTGCTGACCGTGCCTGTTGCCTGTGCGTACCGCCTGACCCTGGTGAGGCTGCTGCCCTAGGTGCTAGTGCGTCTCCTGCTCTAGGTGCTAGTGAGGCTGCTGCTCTCGGTGCTAGTACGTCTACTGCTCTAGGTACTGGTGAGGCCGTGGCTTCAGGTGCTGCTGTGTCTGCTCTCTCTGGTACTGCGCCCACTACGGTCTCGCACACCTTCACCCTTGACTCAGGAGCTTCCCGCTCCTTCTTTCGCGACTGCACCGCACTCACGCCGCTCCGTCGGCCAGTCCCGGTCTCCCTGGCGGACCCCTCTGGGGGTCCAGTCCTTGCCCACTATTCCACGGTTCTGCCGTGTCCGGCCGTCCCGTCCGGCTCGCTGTCAGGTCTTTACCTCCCCTCGTTCTCTACGAACTTGGTGAGTGGAGCTGACCTCCAGGATGGGGGGGTTCACCAGTTCACTCCTGCGAGTCAGCGAGTGACTCACTGTACGTGTGCTAGGACGGGCCGGCACTTGGCCACGTTCACCCGTGCACCTGGCTCGAGTCTGTACACACTGACCACTGAGTCCCCTCAGGTAGCTGCGTCTGCGTTTGCGTCTGCGTCTGGTCAGCTGGCGGCCCCCTGCGAGTGTCGCGCTTTGTCGCACGACACTCTCCTGTGGCACCACCGCCTTGGTCACCCCTCCTTGCCTCGCCTGCGTAGCATGCACTCTCGCTCCCTGGTCTCTGGTCTTCCCAGGTCCCTGCCTGCCCTCCCTCCCTCGCCTGCGCCGCCCTGCATTCCTTGCGTCGAGGGGCGGCAGCGCGCCGCTCCTCACTCCTCCTCGTTTCCTCCCACAGAGGCTCCACTGCAGACGCTCCACCTGGACGTGTGGGGCCCAGCCCGCGTCCAGGGACAGGGCCGCGAGCGGTACTTCCTGCTGGTCGTCGACGACTACACGCGTTACACCACGGTCTTCCCCTTGCAGAGCAAGGGGGACGTCCCTGCTGTTTTGATCCCCTGGATCCGCGCTGTTCGTCTCCAGCTCCGCGAGCGGTTCCGGTCGGACTTTCCTGTCCTGCGTCTGCACTCTGACAGAGGTGGTGAGTTCTCCTCCGACCTCTTGGCAGCCTACTGTGCGGAGCACGGCATCACCCAGTCGTTCACGCTTCCGGCCTCTCCGCAGCAGAATGGGGTTGCTGAGCGCCGCATTGGCTTAGTCATGGAGGTCGCTCGTACCTCCATGATCCATGCGGCTGCCCCCCATTTTCTGTGGCCGTTTGCGGTCCGGTACGCCGCGCATCAGCTCAACCTCTGGCCCCGTGTCTCCTTGCCGGAGACCTCGCCCACACTGCTGTGGACGGGGAAGGTTGGCGATGCGTCGCGTTTCCGGGTCTGGGGTGCTCGTGCCTTTGTCCGCGATACCACCGCGGACAAGCTCTCCGCCCGCGCTGTTCCCTGTGTCTTCCTTGGCTTTGTCCCTGACGCGCCTGGTTGGCAGTTTTACCACCCCACCTCGCGCCGTGTCTTTGCGTCTCAGGACGTCACGTTCGACGAGTCGGTTCCCTTTTACCGTCTCTTCCCCTACCGCACTGCCTCGCTCCCCCCCCCGCCGCTCTTCCTTGCTCCAGGTGCTCCCCAGGTAGACCCCCTCCCCGCTCCCGGTCCTGCTCCTTCAGGTGTTTCTCAGGTAGACCCTCCTCCCTTGACTGCGCCGGTTGAGGTCACTGGTGACTCAGGTCCTCCTGCGAGTGGTCCTGCTCGGGGTGCTGAGCCTGGGGGTGCGGAGCCTGGGGGTGCTGAGTCTGGGGGTACTGAGCCTGAGGGTGCGGAGCTTGAGGGTGTAGAGCCTGGTGGTGCTGAGCCTGCGTGTGAGGGGTCTGGGGGTGCTGAGCTTGGCGGTACTGACGCTGGAGGTTCTGGAGCCGTTGGGGGTGCGGGCGCTGAGGGTTCTGAGTCTGCTGTTGCGCGGTCTCCTTGGAGTGGCCGCCTTCGTCCCCGTGTGCCTCTCACCCCACAGCAGCTGCAGGACTGGTACGGTCGCCGTCAGCGTCGCGCTGCTGGAGCTCGGAGTCGTGCTGGTCCTTTGTCTACTGGAGGTGCTGGAGTTGCTGGTTCTGGGGGTGCTACTGCTGGAGACCCTGCGGTTGGAGACCCTGGGACTGGAGGTGCTGGTTCTGGGGGTGCTGCTGCTAGAGACACAGAGGTTGGAGACCCTGGGACTCGAGGTGTCGGCTCTGGGCCTGGAGCTTCTGGAGCTGCTGGAGGTACTGGAGCTGCTGGAGGTACTGGAGCTGCTGGAGGCACTGGAGCTGCTGGAGGCACTGGAGCTGCTGGAGCTGCTGGTTCTGGTGCAGCTGCGCCGACACGACTGTTCTTCGCTCCGCCGTCTCCGTCGTCTCTGCCGCCGTCTGCCTCTGTTCTTCGTCAGGTTCTTACTCTTCCGTCGTCTACTGGTCTTCCGTTACAGACTGGCTCGCCGCTGCCTGCTCCTTCTCCTTACGCTGAGCTGACTGGTAGTCCTGCTGTGCGTCGTGAGCCTGCGTCGCGTCCTGTCTCGCCTGCTCGTCCTGGTCGTACCGGTCCTCGTGTTCCTCGTTCGCGTCCGCCGGCTGTCCCCAGCGCGCACCTCGTAGTCCGTCGTCCTTCCTCTGTTCCGCAGCCTGTTCCTCTGCCGTCTCCTCCTGCGTCCTCTTTGCTTGACGTTCCGGACCCTGCGTCTGACCGGTTTCGTGCTCAGCACCCTACTGTCACGCGTCTACTAGCCACAGTTGTCACTGACCCGTCGTTTGAGTCTGCTGCTGCGTCTGCTCTTGTCGCTGAGCTTGTTGACTTTGCTGCTGCCTGTCGTCTAGACTTCACTGCCAGTCTTGTTACTGAGTCTGAGTCTGTCTGTCCTCCGTCCGTCGGGGGTGAGTGTGCTCTTAGCACGGACGTCCTTGAGGACAGACAGGAGGAGTTCCAGTGCCTTGCTGCTGCTTTACCTCATCTTGTGTCCTCGCTACTTGCCCCTGAGGGAGACCCGGATGCACCAGACATCCCGACTCCGCGCTCTTACGCAGAGGCGATAGAGGGTCCCTACTCCTCTCAGTGGCAGGCAGCCATGGACGCAGAGATGGCTTCCTGGAAGTCCACAGGCACCTACGTGGACGAGGTTCCCCCACCTGGGGCGAACATCGTCAGTGGCATGTGGATTTTCAGGGTGAAGCGGCCGCCGGGTTCTCCGCCTGTCTTCAAGGCGCGTTACGTGGCTCGAGGCTTCAGTCAGCGAGAGGGAGTTGACTTCTTCCAGACCTTCTCCCCCACTCCGAAGATGACCACTCTTCGGGTGCTGCTGCACGTTGCTGCTCACCGTGACTACGAGCTTCACTCTCTTGACTTCAGCACAGCTTTCCTGCAGGGTAGCCTGCACGAGGAGATCTGGCTGCGCCGCCCCCCGGGCTTCACTGGGTCGTTCCCTCCTGGTACCCAGTGGAGCCTCCGGCGGCCGGTCTACGGTCTCCGCCAGGCGCCACGTGAGTGGCACGACACACTGAGGACTACGCTTGCGGCTCTTGGGTTTGCGCCTTCTACTGCTGACCCGTCGCTGTTTCTGCGCACCGACACTTCCCTGCCGCCGTTCTACATCCTCGTGTATGTCGACGACTTGGTTTTTGCCACTGCTGACACTGAGGCTCTCGCCCACGTGAAGTCGGAGCTGCAGAAGAGACACACATGCACAGACTTGGGTGAGCTGCGCAGCTACCTTGGCTTGCAGATCACCCGAGACAGAGCACGTCGCACCATCACCTTGACTCAGTCACACATGGTGCAGCAGGTCCTTCAGCGCTTCGGCTTCACCTGGTCTTCAGCACAGGCCACTCCTCTGGCTACAGGTCACACGCTCTCAGCTCCACCTTCGGACGAGTCCGTAGAGCCGAGTGGTTCTTACCCAGAGCTAGTCGGCTGCCTCATGTACCTGATGACTTGCACTCGACCTGACCTCGCGTACCCTCTTGGTCTCCTGGCTCGCTACGTGGCTCCTGGTCGGCACCGACCTGAGCACATGGCTGCTGCTAAGAGGGTACTGCGTTACTTGTGCAGCACATCAGGCATGGGGCTAGTGCTTGGAGGGACGAGCCCAGTTGTCCTCACTGGGCACTCAGACGCTTCTTGGGTTGACGACCTGGCTACTCAGCGGTCGTCACAGGGTTACACCTTCAGCCTTGGCTCTGGTTCAGTTTCGTGGCGTTCTACACGCTCGACTTCAGTTCTCGGCTCCAGTTGTGAGGCTGAGATCTACGCCACCGCCATGGCTGCACAGGAGTTACGCTGGCTCACCTACCTGCTGACTGACTTGGGAGAGCAGCCTCGTTCTCCTCCAGTGCTGTACGTTGACAACAAGGCCGCCATTGCCTTGTGTGAGGAGCACAGACTGGAGCACAGAACGAAGCACATTGCTCTGCGGTACTTCCTGGCTCGAGAGTTGCAGCAGCGAGGCCAGCTTCGTCTTCGCCACGTGGCCACTCGGGCCAACACTGCTGACATATTCACCAAGGCACTTCCGTCTGGTGATCATCAGCGCTTTTGTACTCTGTTAGGCCTTGTGCCTACGTTTCCACACTTGCTGTAGTCTCTGCTTGTACTGTGATCTGTACATATATATATATATATATGCATGCTGGCTCTTGCTAGGTAGCCATCACTGTACTGTTATTGCTGCATATATATATACTTCTGCATGTGAACTGGCCCAGTGGCCCTTTGCTTGTGCTCAGAATGCGTGGTGACGTTGTGATCCACCCTGAGCTTGTTTTGCTTCTCTTGACTGGTCGTGTGACCCCTTGTTCTCCCCCACTTTGCCTATGGGGGTGTGTCAAACTATATGTGCTGCATATTGTCTAGGCTGTAGTGGGGTAGCCCATATGGGGTACAACCTAGTTAGGGTTTACTACTTGTACTCCTGCATCCTGTTAGTTCATCCATTCCTGCTGCTAGATTCTAACAATTCCGAGCATAAGCAAGCGGTCACAAGACCAGTTCACATGCATGTTTATAACAAAGCAAGAGATACAGTGATCACAACCTAGCAAAAGTAAACATGCAGGTATAGATATATATATAGGGATCACAGTACAAGCAAGATCAAGAGGTAAGCAAGTGAGGCCCGGTAGATACAAGGCCTAGCAGAGTGCAAAAGCGCTGATGGTCACAAGGCTGAAGCGCCTTGGTGAACACATCAGCAGTGTTGGCCTCCGTGGCCACGTAACGCAGACAGAGCTGACCACGCTGCTGCAGCTCTCGAGCAAGGAAGTACCGCAGGGCAATGTGCTTCGTTCTGTGCTCCAGTCTGTGCTCCTCACACAAGGCAATGGCAGCCTTGTTGTCGACGTACAGCACTGGAGGAGAACGAGGCCGCTCTCCGAGGTCGGTCAGCAGGTAGGTCAGCCAGCGCAGCTCCTGAGCAGCCATGGCTGTGGCGTAGATCTCAGCTTCACAACTGGAGCTGAGAACAGAAGACGAACGAGTAGAACGCCAAGAAACTGAGCCAGAGCCAAGGCTGAAGGTGTAACCCTGTGACGACCGCTGAGTAGCCTGGTCGTCTGCCCAAGAAGCGTCTGAGTGCCCTGTGAGAACAACCCGGTCTCGCCCTCCAAGCACAAGCCCCATGCCCGACGTACTGCACAAGTAGCGCAACACCCTCTTAGCAGCATCCATGTGCTCCTTCCTGTGACGGCCAGGAGCGACATAGCGTGCTAAGATGCTAAGGGGGTATGCAAGGTCAGGTCGAGTGCAGGTCATCAGGTACATGAGGCAGCCCACAAGCTCTGGATACGGGCCACTCGGCTCTACGGACTCATCCGAAGGCAGAGCTGAGAGCGAGTGACCGGTAGGCAGAGGAGTGGACTGAGGCGAGGAGTACGTGAAGCGGAAGCGCTGGAGAACCTGCTGCACCATGTGTGACTGAGTCAAGGTGATGGTGCGCCGTGCTCTGTCCCGGGTGATCCGCAAGCCAAGATAGCTTGTCAGCTCACCCAGGTCTGTGCACGTGTGTCTCCTCTGCAGCTCCGACTTCACGTGGGCGAGTGCCGCGGTGTCAGCAGTGGCAAAGACCAAGTCGTCAACGTATACGAGGATGTAGAACGGCGGCAGCGAGGTGTCCGTGCGTAGAAACAGCGACGGGTCAGCAGTAGAGGGAGCGAACCCAAGAGCCGCAAGCGTCGTCCTCAGTGTGTCGTGCCACTCACGTGGCGCCTGGCGGAGACCGTAGACCGGCCGCTGAAGCCTCCACTGGGTGCCAGGAGGAACCGACCCAGTGAAGCCAGGAGGGCGGCGCAACCAGATCTCCTCGTGCAGGCTGCCCTGCAAGAAAGCAGTGCTGAAGTCAAGTGAGTGAAGCTCGTAGTCGCGGTGAGCGGCTATGTGCAGCAGCACCCGAAGAGTGGTCATCTTCGGGGTGGGGGAGAAGGTCTGGAAGAAGTCGACTCCCTCTCGCTGACTGAAGCCTCGAGCCACGTAGCGTGCCTTGAAGACAGGAGGAGAACCCGGCGGCCGCTTCACCCTGAAAATCCACATGCCACTGACGATGTTCGCCCCAGGTGGGGGAACCTCGTCGACGTAGGTGCGTGTGGACTTCCAGGAAGCCATCTCTGCGTCCATGGCTGTCTGCCACTGAGAGGAGTAGGGACCCGCCATCGCCTCAGCGTAAGAGCGCGGGGTCGGGATGTCTGGTGCATCCGGGTCTCCCTCAGGGGCAACAAGCATGGACACGAGATGGGGCAAAGCAGCAGCAAAGCACTGGAACTCCTCCTGTCTGTCCTCAAGGACGTCCGTGCCAAGAGCACACTCACCCCCGACGGACGGAGGACAGGCAGACTCAGACTCAGACTCAGCGACAAGGCTGGCAGCGTAGTCTAAGCGACAGCGAGCAGCAAAGTCAACCAACTCAGCGACCAGAGCAGACGCAGCAGAGGACTCAAAGGTCGGGTCAGTGACAACTGTAGCGAGGAGACGCGTAACAGTAGGACTGGCCGCACGACGGGAGTCAGACTCCGGGTCAGGAAGAGTAGGAAGAGAGGACGCAGGAGGAGACGGCAGCGGGACACGCTGCGGAGCAGTGGAGGGACGCAAAGTCATGTAGTGAGTGCCAGGGACAGGAGGAGGACGCTCACGCGGGACACGACGACCAGTGCGAGTAGTACGAACAGGCGACGCAGGACGAGACTCAGGCTCACAACGCTCTGTAAGACCTCCTGTGGGACCAGCGTAAGGAGAGGGAGCAGGGAGAGGCGAGGCAGGCGGTAACTGTGACTGCGGTGGGACAGGCAGAGGACACTCGACGGAGGGAGGAGGACTAGGAGGAGGAGCCTGACCAAGAACCTGCTGAAGGAGCGGTACGAAGTACGGTCGCGGCCGCGCAGCGTCTCCAGAACCAGCAGGGACACCAGCGGCAGCCCCAACGCCCGAGTCCTCAGCACCAGCAGCAGCTCCAACACCCGGGTCCTCAGCACCAGCAGCAGCGCCACCGGTCGGGTCCTCAGCACCAGGAGTAGCTCCAACGCCCGAGTCCTCAGCACCAGCAGCAGCTCCAACGCCCGGGTCCTCAGCACCAGCAGCAGCTCCAACGCCCGGGTCCTCAGTACCAGCAGCAGAGCCACCGGTCAGGTCCTCAGCACCAGCAGTAGCGCCGCCGGTCGGGTCCTCAGCACCAGCAGCAGCGCCAACGCCCGGGTCCTCAGCACCAGCAGCAGCTCCAGCGTCCGGGTCCTCAGCACCAGCAACAGCGCCACCGCTCGGGTCCGCAGCACCAGGAGCACCACTCCGAAGACTGCAGCGCCGTGTGTACCACTCTCGGATCACCTGAATGGGGGGGAGCTCCTGGGTAGGAGGGGAAGTACTGGGACGAGCTCCAGAAGCACCTCTCCGGAGGCGGCAGTACTCGAGGTACCTCTCCTGCAGCTGCTGGGAGGAGAGGGCTCCTCCAGGTGTAGTACGCTCAGGCTCAGCACCTCCAGGCTCCGCACCTCCAGGCTCCGCACCTCCAGGCTCAGCACCCCCAGGCTCCGCACCTCCAGGCTCAGCACCCCCAGGCTCCGCACCCCCAGACTCAGCACCCCCAGACTCAGCACCCCCAGGCTCAGCACCCCCAAACGCAGCACGCGAGTCAACAGCTACCTCGACAGGCTCACCCGGGTCTACCTGGGACACACCTGAGGGAGCGGCACCCTGAGGGGGGAGGGGGTCTGGTACCTCAGCACCTGGAGCGAGGAAGAGAGGCGGGGGGGGGAGCGGGGCAGTGCGGTAGGGGAAGAGGCGGTAGAAGGGGACGGACTCGTCAAAAGTGACGTCCTGAGAGGCCAGAACCCGGCGCGAGGTGACATGGTAAAACTGCCATCCAGGCGCGTCAGGCACAAAGCCAAGAAAGACACAGGGAACGGCGCGACGCGAGAGCTTGTCCGCGGACGTGTCGCGGACAAAAGCTCGAGATCCCCAGACCCGGAAACGCGACGCATCGCCAACCTCTCCCGTCCACCGCAGAGTCGGGGAAGTCTCCGGCAAGGAGACACGGGGCCAGAGGTTGAGCTGATGCGCAGCGTATCGGACCGCAAACGGCCACAGAAAGTGGGGAGCAGCCGCATGGGTCAGGGAGGTACGAGCGACCTCCATGACTAGGCCAATGCGGCGCTCAGCGACCCCATTCTGCTGCGGAGAGGCCGGAAGCGTGAACGACTGCTCAATGCCGTGCTCAGCACAGTAGGCTGCCAAGAGGTCGGAGGCGAACTCACCACCCCTGTCAGAGTGCAAGCGCAGGACAGGAAAGTCCGAGTGAAAGCGCTTGGCTAGCTGGAGACGGGCTCGGCTGATCCAGGGGATCAAAACACCAGGGACGTCACCCTTGGCGCGCAAGGGGAAGACCGTGGTGTAGCGCGAGTAGTCGTCAACAACTATCAGGAAGTACCTCTCCTGACCCTGACCACGGACGCGGGCTGGGCCCCACACGTCCATGTGGAGCGTCTGCAAGGGAGCAGTCGTCGGGGGAAAGGAGGAGGAGTGAGGAGCGGCGCGCTGCCGCCCCTCGACACAGGGAATGCAGTCAGGAGCAGGGGAGTCGGGAAGGGGAGGGAGCACCCTGGGAAGACCAGCAACAAGGTCCCGCTTGTGCATGGCCCGAAGGCGCTGCACAGACGGGTGACCAAGGCGGTGGTGCCAGAGGACAGTCTCATGCGCCAGAGAGCGACACGAGTAGGGGGCGGACAGCTGACCTGACGCAGACGCAGACGCAGCTACCTGAGGGGACTTAGTGGTCAGTGTGTACAGGTCCGACCCCGGCTCTCGAGTGAAAGTAGCCAGGTGGCGGCCCGTCCGAGCACACGTGCAATGTGTCACACGCTCGTAGGCAGGGGTGAACTGGTGAACACCCCCGTCCTGCAGCGCACAACCTGCCACCAAGTTCGTAGAGAACGAGGGGAGGTAGAGACCTGAGAGCGTGCCGGACGGAACCGCTGGACACGGAAGTGTAGTGGAGGAGGTCGCAATGACCGGACCCCCAGAGGGGTCAGCAAGAGAGACAGCAACCGGCCGAGCTAGTGGCTCAAGGACAGTGCGGTCACGAAAGAAAGAGCGAGAAGCACCTGAGTCCAGTGTGAAGGTGTGCAGTGCTGCAGTCGACTCAGTACCAGGGGGCACAGACGCACTAGCACCTAGGGCAGCTGCTGCAGCAGGACCTGTGGGAGCAGACACACTAGCACCTAGAGCAGCAGCTGGGCTGGCCTGAATGCCCGGGTCGGGCGGAACACGCAAGTACTGGGCACCCTCTCCACTAATAGACATCGCATACATAGCAGTGAGAATAGCATCAAAGTCTAAAGCCCAGATATCAACACCCTTCTTTTCCAGCTCAGGCCAGCGGGGGAGCTCAGTAGACCCAGGAAACTGGATGCGCCACGCGTCAGTCAGGCGCTGGAAGCAGCGCTGCGTCTCCCACATGGCTGGCCAGTGCGGTCACCAGTGCGGATGACGTACGTGCAAGTGTACCCACGCTGCGCGTACCACTCACGGGCGGCCTGGAGGGTCGGGGCGTGCTGCTGACTCTGGCCACCTCCAGCGTCTCCACGGCCACCACCGCCACCGCCGCCGCCACCGCCTCGGCCACCTCCACCCCTGCCACGGCCACGACCGCCACCGCCGCCGCTGCCACCTCCGCCTCTGCCACCACCCCCGCCGCCGCTGTCACCACCCCCACTGCCGCCACTAGCCTCTCCAGACCCACCGCCACCTCCACTGTCTCCACCCCCGCCTCCCCCGCCTCCACCCCCACCCTTGCCCCCCCTGCTCTTGCGGCGCCCGCTCGAAGCAGACGCAGCCCCGACCTTCTCAGCACCAAGGAGGTCGACAGCAGCAGCAGTGGCGACAGAGGGGAGAAGGGGGGAAGGGGAACACCCCTCGAAGAAGGGGGTGCGGGGCTCGCCACGAGAGGCACCTACGGCGACGATGCTCGCCTCAGCTGCAAGTAGGTCCTTCTCGAGGAGGGCAATGGTGAGCTCAGTAGGGGAGCGAGCTAGAAAGGAGTCCCTGACTGTGCGCAGAGAGTCAGGGAGGCGGGTGACAATGTGGTAGAGGGTGAGCCAGAGCGGGGGGGGGTTGCTAGCAAGGAACTCGGCAGGCATAGCAGCGCGAAAACGGGCCTCACTAGTCTTGAGGTGGGTGATGAGATCAGCGACAGTGTGAAAGGAGGCCAGGTCGGGGAACAGGTAGGGCAGGGAGAGGCGGCCTAGGGTGGCAGACGCAGGCGAGGAGTAGCGAGCAACTACGGCTGTGTACAGTTCCTTAGCAGTCTTGCACTGGCCGAAGTGCTCGCGCTCATCTAGCGGCAGGGAGTTGCGGATAGCAAAGCGAGCGTGTGCGTCGCGGGTCTGCCACTGGGAGCGCAGTGTGCTAGCAGCAGAGGAGTCAGGGGCAGTAGCATGGCCTAGGGCGTGGTCGTACAGTGAAATGTCTTCCTTGGCAGTGAGCTGTAGGAAAAGGTGCAGATCATCGAGCCAGGTGTCAAATTTCACTGGGCGGCCCTCAGCGTCGAAGGCTAGAACAGGAGCAGTAGCCATGGTAGCAGGAGGAGGAAAAGTAAGTAATAAACGTGGCAGTGACAGTAGCAGCAGGGCAAGGCAGGGCCGGGGCAGTCGCGACAGCGGCGGCAGTTGCTGCAGGTTCGGCTAGAGTAGGGACTGCAGGGCCGGCGGCGGCCGATGGAGTAGACTCGGCGGTTGCGGCTGCTGCAGGATCGGCGGCGGCTGCTGCTGCTGGGTCGGCGGCGGCTGCTGCTGCAGAGGCAGCGGCGGCTGATGCTGCTGTAGATGCAGCGGCGGCCGCTGCTGTAGATGATGCGGCAGCTGCTGCTGCTGTAGATGCAGCGGCGGCTGCTGCAGAAGATGCGGCGGCTGCTGCTGCTGTAGATGCAGCGGCGGCTGCTGCAGAAGATGCGGCGGCTGCTGCTGCTGTAGATGCAGCGGCGGCTGCTGCAGAAGATGCGGCGGCTGCTGCTGCTGTAGCTGCAGCGGCGGCTGCTGCAGTAGATGCGGCGGCTGCAGCTGCTGTAGATGCAGCGGCGGCCGCGGCAGGAGAGGCGGCGGCGGCTGCTGCAGCAGTTGCGACGGCCGCGACTGCAGTCTCTGCCGCGGCTGTTGCTGCAGGCCCGACCGCGGCGACGAAGGCGCGGGGGGGTCGAGCGCAGCACGGAGCAGCGCGACGGGCCGCGCGCGAAGAAAAAGAACCGCGCGCGCTGGCGGCTAGCTAGGCGCGCGCGAAAAACGGCCGCGCGCGGGCTGCTGGCTGGTCGCGCGCACGAAATAGGCCGCGCGCGGGCGGCTAGCAGATCGCGCGCGGTAAAAAAAAGATAGCGCACTAGGGGCGCAATAGGAGGCGCACTAGGGGCGCAATAGGAGGCGCACTAGGGGCGCTTGATAGGTATGTAGGTAGGTAGGTAGGTAGGTGGGCCCTTAAAAACGGTCCTAGGGAAGGACCTGCTCTGAAACCATGTCAAGATTACGAGACTGGAATGATGTGACTAACAGGAACAGCAGTACAAATATGAAACCCTAGGTTGGTGTACCCCCTAAGGTATCACCCACTACAGCCTACAATAATAATAAACATATTATGTTTGACACTAGCCCTAAGTTTTGTACCCCCTAAGACAAACCTCACTATAGGCTACAACATTTGACATATTCCCCACCCACCTACCAGGTTTTAACATTTTGGATCTACGTAATTTGGCAGGGCATTCCAGTCGTACATTGTATCTGCACTACAGGCACGCATATCGACCAAACAGACCAGCGCATTACTTATGTTTGAAGAGATGCAGTTTATACCATTTTCTTGCCAGTCCACTAGATTAGGCCTTCTACCGTAATCTCCCGGCAAGAAGACCCCCCCCCCCCCCCCCTCCCCCGCGTACAAGCCCCTGGGTCCTTTATCCGGACCAGGGGTCTTTTATTATGTCAGTCCTGTAGAGGACCCGTGTTTTGATACAAAATATTATAAGACCCCCCTGTTTCCCCTGATTTGCATTTTTCCGGTGCATACATGCATTTTTTAGGCAGATTTCTAAGAAGAATCAAGTCTAATTCATTAAAACATGTTAGCTAAGATGGTCAACAAACTAAACTACGGCAGGCGCTCTAGGCCTGCAGACACTACCAGTACTAAACAGCGTTCAGCTGCAGCTACATCTATCTACTCCTCCTCGTCCTCCTCCAGGGCTTCCTCCTCATCCTCCTCCTCCATCGCAGCATACTCCTCCTCCTCCTCCTCGCCAGTGGTGTACATGGGGTTCACCCATTCCTCGACGTCACCCGCCGCGTGCACGTCGTCGTGCACCTCCACCTGTGCTGCATCGCGCATGTGTGCGAGGATAAAGTGATCCTCGCGCCCGTCAGGGCTGTTGGTGATGCCGCAGGTCTTGAACGAGCGGACGATGAGGCCCTCAGGGACGGCGGCCCAGGCCGTGGCGATCCACAGCAGCACCAGCTCTGGGGGCAGCTTCTTGAGGTTGCCTGCCGTGGTGGAAAGAGTGGAGGGCGTCAGAATTTTGTAGGAATGGAAACAAAATAGGCACAAAGAAGAAGTTTCTTACCAGCAGGGGTCAGGGTGTTGATGCCGAACTCGGCAAACCAATCGTTGTACATCTGCCGGACGCCAGCCTTGAACGAGCGATTGATGCTCACGTCCAACAGCTGCAGGAGAGGCGTGCAGCCGCCGGGAATGATGGCTGGCGTGATGCGATGCCAGAGAAGCGCGCTCCGTACTGCGTCCGTGAGATGCCCACGGTACGAGTCCAAAACGAGCAGCGCCCTGCTGCGGGTGATGCCTGGGCGTGGGCGCGTCTAAGGGAGCAGCACGTTTTGCACCCAATCCATGACGAGGGTGGAATCCATCCAGCCTCGTTCTTGTGCCCGAATGAGCATACCTGCACATGGAAAGCAGAGAGTGTGAGTGGTGGTCTTAACACTCACACCACTGCCAATTTTAAACGGGAAGACACTCACCAGGCAGGACGGGGATGTTGGGGACGGTCTTGCGCTTGAGGATCACCATCGGCGGGAGCTTCACCCCCGTGCCCGTGACAGCCAGCATCACGGTCATCCGCGCCTTCTCATGCCCGGCGCTGCGAACTTGAACCGCGCGCTCGCCACGATGCGCCAACGTCCTCTCGTGCGGCATCTCGAGGAACACCGGCGTCTGGTCGGCGTTCACAATGTTCCAGTCGTCGATGCCGTGGCGGACGATTTGCTTCCTGCAGAACTTCCAGAAGCTCTCACACTTCGGCTTGCAATCTGCAAGTAAAAAACAAGGAGGTGTTCAACAAGGTGTTAAAAAATACGACACACCAAGACATTACACAACAAGCGCACCTTTCGTCAGCCGTTGACCGATCTTGGTCTTTACCCTCACGGTCAATCCCCACCGGTTGCGAAACCTGAAGGTCCATCGCGGAGAGGCGTGCCTGTCGACCTCAGGGTGCCGGTTCTTCATCGAAATCCGGCTCCACGTCTGCAGCAGCTTAATCGGGACCGCCAGTCCCCGCGACCCGTGGGAGAGGAACTGCTTGTAAACAGAGAGCTCCATGTCGGGGTAGCGAGCTTGCCGCCCGCCACCTGAAAGCCGCAGATGGCTGCCAGCCGCCGATGCCATCTGCTCAGCCACCTTCTTCCAGCGCCGGATGCTGACAGGTTGCACGCCGGCCATCCGTGCAGTTTCGCGCACCGTGAGGTGCTCATCGCGCATCCGCATCAGCCACGAGGTCTTCTCCGCCATTGAGCGAGCGTGGCGCTTGTGCTTGTTGACCCTGTTGCGGGAATCGGGGGTTACAGCATCACAAGTCACCGAGGCAGGGTCGACATCGCGCAGCACATCAGTGGGAAAGCGAGGGAGAGGATAGGGAACACTTTCATCGGTTGATGCGGCACCACCACTCTCTGGATCTTCGGACGAAGACGTGTCAGGCGCTGGCTGCCCAAGGAACTCCTCTTCGCCCAAACCCGCTTCGAAGGGGCGTGGGAACGGGGGCCAGGGAGGAGAGGGAGGAGCGGGAGGTGCGGGAGGCGCAGGAGGAGCAGGAGGCGCTGGCGGGGCCGACGGTGCCGGCGGGGCAGGTGGAGCTGGGGGTGTGTTCGCCATGGCTGCAAGGCCGCGGGCTGCACTAACAGCCCGCATCTTCATCAACATGTCCAGCGCCGACATCCGGCGCCTGTAGGTGAGAGCTTGCTAAGCTAGCGGGTGAGAACATGGTGGCCAAGAGGGTCAAGGGGAGGCTTTCAACTCAGCCAAAAAAATGAAAATGAGCCCCATCGAATCAGACTACCCCCCTCTGAAGCCGGGGAGGACAGGGACGTGAGCTGGGGTGAGTTCACGTTCCCCGTGGCGCATGCAACCCAGCTCTGCACGGTGGAACGTTAAGGAACCCATCACCCTATCGGATGCAATGTATCTGATGGGGTGATGGTGGTGTGGTCAACACACCAATCAAGTGCAGGGGCGCTGCGCCAGCACCTTCAGATGTTGCCGCCGTCATGCTTCAATGTGTGACGTGTGGCATGGGGTGAGGTGCGCGAAAGCAGCGATATGGTTCCTCGCTTACAGCCAACCTCGAATTCGTAGTGAACAAAAAGTGTTTTCAATCAACACTCTTCCTTACGATTCATATTTCTGTAATTAGTAGATGTCCAGGGGTCTTATGCACTACATGCCAGTAGATAAGACCCCACAACCCATTTCCAACACATTTAGGATAAGACCCCCGGGTCTTCTAACCGGGAGATCACGGTACTTCAACAACACTAGGTTCTAACCTTTCCGATCCACATATTTTGAGAGATTTCAGAGTTTCAGCTCCGCGTTGTATATGCACACAACGTGCATACTGACCGAACCGACCAACGACTTATATTCTCTGTAGGCATACAGTGATTACCATACATTTTCCAAATTTCTTGAGCTAATACTATTCCTCACCCCCCTACCAGGTTTTAACCTTTTGGATCTATGTAATTTGGCAGATACAAGCATTCCAGTCATACATGGTACCTGCACTACAGGTGCGCATACTGACCAAACAAACCAGCGCATAATACTTATGTCTGTAGAGATGCAGTTAGTACTATTTTCTTGCCATTCCATTAAATTAGGCCTTCTACTTCAACAACACTAGGTTCTAACCTTTCTGATCCACATATTTTGAGAGATTTCAGAGTTTCAGCTCCGCCTTGTACCTGCACACAAGCGTGCATACTGATTGAACTGACCAGCACGTTATTTTCTCTGTAGGCATACAAAGATTACCATATATTTTCCCAATTCCTTTAGCTTATACAATTCCCCATCCCCCTACCAGGTTTTAACCTTTTGGATCTATGTAATTCCAGTCGTACATGGTATCTCCACAACAGGCGCGCATACCGACCAAGCAGACTAGCGCATTACTTATGTCGGTAGAGAGCAATACGTAACATTTTCTTGCAAGTCCATTAGATTAGGCCTTCTACTTCAACAACACTAGGTTCTAACCTTTCCGATCCACATATTTTGAGAGATTTCAGAGTTTCAGCTCCGACTTCCTGCACACAAGCGTGCACACTGACCGAACCGACCAACGCATTATTTTCTCTGCATACAGAGATTACCACATATTTTCCCAATTCCTTTAACTGATACTATTCCCCACCCCCCTACTAGGTTTGAACCGTTTGGATCTATGTAATTTGGCAGATACATGCATTCCAATTGTACATGGTACCTGCACTACAGGCGCGCATACCGACCAAACAGACCAGCGCATTACTTATGTCTGTAGAGATGCACTTAGTACCATTTTCTTGCCAGTCCATTAGATTAGGATTTCTAATTCAACAAGACTAGGTTCTAACCTTTCCGATCCACATATTTTGAGAGATTTCAGAGTTTCAGCTCCGCCTTGTACCTGCACACAAGCGTGCATACTGACCGAACCGACCAACGACTTATTTTCTCTGTAGGCATACAATGATTACTATATATTTTCATTATTCCTTTAACTTATAATATAGGTTTTAACCTTTTGGATCTATGTAATTTGGCAGATATAGACATTCCAGTCGTACATGGTACTTACACTACAGGCGCGCATACCGACCAAACAGACCAGCGCATTACTTATGTCTGTAGAGATGCAATTAGTACCATTTTCTTGTCAGCTCATCGGATTATGATTTTTACTTTAACAACATTAGGTTCTAACCTTTCTGATCCACACATTTTGAGAGATTTTAGAGTTTCAGCTATGCCTTGTATTTGTACACAAGCGTGTATACTGACCGAACAGACTAACGTATTATCTCTCTATAGGCATACAGAGGTTACCGTATATTTTCCCAATTCCTTTAACTTCAACTATTCCCCGCCCCCAAACAAGGTTTTAACATTTTGGATCTATGTAATTTGGCAGATACAGGCATTCCAGTCGTACATGTTACCTACACTACAGGCGCGTATACTGACCAAACAGACCAACGCATTACTTATGTTTGTAGAGATGCAGTTAGTACCATTTTCTTGCCAGACCATTAGATTAGTTTTTTTTTTTTTTTTTTTTTAATTCAACCACACTAGGTTATAACCTTTGAATCTGCATATATTGCGAGATTAAGAGTTTTAGCTCCGCCTTGTACCTGCACATAAGCGTGCATACTGACCAAACCGACCAACGACATGTTTTCTCTGTATGCATGAAGTGATTACCATATATTTTCCAAATTCTTTCAACTTATACTATTTCCCACACCCCTATCAGGTTTTAACCTTTTGGATCTATGTATTTTGGTAACTTCATCCACATGTGCGGATCCTAGCGCGTTTTGAGGCTAGAAGCGCTCGCAGCGAGCGTTTTTCTTCCACCAAGTCACGTGGCTGCGCTTGTCTAGGCCTCTTGCCAAGCCAGCAAGGGCGTGGAAAGGTTGCGAGCATCATTGGTCATCGGCCCTTGATAATAAAAAGCGCCCGCTGCACTTCCTCCACATATGCGGATCCTAGCGCGTTTTGAGGCTAGAAGAGCTCGCAGTGAGCGTTTTTCTTCTACTAGGTCACGTGGCTGCGCTTGTCTAGTCCTCTTGCCAAGCCAGCAAGGGCGTGGAAGGGTTGCGAGCATCATTGGTCGTCGATTCTTGAGAATCAAGAGCGCCCGCTGCACTTCCTGCACATGTGCGGATCCTAACGCGTTTTGAGGCTAGAAGCGCTTGCAGTGAGCGTTTTTCTTCTACCAAGTCACGTGGCTGCGCTTTTTGTCAGAATATTATGCTCTAGCCTGCAGTGGGGTGCTCTATAGCGAGTACAACCCTTCTAGGGTTAGCTATTTGTACCACCATTGTTGCTAGTGCAAACCCCTCCTTTCTTCATTCTTACTTTCTACAGCTAACTTTGACATGCTATCAGAGCAGGTCGACCCTCCTGGGTCGATCCTGTGGGTGGGCCCACCACCTAATGCTTCCGCTGCTTTACTTCCTGCCGGGCGCCTCGGGCGCGCGACGACTTCTTCCTGCCGTGCGCTCGGGGCGCGCGGCGGTTTTCTGCACGCCGTGCGCCCCGAGGCGCGCGGCGGTTTCCCACCGTCGAAGTGCCCCCCGTCGCCCGTCGAAGCGCCCTCCCCCCGTCGCCCGTCGAAGCGCCCCCGTCGCCCGTCGGAGCGCCCCCCGTCGCCCGCCAAAACGCCCCCGTCGCCCGTCGAAGCGCCCCTGGGACCCGCGCGCGGCCCGTACGGGCTGCGCCAGGCCCGCGCGCGGCCCGTACGGGCTGCGCCAGGCCCGCGCGCGGCCCGTACGGGCTGCGCCAGGCCAGCGCGCGGCGCGGGCAGCCTGCGCGCGCCTCGTCCGTCCCCCTCTCGCCGTCCCCCGCGCTCCTGCCCCTATCCCACCCGTTTTAGGGTTTGGGGATGTAGAGTGTGGGGGTGGCGGGTGTGGGGGTGCCGGTTGTGTGCCCCGTCCCCTCCTTCTCCTCCTCCTCCGTCTCCCGCTGCTGCAGCTGCCGCTCAGGGGGGTGGTTGTGTGGGGAGCCGAAGGAGTGGTCCTAGGGGGGTGAAGGGGGAGTGGAGCTAGGGGCGCAGCAGGGGGTGTGTGTCGAGGGGTGTGGGACTGTTGGGGGAGGTTGAGCGGAGGTTGCCGTCGTGTCGTACGCAGCGCCTGTACTCCGGGGCACTCATTCCCGGTAGCTCAGAGAGCCGGTTGCGCCGTCGCCTGTGGGTCCGTTGCTCCTGCCGCGCATATTAGCCGCGGAGCCTGTTACTCCTGTACTCCGGGGCACTCATTCCCGGTAGCCACGTTGTCGCACCAGAGCCGTGTGTCCGTGTTGCCCGTGTGTCTGCATCTTCAGTCGTCGCCTCCTATCTACTCTCCTCTCACCAGCCCTCCTCCTCCTCACTTGCCCCCTGTGACTGCCTCTAGCTTTGCTCATAATTGTGAACCTTAAACTATTGCTTCTTGCTTGTGCTCAGAATGTGTGGTGACATCGTGATCCACCCTGAGCTTGTACTACTTTGCTTGCTCTGCTGATTACACCCCACTTTGACTATGGGGGTGTGTCAGAATATTATGCTCTAGCCTGCAGTGGGGTGCTCTATAGCGAGTACAACCCTTCTAGGGTTAGCTATTTGTACCACCATTGTTGCTAGTGCAAACCCCTCCTTTCTTCATTCTTACTTTCTACAGCTAACTTTGACACTTGTCTAGGCCTCTTGCCAAGCCAGCAAGGGCGTGGAAGGGTTGCAAGCATCATTGGTCATCGCCCCTTGAGAATGAAGAGCGCCCACTGCACTTCCTGCACATGTGCGGATCCTAACGCGTTTTGAGGCTAGAAGCGCTCGCACTGAGCGTTTTTCTTCTACCAAGTCACGTGGCTGCGCTTGTCTAGGCGTCTTTTTTAAAGCCAGCAAGGGCGTGGAAGGGTTGCGAGCATCATTGGTCATCGCGCCCGCTGCACTTCGTGCACATGTGCGGATCCTTCCGCGTTTTGAGGCTAGAAGCGCTCGCAGTGAGCGTTTTTCTTCTACCAGGTCACGTAGCTGCGCTTGTCTAGGCCTCTTGCCAAGCCAGCAAGGGATTGGAAGGGTTGCGAGCATCATTGGTCATCGGCCCTTGAGAATGAAGAGCGCCCGCTGCAGTTCCTCCACATGTGCGGATCCCAGCGCCTTTTGAGGCTAGAAGTGCTTGTTCCGAGCGATTTTCTTCCACTGGGTCACGTGGCTGCGCTTGTCTAGGCCTCTTGCCAAGCCAGCAAGGGCGTGGAAGGGTTGCAAGCATCATTGGTTATCGGGCTTTGAGAATGAAGAGCGCCCGCTGCACTTCCTACACATGTGCGGATCCTAGCGCGTTTTGAGGCTAGAAGCGCTAGCAGTGAGCGTTTTTCTTCTACCAGGTCATGTGGCTGTGCTTGTCTAGGCCTCTTGCCAAGCCAGCAAGGGCGTGGTAGGGTTGCGAGCATCATTGGTCGTCGGCCCTTGAGAATGAAGAGTGCCCGCTGCACTTCCTGCACATGTGCGGATCCTAGCGCGTTTTGAGGCTAGAAGCGCTCGCAGTAAGCGTTTTTCTTCTACCAGGTCACGTGCCTGCGCTTGTCTAAGCCTCTTGCCAAGCCAGCAAGGGTGTGGAAGGGTTGCGAGCATCATTGGTCATCGGCCATTGAGAATGAAAAGCGCCCGCTGCACTTCCTCCACATGTGCGGATCCTAGCGCGTTTTGAGGATAGAAGCGCTCGTAGTGAGCGTTTTTCTTCCACCAAGTCATGTGGCTGCGCTTCTCTAGGCCTCTTGCCAAGCCAGCAAGGGCGTGGAAGGGTTGCGAGCATCATTGGTCATCGGCCCTTGAGAATGAAGAGCGCACGCTGCACTTCCTCCACATGTGCGGATCCTAGCGCGTTTTGAGGGTAGAAGCGCTTGTTCCGAGCGATTTTCTTCCACTGGGTCACACGGCTGCACTTGTCTAGGCCTCTTGCTAAGCCAGCAAGGGCGTGGAAGGGTTGCGAGCATCATTGGTAATCGGCCCTTGAGAATGAAGAGCGCCCGCTGTAGTGAGTTCCTCCACATGTGCGGATCCCAGCGTGTTTTAAGGCTAGAAGCGCTTGTTCCGAGCGATTTTCTTCCACTGGGTCACGTGGCTGCGCTTGTCTAAGCCTCTTGCCAAGCCAGCAAGGGTGTGGAAGGGTTGCGAGCATCATTGGTCATCGGCCCTTAAGAATGAAGAGCGCCCGCTGCACTTCCTCCACATGTGCAGATCCTAGCGCGTTTTGAGGCTAGAAGCGCTCCCAGTGAGCGTTTTTCTTCCACCAAGTCACGTGGCTGCGCTTGTCTAGGCCTCTTGCCAAGCCAGCAAGGGCGTGGAAGGGTTGCGAGCATCGTTGGTCATCGGCCCTTGAGAATGAAGAGCGCCAGCTGCACTTCCTGCACATGTGCGGATCCCAGCGCGTTTTGAGGCTAGAAGCGCTTGTTCTGAGCGTTTTTCTTCCACTGGGTCACGTGGCTGCGCTTGTCTAGGCCTCTTGCCAAGCCAGCAAGGGCTTGGAAGGGTTGCGAGCATCATTGGTCATCGGCCCTTGAGAATGAAGAGCGCCCGCTGCACTTCCTCCACATGTGCGGATCCTAGCGCATTTTGAGGCTAGAAGCACTCGCGGTGAGCGTTTTTCTTCTACCAGGTCACGTGGCTGCGCTTGTCTAGGCCTCTTGCCAAGCCAGCAAGGGCGTGGAAGGGTTGCGAGCATCATTGGTCATCGGCCCTTGAGAATGAAGAGCGCCCGCTGCACTTCCTCCACATGTGCGGATCCTAGCGCGTTTGGAGGCTAGAAGCGCTCGTAGTGAGCGTTTTTCTTCCACCAAGTCACGTGGCTGCGCTTGTTTAGGCCTCTTGCCAAGCCAGCAAGGGCGTGGATGGGTTGCGAGCATCATTGGTCATCGGCCCTTGAGAATGAAGAGCGCCCGCTGCAGTTCCTCCACATGTGCGGATCCCAGCGCGTTTTGAGGCTAGAAGCGCTTGTTCCTAGCGATTTCTTTGACTGGGTCACGTGGCTGCGCTTGTCTAGGTCTCTTGCCAAGCCAGCAAGGGCGTGGAAGGGTTGCAAGCATCATTGGTCATCGGCCCTTGAGAATGAAGAGCGCCCGTTGCACTTCCTCCACATGTGCGGATCCTAACGCGTTTTGAGGCTAGAAGCGCTCACAGTGAGCGTTTTTCTTCTACCAAGTCACGTGGCTGCGCTTTTCTAGGCCTCTTGCCAAGCCAGCAAGGGCGTGGAAGGGTTGCGAGCATCATTGGTCGTCGGCCCTTGAGAATGAAGAGCGCCCGCTGCACTTCCTGCACATGTGCGGATCCTAACGCGTTTTGAGGCTAGAAGCGCTCGCAGTGAGCATTTTTCTTCTACCAAGTCACGTGGCTGCGCTTGTCTAGGCGTCTTTTTTAAAGCCAGCAAGGGCGTGGAAGGGTTGCGAGCATCATTGGTCATTGGCCCTTGAGAATGAAAAGCGCCCGCTGCACTTCCTCCACATGTGTGGATCCTAGCGCGTTTTGAGGCTAGAAGCGCTCGCAGTGAGCGTTTTTCTTCTACCAGGTCACATGGCTGTGCACTATTCTCACTGCACGAATGAAGTGAATACCATATGTATTCCCGTTTCCGTTAAATTATACTATTCCCCACTTCCCGACCATGTTTTAACCTATCGGATCTATGTAATTTGGCAGATATAGACATTCCAATGGTACATGCGCTACAGACACTGATAACGACCAAACTGACCAGCCCATTACTTATGTTTGTTGAGATGCAGTTAGTGCCATTTATTTGCTAGTCCACTAGATTAGGCCTTCTTTTTCAACAACACTATCTTTTAACCTTTCCGATCCACATAATTTGGGAGATTTCGGAGCTTCAGTTCTGCCTTGTACCTGCACACAAGCCTGCATACTCACGGAACCAACCGACACACTATTCTCTCTGTACGAATAAAATGAATACCATATGTATTCCCGTTATCATTAAAATATACTATTCCCCACCCCCCGACCATGATTTAACCTATCGGATCTATGTAATCTGACGGATATAGACATTCCCATGGTACACGCACTACATGCACTCATAGAGACCAAACTGACCAGCCCATTACTTATGTTTGTAGAGATGCAGTTAGTGCCATTTTCTTGCCAGCCCACTAGATTAGGCCTTCTATTTCAACAACACTATCTTTTAACGTTTCCGATCCACATAATTTGGGAGATTTCAGAGTTTCAGCTCCGCCTTGTACCTGCACACAAGCGTGCATACTGACCGAACCGACCGACGCACTATTCTATCTGTACAAATAAAGTAAATACCATATGTATTCCCGTTTCCGTAAAATTATACTATTCCTCACCCCCAGACGATGTTTTAACCTATCGGTTCTATATAATTTGGCAGATATAGACATTCCAATTATACATGCACTACAGCCAGTCATAAAGACCATACTGACCAGCCCATTACTTATGTTTGTAGAGATGTCATTAGTGTCATTTTCTTGCCCGTCCACTAAATTAGGCCTTCTATTTCAACAACACAATCTTTTAACATATCCGATTCACATAATTTTGGAGATTTCAGAGTTTCAGTTCTGCCTTGTACCTGCACACAAGCCTGCATACTCACGAAACTGACCAGCGCATTATTCTCTCTGTACAAATGGAGTGAATACCATATGCATTACCGTTTTCGTTAAATTATACTATTCCCCACCCCCCGACAATGTTTTAACCTATCGGATCTATGTAATTTGGCAGATATAGACATTCCAATCATACATGCACTATAGGCACCCATACCGACCAAACTGACCAGCCCATTAGTTATCTTTGTAAAGATGCAGTTAGTGTTATTTTATTGCGAGTCCACTAGATTAGGCCTTGTACTTCAACAACACAAGCTTTTAACCTTTCTGATCCACATAATTTGGGAGATTTCGGAGTTTCAGTTCCGCCTTGTATCTGTATACAAGCGTGCAAACTGACGGAACTAACCGACGCACTATTCTCTCTGTACGAATAAAGTGAATACCATATGTATTCCTATTTCTGTTACATTATACTATTCCCCACCCCCAGACAATGTTTTAACCTATCGGATCTATGTAATTTGGCAGATATAGACATTCCAATCATACATGCACTACAGGCACTCATACCGACCAAACTGACCAGCCCATTACTTATGATTGTAGAGACGCAGTTAGTGTCATTTTCTTGCCAGTCCACTAGATTAGGCCTTCTACTTCAACAAAACTAGCTTTTAACCTTTCCAATCCACATAATTTGGGAGATTTCAGAGTTTCAGCTCCGCCTTGTATCTGTACGCAAGTGTGCATACTGACGGAATCGACCGACGCACTATTCTCTCTGTACGAATAAAGTGAATATCATATGTATTCCCATTTCCATTAAATTATACTATTCCCCACCGCCAGACAATTTTTTAACCTATTGGATCTATATAATTTGGCAGATATAGACATTCCAATTATACATGCACTACAGGCACACGTACCGACCAAACTGACCAGCCCATTACTTATGTTTGTAGAGATGCAGTTAGTGCCATTTTCTTGCTAGTCTACTAGATTAGGCCTTCTATTTTAACAACACTACCTTTTCGATCCACATAATTTGGGAGATTTCGAAGTTTCAGTTCCGCCTTGTACCTGCTAACAAGCCTGCATACTGACAGAACCGACCGACGCACTATTCTCTCTGTACGAATAAAGTGAATACCATATGTATCCCCATTTCCGTTAAATTATACTATTCCCTACCTCCGGACCATGTTTTTTTCTTAGCTTCTTGGAATTTGGCAGATATAGACATTCCAATTGTAAGAATATTATGTTATAGCCTGTAGTGGGGTGCTCTATAGCGAGTACAACCCTTCTAGGGTTTGCTATTTGTATCCCCATTCTTGCTAGTGCAAACCCTCCTTTGCTCGTTTCTCTCTTGCCTAGCTAGGGTTTACCTAGCTATGGCTCCTACTTGTGCCTACTATTTTGACATGGTATCAGAGCGGTTACGCTCCTGGCCTGTGGGCCCGCCTGCTTCCGCTGCCTTCCTGTGTGTCGCGCGTCCCGTGGCGCGCGATGTTCGTTTTTTTTTCTTCCCATCGCGCGCTCGGGGCGCGCGGCGGTTTTCTGCCCGCCGTGCGCCCCGAGGCGCGCGGCGGTTTCCCACCGTCGAAGCGCCCCCCGTCGCCCGTCGAAGCGCTCCCCCCCGTCGCCCGTCGAAGCGCCCCCGTCGCCCGTCGGAGCGCCCCCCGTCGCCCGTCGAAACGCCCCCGTCGCCCGTCGAAGCGCCCCTGGGACCCGCGCGCGGCCCGTACGGGCTGCGCCAGGCCCGCGCGCGGCCCGTACAGCCCGCGCGCGGCCCGTACGGCCTGCGCCAGGCCCGCGCGCGGCCCGTACGGGCTGCGCCAGGCCCGCGCGCGGCCCGGGCAGCCCGCGCGCGCCTCGTCCGGCCTGCGGCAGGCCCGTGCGCGCGCCTCGTCCGTCCCCCGAGCTTCTGCCGGCGCCCCACCCCCGCTACTGCCCGCGTTCCTGTGTTAGGGTTTGGGGGTGGAGGGTATGGGGTGTCGTGAGTGTGAGCCGTCCCCTGCTCCTCCTCCTCCTCCGTCTCCCACTGCTGCAGCTGCCGCTGAGGGGGGTGGGTGTGTGGGGAGCCGAAGGAGTGGTGCTAGGGGGGTGACGTGGGAGTGGAGTTAGGGGTTGCAGCAGGGGGTGTGTGTTGGGGGGTGTGGGACAGTTGGAGGAGGTTGGGTGGAGGCAGCCGTCGTGTCGTCTGCAGCGCCTGTATTCCGGGGTTCTGATAGCCACCGGTAGCTCAGAGAGCCGGTTGCACCTGTCGCCCGTGGGTCCGTTGCTCCTGTCGCTGCTGATCAGACGCAGAGCCTGTTACTCCTGTATTCCGGGGCCCTTGCTCCCGGTAGCCACTAGAGCTGCACCAGAGCCGTCTGTTGCCCGTGTGTCTGCAGCTTCAGTCGTCGCCTCCACTCCTCTCTCCCCTCGCCAGCCCTCCTCCTCCTCACTTGCCCTCTGTGACTACCTCTAGCTTTGCTCATAATTGTGAACTTTAAACTATTGCTTCTTGAACTTGTGCTCAGAATGTGTGGTGACATTGTGATCCACCCTGAGCTTGTACTGCTTTGCTTGCTCTGCTGATTACACCCCACTTTGGCTATGGGGGTGTGTCAGAATATTATGTTCTAGCCTGTAGTGGGGTGCTCTATAGCGAGTACAACCCTTCTAGGGTTTGCTATTTGTATCCCCATTCTTGCTAGTGCAAACCCTCCTTTGCTCGTTTCTCTCTTGCCTAGCTAGGGTTTACCTAGCTATGGCTCCTACTTGTGCCTACTATTTTGACACCAATCATACATGCACTACAGGCACTCATACCGACCAAACTGACCAGCCCATTACTTATGATTGTAGAGATGCAGTTGGTGCCATTTTCTTGCCAGTCCACTAGATTAGGCCTTCTACTTCAACAACACTAGCTTTTAACCTTTCCAATCCATATAATTTGGGAGATTCGGAGTTTCGGTTCTGCCTTGTACCTGCACACAAGCCTGCATACTCACGGAACCGACCGACGCACTCTTCTATCTGCACGATTGAAGTGAATACCATATGTATTCCCGTTTCCGATAAATTATACTATTCCCCACCCCCCGACCATGTTTTAACCTATCGGATCTATGTAATTTGGCAGATATATACATTCAAATGGTATATGCACTACAGGAACTCGTACCGATCAAACTTACCAGCGCATTACTTATGTGTGTAAAAATGCAGTTAGTGTCATTTTCTTGCCAGTGCACTAGATTAGGCCTTCTACTTCAACAACACTAGCTTTTAACCTTTCCGATCCACATAATTTGGGAGATTTCGGAGTTTCAGTTCCGCCTTGTATGTGTACACAAGTGTGCATACTGACGGAACCGGCCGATGCACTATTATCTCTGTACGATTAAATTGAATACTATATGTATTCCCAATTCCGTTAAATTATACTATTCCCCACCCACGACAATGTTTTAACCTATCGGATCTATGTAATTTTATAGATATAGACATTCCAATCATACTTGCACTCCAGGCACTCATACCGACCAAACTGACCAGCCCATTACTTATGATTGTAGAGATGCAGTTAGTGCCATTTTCTTGCTAGTCCACTAGATTAGGCCTTCTATTTCAACAACACTATCTTTTAACATTTCCGATCCGCATATTTTGGGAGATTTCAGAGTTTCAGTTCCGCCTTGTACCTGCACACAAGCGTGCATACTCACGGAACCAACCGACGCACTATTCTTTTTGTACGAATGAAGTGAATTCCATATGTATTCTCGATTCCGATAAATTGCACTATTCCCCACCCCTTGACCATGTTTTTGTCAGAATGAACGGACAGGAATGATTGAACTAACAGTGAAATCAGTACAAGTACCTAACCCTAGAATTGTGTACCCCCTATAGGCTAACCCACTGTAGCCTAAACAAACACAACATATATAATGTTTGACACACCCCCATAGGCAAAGTGGGGGAGAGCAAGGGGTCACAAGACCAGTCAAAGCAAAGCAAAACAAGCTCAGGGTGGATCTCAAGGATACCACACAAATTCCGAGCACAAGCAAGTGGTCACAAGACCAGTTTGTTAAACTGTATTATGCTTGTAGGCTGTAGTGGGGTAGCCAATATGGGGTACAACCCCAACTAGGGTTTCATATTTGTACCCAAACTTCTGCTAGTTCATTCATTCTTGCCTAGCTATTCTGAAATGGTATTCAGAGCAGGAGGTCCCTAGGACCTACCGACCGTTTTTTTTTAAGGGCCCACCACCGCTCGCATGCGGTTACCACGCTACCCCGTGCCCTAGCCTCGTAGCGCCCTCGTGCGCCCTCGTTAGCGCCCTCGCGCGCCCCTCGTTAGCGCCCTCGCGCGCCCCTCGTTAGCGCCCTCGCGCGCCCCTCGTTAGCGCCCTCGCGCGCCCCTCGTTCGTGCCCTCGCGCGCCCCTTGCTAGCGCCCTCGCGCGCCCCTCGCTAGCGCCCTCGCGCGCCCCTCGCAGCGTCGCCCGCCCGCCGAGCCGCCTGCTCGCAGCGTCGCCCGCCCGCCACGCTGCCCGCTCGCCCCTCGCCCGCCGCGCTGCCTGCTCGCAGCGTCGCCCGCTCGCCCCGCTGCCCGCTTCGCAGCCCGCTCGCCCCGCTGCCCGCTTCGCAGCCCGCCCGCCCGCTCGCTGCCCGCTTCGCGGCCCGCCCGCTTCGCTGCCCGCTCGCAGCGCCGCCCGCCCGCCCGCTACCTGCTTCGCAGCGTCGCCCGCCCGCTTGCTGCCCGCTCGCAGTGTCGCCCGCTCGCCCGCTGCCCGCTTCGCAGCGTCGCCCGCTCGCTCGCTGCCCGCTCGCAGCGTCGCCCGCCCGCCCGCTGCCCGCTTGCAGCGTCGCCCGCCCGCCCGCCTCGCCTGCTGCTCCCTGCCTGTGCACCGCCGCTTGCTCCTGCTGTGGCTGCTAGCTTCGCTCTAGCGCGTCCCCTCTGCTGCTGCCGCTGCTCTGCTGTGCCCTCACGCCTGAGCTATGGCCTCTATTCGCGTTCTTTCCTTCGATGCTGAGGGCCGTCCCGT
Source organism: Closterium sp. Yama58-4 (assembly GCA_947470075.1). Classification (NCBI taxonomy): domain Eukaryota; kingdom Viridiplantae; phylum Streptophyta; class Zygnematophyceae; order Desmidiales; family Closteriaceae; genus Closterium; species Closterium sp. Yama58-4. The sequence goes on from CANIUD010000140.1 coordinate 364,182, forward strand.
GCAGTTCACTTCCTGGCTCGACGACCTGCAGTTGTATCTTATGAGCAATAGCACGGACCACATCTCCCTCTATGACTACGCGTCTGGTGCTGCCGTTGCTCCTGCTGCCACAGCCGAGCTTAGTGTACGTTCACAGTGGCAGACTCGTGACGCTGCAGCTCGCCTGGCTATTCGCAGTCACCTGCCGTTCGCTGAGCTAGAGCACTTTGGCGACTGCAAAACCGCTAAAGCCCTATACGACGCTGTCGTTGCTCGCTACTCCTCACCTGCCACAGCCGAGCTTAGCCGTCTCATGCTGCCTTACCTGTTCCCTGACCTGTCCACCTTTGCTACAGTCGCCGATCTTATCACCCACCTTCGCACTAGTGATGCTCGCCTGCGTGCCGCCCTTCCCACCGAGTTCTGCGCTAAGAACCCCCCTCCCCTGTACTGGGCACTCCACTTCATAGTCACCCGTCTCCCTGACACCCTCAGCTCAGTGCGCGACTATTTCCTTGCTCGCTGTCCCACTGAGCTCACTGTCGCCCTCCTAGAGGAGAAGCTGCTAGCAGCCGAGAAGAGCATTGTCGCTGTAGGTGCTGCTCGCGGCGCTCCTCGCACCCCCATCTTTGAGGGGTGCTCTCCCTCTCCCCTCGCTCCCTCCTATGCTACTGCTGCTGCTGTTGACTTCCTTGGTGCTGAGTCTGCTGGCGCTGCTTCTGCTCCTGGTGGGAGGCGCCGCACCGGCAAGGGCAAGGGGGGCAAGGGTGGCGGGGGTGGCGCTGGGGGGGGAGGGGGTGGGGGAGGTGGGGGGGGAGGCGGTGCTGGAGGGAGCGGTGGCGGGAGTGCCGGTGGGAGTGGGGCCGGCGGCGGAGGCGGGGGCGGCGGCGGGAGCAGTGGCGGTGGTGGCAGCGGCGGCAGTGGCGGCGGTGGCGGTAGTGGCGGTGGCGGTGGCGGTGGTGGCGGTCGGAGCGGAGGTAGTGGCGGCGGTGGAGGTCGGAGTGGAGGCACCGGCTCGGGCCAGAGCTCCCAGCAGCAGCAGCGTCCCCAGTCGACCCAGCAGCTTCGTGAGTGGCTTGCTCAGCGTGGGACGTCGGGGGGCAGTGGCCGCTGTTCCTATGTCATTCGCACAGGTGATCGCAAGGGGCAGACGTGTGGAAAGTTCCACACTCAGTACCGCTGCTTCTTCCGCCTTGACGACGCTTGGCGTGAGGAGATGGGCGAGGATGTTGAGCGCCCTCGCTGGGCTGAGCTGATGAGGGCTGGTGTTGATGTCTTTGCTCTTGACTATGATGCTATTATTGCTGCCATGTATGCATTGACTGTTAGTGCCGAGGGAGACTGTTACTTGTGTGTGCCGCCTGACCCAGGTATAGAGCCCGCTGCCCTAGGTACTAGTGAGTCTGCTCTCTCTGGTATGGTGCCCCCTGTACTTGCTCCCTCCAGTGCTGTCCCGGCTGTTTGCGAGTCTGCTCTCTCAGGTACAGCACCCACAGAGACTGCTCTCTCAGGTACCGCACCGGCTGAGGCCTGTCACACCTTCACCCTTGACTCAGGTGCTTCCCGTTGCTTCTTTCGTGACAGTACTGAGCTCACACCGCTTCCTGCACCGGTCCCAGTCTCCTTGGCTGACCCCTCTGGGGGCCCAGTCCTTGCCCAGTCCACCACTGTCCTCCCTTGTCCGGCGGTTCCGTCTGGCTCGTTGTCGGGTTTCCACCTCCCCTCGTTCTCGACGAACCTGGTGAGCAACGCTGTCATCCAGGATCAGTGGGTTGACACCTTTACCCCTGGAGGACAGCGTGTGGCAATCTGCACGTGCTCCAGGACCGGCCGTCACCTGGCTACGTTTACCCGTCGGCCGGGGTCGAGTCTCTACACACTGACCACTGCGTCTCCTCAGGTCGCTGCTGTCGGTCAGGTGTCTGCGTCAGGTCTGGTAGCCCACGCCTGTGAGTGTCGTTCCCTGTCGCACCAGACTCTTCTCTGGCACCACCGCCTGGGTCACCCCTCCTTGCCACGCCTTCGTGGCATGCACCGTCGCCACCTTGTGTCTGGTCTTCCCAGGTCCCTCCCTCCCCTCCCTGCCTCGCCTGCGCCGCCTTGCCTTCCTTGCGTCGAGGGGCGGCAGCGCGCCGCTCCTCACTCCTCCTCTTTTCCCCCGACAGAGGCTCCTCTGCAGACCCTCCACCTGGACGTGTGGGGCCCAGCCCGCGTTCGTGGTCAGGGCGGTGAGCGGTACTTTTTGCTGGTTGTCGACGACTACTCGCGTTACACCACGGTCTTCCCCTTGCGCACCAAGGGTGAGGTCCCTGCTGTTCTGATCCCTTGGATCCGCACAGTTCGTCTCCAGCTCCGCCGCCGTTTCCGGACGGATCTTCCTGTCCTGCGTCTGCACTCTGACAGAGGTGGTGAGTTTTCCTCCGATCTCTTGAGGACCTTCTGTCAGGCGGAGGGCATTGAGCAGACCTTCACGCTTCCGGACTCCCCACAGCAGAATGGGGTTGCTGAGCGCCGCATTGGCCTGGTCATGGAGGTCGCTCGTACCTCCTTGGTCCACGCGGCGGCTCCCCATTTTCTGTGGCCGTTTGCTGTCCGGTACGCCGCGCATCAGCTCAACCTCTGGCCCCGTGTCTCCTTGCCAGAGACCTCGCCCACACTGCGTTGGACGGGGGAGGTTGGCGATGCGTCGCGCTTCCGGGTGTGGGGTGCTCGTGCCCTTGTCCGCGATACGTCCGCGGACAAGCTCTCCTCCCGCACGCTTCCCTGTGTCTTCCTTGGCTTTGTCCCTGACGCGCCTGGCTGGCAGTTTTACCACCCCACCTCGCGCCGGGTCTTCGCCTCTCAGGATGTCACCTTTGACGAGTCGGTCCCTTTTTACCGTCTCTTCCCCTACCGCACTCTTGGTCCCTCTCTTCCCCTACCGCACTGTTCCTTGCTCCTGGTCCCCCTCCGGTAGACCCCCTCCCCCCTCAGGGTCCTGCTCCTTCAGGTGTCTCTCAGGTAGACCCTCCTCCCGTCGCTGAGCCTGTTGAGGTCACAGGTGACTCAGGTGCTGCTGCAGGTGGTGCTGCTGGGAGTGCTGAGTCTGGGGGTGCTGAGCCTGCGGGTGCTGGGCCTGGGAGTGCTGGGACTGCGGGTGCTGGGGCTGAGGGTACTGTGCCTGAGAGTTCGACGCCTGGGGGTGCTGTGCCTGGGGGTGCTGCGACTGGGAGTGCTGAGCCTGCGTGTGCGGAGTCTGGGGGTGCTGCGCCTGCGGGTACTGAGCCTGGGGGTGCTGCTACTGAGCCTACGGAGCCTCGGGTTGCTGCGTCTGGGGGTGCTCCGGTTCGGGGTGCTGAGCAGTCTCTCACACCGCAGCAGCTTCGTGACTGGTACGTCCGGCGCTTTCGCCGTCCTCGTGGCTCGGCTGGAGTTGGGGGTGCTGGAGCTGCTCGTCCTGGGGATGCTCCTACTGGGGGTACTGGAGCTGCCGGGACTGGTTGTTCTGGGAGCACTACGACTGGAGCTGCTGGAGCTGGGGACTCTGGCGCTGGCGGTGCTAGCGGAGTTGGAGCTGCCGCCTCTGGGGGTGCTCTTCCTAGCGGTGCTGCGGACCCTGAGGGTGGCGCTGCTGCTGGTGCTGCGGACCCACCTGGTGGAGCTGCTGCTGGAGCTGAGGACCCGAGCGGTGGCGCTGCTGCTGGTGCTGGGGACCCGGACGTTGGAGCTCCTGCTGGTACTGCGGACCCGGCCGCTGGAGTCTCTTCTGCTTCTGGAGACGCTGCGCGGCCGCGACCGTACTTCGTACTGCTCCTTCAGCAGGTTCTTGGGCAGGCTCCTCCTCCTTGTCCTCCTCCCTCCGTCGAGTGTCCTCCGACTGTCCAGCCGCAGTCACAGTTACCGCCTGCCTCGCCTCTCCCTGCTCCCTCTCCTTACACTGGTCCCACAGGAGGTCTTACAGAGCGTCGTGAGCCTGAGTCTCGTCCTGCGTCGCCTGTCCGTACTGCTCGCACTGGTCGTCGTGTCCGTCGTGAGCGTCCTCCTCCTGTCCCAGGCACTCACTACATGACTCTGCGTCCCTCTACTGCTCCTCAGCGTGTCTCCTCCTGCGTCCTCTTTGCCTGCCGTTCCGGACCCTGAGTCTGACCGGTATCGTGCTGAGCACCCTACTGTCACGCGTCTCCTAGCTACTGTTGTCACTGACCCTACCTTTGAGTCCTCGGCTGCGTCTGCTCTGGTCGCTGAGTTGGTTGACTTTGCTGCTGCCTGTCGTTTAGACTACGCTGCTCGCCTTGTTGCTGGGTCTGAGTCTGCGTCTGTCTGTCCTCCGTCCGTCGGGGGTGAGTGTGCTCTTGGCACGGACGTCCTTGAGGACAGGCAGGAGGACTTTGACTCTCTCGCGGCTGCTGTACCTCATCTCGTGGCCTGGTTGCTTGCCCCTGAGGGAGACCCGGATGCACTAGACATCCCCACTCCGCGCACTTACGCAGAGGCGATCTCGGGTCCCTACTCCTCTCAGTGGCAGACAGCCATGGACGCAGAGATGGCATCCTGGAAGTCCACAGGCACCTACGTCGACGAGGTTCCCCCTCCTGGGGCGAACATCGTCGATGGCATGTGGATTTTCAGGGTGAAGCGGCCGCCAGGTTCTCCGCCTGTCTTTAAGGCTCGTTACGTTGCTAGAGGCTTCAGTCAGCGTCAGGGGGTCGACTTCTTCCAGACCTTCTCCCCCACCCCGAAGATGACCACTCTTCGGGTTCTGCTGCACGTTGCTGCTCAGCGTGACTACGAGCTTCACTCTCTTGACTTCAGCACAGCGTTCCTGCAGGGCAGCCTGCACGAGGAGATCTGGTTGCGCCGCCCACCTGGCTTTACTGGGTCGTTTCCTCCTGGTACCCAGTGGAGCCTCCGCCGGCCAGTCTACGGTCTCCGCCAGGCGCCACGCGAGTGGCACGACACACTGAGGACTACACTTGCGGCTCTTGGGTTCGCGCCGTCTACTGCTGACCCGTCGCTGTTTCTGCGCACAGACACGTCGCTGCCGCCGTTCTACATTCTCGTGTACGTCGACGACTTGGTCTTTGCTACTGCTGACACTGAGGCACTCGCTCGTGTGAAGTCGGAGCTGCAGAAGAGACACACCTGCACTGACCTGGGTGAGCTGCGTAGCTACCTTGGCTTGCAGATCACCCGGGACAGAGCTCGCCGCACCATCACCCTGACTCAGTCACACATGGTGCAGCAGGTCCTTCAGCGCTTCGGCTTCCAGTTCTCCTCACCACAGGCCACACCTCTGGCTACCAGCCACTCGCTCTCAGCTCCACCTCCGGACGAGTCCGTAGAGTCGAGTGGCCCGTACCCAGAGCTTGTGGGCTGCCTCATGTACCTGATGACTTGCACGCGACCTGACCTCGCGTACCCTCTTAGCATCCTTGCTCGTTACGTTGCGCCTGGGAGACACAGGCGAGAGCACTGGGAGGCTGCTAAGAGGATGCTGCGCTACTTGTGCAGTACATCAGGCATGGGGCTGGTGCTTGGAGGACGCGACAGAGTTGTCCTCACTGGCCACTCGGACGCTTCTTGGGTGGATGACCTGGCTACGCAGCGGTCGTCACAGGGTTACACCTTCAGCCTTGGCTCTGGTTCTGTCTCGTGGCGGTCCACCCGCTCTTCTTCTGTTCTTGGCTCTAGTTGTGAGGCTGAGATCTACGCCACAGCCATGGCTGCCCAGGAGTTACGCTGGCTCACCTACCTGCTGACTGACTTGGGAGAGCGGCCTAGTTCTCCTCCAGTTCTGTACGGTGACAACAAGGCGGCCCTTGCCTTGTGTCAGGAGCACAGACTGGAGCACAGGACGAAGCACATTGCTCTTCGCTACTTTCTTGCTCGAGAGTTGCAGCAGCGAGGTCAGCTTCGGCTTGTGTACGTGGACTCGAAGGCCAACACTGCTGATATCTTCACCAAGGCGCTCCCGCCTAGTGATCATCAGCGGCACTGTACTTCTTTAGGCCTTGTGTCCACGTTTCCTCACTTTCTCACTTCTTGACATTCTTTGTACTGTACTTTATATATATCTTGTTGCTTGCTTGCTAGGTTTTGATCACTGTGTTGCTTGTCTTGTACTATATCTAGCACTGCATGTGAACTGGCCTTGTGGCCTTTACTTGTGCTCGGAGTGTGGTGACGTTGTGATCCACCCTGGGCTTTGCTTTGCTTTGCTGGACTGGTCTTGTGACCCTTTGTTCTCCCCCACTTTGCCTATGGGGGTGTGTTAAACTGTATTATGCTTGTAGGCTGTAGTGGGGTAGCCAATATGGGGTACAACCCCAACTAGGGTTTCATATTTGTACCCAAACTTCTGCTAGTTCATTCATTCTTGCCTAGCTATTCTGAAACAGTTCACATGCAGGATGATAATATAACAAGAGATACAGTGATCACAACCTAGCAAGTGTAAACATGCAGGCATATATATAAAGATCACAGTACAAGCAGAGTCAAGAAGTAAGTAAGTGAGGTCCAGCAGGCACAAGGCCTAGAAGAGTACAGAAACGCTGATGGTCACAAGGCTGAAGTGCCTTGGTGAACACATCAGCAAGGTTGGCCTCAGTGGCCACGTAACGCAGACGAAGCTGACCACGCTGCTGCAGCTCTCGAGCAAGGAAGTACCGCAGGGCGATGTGCTTCTTTCTGTGCTCCAGTCTGTGCTCCTCACACAAGGCAATGGCAGCCTGGTTGTCGACGTACAGCACTGGAGGAGAACGAGGCCGCTCTCCCAAGTCGGTCAGCAGGTAGGTCAGCCAGCGTAGCTCCTGGGCAGCCATGGCTGTGGCGTAGATCTCAGCCTCACAACTGGAGCTGAGAACAGAAGAAGAGCGTGTAGAACGCCAAGAAACTGAGCCGGAGCCAAGGCTGAAGGTGTAACCCTGAGACGACCGCTGAGTAGCCTGGTCGTTTGCCCAAGAAGCGTCTGAGTGTCCAGTAAGTACAACTCGGTCTCGCCCTCCAAGCACTAGCCCCATGCCCGACGTACTGCACAAGTAGCGCAACACCCTCTTAGCGGCATCCATGTGCTCCTTCCTGTGACGGCCAGGAGCGACATAGCGCGCAAGGATGCTAAGAGGGTATGCAAGGTCAGGTCGAGTGCAGGTCATCAGGTACATGAGGCAGCCCACAAGCTCTGGATACGGGCCACTCGGCTCTACGGACTCATCCGAAGGCAGAGCTGAGAGCGAGTGACCGGTAGGCAGAGGAGTGGACTGAGGCGAGGAGTACGTGAAGCGGAAGCGCTGAAGGATCTGCTGCACCATGTGTGACTGAGTCAAGGTGATGGTGCGCCGTGCTCTGTCCCGGGTGATCCGCAAGCCAAGATAGCTTGTCAGTTCACCCAGGTCTGTGCACGTGTGTCTCCTCTGCAGCTCCGACTTCACGTGGGCGAGTGCCGCGGTGTCAGCAGTGGCAAAGACCAAGTCGTCGACGTACACGAGGATGTAGAACGGCGGCAGTGAGGTGTCTGTGCGTAGAAACAGTGACGGGTCAGCAGTAGAGGGAGCGAACCCAAGAGCCGCAAGTGTCGTCCTCAGTGTGTCGTGCCACTCACGCGGTGCCTGGCGGAGACCGTAGACCGGCCGCTGAAGCCTCCACTGGGTACCAGGAGGAACCGACCCAGTGAAGCCAGGAGGGCGGCGCAGCCAGATCTCCTCATGCAGGCTGCCCTGTAAGAAAGCAGTGCTGAAGTCAAGTGAGTGAAGCTCGTAGTCGCGCTGAGCGGCTATGTGCAGCAGCACCCGAAGAGTGGTCATCTTCGGGGTGGGGGAGAAGGTCTGAAAGAAGTCAACTCCCTCTCGCTGACTGAAGCCTCGAGCCACGTAGCGCGCCTTGAAGACAGGAGGAGAACTCGGCGGCCGCTTCACCCTGAAAATCCACATGCCACTGACGATGTTCGCCCCAGGTGGGGGAACCTCGTCGACGTAGGTGCCTGTGGACTTCCAGGAAGCCATCTCTGCGTCCATGGCTGTCTGCCACTGAGAGGAGTAGGGACCCGCCATCGCCTCAGCGTAAGTGCGCGGGGTCGGGATGTCTGGTGCATCCGGGTCTCCTTCAGGGGCAACTAGCATGGACACGAGGTGGGGTAAAGCAGCAGCAAAGCACTGGAACTCCTCCTGTCTGTCCTCAAGGACGTCCGTGCCAAGAGCACACTCACCCCCGACGGACGGAGGACAGACAGACTCAGACTCAGACTCAGCAACAAGGCTAGTGGCGTAGTCTAGACGACACCGGGCAGCAAAGTCAATCAACTCAGCGACCAGAGCAGACACAGCAGAGGACTCAAAGGTAGGGTCAGTGACAACAGTAGCGAGGAGACGGGTGACAGTGGGACTGGCAGCACGACGGGAGTCAGACTCCGGATCAGGAAGAGTAGGCAGAGAGGACGCAGGAGGAGACGGCAGCGGGACACGCTGAGGAGCAGTGGAGGGACGCAGAGTCATGTAGTGAGTGCCAGGGACAGGAGGAGGACGCTCACGTGGGACACGACGACCAGTGCGAGCAGTACGAACAGGCGACGCAGGACGAGACTCAGGCTTACGACGCTCTGTAAGACCTCCTGTGGGACCAGTATAAGGAGAGGGAGCAGGGAGAGGCGAGGCAGGCGGGAACTGGGACTGCGACTGGACAGGCGGAGGACACGCTACGGAGGGAGGAGGACAAGGAGGAGGAGCCTGACCAAGAACCTGCTGAAGAAGTGGTACGAAGTACGGTCGCGGCCGCGCAGCGTCTCCAGAACCAGCAGCGACACCAGCGGCAGGGTCCTCAGCACCAGCAGCAGCTCCACCGTCCAGGTCCTCAGCACCAGCAGCAGCTCGACCGCTCGGGTCCTCAGCACCAGCAGCAGCTCCACCGTCCGGGTCCTCAGCTCCAGCAGTAGCTCCAACGCCCGGGTCCTCAGCACCAGCAGCAGCTCGACCGCTCGGGTCCTCAGCACCAGCAGCAGCTCCACCGTCCGGGTCCTCAGCTCCAGCAGTAGCTCCAACGCCCGGGTCCTCAGCACCAGCAGCAGCGCTTCCGCTGGGGTCCGCAGCACCAGGAGCACCACTCCGAAGACTGCAGCGCCGCGCGTACCACTCTCGGATCTGCTGAATGGGGGGGAGCTCCTGGGTAGGAGGGGAAGTACTGGTACGAGCTCCAGTAGCACCTCTCCGGAGGCGGCAGTACTGTAGGTACCTCTCCTGCAGCTGCTGGGAGGAGAGGGCTCCTCCAGGTGTAGCACGCTCAGGATCAGCACCTCCAGACACAGCACCCCCAGACGTAGCACCCCCAGGCTCAGCACCTCGAGACTCCGCACCCCCAGGCTCCGCACCCCCAGACTCAGCACGGTCAGGCTCAGCACCCCCAGGCTCAGCACCTCCAGACGCAGCACCCCCAGACGCAGCACCTCCAGACTCCGCACTCCCAGGCTCAGCACCTCCAGGCTCCGCACCCCCAGGCTCCGCACCCCCAGACTCCTCACGGGCAGGCTCAGTACCCCCAGCAGGACGAGAGTCAACAGCTACCTCGACAGGCTCAACCGGGTCTACCTGGGACACACCTGAGGGAGCGGCACCCTGAGGGGGGAGGGGGTCTGGTACCTCAGCACCTGGAGCAAGGAAGAGAGGCGGGGGGGGGAGCGGGGCAGTGCGGTAGGGGAAGAGGCGGTAGTAGGGGACGGACTCGTCAAAAGTGACGTCCTGAGAGGCAAGGACACGACGCGAGGTGGCGTGGTAGAACTGCCAACCAGGCGCGTCCGGGACAAAGCCAAGGAAGACACAGGGGACAGCGCGACGGGAGAGCTTGTCCGCGGACGTGTCGCGAACAAAAGCTCGAGATCCCCAGACCCGAAAACGCGACGCATCGCCAGCCTCTCCCGTCCAACGCAGTGTCGGAGAAGTCTCCGGTAAGGAGACACGGGGCCAGAAGTTGAGCTGATGCGCAGCGTATCGGACTGCAAACGGCCACAGAAAGTGGGGGGCAGCCGCATGAACCAAGGAGGTACGAGCGACCTCCATGACCAAGCCAATGCGGCGCTCAGCAACCCCATTCTGCTGTGGAGAGGCCGGAAGTGTGAACGACTGCTCAATGCCCTCCTGCTGACAGAAGGCCTCCAAGAGGCCAGAGGAAAACTCCCCACCTCTGTCAGAGTGCAGACGCAGGACAGGGAAGTCGGAGCGGAAACGCTCACTGAGCTGGAGACGAGATCTGCGGATCCAAGGGATCAAGACATCAGGGACGTCACCCTTGGCGCGCAAGGGGAAGACCGTGGTGTAGCGCGAGAAGTCGTCAACAACAATCAGGAAGTACCTCTCCTGACCCTGACCACGGACGCGGGCTGGGCCCCACACGTCCATGTGGAGCGTCTGCAAAGGAGCAGTCGTCGGGGGGAAGGAGGAGGAATGAGGAGCGGCGCGCTGCCGCCCCTCGACACAGGGAAGACAGGGAGGAGCAGGCGAGGGTGGGAGGGGAGGGAGAACCCTGGGAAGACCAGCAACAAGGTCCCGTTTGTGCATGGCCCGAAGGCGCTGCACAGACGGGTGACCAAGGCGGTGGTGCCAGAGGACAGTCTCATGCGCCAGAGAGCGACACGAGCAGGGGGCGGACAGCTGACCTGACGCAGACGCAGACGCGGACGCAGCGACCTGAGGGGACTCAGTGGTCAGTGTGTACAGGTCCGACCCCGGCTGCCGAGTGAAGGTAGCCAGGTGACGGCCCGTCCGAGCACACGTGCAGTGGGTCACGCGCTCGTAAGCAGGGGTGAACTGGTGGACACCCCTGTCCTGGAGCGCACTACCCGCCACCAAGTTCGTAGAGAACGAGGGGAGGTAGAGACCTGACAGTGTGCCTGACGGGACCGCAGGACAAGGAAGGACAGTGGAGGAGGTCGCAACGACCGGACCCCCAGAGGGGTCAGCAAGGGAGACAGCAACTGGCCGAGCGAGTGGCTCAAGGACAGTGCGGTCACGAAAGAAACAGCGAGAAGCACCTGAGTCCAGTGTGAAGGTGTGCAGTGCTGCAGTCGACTCAGTACCAGCGGGCACGGACGCACTAGCACCTAGAGCAGCAGCCTCACCATCACCTGAGGTGGCAGACACGCGAGCACCTGCAGTGGCGGTCTCACTAGCACCTAGAGCGGCAGCCTCACTCACACTACACGGCAGCTGCACCGGTCCGCGCCCAGAAGCTCCCGAACGACGCACTCCAGAGTGACTACCACGACCACCACCCCGAGAGCCCAAACTCGCGTACCACTCACGAGCCCGCTGGAGCGTAAGAGGACACTGCTGCTGCACCTGTCCACTACCAGATGCTCCCGAACAACGCACGCCAGAGCGACTACCACTACGGCCACCCCGACAGCCCAAACTGGCGTACCACTCACGGGCCCGCTGGAGCGTAAGAGGACACTGCTGCTGCACCTGTCCACTACCAGATGCTCCCGAACGATCCACTCCAGAGCGACCACCACTACGGCCACCCCGACAGCCCCAACTAGCGTACCACTCACGCGCACGAAGCTGCTGGGGCGTGAGGGACTCACGCGCACGGCCCTGGAGCTGCATCTGGCCACGCCAGGAGCAGCAGTAGTAGCAGTAGCGGCAGCAACAGTAGTAACAGCAGGAGCTGTGGCAGTGGGAGTAGAAAAGGCAGTAGCAGCAGTAGCAGCGGTAGCAGTGCTGGGCAATGCTCACCAGTGGTCGGCGCGGCAGGCGCAAGACGGTGGCGACAGCGGGGCCGCTACAACTGCAGGGCTGGGCCGGGCCGCAGCAGGGAGCTCCGCGGCAGCTGCTGCAGGGCGAGGCCGGGCCGCGACGGCAGCTGCTCCAGGTGCCAGGGGCGGCTGCTGCAGTGGCGGCGGCTCCAGGGGCCAGGGGCGGCTGCTGCAGGTGCGGGCTGCTCCAGGGGGGGCTGCTGCAGTGGCGGGCGGCTCCAGGGGCTGCTACTGCAGTGGCGGGCGGCTCCAGGGGCTGCTGCTGCAGTGGCGGCTGCTCCAGGGGCTGCTGCTGCAGTGGCGGCTGCTCCAGGGGCGAGAGGCGGATTAGGTCAGGGCGACGCGGCGGGCAGGTGGCGACGCCGCGGGCAGGGCGACGCGGCGGGTAGGTGGCGACGCCGCGAGCAGGGCGACGCGGCGGGCAGGTGGCGACGCCGCGGGCAGGTCGACGCGGCGGGCAGGTGGCGACGCCGCGGGCAGGTGGCGACGCCGCGGGCAGGGCGACGCGGCGGGCAGGTGGCGACGCCGCGGGCAGGTCGACGCGACGAGGGCAGGCGACGACGCCGCGGGCAGGCGACGACGTCGCGGGCAGGCGACGACGCCGCGGGCAGGCGACGACGCCGCGGGCTGGCGACGACGCCGCGGAAAGCGGGCCGCGCGCGGGTGGCTAGCAGGCCGTGCGTGCGCGGTAGGGAGAGGCGCACGAGGGCGCAAGAGCGCACGAGGGCGCGCGGTAGGGAGAGGCGCACGAGGGCGCGAGGGCGCACGAGGGCGCGCGGTAGTAAGAGGCGCACGAGGGCGCGAGGGCGCACGAGGGCGCGCGGTAGTAAGAGGCGCACGAGGGCGCGAGGGCGCACGAGGGCGCACGGTAGTAAGAGGCGCACGAGGGCGCGAGGGCGCACGAGGGCGCACGGTAGGTAGGTAGGTAGGTAGCGGTGGGCCCTAAAACGGTCCTAGTGAAGGACCTGCTCTGATACCATGTCAGAATGAACGGACAGGAATGATTGAACTAACAGTGAAATCAGTACAAGTACCTAACCCTAGAATTGTGTACCCCCTATAGGCTAACCCACTGTAGCCTAAACAAACACAACATATATAATGTTTGACAGTTTTAACATATCGGATCTATGAAATTTGACAGATATAGACATTTCAATTGTACATGCACTACATGCACTCATACCGACCAAACTGACCAGCCCATTACTTATGTTTGTAAAAATGCCGTTAGTGCCAGTCCACTAGATTAGGCCTTCTTTTTCAACAACACTATCTTTTAACCTTTCTGATACACATAGTTTGGGAAATTTTGAAATTTTAATTCCGCCTTGTACCTGCACACAAGCGTGCATACTCACGGAACCAACCGACGCACTATTCTCTCTGTACGAATAAAGTGAATACCATATGTATTCCCGATTCCGTTAAATTACACTATTCCAATTTCCGTTAAATTATACTATTTCCCAGCCGCCGACCATGTTTTAACCTATCGGATCTATGTAATTTGGCAGATATAGACATTCTAATGGTGCATGCACTACAAGCACTCATACCGACCAAACTGACCAGCCCATTACTTATGTTTGTAGAGATGCAGTTGGTGTCATTTTCTTGCCAGTCCAACAGATTACGCCTTCTACTTGAACAACACTAGCTTTTAACCTAATTTGGGAGATTTCGGAGTTTCAGTTCCGCCTTGTGCCTGCACACAAGCGTGCATACTGACCGAACCGACCGACGCACTATTCTCTCTGTACGAATAAAGTGAATACCATATTGTCGAGATAGCTAGGCAAGGTGGTTCGATTGACGAGAGAGTTTGGTACATGACACACAACCCTAAAGTGTTATCCCCTATAACATCTACCCCACTACAGCCTACCAATATATATCACACATATATATCATTTGACACACCCCCATAGGCAAAGTGGGGGAGAGCAACGGGTCACAAGACCAGTCAAGAGAAGCAAAACAAGCTCAGGGTGGATCACAACGTCACCACACATTCTGAGCACAAGCAAATGGCCACAAGGCCAGTTCACATGCAGAGATATATATGCAGCAATGACAGTACAGTGATGGCTACCTAGCAAGAGCCAGCATGCAGGTATATATATATATATAGATCACAGTACAAGCAGAAACTACAGCAAGTGTGGAAGCGTAGGCACAAGGCCTAACAGGGTACAAAAGCGCTGATGATCACCAGACGGAAGTGCCTTGGTGAATATATCAGCAGTGTTGGCCCGAGTGGCCACGTGACGAAGACGAAGCTGGCCTCGCTGCTGCAACTCTTGAGCCAGGAAGTACCGCAGAGCAATGTGCTTCGTTCTGTGCTCCAGTCTGTGCTCCTCACACAAGGCAATGGCGGCCTTGTTGTCGACGTACAGCACTGGAGGAGAACGAGGCTGCTCTCCCAAGTCAGTCAGCAGGTAGGTGAGCCAGCGTAACTCCTGTGCAGCCATGGCGGTGGCGTAGATCTCAGCCTCACAACTGGAGCCGAGAACTGAAGACGAGCGTGTAGAACGCCACGAAACTGAACCAGAGCCAAGGCTGAAGGTGTAACCCTGTGATGACCGCTGAGTAGCCAGGTCGTCAACCCAAGAAGCGTCTGAGTGCCCAGTGAGGACAACTGGGCTCGTCCCTCCAAGCACTAGCCCCATGCCTGATGTGCTGCACAAGTAACGCAGTACCCTCTTAGCAGCAGCCATGTGCTCAGGTCGGTGCCGACCAGGAGCCACGTAGCGAGCCAGGAGACCAAGAGGGTACGCGAGGTCAGGTCGAGTGCAAGTCATCAGGTACATGAGGCAGCCGACTAACTCTGGGTAAGGACCACTCGGCTCTACAGACTCGTCCGAAGGTGGAGCTGAGAGCGTGTGACCTGTAGCCAGAGGAGTGGCCTGTGCTGAAGACCAGGTGAAGCCGAAGCGCTGAAGGACCTGCTGCACCATGTGTGACTGAGTCAAGGTGATGGTGCGGCGTGCTCTGTCCCGGGTGATCTGCAAGCCAAGGTAGCTGCGCAGCTCACCCAAGTCTGTGCACGTGTGTCTCTTCTGCAGCTCCGACTTCACGTGGGCGAGAGCCTCAGTGTCAGCAGTGGCAAAAACCAAGTCGTCGATGTACACGAGGATGTAGAACGGCGGCAGTGAAGTGTCGGTGCGCAGAAACAGCGACGGGTCAGCAGTAGAAGGCGCAAACCCAAGAGCCGCAAGCGTAGTCCTCAGTGTGTCGTGCCACTCACGTGGCGCCTGGCGGAGACCGTAGACCGGCCACCGGAGGCTCCACTGGGTGCCAGGAGGGAACGACCCAGTGAAGCCCGGGGGGCGGCGCAGCCAGATCTCCTCGTGCAGGCTGCCCTGCAAGAAAGCTGTGCTGAAGTCAAGAGAGTGAAGCTCGTAGTCACGGTGAGCAGCAACATGCAGCAGCACCCGAAGAGTGGTCATCTTCGGGGTGGGGGAGAAGGTCTGGAAGAAGTCAACTCCCTCTCGCTGACTGAAGCCTCGAGCCACGTAACACGCCTTGAAGACAGGCGGAGAACCCGGCGGCCGCTTCACCCTGAAAATCCACATGCCACTGACGATGTTCGCCCCAGGTGGGGGAACCTCGTCGACATAGGTGCGTGTGGACTTCCAGGAAGCCATCTCTGCGTCCATGGCTGCCTGCCACTGAGAGGAGTAGGGACCCTCTATCGCTTCTGCGTAAGAGCGCGGAGTCGGGATGTCTGGTGCATCCGGGTCTCCCTCAGGGGCAAGTAGCGAGGACACAAGATGAGGTAAAGCAGCAGCAAGACACTGGAACTCCTCCTGCCTGTCCTCAAGGACGTCCGTGCTAAGAGCACACTCACCCCCGACGGACGGAGGACAGACAGACTCAGACTCAGTAACAAGACTGGCAGTGAAGTCTAGACGACAGGCAGCAGCAAAGTCAACAAGCTCAGCGACAAGAGCAGACGCAGCAGCAGACTCAAACGACGGGTCAGTGACAACTGTGGCTAGCAGACGCGTGACAGTAGGGTGCTCAGCACGAAACCGGTCAGACGCAGGGTCCGGAACGTCAGGCAACGAGGACGCAGGAGGAGACGGCAGAGGAACAGGCTGCGGAGCAGAGGAAGGACGACGGACTACGAGGTGTGCGCTGGGGACAGCCGGCTGACGCGAGCGAGGAACACGACGACCGGTACGACCAGGACGAGCAGGCGAGACAGGACGCGACGCAGGCTCACGACGCTCAGCAGGACTACCAGTCTGCTCAGTGTAAGGAGAAGGAGCAGGCAGCGGTGAGCCAGGCTGTAACGGAAGACCAGTAGACGACGGGAGAGTAAGAACCTGACGAAGAGCAGAGTCAGACGGCGGCAGAGACGACGGAGCAGCTGCGCCAGTACCGGCAGCTCCAGCAGCTCCAGTACCTCCAGCAGCTCCAGCACCTCCAGCAGCTCCAGTCCCAGAACCGACACCTCCAGTCCCAGGGTCTCCAACCTCAGTGTCTCCAGCAGCAGCACCCCCAGAACCAGCACCCCAAGCCCCAGCAGCTCCAGTACCCCCAGGACGAGCACCTCCGGAACCAGCGACTCCAGCAGTAGAGCCCCGGGCACCAGCAGTGCGACCCTGACGGCGACCGTACTGGTCCTGCAGCTGCTGTGAGGTGAGAGGCACACGTGGACGAAGGCGGCTACTCCAAGGAGACCGCGCAACAGCAGACTCAGAACCCTCAGCGCCAGCACCCCCAGGCTGCGGCGGCACTCACACTGGGTAGCTACCTGGGCAGACGCGTACAGCTGAGGAGACAAAGGAGTGGAGCGTGAAACAGTGGTGAGGGTGTACAGACTGGACCCCGGCTCACGAGTGAACGTGGCCAGGTGGCGGCCAGTCTTGGAGCACGTGCAGATCGCCACACGCTGCCCTCCAGGAGTCCAGGTGTCAACCCAGTGATCCTGGAGGACGGCGTTGCTCACCAGGTTCGTAGAGAACGAGGGAACGTGGAGACCTGACAGCTCACCAGACGGGACCGCCGGGCACGAGAGCACAGTCGTGGCTCGTGCAAGCACTGGGCCCCCAGAGGGGTCAGCCAGTGAGACAGGGACAGGTGCAGGGAGGGGAGTGACGGTGGTGCTATCGTGAAAGAAACAGCGGGAAGCACCAGAGTCAAGTGTAAACGTGTGCAAGGCCTGAGTCGACTCAGTACCACGGGGAGCAGACTCACTAGCACCTAGGGCTGCAGCCCTTATACCGGGGTCAATACCAGGATCAGGCGGCACACACAAGTAGCAGTCACCCTCAGCACTAACAGTCAATGCATACATAGCAGCAAGAATAACATCATAGTCCAGATCAAAGATAGGCACATCACGCCTAAGCAGCTCGGCCCAGTTGGGGAACTCAGTAGCATCAGGATACTTGGCACGCCAGGCGTCACTAAGCCTGGCAAAACAACGATACTCAGTGTGAAAACCGTTGCAGGGGCGACCCTTGCGGGGGCCAGTACGAATGACGCCAGTACGAATAGGGGCAGCGGTCAGAACCCCGAGACGCCCCACGCCCAGCATACCAGTCATTGAGCTGCTGGGAGGTGAGGGGAGGAAGCTGCTGCTGCTGCTGCTGTGGCTGCTGCTGCTGCTGGCCACCCTTCTGGCCAGATCCACCCCCACTCCCACCTCCACCGCCACTGCCGCTGCCTCCTCCCCCACCACCGCCGCCGCCGCCTCCACCGCCCCCGGTCCTGCCGCCACCCCACCCACCGCCTCCACCCCCACGTCCAACCCCACCACCTCCACCACCCCCGCCGCCTCCACCACCGCTCCCTCCACCGCCACCTCCGCCACCCCTGCCACCCTTGCCGCTCCTGCCACCACCACGCTTCCCACCAGGAGTGGAAGCCGCTGCGACCTTCTCCGCACCGAGGAAGTCGACAGCAGTAGCAGCAGAGGCGTAGGAGGGGTCAAGAGGGGAGGGGGAGCACCCCTCAAAGAGGGGAGTGCGGGGAGTGCCACGAGCAGCACCGACAGCGAGGATGTTCTTCTCTGCTGCGACCAGCTGCTGCTCGAAGTCGTCCAGAGTGATAGTTGGAGGATCCTTGGCAAGGAAGTAATCCCTGACAGAGCGAAGAGTGTCAGGGAGGCGGGTGACGAGGATGTAGAGGGTGAAGTACAGCGGGGGGGTGTTCGTGGCGAGGAACTCGGCGGTAAGAGCGGCTCGAAAGCGGGCGTCACTAGCGCGGAGGTGAGTGATAAGGTCGGCAGCAGTGTGAAACGAGGCTAAGTCTGGGAACAGGTATGGCAGGATGAGACTACCAACGGTGGCTGTGGCCGGGGCGGAATAGCGGGCAACGACAGCATCATACAGCGTCTTGGCAGTCTTAAGCTGGTTGAAATGCGCGCGCTCAGAGATCGGTAGGTGATTGCGAATAACAAGGCGTGCGACTGCGTCGCGGAGCTCCCACTGTGCTCGTTCAGGGGCAGGAGCAGTCTCAGCTGGAGTAGGGACAGTGCCAGTGACATAGGCTAGTAGTGATACTCCGTCTGCGACGTCAGTCATAAGGTAAAGTCGCAGATCACTAAGCCAGGTGTCAAACTCGATGGGGCGGCCGTCAGGCTCAAAAGCGAGAACAGTAAGGGTCGCCATGGTTGCAGCGCAGGCAAAAGTAGCTGGCTCAGGCAGCAGGCTCAGGCAGCAGGCTCAGGCAGCAGGCTCAGGCAGTAGGCTCAGGCAGCAGGCAAAGGCTGCAGGTTCAGGCAGCAGGCAACTGTAGCAGGCAGGTGCGCAAGGCAGACGGTAGAGGCGCAAGGCAGGCAAGAAAAAGACAGGGTAAACCCTAAACCCTGGCGGCAGGTACAGGCGGACGCAATGCACGGGGCAGCAATGCGCTGTACGAGAGGCAATCGCGACGTGCAGGGCCTAGGCGGGCCGCGCACGGACGGTAGGTGCAGCGCGCAGCGCTGGAGTGGGCCGCGCAGGCAGCAAATGCGACGCGCGGGGCGGAAAAGGGGCTGCGCGCGAGCAGCACATGCGACGCGCGGGCTGCAGACGGGCTGCGCGGGGCCTTAGCGGGCTGCGCGAGGCAGGGACGGGCCGCGCGCGAGCTATGCGGGCTCAGGGCGGGCTGCGCGGGCGACGGACGGGGCGCGACGCGGCTGGCAGCAGCAGTGCGCGCTAAAAAAAAGGCGTGCGCGCGCAGCCGAGGCGCGCGCGGGCAGCAGGCTAGGCAGACCAAAAGACAAGGCAGGTAGGCAGGCCGTTGGTGAGGTAACTTAGTAACTGGTGGGCCCTTAAACTTAGGTCCTAAGAACCTGCTCTAGATGCCATGTCGAGATAGCTAGGCAAGGTGGTTCGATTGACGAGAGAGTTTGGTACATGACACACAACCCTAAAGTGTTATCCCCTATAACATCTACCCCACTACAGCCTACCAATATATATCACACATATATATCATTTGACACATATGTATTCCCATTTCCATTTAATCATACTATTCCCCACCCCCCGACCATGTTATAACCTATCAGATCCATGTAACTCGGTAGATATAGACATTTTAATGGTACATACACTACAGGCACTCATACCGACCAAACTGACCAGCCCATTACTTATGTTTGTGGAGATGCAGTTAGTGTCGAGATAGTAAGCACGATGAGGAGCCATAGCTAGGGTTGACCTAGCTAGGCAAGAGAGAATGAAGCAAAGGAGAGAGTTGCACTAGCAACAATGGTGGTACAAATAGCTAACCCTAGAAGGGTTGTACTCGCTATAGAGCACCCCACTGCAGGCTAGAGCATAATATTCTGACACACCCCCATAGCCAAAGTGGGGTGTAATCAGCAGAGCTAGCAAAGCAGTACAAGCTCAGGGTGGATCACGATGTCACCACACATTCTGAGCACAAGTTCAAGAAGGAATAGTTTAAAGTTCACAATTATGAGTAAAGCTAGAGGCAGTCACAGAGGGTAAGTGAGGAGGAGGAGGGCTGGCGAGAGGAGAGTAGATTAGGAGGCGACGACTGAAGCTGCAGACACACGGGCAACAGACGGCTCTGGTGCGACACAGTGGCTACCGGGAATGAGTGCCCCGGAGTACAGGAGTAACAGGCTCCGCGGCTAATACGCGCGACAGGAGCAACGGACCCACAGGCGACGGCGCAACCGGCTCTCTGAGCTACCGGGAATGAGTGCCCCGGAGTACAGGCGCTGCGTACGACACGACGGCAACCTCCGCTCAACCTCCCCCAACAGTCCCACACCCCTCGACACACACCCCCTGCTTCAAACCCTAGCTCCACTCCCACGGTACCCCCCTTAAACCCCAAACCCTAGGCTCCCACACACCACCCCCCTCAGCGGCAGCTGTAGCAGAGGGAGACGAGGGAGGAGGAGGAGCAGGAGGAGTAACTCACAACCGACACCCCCATAGCCGCCACCCCCACACTCCTCACCCCCAAACCCTAAAACGGGCGGAACGGGGGAAGGAGCGCGGGGGACGGCGAGGGGGACGGCGCGCGGCCCCCAGGACGCCACCACGGGGCAGCGAGGGGCCGCGCGCGGCTCCTTAGGGCGCCGCGAAGGGGCAGCGGGGGGTCGCGAGTGACGGGAACGGGGGGGGGGGCCGCGAGCGACGGGAACGGGGGGCCGCGGGCGACGGGAACGGGGGGCCGCGGGCGACGGGAACGGGGGGCCGCGGGCGACGTGAAATCGGGGCAGCGGGTCGGGAAATCGGGGGCGCGCGGGGGTCCCCCACGGTAGGAAACCGCCGCGCGTCCGGGGCGCACGGCGGGTAGGAAAACCGCCGCACGCCCCCTGCGCGCGGCGGGATGAAAAATCCGTCGCACGCCACGGGGCGTGCGACACAAACAGTAGTAGGAGCAGCGGAAGACTGAGGTGGTGGGGCCCACCCACAGGATCGACCCAACTGGATCGTCCTGCTCTGATAGCATGTCGAGATAGTAAGCACGATGAGGAGCCATAGCTAGGGTTGACCTAGCTAGGCAAGAGAGAATGAAGCAAAGGAGAGAGTTGCACTAGCAACAATGGTGGTACAAATAGCTAACCCTAGAAGGGTTGTACTCGCTATAGAGCACCCCACTGCAGGCTAGAGCATAATATTATGACAGTTAGTGCCATTTTCTTGCCAGTTCACTAGATTAGGCCTTCTACTTCAACAACACTAGCTTTTAACCTTTCCGATCCACATAATTTGGGAGATTTCGGAGTTTCAGTTCCGCCTTGTACCTGCACACAAGCGTGCATACTTACGGAACCGACCGACGCACTATTCTCTCTGTACGAATAAAGTGAATACCATATGTATTCCCATTTCCGTTAGTATTTTACTATGCCCCACCCCCTGACCATGTTTTAACCTATCAGATTCATGTAATTTGGCAAATATAGACATTCCAATGGTACATGCACTATAGGCACTCATACCGACAAAACTGACAAGCCCATTACTTATGTTTGTAGAGATGCAGTTAGTGCCATTTTCTTGGCAGTCCACTAGATTAGGCCTTCTAGTTTAACAACACTAGCTTTTAACCTTTCCGATCCACATAATTTGGGAGATTTCGGATTTTCAGTTTTGCCTTGTACCTGCACACAAGCGTGCATACTGACCGAACCGACCGACGCACTATTCTCTCTGTACGAATAAAGTGAATACCATATGTATTCCCATTTCTGTTAAACTATACTATTTCCCACCCCCCGACCATGTTTTAACCTATCGGATCTATGTAATTTGGCAGATATAGACATTCGAATGGTACATGCACTACAGCACTCATACCGACCAAACTGACCAGCCCATTAATTATGTTTGTAAAGATGCAGTTAGTTGCATTTTCTTGCCAGTTCACTAAATTAGGTATTCTATTTCAACAACACTAGCTTTTAACCTTTCCAATTCACACTGGCTTCAACAACACTAACCAATCTCGTTCAATATGCGTCATAGCACTATTGCAGCCGGGGTGGCGAAACTGATCACTCGCCTCACGCGTAGCCCTCTCGACTTCATCAGCTGCCACAGCCTCCGCCATCCTCTCCTCCCGCTCCACACGCACCCTCCCTCCTTGCAATCTTGCTCGTCGCGTGGCTGCCTGCTCTTCTGCGGAGATAACTCTAGTAACGGGAGCTAGACTACGGGCTAGGCACGGGTGCTCGTGTGATCTCTGCGTTCCTCGGTCCTTAGTCGTTTTCCTAGTGCACACACTGCTTGCTAGTTCACTAGAGAAAGTTGACAATAATGATTACAAAGAAGTTGGCTAGACAAGACTACATCAGAGCTAGGGTGCAAGCAGGTCGACTGCCAGCGCAGCACGGTCGACCGCGTGCCAGCACGACTTGGTCGACCGCGCTCCAGCAGTGCAGGGACGCGGCTTGCCAACGCTGCAGGTCGACGGCGAGACAACAGCGCAAGTCGACGGCGTGCCAGCGTTGCTCCTGCAGTCCAGCATCGCACCCGCTTCGCAGGTGCTCGTAGATGATTGGCGTGCACTGCTTCGTCACCTGCACAGCGCACACACCAAGTCCACCTCGTGCTGACGACTGCATCTGATGCACCACGTCGACCTCGGGATACCATCACCGAGGTCGTCCTCGCCAAAACCACCTGGGCGACCTTCGCAAGCCTTCGCAGCACCTCGTCACCCAGGTAACTTGGTCGACCGGGCAACCAGGTCGACCAGAGGCTCCAGTGCGTGCCCGTCGACCACCCAGGTCGACGACCACTTCCGGTCGACCTCCCAGGTCGACCACTGCCTCTGGTACGTGCCGGTCGACCTCCCAAGTCGACGGCCACCTCCAGTCGACCTCCCCAGGTCGACCACTATTCCCTGGTCGACCAGAAGGCCTGGTCGACGTCCCTGGTCGACCAGAAGGGGTTGGTCGACGTCCCAGGTCGACCACCTGAAGTTGGCGCCCTCCCGAAGTCGGCGCCCATGCAGTGGCTCCCCGTGCAGGTCGACCAACCTCGTCGACCAGCCCGCCCACTGCTGCAGGTCGGCTGCACCCCTACACCCGACCACGAAGTCGGATCCGCCCAAGCGAGGACGGGGCCAACACCCAACTCCCGTTGACATATTGCCAACTACGGCGCATGTTCTCAACCTCTTGCATCATGGTCGCAGCAGCTTCTGCTCGCTCCCGTTCCGCGTCTGCCAACCTTTGCTCATCCTCGGCGATCGCCCGCAATGTCTCATCATCCAACGTTCGAGATGCGTTTCCGGCATTCCCTGTAGTTGCAGTCTCCGCGTTTGCTCTTTGATCTTCACGCTCAATCTCATCCCGGGCGCTTCGTGCGTCTTCCGCCAATATCTGGCGCAAAGCCTCAGCCTCTATCCTAGCCATCTCTGCAGCCTGTATCCTCTCCCGCTCCCCCTCTGCCCTACAGCATTCTCGTCCCGCCCGAAGCAGCTCGACAGCTTCAGCCAACCTCCGTTCATGCTCTATACGCTCCCGCTCTTCGGCGGCCCTCGTCCTGGCTGCTTCCTCGCGTCTTTGCCGAGACTCCAATTCATCCACCCATCTACGGCGCATCTCCTCAAGCTCTGCCGCTCTACTCTCTTCCTCTCGAGTTCGTTCATCTTCCACGCCGACCCTCCCATGCACCGTCGATGTAGTAACACACTCCACACCCATTTCAACTTCTGCAATCAGTCGTGGTGCCTCCGTCGGTCGAGGCGCGTCCGTTGTAACAATGCGCGCCGCCTCCGCGCTGGGTTGTATCGCCTCTGCCTCGAGCCTCGCCTCAACCCTGTGGAGTTCCTCCTCTCGACGAAGTAAAGCCTCCTCGTCCAAGGCTCTGTCTGCATCCTCCCTCGCCC
Organism: Closterium sp. Yama58-4; assembly: GCA_947470075.1. Taxonomy (NCBI): domain Eukaryota; kingdom Viridiplantae; phylum Streptophyta; class Zygnematophyceae; order Desmidiales; family Closteriaceae; genus Closterium; species Closterium sp. Yama58-4. The sequence goes on from CANIUD010000140.1 coordinate 387,703, forward strand.
TCTCCTCTCTTACCCGCCGAGACTCTTCCTCTCTACGTATCAATGCAGCTTCTTCCGCCCTCATCCTATCTGCGGTCTCTGCCGTCCGACGTTCCTGCTGCTCTCTCAGATGCTCCGCTGCGGTCCTCGTTCTCTCTGCCGCCTCCCTTGCAAGCCGCGCCTCTTCCTCTCTGCGTACGATGCCCGCTGCCTCATTCCTGACCCTGTCATCCTCCTCTGCTCTCTGCCGGTCCTGTTCCGCTCTTCTTCGATCCTCTTCGGCCTTCGCCTTGTTTGCCTCCTCTCTAGCAAGCCGAGCCTCTTCCTCTCTGCGAATCAATGCAGCAGCTTCCGCCCTCACCCTATCTGCTGCCTCTGCGTTCGGACGCTGCTGCTCCGCTCTCTGGACCTCCTCTGCTGCCTTCGCCCTATCTGCCGCCTCTCTAGCCAGCCGAGCCTCCTTCTCTTTGCGCTCAAGCTCTGCTGCCTCATTCCTGACCCTCCTCTCCTCAGCCTCCTCCCTCTGCCGGTCCTGTTCCGCTTTCCTGCGATCCTCTTCTTCCTTAGCCTTCTCTGCCTTCTCTCTAGCAAGACGAGCCTCTACCTCTCTGCGAATCAATGCCTCAGTCTCCGCCCTCACCCTATCTGCCGCCTCTGCGTTCAGACGCTGCTGCTCCGCTCTCTGGACCTCCTCTGCTGCCTTCGCCCTATCTGCCGCCTCTCTAGCCAGCCGAGCCTCCTCCTCTTTGCGCACAAGCTCTGCTGCCTCATTCCTGACCCTCCTCTCCTCAGCCTCCTCCCTCTGCCGGTCCTGTTCCGCTTTCCTGCGATCCTCTTCTTCCTTCGCCTTCTCTGCCTTCTCTCTAGCAAGCCGAGCCTCTACCTCTCTGCGAATCAATGCCTCGGTCTCCGCCCTCACCCTATCTGCCGCCTCTGCGTTCAGACGCTGCTGCTCCGCTCTCTGGACGTCCACTGCAGCCCTCGCCCTATCTGCCGCCTCTCTATCCAGACGAGCCTCCTCCTCTCTGCGCACAATCTCTGCTGCCTCATTCCTGACCCTCCTCTCCTCAGCCTCCTCCATCTGCCGGTCCTGTTCCGCTTTCCTGCGATCCTCTTCTTCCTTCGCCTTCTCTGCCTTCTCTCTAGCAAGCCGAGCCTCTTCCTCTCTGCGAATCAATGCAGCAGCTTCCGCCCTCACCCTATCTGCTGCCTCTGCGTTCAGACGCTGCTGCTCCGCTCTCTGGACCTCCTTTGATGCCTTCGCCCAATCTGCCGCCTCTCTAGCCAGCCGAGCCTCCTCCTCTTTGCGCACAAGCTCTGCTGCCTCATTCCTGACCCTCCTCTCCTCAGCCTCCTCCCTCTGCCGGTCCTGTTCCGCTTTCTTGCGATCCTCTTCTTCCTTCGCCTTCTCTGCCTTCTCTCTAGCAAGCCGAGCCTCTACCTCTCTGCGAATCAATGCCTCAGTCTCCGCCCTCACCCTATCTGCTGCCTCCGCGTTCAGACGCTGCTGCTCCGCTCTCTGGACCTCCTCTGCTGCCTTCGCCCTATCCGCCGCCTCTCTAGCCAGCCGAGCCTCCTCCTCTTTGCGCACAAGCTCTGCTGCCTCGTTCCTGACCCTCCTCTCCTCAGCCTCCTCCATCTGCCGGTCCTGTTCCGCTTTCCTGCGATCCTCTTCGTCCTTCGCCTTCTCTGCCTTCTCTCTAGCAAGCCGAGCCTCTACCTCTCTGCGAATCAATGCAGCAGCTTCCGCCCTCACCCTATCTGCTGCCTCTGCGTTCAGACGCTGCTGCTCCGCTCTCTGGACCTCCTCTGCTGCCTTCGCCCTATCTGCCGCCTCTCTAGCCAGCCGAGCCTCCTCCTCTTTGCGCACAAGCTCTGCTGCCTCATTCCTGACCCTCCTCTCCTCAGCCTCCTCCCTCTGCCGGTCCTGTTCCGCTTTCCTGCGATCCTCTTCTTCCTTCGCCTTATCTGCCTTCTCTCTAGCAAGCCGAGCCTCTACCTCTCTGCGAATCAATGCCTCGGTCTCCGCCCTCACCCTATCTGCTGCCTCTGCGTTCAGACAACCCTGCTCCGCTCTCTGGACCTCCTCTGCCGACTCTGTAGCACGCCGCGCCTCTTCCTCCCGGCGATCGATCGCTGCTGCCGCAGATCTGAGCCAATCCTCATCTTCTGCCCTTTGCCCCTCCTTTTCCGCTCTCATTCGATCCTCTACGGCCTTCGCCTTCTCTGCATCCTCGCTTGCACGCCGAGCTTCTTGCGGTCTCTGCCGTTCCGCCTCCAATCTCCTACGCTTCTCTGCAGCATTCGCCCGTTCTGCTGCAAGTGCACGACGCGCCTCATCCACTGTCAGTTTATTCGCCTCTGCCTCCAACCTGGCACTACCCGCGACCTGCACCATCTGCATGTCCTCGTCAGGTCTTGTAGTTCGATCCTCTTCAGCTCTGCCACTTTCTGCCGCCTCATGTCCTCGTCGCGTCTCTGCATCCTTCTGGCCTGTCGACTGAGCCTCATTCCTCGCCCTCTTCACACCGTCTGCTGTTTGTCGTCCCTCCTCACTCCTTTTCTGCTCGCCTGCGGCCCTTGATTTCTCCGCCTCCGCCCGCACACGTCGATTCACCTCCTCTATGCGTATAAAATCCTCTGCCATTGATTTCGCCTTCTCTGCAGCCTCCGCCTTTGCTGCCTCCACCATTTCTCGGTCTGGCTCGTCTGATCCTGGCCCAGAATCATGCTGAATGCAGCGCCTCACCTCTGCAGACCCCTCGGTGTCAGCGTCAACCTCTATCGTCACCCTGTCTGGTAGCGCTATTTCATTCCCATCCGAATCTGGCGCGTGCTTTGCTCTGCCTTGCATAGCCGCTGTACCTCTGCGGGTGTACACAAATGTAGACGATGAATCCTCTACGGTTTTTCGCACCTCCACATTGTCGTTCTCTGACTGCAGGTTCGGCAACTCGATTTCTACACCTGCAGCTTCCTCTTCAGCCGGTAAGCTACCCGCTGGCGCGATCTCTCCGTCCGTCGCTTCCGTAGCAGCTTCGCCGTCTGTAACATCCCCCTGCCCCGCCAGCGTCTCGTCCTCGTTGTCGTCGATGTGCACTGTGAACAGCTTGTCACACGCGCCCACGAGCAATTCCCGGACCTTATCCTTCGTGCGCGTGCCCTTGCCGAGAGTCACAAATGTGTCATCCCACTGAAGTCGTAGAATCTCGTCCCATTTCTCGAGCACTTTTGTCCATACGTGGGCGACTTGAAGGCCCGAACCTGGTTGTGACCATCCCAAATTTTTCGTCATCTGCGATCAGGGAGACCAATGATCCGCTGTTAGCGCGTTGCGCATGAAACACAATCTATCCGACCAGAATAACATGACGAGCATAACTCACCCCCCCTGGAAATTGGAGATACAAATCCGCCAACCGAGCTTTCATGTCGCTAACGACTTGTTTGTCCCGAACGTTAGTGTTGCTCTCAATAAACGCAGTGTACTCCACAATCAATTGCTCCTGCAACCACCTGTGGTAGAAACACACAAAGCGTATGTCAATAACAGGACCGCCGAATTAGCAACATCATAAGCACACCCACTTACTGTAACACCTTCTCCGCAAATCCGCCGAGAGAGTGTGACGGTACACCACTCTTGGGGTCGAAGTACAGGATGCGCGTACAGTCTCTACTCCCAGTGGGACGGCGGAGGTCGCATGGAGCTAAGAGTATGAGGAGGCTTATTGTCGCTTTAGGTTTACTGCTCAATCTGCAAATGTGAAACCATCATTGTTAGAAAAACTCTCGATCAAAACTCATCCACAGCGATGACGAGGAATCACTTACTTGGACCATAACGGGAATACGAGGGCGTCTTTGGAGAGGAGGCCGTCCGTTGGCTTCTTCGATATCGCCTTTGGTTGGATGAGTTTAATCCGTTTCCGCACAAACGATGTAGAAACGATCGTAATTTTTTGCCGTTGAGGTATCGGGAGAAGATTCTTGGTTAATGCCCTGCATTCAAAGCGCGCACGTTTACAAGATGTTGGTTTTAGAGGACGTGGGTTGATGCGTATGACAGTATGCTCTAGAAGCAGATGGACAAGAGGACCAAGATATACTTACAAGATGGAGAAGTTCAGAAGATCCTCTGACCATTCCTTATGCGAGTCGTTCAAAGTAACGTAGTCTTCATTGGTAATGCTAACCTTTAAGCCGCAACCCCTAAGCAGAGGCGGGTCGGCCATGAAATGCTCGACTTGGTTCGTCTCCTAGTAAGACGCACAAGATGTGAGTAGCAAGCCACTACCGGGCCTCTGAGCACGGACTCCACCTATGGCTCCTGGGGCACTCGGAAGTACTCTGTGAAACCTCGCGGAGGAACTCTGGGAGGATATCTGCTGGCGGGCGTTGTAGAATCAAGATTGGAAGCCTAAACTGGCAGAATGAAGTTGGTCGATGGGGTTGGAAGCTGAAATGGATTGGATTGTGAGGGGTGGGGCAGAGTTTCATGCTCGTGGTGCAAATACGAATGGGTCGCGTTCACCAGCGCAGGATGGCACCTTATGTGGCGCGTGATATTTCACGGCGGTTAGCTTAGACGCATCTGTTCGCAGCTTTTGTTGCGCGGTGGGGGTTGAAACTTGCCGTATAGGGGACGATTTGCACAAGTACACTCAATGTAAACATGAACTGTTGTCTCCCGCGTAGGGTGGTGTTCAAGTGTTGGGGAATCTGCTCCACATCTGCGACCGCGAATCACGTGACTCAAATGTCGCAGATGTTCTGCCAAACCTGACACGTGGCGCCGTCAGACTAAGGCCTTATCTACGCATCGGATGGTGTCGCGGTCTTCTGCACCGCACAACCTTCTTTGCGCGCGTCAGGTGATACCCGCCAGACGTTTAGTCAGGGCTGCCCGCAAAATTTTTTAGTGGCGAATAGGATACCCAGATCTCTGCGATCCCGTTCGGAACTTTCTGCGCAGATAGAATCTGACACCAACTCTGGCTGACCTGGTCTCTGCGTCGATCTTATCTGCACGACGCAGAGTCCGCGCTATAGCGAATCTACACCTCGTGCAAGACCTCAATGTTGCGCCCTGAAACCCTGTGATGTACAGTTTTTTGTTTTGTTGTACTATAATTGAGTCAATTCATGAGACGTTGGCTAAGCACCACATATATGTAGCCGTAGCCACCAACGGACATCAACGTCTTGAAATGCTCAACAAATGAGGATCCCCACTCAGTTTCACGCACTAATTCCAACATTTGGTACGCGTTTTGCAGCATAGTGCAAATGCAAGCATTTTTGCATGAAGATCGCGCTCATGCTTCTAGAACAAAGCATGAAAGGCCTGTCAAAAAAAACTTGGATTGACCTGAAAATGAGAGGGGGATCTAGAATCAGTGTAAGGAGGATCCCCACCCAGTTTCAGACACTAATTCCATCGTTTGGCTGGTGTTTTGCATCAAAATCCAAATGCAGGCATTTCTGCTGCAAATTCAGGCTTAACTTTTAGAACAAAGCATGAAAGCCCTATAAAAAAACATTGGATTGACCTGAAACTGAGAGGGGGATCTAGAATCATTGTAAGGAGGATCCCCACCCAGTTTCACACACTAATTCCATCGTTTGGTTGGTGTTTGGCATCAGAATCCAAATGCAGGCAGTTCTGCAGAAAATTCAGGCTTATCTTTTAGAAGGCCTATAAAAAAAAAAATGGATAACCCTGAAACTGAGAGGGGGATCTATAATCATTGTAAGGAGGATCCCCACCCTGTTTCACACTCTAATTCCATGGTTTGGTTGGTTTTTTGCATCAAAATCCAAATGCAGGCATTTCTGCAGAAAAATCAGGCTTATCATTTAGAACAAAGCATGAAAGGCTTATCAAACCTTAATGGAATGACTTGAAAATGGGAGGGTGATCTATATAGTGTGATAAGGCTCCCCACCCATTTTGAGGCACTAATTCCATGGTTTGGTTGGTGTTTTGTATCAAAATCCAAATGCAGGCTTTTCTGCTGCAAATTCAGGCTTATCTTTTAGAAAAAAGCATGAATTGCCTATCAAACCTTATTGGAATGACTTGAAAATGGGAGGGGGATCTAGAATTAATGTGATGATGCTCCCCACCCATTTTGAGACCCTAATTCCATGGTTTGATTGGTGTTTCGCATCAAAATCCAAATGCAGGCATTTCTGCTGCAAATTCAGGCTTATCTTTTAGAACAAAGCATGAATTGCCTATCAAACCTTAATGGTGTTTTGCATCAAAATCCAAATGCAGGCATTTCTGCAGAAACAAGCGTCAACAACCTATCTATGGCTCGTGGATTGCTCTGAAATTTGGTAGAGAATCTTCCAATGTTTGGATGATACTCCCCTCAGAAAATGAGATCATTTAGACCACATAACAAAGGTTTGCAAAGCTTTATGCAATTGTAGGCAATGTTGACGAAAAATGATGCACGGAGCTGAAGCAACCAACCACTGATAAGGCAGACAGGCAGCATAGTAGGTGATAACAGTAGCACAAACTTCCCACCCCAAAAAGAACGTGTTTGAAAATTACAACTGTCAGAGACAGCCAGAGAATGAGGTGTTATGTGCTAGGAGCTTCATTGGTATGGCTTGAAAGGTTGGTTTTGATGATTTTTACACAAAAAAACTTTAAGGTCATAACAAGTAGAGGATGTCAAGGGATGAAGTTTGAGCTATTAAACAACTGATTTGGACCACTATCCAAGTGGATATGAGCATTCTAATCTACCCCATAAGAAGGGAATTTGCCCCAAAAAGACACCCTTGAATGTGTCTTTTGCCATTATTTTTGTTGTAGGTGTGTAAAGGATATGTAAATCTATCGCCAGATGAAAAAAAACAACCAACTTTGAATTTTACCAACACTTAGCCAATTCTGGGGCTTTCAAATTTGCATGTCTGTGAACACAATCTGAATGAAATGAGTCTGTAAGCTTGCAAAGTATAGAAATTTGACTGTTCGGGTTGTTACAAAAGACCACTCTGCGCGAACCCCTTCTGGCGACGGTCGCGATTGGCACTGTTCATGTCGAACGAAATGTTGGCGAAATTTCGTTAATCATATATTTATAACTACATGAACTGTCAAACATTATATATGTTGCGTTTGTTAGGCTACAGTGGGTTAGCCTATATGGGGTACACAATTCTAGGGTTTGCTATTTGTACTGATTTCTCTGTTAGTTCAATCATTCCTGTCTGTTAACTCCGACATGGTTTCAGAGCAGGTCCTTCGCTAGGACCGTCCTAAGGGCCCACCTACCTACCTACCTACCTACTACCGGAGTGCCTTCTTAGCGCCTCCCACGTAGCGCCCTCGAGCGCTTTATTATTAACCTTTTTTTTTCGGCCCCGCTGGCCCCGTCGATCGAGCCCCGCCTAGAGGCCCCGCGGCCCCGTCGTTTTTTGACCTAGAGGCCCCTCACGGCCCCGTCGCGCCGCCCCTTAGCCGCTCGCGCGCGGTCCCATTCCCTCGCGCACGCCCGCAGCCGCCCGTCGCCCGCTAGCGCACGCCCCGCAGGCCCGCAGCCCGCCGTCGCAGCAGCCGCTCGCTCGCAGCCGCCCGTCGCCCGCTAGCGCACACTTCGCAGCCGCCCGTCGCCTGCTCGTGCACGCCCCGCAGCCGCCCGTTGCCTGCTCGCGCACGCCCCGCAGCTGCTCGTCGCCCGCTCGCGCACGCCCCGCAGCCGCCCGTCGCCCGCTGGCGCACGCCCCGCAGCCGCTCGTCGCCTTCACACACACGCCCCGCAGGCCTGTAGCCCGCCGTCTCAGTGGCCGCCCGCCTGCAGCCGCCGTCGCCCACTCGCGCACGCCCTGCTGCCCGCAGCCGCTTGTACGCCGCTTCTTCCGCTGCTGCTTGCGCACCGCTCCCTCCCGAGCGCCGTTGCTACCCCTACGCTGCTGCTGCCCGTGCGCCACCGCTACTCGTGCACCGCCGCTGCCACTCGTGCGCTTCTGCAGCCGCCGCCCGCGAGGCCCACGCTCTCACTGCTATTATTTTCTACCTACCGTTGCAGCTCCTGCTGCCCAGCTACCTACTACTGCCGCTAGTGTGCCACTACGGACAGTCGACCCCGCCCGCGCCTTACCTAGTGGCCCAGCCGGCCCCGTTGACTCTCCGCACACTGTTCCAGCGGCCTGATTCCTACTGCTACTGTCGCTATGGCTAGCCCTCCCGTTCTAGCTTTCGATGCCGAGGGCCGTCCGGTGAAGTTCGAAACCTGGCTAGATGACCTGCATCTGTTCCTACAGCTCACTGCCAAGGAAGATATCTCACTGTACGACCACGCCCTAGGCCATGCCACTGCCCCTGACTCGTCTGCTGACAGCACTCTGCGTTCCCAGTGGCAGACCCGTGATGCACACGCTCGCTTTGCTATTCGCAACTCCCTGCCGCTAGACGAGCGCGAGCACTTCGGCCAGTGCAAGACTGCTAAGGACCTCTACACAGCTGTAGTTGCCCGCTACTCCTCACCTGCTTCTGCCACGCTAGGCCGCCTCACTCTCCCCTACCTGTTCCCCGACCTAGCCTCCTTTCACACTGTCGCAGACCTCATCACCCACCTTAAGACTAGTGAGGCCCGCTTTCGCGCTGCTATGCCTGCCGAGTTTCTCACTAGCAACCCCCCCCCGCTCTGGATCACTCTCTACCACATCGTCACCCGCCTCCCTGACTCTCTGCGCGCAGTCAGGGACCACTTCCTCTCTCGCTCCCCCACTGAGCTCACTGTTGCCCTCCTCGAGAAGGAACTGCTTGCAGCTGAGGCGAGTATCGTCGCTGTAGGCACCTCTCGTGGCGACCCCCGCACCCCGTTCTTTGAGGGGTGTTCCCCTTCCCCCCTCCTCCCCTCTGTCGCCTCTGCTGCTGCTGTCGACCTTCTTGGTGGCGAGAAGGTCGGGACCGCGTCTGCTTCGAGCGGGCGCCGCAGGAACAAGGGGGGCAGGGGTGGGGGTGGCGGCGGAGGAGGTGGGGGTGGAGGCGGTGGGAGTGGAGGCGCGGCTGGGGAGACTAGTGGCGGCAGTGGGGGAGGAGACAGCAGCGGTGGGAGTGGTGGTGGAGGCGGCAGCGGAGGCGGAGGTGGTCGTGGCGGCGGCAGGGGTGGAGGTGGCCGGGGCGGCGGCGGTGGGGGTGGTGGTCGTGGAGGCACTGGCGGAGGCCCGAGTCAGCAGCCCGCCCCGACGCTTCAGGCCGCCCGTGAGTGGTATGCGCAGCGTAGCGTTACCTGCACGTACGTCATTCGCACAGGTGACCGCAGCGGCCAGCAGTGTGGGAGGCCGCACCCCACGCAGCGCTGCTTCGCGCGCCTTAACGACACGTGGCGCACTCAGTTTCCTGCTGCCACTGAGCTGCCGCGCTGGGCTGATCTGGAAAAGAGGGGTGTTGATATTTGGGCTTTAGACTTTGATGCTATTCTCACTGCCATGTATGCGATGTCTATTAGTGGAGAGGGTGCTCAGTACTTGCGTGTTCCGCCCGACCCGGGCATTCAGGCCAGTCCGGCTGCCGCTCTAGGTGCTAGTGCGTCTGCTCCCACACGTCCTGGTGAGGCTGCAGCCCCAGGTGCTCGTGCCCCCTGGTACTGAGTCGACTGCAGCACTGCACACCTTCACACTGGACTCTGGTGCTTCTCGCTCCTTCTTTCGTGACCGCACTGTCCTTGAGCCACTCGCTCGGCCAGTTGCTGTCTCCCTTGCTGACCCCTCTGGGGGTCCGGTCATTGCGACCTCCTCCACTGTCCTTCCTTGTCCGGCGGTCCCGTCCGGCACGCTGTCAGGTCTCTACCTCCCCTCGTTCTCTACGAACTTGGTGGCAGGTAGTGCGCTCCAGGACGGGGGTGTTCACCAGTTCACCCCTGCCTACGAGCGCGTGACACACTGCACGTGTGCTCGGACGGGTCGCCACCTGGCTACCTTCACTCGAGAGCCGGGGTCGGACCTGTACACACTGACCACTGAGTCCCCTCAGGTAGCTGCGTCCGCGTCTGCGTCTGCGTCAGGTCAGCTGTCCGCCCCCTGCTCGTGTCGCTCTCTGGCGCATGAGACTGTCCTTTGGCACCACCGCCTTGGTCACCCGTCTGTGCAGCGCCTTCGGGCTATGCACAAACGGGACCTTGTTGCTGGTCTTCCCAGGGTGCTTCCTCCCCTTCCCGACTCGCCTGCTCCTCCCTGTATTCCCTGTGTCGAGGGACGGCAGCGCGCCGCTCCTCACTCCTCCTCCTTTCCCCCGACGACTGCTCCCTTGCAGACGCTCCACATGGACGTGTGGGGCCCAGCCCGCGTCCGTGGTCAGGGCCAGGAGAGGTACTTCCTGATTGTTGTTGACGACTTCTCGCGCTACACCACGGTCTTCCCCTTGCGCGCCAAGGGTGACGTCCCTGATGTCTTGATCCCTTGGATCCGCAGATCTCGTCTCCAGCTCCGTGAGCGTTTCCGCTCCGACTTCCCTGTCCTGCGTCTGCACTCTGACAGAGGTGGGGAGTTCTCCTCTGGCCTATTGGAGGCCTTCTGTCAGCAGGAGGGCATTGAGCAGTCGTACACGCTTCCGGACTCTCCACAGCAGAATGGGGTTGCTGAGCGCCGCATTGGTCTGGTCATGGAGGTCGCCCGTACCTCCTTGAGCCATGCGGCTGCCCCCCATTTTCTGTGGCCGTTTGCAGTCCGATACGCTGCGCATCAGCTCAACCTCTGGCCCCGTGTCTCCTTGCCCGAGACTTCTCCGACACTGCGTTGGACGGGAGAGGCTGGCGATGCGTCGCGTTTTCGGGTCTGGGGATCCCGAGCTTTTGTCCGCGACACGTCCGCGGACAAGCTCTCCCGTCGCGCTGTCCCCTGCGTCTTCCTTGGCTTTGTCCCGGACGCGCCTGGTTGGCAGTTCTACCACCCCACCTCGCGGCGTGTCCTGGCCTCTCAGGACGTCACTTTTGACGAGTCCGTCCCCTACTACCGCCTCTTCCCCTACCGCACTGCCCCGCTCCCCCCCCCCGCCTCTCTTCCTCGCTCCAGGTGCTGAGGTACCAGAACCCCTCCCCCCTCAGGGTGCCGCTCCCTCAGGTGTGTCCCAGGTAGACCCGGGTGAGCCGGTCGAGGTAGCTGTTGACTCTCGTCCTGCTCGGGGTGCTGAGCCTGGGGGTGCTGCGTCTGGGGGTGCTGAGCCTGGGGGTGCTGCGTCTGGGGGTGCTGAGCCTGGGAGTGCTGAGTCTGGGGGTGCGGAGCCTGGGGGTGCTGAGCAAGGAGGTGCGGAGCCTGGAGGTGCGGAGCCTGGAGGTGCTGAGCCTGGGGGTGCTGCGTCTGGGGGTGAGCCTGAGCGTGCTACACCTGGAGGAGCCCTCTCCTCCCAGCAGCTGCAGGAGAGGTACCTCGAGTACTGCCGCCTCCGGAGAGGTGCTGCTGGAGCTCGTCCCGGTACTTCCCCTCCTACCCAGGAGCTCCCCCCCATTCAGCAGATCCGCGAGTGGTACACACGGCGCTGCAGTCTTCGGAGTGGTGCTCCTGGTGCTGCGGACCCTGGGGGTGGCGCTGCAGCTGGTGCTGAGGACCCGGACGTTGGAGCTGCTGCTGGTGCTGCGGACCCGCCTGGTGGAGCTGCTGCTGGTGCTGAGGACTCGGACGTTGGAGCTGCTGCTGGAGCTGAGGACCCGGGCGGTGGCGCTGCTGCTGGTACTGAGGACTCGGACGGTGGAGCTGCTGCTGGACCTGAGGACCCGAGCGGTGGCGCTGCTGCTGCTGCTGAGGACCCGGGCGTTGGAGCTACTACTGGTGCTGAGGACCCGGCTGGTGGAGCTGCTGCTGGTGCTGTTGACCCGGCCGCTGGAGTCTCCTCTGCTTCTGGAGACGCTGCGCGGCCGCGACCGTACTTCGTACCGCTCCTTCAGCAGGTTCTTGGGCAGGCTCCTCCTCCCTCCGTAGAGTGTCCTCTGCCTGTCCAGTCGCAGTCACAGTTACCGCCTACCTCGCCTCTCCCTGCTCCCTCTCCTTACACTGGTCCCACAGGAGGTCTTACAGAGCGTCGTGAGTCTGAGTCTCGTCGCCTGTTCGTCCTGCTCGCACTGGTAGTCGTGTCCGTCGTGAGCGTCCTCCTCCTGTCCCAGGCACTCACTACATGACTCTGCGTCCCTCTACTGCTCCTCAGCGTGTCCCTCTACCGTCTCCTCCTGCTTCCTCTTTGCCTGACGTTCCGGACCCTGAGTCTGACCGGTATCGTGCTGAGCACCCTACTGTCACGCGTCTCCTTGCTACTGTTGTCACTGACCCTACCTTTGAGTCCTCGGCTGCGTCTGCTCTGGTCGCTGAGTTGGTTGACTTTGCTGCTGCCTATCGTCTAGACTACGCTGCTAGCCTTGTTGCTGAGTCTGAGTCTGAGTCTGTCTGTCCTCCGTCCGTCGGGGGTGAGTGTGCTCTTGGCACGGACGTCCTTGAGGACAGACAGGAGGAGTTCCAGTGTCTTGCTGCTGCTTTGCCCCGTCTCGTGTCCTTGCTAGTTGCCCCTGAGGGAGACCCGGATGCACCAGACATCCCGACCCCGCGCACTTACGCTGAGGCGATGGCGGGTCCCTACTCCTCTCAGTGGCAGACAGCCATGGACGCCGAGATGGCTTCCTGGAAGTCCACACGCACCTACGTCGACGAGGTTCCCCCTCCTGGGGCGAACATCGTCAGTGGCATGTGGATTTTCAGGGTGAAGCGGCCGCCGGGTTCTCCGCCTGTCTTCAAGGCGCGTTACGTGGCTCGAGGCTTCAGTCAGCGAGAGGGAGTTGACTTCTTCCATACCTTCTCCCCCACCCCGAAGATGACTACTCTTCGGGTGCTGCTGCACATAGCCGCTCACCGCGACTACGAGCTTCACTCACTTGACTTCAGCACTGCTTTCTTGCAGGGCAGCCTGCACGAGGAGATCTGGCTGCGCCGCCCACCTGGCTTCACTGGGTCGTTTCCTCCTGGTACCCAGTGGAGGCTTCAGCGGCCGGTCTACGGTCTCCGCCAGGCTCCGCGTGAGTGGCACGACACACTGAGGACTACACTTGCGGCTCTTGGGTTCGCGCCTTCTACAGCTGACCCGTCGCTGTTCCTGCGCACCGACACTTCGCTGCCGCCGTTCTACATCCTCGTGTACGTCGACGACTTGGTCTTTGCCACTGCTGACACTGCAGGACTCGCCTACGTGAAGTCGGAGCTGCAGAGGAGACACACGTGCACAGACCTGGGTGAGCTGACAAGCTATCTTGGCTTGCGGATCACCCGGGACAGAGCACGGCGCACCATCACCTTGACTCAGTCACACATGGTGCAGCAGGTTCTCCAGCGCTTTGGCTTCACGTACTCCTCGCCTCAGTCCACTCCTCTGCCTACCGGTCACTCGCTCTCAGCTCTGCCTTCGGATGAGTCCGTAGAGCCGAGTGGCCCGTATCCAGAGCTTGTGGGCTGCCTCATGTACCTGATGACCTGCACTCGACCTGACCTTGCATACCCTCTTAGCATCCTTGCACGCTATGTCGCTCCTGGCCGTCACAGGAAGGAGCACATGGATGCCGCTAAGAGGGTGTTGCGCTACTTGTGCAGTACGTCGGGCATGGGGCTTGTGCTTGGAGGGCGAGACCGAGTTGTGCTCACAGGGCACTCAGACGCTTCTTGGGCAGACGACCAGGCCACTCAGCGGTCGTCTCAGGGTTACACCTTCAGCCTTGGCTCTGGCTCAGTTTCTTGGCGCTCTACACGCTCTTCTTCTGTTCTCGGCTCCAGTTGCGAGGCTGAGATCTACGCTACAGCCATGGCTGCCCAGGAGCTACGCTGGCTGACCTACCTGCTGACTGACCTCGGAGAGCCGCCTCGTTCTCCTCCAGTACTGTACGTCGACAACAAGGCTGCCATTGCCTTGTGTGAGGAGCACAGACTGGAGCACAGAACGAAGCACATCGCCCTGCGGTACTTCCTTGCTCGAGAGCTGCAGCAGCGCGGTCAGCTTTGTATTCGCTACGTGGCCACTGAGGCCAACACTGCTGATGTGTTCACCAAGGCGCTTCAGCCTCGTGACCATCAGCGCTTCTGCACTCTACTAGGCCTTGTGCCTACTGGACCTCACTTGCTTACCTCTTGACTTTGCTTGTACTGTGATCACTATATATATCTATACCTGCATGTTTACTCTTGCTAGGTTGTGATCACTGTATCTCATGCTCTGTTATAAACCTGCATGTGAACTGGTCTTGTGACCACTTGCTTGTGCTCGGAATTTGTGTGGTATCCTTGAGATCCACCCTAAGCTTGTTGTTGCCTTGCTTTGCCTTGACTGGTCTTGTGACCCCTAGGTCTCCCCCACTTTGCCTATGGGGGTGTGTCAAACATTATATATGTTGCGTTTGTTAGGCTACAGTGGGTTAGCCTATATGGGGTACACAATTCTAGGGTTTGCTATTTGTACTGATTTCTCTGTTAGTTCAATCATTCCTGTCTGTTAACTCCGACATGAACGCCTTCTTTTCGCCAGTCTGCGTCCTGTCTTTTTTAGTCGGGCAAAAAGTGAAAAACGGCTGGCGGCTGTCTATTTCGATGCGCCTGTCTACGTCGCCACGAAATGCACGTTCCCCGTCTGGGGATCCATATATTCCAGGGTAGATCTGTGAGCGAGGCACCTCAGGAAATTTGTACACGCTGCTGTGCTGAATGCGGTGCTGTTTTCGCGATATTTATTTGGGAAACTATATCCTAGATCCTTACTTTCAGATTTCTCTCATATTTACCCCCAGGTTTACTCGAAAGGTCCCACTTTCTGGGATTTGGCTCACGCGAGGCCCAAATTATGTTCAAAACTGGTCCTGTAGGGCTCAAATATTGACACGTGTCTATTTCACACCAACAATTTTTGACGGGGCACAAAAACAATAATACCCCTGGGGAAACCAGGACACTTGTTCGGGAGGGATCAACCCTAAACACGGGAACCCGCCCGGTGTTTAGGGTTGATCCCTCCCGAAATGTATCCCGCGGGCAAAAATTAAACCCCTTGGCTTACGGCATGCCATTCGGGAGCATCAACCCTAAAATTTTAGGGTTGAGGCTCCCTCGGATGGCATCCCATCCGAGAGGGTTTTAGTTTTTTTTTTGCCCGCGACCAGCTTGCTGACTCGATTGCACTGCCTGCTTACGCAGGCAGTGCAATATATTACCCAAATTGTGTCCCGTTTCCCCAGGGGTATTATGTTTGGTTTGCCCCGTATAAAAACCCTTGCACGAAATCGACACGTGTCGTAATTTCTGCCCCGCAGGACCAGTTTTGAACATACTTTGGGCCTCGCGTGAGCAGAATTCCGCAAAGCTGGACTTTTTGGGTAAACTCGGGATCAAAATTGAGATATTTTTGAAACTGTGGAGCTGCGATGTACTTTCCCTATTTATTTCTTGAGATTCCCACAACACAATGAGAAGTGCTCGGGGTTGATTTGGGTTGTTTTGCTGAACGGATCGGCACGGCACAAGGAGCAATGGGTTTAGCTCAGTTTGATAGAATTTTGGATGACTCGCTGCGTGCTTTTCACGAAAGGAGAATCTGGCTGCCACCTGGAACTTTCAAGAAAGTGCTGGAGTGGGCGAAAAGATGCGCTGGAAACACCATGCGGTAAGTGTTACACACTAAGGAAATGCTTAAAAGGAACCACAAATTGCCTCAAACTTCATTAATTTCAAGACAGGACTTTCAGACAATGGTTCTGTAAGCTACGCTTGTATACCATGATTACTCCAGCGCAACCCGCCTCATCTTGGCGACCAAGCGAGCAGTGGTGGCATCCAGCGATCCCCCAACACCGCTCTCCTGAGCGATAAACTCCACTAGGCTCGCCTTGGGCGTGGCAAAGCACGCTTGGAAGGTCGCAATAGCAGGCGATGCAGCCACATAGAGCACCGACAGTACACTGCACAGATATTCAATGTCTGCTGCTAGTTGCTGTGCCCCCCGATCCGACACCTCGGGAATTGCCCGAATCTGCTCGACGAATAGCGAGGTCGCGCCGTCAGCAACCTTTGTCATCCACTCCCGGACGAAATACGCCCCCGCATCCTCCTCCCCTGCTGCGGTTGGCGTCGCGGATTCTCCGCCTGCCGAAGCACCGCTTGCCGAGGCTTGCAGGAGCAGGCTCGGGGCAGCTTCGGAGGCAGCGACGGCGAGAGGCTCGAGTTGCTGGGGGAGAGTGAGGAGATACTCTCCTACGGCCGTGATGTACGGTAGGGCGTACGCGTTGAAAGAAGGCAGGTCAAACACGTTTTCCTCCTCTCCCAATGCCCAGTCCGGCATTGTTGATACCCCTGCCAGCTGCCGCCGCACCTGCAGTGTTGGGGAGAGAGTGGGGGATGGAGACAAGAGAGAAAGTAGGAGGTGAGTCGAGGGAAGAGCGGGGAGGAGTGCGGCAACAGCAGGGGAAGAACACGATTGTGGAAAAGAGGAAGGAAGGCGAGGAAAGCGGGAGAGGGAGGAGAAGTGCAAAGACAGTGAGGGTAGCGGGGAGAGCGAGAGAGCGAGAGAGCGAGCGAGAGGGGCGGAGGGATGATGAGCACGTCGCACACCAGCGAGGAGGGAGGAGAGCAAGGGAGGTGAGGCGGGTGTGGGGGAAAAAGTAGGGGGCGAGCAATGAGGGCGAGGACAGAGCGCGTGAAGGGGAGGGGGGGACGGGGGATGATGGCACCTTGGCGATGAGCACGTCATACACCAGTGACGACACTGCTTCCTGGAAGCTTCTCACGCGCTGTGCTGTGCGGGGGAGCGCATGAATGCGCGGGTCTCTCAACTCGTCCAGCAGCCTGGGGGCAGGTGCACAGCCATTAAGGTGTGGTGAAAAGGGGGGGAGGAAAGAAAAAGGGAAGAGCAAGAAGGGGGAAGCGACAGTGATGGAGCTGGGCACGAATCAGCAACCAATTTTGTGCTGTATTGAAAGCATGTTCAAGGGCTTGCGCTGCTATCACCACTTGTCCCACCACCCCATCACGCCGCACCTAGCAAGACGCTGTGCCTTACCAGGATACTCTGCCAGTCTCAGCACCGCCATATCCACCTCACTCCCCTCCGCTAGCCCTACCCTCACCTTCCCCCATCCGCATCTCACTTTCCCCCTCCATCATCCATTAACCCATACCTGGCGAGCCGCTGTGCCTTGTCGGGATATTCTGCCAGTCTCAGCACCGCCACATCCACCTCACTGCCCTCCACTCCCCCTCCCGCTCCCCCTCCGCCTCCCCCTCCCCCTCCCCCTGCACCACCCACCGACCCCACCCGTTTCACCTCCACTCCCGCGCCCTCTCCTCCCCCTTCCCCTGCGCCATCCCCCCCAGCATCCAGGCCCAGGCGGGGGGAGAGCTGCGTGAGGGCAGTGCGGAGGGAGGCTTCAAACACAGCCACGCGCACTGCCACACTCTCTGCCACCATCAGCAGCTGCAGCGCTCCCTGCACCACCGCCCACTCCTCCTCCTCCTCCACCCCGCCTGCCCCCGACCCACCGTACCCTGCCGGGTCCGGTAGACTGGCTAACGGATCGTCTGAGACTGGATTGGTTCGGTCCGAGCCTGGGCCGGAGGCTCGGGTTGGAGCGGAAGGAGTGGAGGAAGGAGGGGTGGGAGCGGGGGGAGGGGAGAGGCCGCAGATGGGGGGGAGGGATTGGAGGCAGGAGGAGAGGCGGGAGAGGAAGAGGAGGATGGAGTGGTCGAGAGCGGTGAGCAGCGCTGCTGCCTCTGAGCCCCCTGTGAAGGCGAGGCAGCGCTCCACGGCTGCTTCTAGTGCTGCCATGGCTGCTGGGATGGCCGCCTGTGGAAGGGGGGGAGAGGAGCAGAGCAGAGAGTGGTGGAGAGCGGTGAGCAACACTGTTAAGCCCCCACTGCTGCTTCCAGTGCTGCCATGGCTGCTGGGATGGCCGCCTGTGGAAGGGGGGGAGAGGAGCAGAGCAGAGAGTGGTGGAGAGCGGTGAGCAACACTGTTAAGCCCCCACTGCTGCTTCCAGTGCTGCCATGGCTGCTGGGATGGCCGCCTGTGGAAGGGGGGGAGAGGAGCAGAGCAGAGAGTGGTGGAGAGCGGTGAGCAACACTGTTAAGCCCCCACTGCTGCTTCCAGTGCTGCCATGGCTGCTGGGATGGCCGCCTGTGGAAGGGGGGGAGAGGAGCAGAGCAGAGAGTGGTGGAGAGCGGTGAGCAACACTGTTAAGCCCCCACTGCTGCTTCCAGTGCTGCCATGGCTGCTGGGATGGCCGCCTGTGGAAGGGGGGGAGAGGAGCAGAGCAGAGAGTGGTGGAGAGCGGTGAGCAACACTGTTAAGCCCCCACTGCTGCTTCCAGTGCTGCCATGGCTGCTGGGATGGCCGCCTGGTGGGGGGTTGGGGAGAGGGGAGTAGGGCAAGTAAGCATGGGGGGACGGAGAGGAGGAGTGAGTGGTTGAGAGCGGTGAGCAACAGCCACCTGTGAAGGAGAGGCAGCGCTCCACTGCTGCTTCCAGTGCTGCCATTGCTGCTGGGATGGCCGCCTGTGGGAGGGAGGTGGAGATGAGAGGAGAGGGAGACGTGATGGGAAGATTAAGCATGCTGCATGGGATGGGCGGTATAGGTGGTACACGAAAGAGGGGCGTGGCAGCAACATAGGAAAAGGCCAGCTCCAGATCACCTCCCTGGAACGTACTAGTTATACTGAGAACTCCAGAAAATTCCAAAAGATTATTCCATCACACCGCCATGCACCGCACAGCACCACCTCTCACCTCCATGCGCCGCACAGCATCCGCCAGCACAAGTCCGCGCTGCCCCACTTGCTTCACTGCGCCGCCCGGTCGGAGATCTATGCCGGCCAGATCCGCCGCCAGCTGTGCGCGCTCATAGTCCCCGTAGCGCTGCTTGAACGGCTCCAAGGGCCGGAACACCGCCCACACCACCGCGCTCACACTCACTGGGCCCTCCCCCCCCTGCTCCCCCCCCTCCTCCCCGCCCCTGCTCTTGCTGCCCTTCTCCCCTCCTCCCGCCCCTCCTCCTGCCGCTCCTCCTGTCCCTCCTCCTCCTGCTGCTGCTGCTGCGGCGGCTCCTTGGGTGTTTTTCTCAGAGGAGGATGGTTTAGTGGCATCGGCGGTGGCGGAGGTAGGAAGGGAGGCGAGGAGGCGGGAGAGGTTGCGGGCGAAGGTGGTGGTGGTGGCATGCAGGGCGAGCAGGAGAGCGAGGCGAGTGGACGGCCGGGATTGAGACGCTGCAAGGCGGGGCGGGGGAGGGAAGGCAGGTAGCAGCAAAAGGAGAGAAAAGGAAGTTGAGGAGAGTGAAGGAGAGGGGGTGAGCGCAGGTGCCAAAGCCCTCTTCCCCTCCCTCCCTGCCTCCCTCCCTGTTTCGTCCGCATTAGCGGTAGCACTCGCAAGAGCAGCAAGGGCAGCGTCAGACACAGCAGCATCACCACGGGCAGTGAAGCTGGAGGCGAGCCCGCCCCACGTGGCTGTGCGGTGAGCAGGCGTAGCAGCAGACAGGCCCCTCTTCCTACCTGATTCGCTTGCAGCAGCACTAGCGAGAGCAGCAAGGGCAGCGTCAGAGACAGCAGCATCGACGCGGGCAGTGAAGCTGGAGGAGAGCCCGTCCCATGTGGCTGTGAGCAGGCGCAGCAGCAGAGGGGAGGCGTGGTGGGGGAAGGCTGCCACACACCAGCGCGCCTCCTGCTCCACTGCCAACAGCATCTCATCGTACCAGCATGGTAACCACTCCGGGAACTGTAACGCTGCTGCTAGTGGGCCTGCGGGAAGTGAAAAGAAAGGGCCGGCGTGGGTGGGGCCCGGGTTGGGTTAGAAGAGCGGCAAAGGAGAGGAGGCGAGCGTTGATTTGAGGACAGGGGACCAGCCCCCAAAGGCGAATCATGTTTGAGGCGCAGCCCTCAACTCCACACGCACAGCCCTCAACTCCACAAAAGTAAGTAAACCACACCACATCTGCCATCCCAACCCCTCTGCTCCTCCACCCCTCTCCCACCTGCGCCTGGCGCCACAGCAGTGACCTCGAACTGCTCCCACAGGCGTGTGAGCGGGCGGCAGCGCACGAGGCAGAAAAGAGCCTCCACTGTGTGCTGCCGCCCTATGGCCGCCAGGATGCCTGTCAGCGAGCGACACGCGTCCAACTGGCACCAGAAGGGGCGGGGGGACAGAGGCAGGGTGGGAGAGAGAGGTGGTTGAACGATTAGAGCGCACTGCAGGGCAGCGCACGAGGCAGAAGAGAGCTTCCACTGTGTGCTGCCGGCCAATGGCTGCCAGGATGCCTGTCAGCGAGCGACACGCATCCAACTGGTGTGGGAAGGTGGGTGTGAGAGAAGAAAGCGGTGACTCAGGTATAAGAGCGCCGCACATGATAACACACACACACACAGAGCGGACGAATCTAAGGTGCTCTTCCAGGTGCTTCAAGCATGGAGTGCACGAATCTAGACCCACCTTGCTGTGTGTGAGCGCGTCTGACAGCCGCGGTTGCACCATCTGGTCCAGGCGGTCCTCCAGCGATTGCAACTGCCTCTTGTTGCCTGCAAACTCCGGCGCCTGATGGATGATGGAGGGAGGGGGAAGAGAGGCGAGAGGGGGAAAACAGATGGAAGGGCGCCTGATGGACGATAGGGCGAGAGGTGGGGGGATAGGGGAAGTGCCGAAGCGGTAGGCGCAGAGGTGAGAGAGACAATGACGGGGAGGAGGAAAGAGGAGGGATGTGCACGGCGAGCAGACGCATTGGACATGGGGCGTGGGGCACAGGCATGGGGCATGGGGCATGCAGCAGAGGTCATGGGACATGGGGTACGGGGTGTTACAGGCCACAGGGACAGAAGCGGGGGCAGGTGCAAGGGGGGACTCACATCGCCCACCACCTCCAGGCAGCGCCGCATGTTGGCCAATGTCTCGGCGACACGTGGCAGGTCCCCACTGGCGAACACCTGCTCCACTGACGCGCTCAGCTGCGCCAGCCCCGCCGCATACTGTGGTAGAAGGGGGAAGGGGGAAAGTGGAGAGAGGAAAGCGGAGGGGGGGAGTGGAGAGGAAGAGGGAAGGGTATGTGGGGAGACTGGCGAACACCTGCTCTGACGCGCTCAGCTGCGCCAGCCCCGCCGCGTACTGTGGTGGCGGAGGGGGTGAGGGGTGGAAAAAAAGAAGATAGGGAAGGGCAGAGGGGAAGTGGAGAGGGAAAGAGGAGTGGGAGAAGAGGAAGCGGGAAATGGAGAGGGGGAAGGAGAATGGTGAAGGGGAGGGGAAGGGGAAGGGGGGAAAGGCAAGGCAACCGTGAGTGAGGGAAAGGGGGGATGATGGAGAGGGAAATGTGGGGGGGGGGGGGGAAGAAAGGGCCTGCTGCTCACCTGGAGCGTGTCTCTCGCCGCCTCCATCTGCCACTTCACTGCATCCACCTTCGCCAGCACCTCGTGAGGAAGCACCTCGTGAGGAAGCACCTCGTGAGGAAGCACCTCGTGAGGAAGCACCTCGTGAGGAAGCACCTCGTGAGGAAGCACCTCGTGAGGAAGCACCTCGTGAGGAAGCACCTCGTGAGGAAGCACCTCGTGAGGAAGCACCTCGTGAGGAAGCACCTCGTGAGGAAGCACCTCGTGAGGAAGCACCTCGGGAGGAGGAAGCACCTCGTGAGGAAGCACCTCGTGAGGAAGCACCTCGTGAGGAAGCACCTCGTGAGGAAGCACCTCGTGAGGAAGCACCTCGTGAGGAAGCACCTCGTGAGGAAGCACCTCGTGAGGAAGCACCTCGTGAGGAAGCACCTCGTGAGGAAGCACCTCGTGAGGAAGCACCTCGTGAGGAAGCACCTCGTGAGGAAGCACCTCGTGAGGAAGCACCTCGTGAGGAAGCACCTCGTGAGGAAGCACCTCGTGAGGAAGCACCTCGTGAGGAAGCACCTCGTGAGGAAGCACCTCGTGAGGAAGCACCTCGTGAGGAAGCACCTCGTGAGGAAGCACCTCGTGAGGAAGCACCTCGTGAGGAAGCACCTCGTGAGGAAGCACCTCGTGAGGAAGCACCTCGTGAGGAAGCACCTCGTGAGGAAGCACCTCGTGAGGAAGCACCTCGTGAGGAAGCACCTCGTGAGGAAGCACCTCGTGAGGAAGCACCTCGTGAGGAAGCACCTCGTGAGGAAGCACCTCGTGAGGAAGCATCTCTTGGGTGTGATTCTACGTCTGCTGCTCACCTGCAGCGTGTCTCTCGTTTCTGAGTCGGCTCAAAATCAGACTCACCTGGAGCGTGTCTCTCGCTGCTTCCATCTGCTGCTTCACTGCATCCACCTTTGCCAGCACCGCCACTGATGCTGCTGACGTGGCCTCCACCTGATCCAGCTCAGCACAAGGGAAGACACGTACACACATGGACACACGTTTATATATATTCACCTGCATGTATACTCAGGTGTGATTCCCCACCCAGCTCTGCAAATTCCCTCAGTCCGATTCCCCCCCAACCCCCCTCTCCCAACCACCTCCTTCCCCTTCCCCCCCAACTCCCCCTGAATCTGCCTATCCACTACCCCCCTCCCTCCCATCTCTTCCCCCCACCTGCTGCAGCCGCTGCAGGATGCTGGCGACCGTGCCTTTGAGCGACACGGCGTCGTCGCGCACGCGCTTCGTCTCCCGCACGGCGCGCGGCACCCTCAGCAGCGCGCCCGCGCTCTGCTCCTCCAGCGCGCCGCCCATGTCCTCTGCGCGCGTGTCGCACACACGTAACACACGCAGCACACGCGCAGCACACACGCAGCACACACGCAGCACACACGCAGAACACACGCACACATGCATACAGTCGTTGACGGATTCTGTGCCGCTCGCGTATTCCTTTTCTGATGACGGATTCCTGTGTCGCTGACCGAATTCAAGACCATAGCGAGGACAACCGTACCCGATAAGAGCTGCAGCTTCATTTCGATGTCCGCGAGGAACTTCTCCGGAGGTTCCTCCGGCGGAAGCGCGGCGCACGCATCGTTGACCCACGCCTTGGGGTCGAAGTGCTCGTCCGCGAACGCGTTCAGATCCACCAGCATCGCGATCACCACCGCACTGGACCGCAAGTTTCAAACCGAAAACGGGTTCGGCTGCAAAGTTCGGTTCACTCGCAGCAAGACAAGCGCGGGTCCAGAATGCCGATCAGTCACCAGCATCCGACAGGATTATATACGTATGTATAGACATATATAGGGTCTGTCGACTATGGTCAACGATCTGTTATCAACGAGCGAGTGATGTTCATGTCATGTGAACCATTCACCCTTCGAGAATTATTCCAGACCTGACTACTTGTAAGGGTCTCCGCTATCTCTGCTTGTCCGGTAACTACTGCTAAGTATAAACCAAAGAAGTGTCAAGAGTCATGGGGATGAGGGGATGCGGAGACTTAGGGTGAAACAATAACCCATTCTTTATCCCTTCTATGGAATATATTTTTGATATAAAACAAAAAGAGATGCAAAGATCGTTTGGACTACTATTCTAAAAAAACAGCTAATACAGCAAAGGTGAGAACGATTCCAAGTAAATCTATTGGAATGTCGATGCCAAAGGGCTACTGAATCCAACGAGTCCCATGAAGGTCTGGTTGAATTTCAACATCAATAAAGGATTTTGATTATCAATTTCTGGTAAGGAAGATAAAGTGCAGTACCCGCCAACAGACGCCACCAACCAACCTCGTTTGTCCTGTGCAGTCCCGCTCAATCAGAGTCCTTCCCCATTCCCACATGGGTGCTGCAGCAGCTACTGTGCTTTCCCTCTGCTGCTCTACTGGACTGATCTCTCACTCACTCGCCGTGCCTTCTCATCAGTTCTGTCTGTCCGTTCCGTACGCAGGTGTCACCCGCTCTGAGGAGCGCTGTTGCTCGCTTTCTCCGCTCCTTGCTCTACCACTGCTCCTAGCCTTATCAACACACTTCAGTCAGCAGGCGTTTCTGATTCAGTCAGTTTTCTGCGGCGAGCATAAGCGAATATACGTAGAACGGAGTAGCGTTCCGACGAACACGTGATAGCACATTCAATGGATTAGGCGCTCCTCGTAATTTCTTACTGCTTCTGCTGATTCAGCATGCCAAGTAGTTGTTTGATACTCGAGTATTGTTACCCGCAGGGCCGTACACTCGCAGTGCGAATCACTTACTGCAACGCGGGATGGAATGAGGCCTGCGCTTAGGTCGGTCGCTGTAATGTAGGCCTGTGATGCCCGCTGCACTTCCTGCACATGTGCGGATCCTAGCGCGTTTTGAGGCTAGAAGCGCTCGTTCTGAGCGTTTTTCTTCCACCGAGTCGCGTGGATGCGCTTGTCTGGGCCTATTGCCAAGCCAGCAAGGGCGTGGAATGGTTGCGAGCATCATTGGTCATCGGCCCTTGAGAATGAAGAGCGCCCGCTGCACTTTCTGCACATGTGCGGATCCTAGTGCGTTTTGAGGCTAGAAGCGCTCGCAGTAAGCGTTTTTCTTCCACAAAGTCATGTAGCTATGCTTGTCTAGGCCTCTTGCCAAGCCAGCAAGGGCGTGGAAGGGTTGCGAGCGTCATTGGTCATCGGCCCTTGATGTCAGAATGTTATATTCTCTAGCCTGCAGTGGGGTGCTCTATAGCGAGTACAACCCAGTTAGGGTTTGCTATTTGTATCTCAACTGCTGCTAGTGAAACCCCTCTTTCTGTTTCTAAACTTTGCCTACTACTTCTGACATGCTATCAGAGCAGGTCGACCCCCTTGGGTCGATCCTGTGGGTGGGCCCACCACCTAATGCTTCCGCTGCTGTTCTACTTGTCGGCGAAATTTTTTGAAGGTTTTCATCTCGCCGTGCGCTCGGGGCGCGCGGCGGTTTTCTGCCTGCCGTGCGCCCCGAGGCGCGCGGCGGTTTCCCACCGTCGAAGTGCCCCCCGTCGCCCGTCGAAGCGCCCCCCGTCGCCCGTCGAAGCGCCCCCGTCGCCCGTCGGAGCGCCCCCCGTCGCCCGTCGAAACGTCCCCGTCGCCCGTCGAAGCGCCCCTGGGACCCGCGCGCGGCCCGTACGGGCTGCGCCAGGCCCGCGCGCGGCCCGTACAGCCCGCGCGCGGCCCGTACGGCCTGCGCCAGGCCCGCGCGCGGCCCGTACGGGCTGCGCCAGGCCCGCGCGCGGCCCGGGCAGCCCGCGCGCGCCTCGTCCCGCCTGCGGCAGACCCGTGCGCGCGCCTCGTCCGTCCCCCAAGCTTCTGTCGGCGCCCCACCCCCGCTACTGCCCGCGTTCCTGTGTTAGGGTTTGGGGGTGGAGGGTATGGGGGTGCCGTGTGTGTGAGCCGTCCCCTGCTCCTCCTCCTCCTCCGTCTCCCACTGCTGCAGCTGCCGCTGAGGGGGGTGGATGTGTGGGAGCCGAGGGTTAGGGTTTAAGGGGGGTGCCGTGGGAGTGGAGCTAGGGGTTCAGCAGGGGGTGTGTGTCAAGGAGAGGGGGTGGGACTATTGGGGGAGGTTGAGTGGAGGCTGCCGTCTTGTCGTCAGCAGCACCTGTAGTCCGGGGCGCTGTCCTGGTAGCCCAGTCGTAGCCAGCTGTGCCAGTCGCCCGTGGGTCCGTTGCTCCTGCCGCTCGTCTTAGCCGCGGAGCCAGTTACTCCAGAAGTCCGTGCCGATGTTCCGGTAGCCGCTGTGCCAGTGTGACTCCTGTCGCCCGTGTGTCTGCAGCTTCAGCCGTCGCCTCTTATCTCCTCTCCTCTTACAGTCTCGCCTCCTCCTCCTCACTTGCCCTCTGTGATTGCCTCTAGCTTTGCTCATAAATTGTGAACTACTGCTATGTCTGCTTGTTGTGCTGATTACACCCCACTTTTGACAGAATGAACAGGCAGGAATGGCTGTACTAACAGAAGGCTGGATACAAATAGGAAACCCTAATCCAGTGTACCCCCTAAGGCGTAACCCACTACAGCCTACAACCATATAAACATATAATGTTTGACACACCCCCATAGGCGAAGTGGGGAGACCTGGGGGTCACACGACCAGTCAGGGCAAAGCAAGGCAAAGCAAGCTCAGGGTGGATCTCGAGGATTCCACACAAATTCCGAGCACAAGCTAGTGGTCACAAGACCAGTTCACATGCAGGTTTATAACAGAGCAAGAGATACAGTGATCACAACCTAGCAAGAGTAAACATGCAGGTATATATATACAGATCACAGTACAAGCAAAGTCAAGAGGTAAGCAAGTGAGGTCCAGTAGGCACAAGGCCTAGTAGAGTGCAGAAGCGCTGATGGTCACGAGGCTGAAGCGCCTTGGTGAACACATCAGCAGTGTTGGCCTCAGTGGCCACGTAGCGAATACAAAGCTGACCGCGCTGCTGCAGCTCACGAGCAAGGAAGTACCGCAGGGCGATGTGCTTCGTTCTGTGCTCCAGTCTGTGCTCCTCACACAAGGCAATGGCAGCCTTGTTGTCGACGTACAGTACTGGAGGAGAACGAGGCGGCTCTCCGAGGTCGGTCAGCAGGTAGGTCAGCCAGCGTAGCTCCTGGGCAGCCATGGCTGTAGCGTAGATCTCAGCCTCGCAACTGGAGCCGAGAACAGAAGAAGAGCGTGTAGAGCGCCAAGAAACTGAGCCAGAGCCAAGGCTGAAGGTGTAACCCTGAGACGACCGCTGAGTGGCCTGGTCGTCCGCCCAAGAAGCGTCTGAGTGCCCTGTGAGAACAACTCGGTCTCGCCCTCCAAGCACAAGCCCCATGCCCGACGTACTGCACAAGTAGCGCAACACCCTCTTAGCAGCATCCATGTGCTCCTTCCTGTGACGGCCAGGAGCGACATAGCGTGCAAGGATACTAAGAGGGTATGCAAGGTCAGGTCGAGTGCAGGTCATCAGGTACATGAGGCAGCCCACAAGCTCTGGATACGGGCCACTCGGCTCTACGGACTCATCCGAAGGCAGAGCTGAGAGCGAGTGACCGGTAGGCAGAGGAGTAGACTGAGGCGAGGAGTACGTGAAGCGGAAGCGCTGGAGAACCTGCTGCACCATGTGTGACTGAGTCAGGGTGATGGTGCGCCGTGCTCTGTCCCGGGTGATCCGCAAGCCAAGATAGCTTGTCAGCTCACCCAGGTCTGTGCACGTGTGTCTCCTCTGCAGCTCCGACTTCACGTAGGCGAGTCCTGCAGTGTCAGCAGTGGCAAAGACCAAGTCGTCGACGTACACGAGGATGTAGAAAGGCGGCAGTGAAGTGTCGGTGCGCAGGAACAGCGACGGGTCAGCTGTAGAAGGCGCGAACCCAAGAGCCGCAAGTGTAGTCCTCAGTGTGTCGTGCCACTCACGCGGAGCCTGGCGGAGACCGTAGACCGGCCGCTGAAGCCTCCACTGGGTACCAGGAGGAAACGACCCAGTGAAGCCAGGTGGGCGGCGCAGCCAGATCTCCTCGTGCAGGCTGCCCTGCAAGAAAGCAGTGCTGAAGTCAAGTGAGTGAAGCTCGTAGTCGCGGTGAGCGGCTATGTGCAGCAGCACCCGAAGAGTAGTCATCTTCGGGGTGGGGGAGAAGGTCTGGAAGAAGTCAACTCCCTCTCGCTGACTGAAGCCTCGAGCCACGTAACGCGCCTTGAAGACAGGCGGAGAACCCGGCGGCCGCTTCACCCTGAAAATCCACATGCCACTGACGATGTTCGCCCCAGGTGGGGAAACCTCGTCGACGTAGGTGCGTGTGGACTTCCAGGAAGCCATCTTGGCGTCCATGGCTGTCTGCCACTGAGAGGAGTAGGGACCCGCCATCGCCTCAGCGTAAGTGCGCGGGGTCGGGATGTCTGGTGCATCCGGGTCTCCCTCAGGGGCAACTAGCAAGGACACGAGACGGGGCAAAGCAGCAGCAAGACACTGGAACTCCTCCTGTCTGTCCTCAAGGACGTCCGTGCCAAGAGCACACTCACCCCCGACGGACGGAGGACAGACAGACTCAGACTCAGACTCAACAACAAGGCTAGCAGCGTAGTCTAGACGACAGGCAGCAGCAAAGTCAACCAACTCAGCGACCAGAGCAGACGCAGCCGAGGACTCAAAGGTAGGGTCAGTGACAACAGTAGCAAGGAGACGCGTGACAGTAGGGTGCTCAGCACGATACCGGTCAGACTCAGGGTCCGGAACGTCAAGCAAAGAGGACGCAGGAGGAGACGGTAGAGGGACACGCTGAGGAGCAGTAGAGGGACGCAGAGTCATGTAGTGAGTGCCTGGGACAGGAGGAGGATGCTCACGACGGACACGACTACCAGTGCGAGCAGGACGAACAGGCGACGCAGGACGAGACTCAGGCTCACGACGCTCCGTAAGACCTCCTGTGGGACCAGTGTAAGGAGAGGGAGCAGGGAGAGGCGAGGTAGGCGGTAACTGTGACTGTGGCTGGACAGGCGGAGGACACTCTACGGAGGGAGGAGGACAAGGAGGAGGAGCCTGCCCAAGAACCTGCTGAAGGAGCGGTACGAAGTACGGTCGCGGCCGCGCAGCGTCTCCAGAAGCAGAGGAGACTCCAGCGGCCGGGTCCACAGCACCAGCAGCAGCTCCACCGGCCGGGTCCTCAGCACAAGTAGTAGCTCCAACGCCCGGGTCCTCAGCAGCAGCAGCAGCAGCAGCGCCACCGCTCGGGTCCTCAGCTCCAGCAGCAGCTCCACCGTCCGAGTCCTCAGCTCCAGCAGCAGCTCCACCGTCCGGGTCCTCAGCACCAGCAGCAGCGCCACCGCCCGGGTCCTCAGCTCCAGCAGCAGCTCCAACGTCCGAGTCCTCAGCACCAGCAGCAGCTCCACCAGGCGGGTCCGCAGCACCAGCAGCAGCTCCACCAGGCGGGTCCGCAGCACCAGCAGCAGCTCCAACGTCCGGGTCCTCAGCACCAGCAGCAGCGCCACCCCCAGGGTCCGCAGCACCAGGAGCACCACTCCGAAGACTGCAGCGCCGTGTGTACCACTCGCGGATCTGCTGAATGGGGGGGAGCTCCTGGGTAGGAGGGGAAGTACCGGGACGAGCTCCAGTAGCACCTCTCCGGAGGCGGCAGTACTCGAGGTACCTCTCCTGCAGCTGCTGGGAGGAGAGGGCTCCTCCAGGTGTAGCACGCTCAGGCTCAGCACCCCCAGGCTCAGCACCCCCAGACTCAGCACCCCCAGGCTCAGCACCTCCAGGCTCCGCACCTCCAGGCTCCGCACCTCCTGGCTCAGCACCCCCAGGCTCCGCACCCCCAGGCTCAGCACCCCTAGCAGGACGAGAGTCAACAGCTACCTCGACAGGCTCACCCGGGTCTACCTGGGACACACCTGAGGGAGCGGCACCCTGAGGGGGGAGGGGGTCTGGTACCTCAGCACCTGGAGCGAGGAAGAGAGGCGGGGTGGGGAGCGGGGCAGTGCGGTAGGGGAAGAGGCGGTAGTAGGGGACGGACTCGTCAAAAGTGACGTCCTGAGAGGCCAGGACACGACGCGAGGTGGGGTGGTAGAACTGCCAGCCAGGGGCGTCCGGGACAAAGCCAAGGAAGACGCAGGGGACAGCGCGACGGGAGAGCTTGTCCGCGGACGTGTCGCGGACAAAAGCTCGAGATCCCCAGACCCGAAAACGCGACGCATCGCCAGCCTCTCCCGTCCAACGCAGTGTCGGAGAAGTCTCGGGCAAGGAGACACGGGGCCAGAGGTTGAGCTGATGCGCAGCGTATCGGACTGCAAACGGCCATAGAAAATGGGGGGCAGCCGCATGGCTCAAGGAGGTACGAGCGACCTCCATGACCAGACCAATGCGGCGCTCAGCAACCCCATTCTGCTGTGGAGAGGCCGGAAGCGTGTACGACTGCTCAATGCCCTCCTGCTGACAGAAGGCCTCCAATAGGCCAGAGGAAAACTCCCCACCTCTGTCAGAGTGCAGACGCAGGACAGGGAAGTCGGAGCGGAAACGCTCACGGAGCTGGAGACGAGATCTGCGGATCCAAGGGATCAAGACAGCAGGGACCTCACCCTTGGCGCGCAAGGGGAAGACCGTGGTGTAGCGCGAGAAGTCGTCAACAACAATCAGGAAGTACCTCTCCTGACCCTGACCACGGACGCGGGCTGGGCCCCACACGTCCATGTGGAGCGTCTGCAAGGGAGCAGTCGTCGGGGGAAAGGAGGAGGAGTGAGGAGCGGCGCGCTGCCGTCCCTCGACACAGGGAATACAGGGAGGAGCAGGCGAGTCGGGAAGGGGAGGGAGCACCCTGGGAAGACCAGCAACAAGGTCCCGTTTGTGCATGGCCCGAAGGCGCTGCACAGACGGGTGACCAAGGCGGTGGTGCCAAAGGACAGTCTCATGCGCCAGAGAGCGACACGAGCAGGGGGCGGACAGCTGACCTGACGTAGACGCAGACGTAGACGCAGACGCAGCTACCTGAGGGGACTCAGTGGTCAGTGTGTACAGGTCCGACCCCGGCTCTCGAGTGAAAGTAGCCAGGTGGCGACCCGTCCGAGCACACGTGCAGTGTGTCACGCGCTCGTAGGCAGGGGTGAACTGGTGAACACCCGCGTCCTGGAGCGCACAACCCGCCACCAAGTTCGTAGAGAACGAGGGGAGGTAGAGACCTGACAGCGTGCCGGACGGGACCGCAGGACAAGGAAGGACAGTGGAGGAGGTCGCAATGACCGGACCCCCAGAGGGGTCAGCAAGGGAGACAGCAACTGGCCGAGCGAGTGGCTCAAGGACAGTGCGGTCACGAAAGAAAGAGCGAGAAGCACCTGAGTCCAGGGTGAAGGTGTGCAGTGCTGCAGTCGACTCAGTACCAGGGGGCACAGACGCACTAGCACCTAGGGCAGCAGCCTCACCATCACCTGGGGTAGCAGACACGCGAGCACCTGGAGCAGCAGACGCACTAGCACCTAGAGCAGTAGGCTCACCAGCACCTGGAGTAGCAGACACGCGAGTACCGGGAGTGGTAGCCTCACCTGCACCGAGGGCAACAGACGTACTGGCACCGAGAGCGGCTGCCTCACTCACAGAGCGACTACCACTACGGCCACCCCGACTGCTCAAACCGGCGTACCACTCACGAGCCTGCTGGAGCAGAAGAGGGCACGGCTGCTGCACCTGTCCACTACCTGAGGCTCCCGAACGACGGACGCCAGAGCGACTACCACTACGGCCACCCCGACTGCTCAAACCGGCGTACCACTCACGAGCCTGCTGGACCAGAAGAGGGCACGGCTGCTGCACCTGTCCACTACCAGGGGCTCCCGAACGACGCACGCCAGAGCGACTACCACGCCGGCCACCCCGACTGCCCAAACCGGCGTACCACTCACGAGCCTGCTGGAGCAGAAGAGGGCACGTCTGCTGCACCGGTCTACTACCAGAGGCTCCCGAACGACGCACTCCAGAGCGACTACCACTACGGCCACCCCGACTGCCCAAGCCGGCGTACCACTCACGAGCCTGCTGGAGCTGCATCTGGCCACGTCAGGAGCAGCAGCAGTAGTGGCGGGCGCAAGACAGTGGCGACCGCGTGGCCGCTGCAACAGCGGGGCGGGGCCAGGTCGTAGCAGGGAGCTCCGCGGCAGCTGCTGCAGGGTCGGCGGCGGCCGCTGCTGTAGGCTCGGCGGCGGCAGCTGCTGCAGGTCGAGCGGCGGCTGCTGCTGCAGGGTCGGCGGCGGCCGCTGCTGTAGGCTCGGCGGCGGCTGCTGCTGCAGGTTCGGTGGCGGCTGCAGCTGCAGGCGCGGCGGCGGCAGCTGCTGCAGGTCGAGCGGCGGCTGCTGCTGCAAGCTCGGCGGCGGCAGCTGCTGCAGGTCGAGCGGCGGCTGCTGCTGCAGGTCGGCGGCGGCTGCTGCTGCAGGCTCGGCGGCGGCAGCTGCTGCAGGTCGGCGGCGGCTGCTGCTGCAGGTTCGGTAGCGGCAGCTGCTGCAGACGAAGTCGAAGCCGCGAAGGGGCGGCTGAGGGATTGCGACGGGCGGCTAAGGGGCCGCGATGCGTGGGTAAGGAGCCGCGACGGCGGCTGAAAGGGCCGCCACGAGCGGGTAGGGAGGTGACGACGCCACGGGAAAGGCGACGCGGCGGGCAGCTCGCGGGCAGTGCGCGGAGCCGCACAAGGCTGCGACGGGTCGCGTGACAAACCCTAAGCCGCGCGCGGGCGGCTAGCTGGTCGCGCGCACGAAGAATCGGCCGCGCGCGGGCGGCTAGCGAGGCGCGCGCGCGAAAAATCGGCCGCGCACGGGCGGCTAGCGAGTCGCGCGCGTTAAAAACGAGCCGCGCGCGGGTGGCTAGCGGGCTGCGTGCGCGCGGTAGGTAGAGGCGCACGAGGGCGCGCGGTAGGTAGAGGCGCACGAGGGCGCTAAGGCGCACGAGGGCGTGCGGTAGGTAGAGGCGCACAAGGGCGCTAAGGCGCACGAGGGCGCTCGGTAGTGAGAGGCGCACGAGGGCGCACGAGGGCGCACGAGGGCGCACGAGGGCGCACGATAGGTAGGTAGGTAGGTAGGTAGCGGTGGGCCCTAGGAGCGGTCCTAGCAAAGGACCTGCTCTGATACCATGATAGAATGAACAGGCAGGAATGGCTGTACTAACAGAAGGCTGGATACAAATAGGAAACCCTAATCCAGTGTACCCCCTAAGGCGTAACCCACTACAGCCTACAACCATATAAACATATAATGTTTGACAACTTTGGCTATGGGGGTGTGTCAGAATGTTATATTCTCTAGCCTGCAGTGGGGTGCTCTATAGCGAGTACAACCCAGTTAGGGTTTGCTATTTGTATCTCAACTGCTGCTAGTGAAACCCCTCTTTCTGCTTCTAAACTTTGCCTGCTACTTCTGACACTTGAGAATGAAGAGCACCCGCTGCACTTCCTCCACATGTGCGGATCCTAGCGCGTTTTGAGGCTAGAAGCGCTCGTTCTTAGCGTTTTTCTTCTACCGGGTCACGTGGCTGCGCTTGTCTGGGCCTATTGCCAAGCCAGCAAGGGTGTGGGAGGGTTGCGAGCATCATTGGTCATCGGCCCTTGAGAATGAAGAGCGCCCGCTGCACTTCCTCCACATGTGCGGATCCTAGCGCGTTTTGAGGCTAGAAGCACTCGCAGTGAGCGTTTTTCTTCTACCAGGTCACGTGGCTGCGCTTTTCTAGGCCTCTTGCCAAGCCAGCAAGGGCTTGGAAGGGTTGCGAGCATCATTGGTTATCGGCCCTTGAGAATGAAGAGCGCCCGCTGCACTTCCTCCACATGTGCGAATCCTAGCGCGTTTTGAGGCTAGAAGCACTCGCAGTGAGCGTTTTTCTTCCACCAGGTCATGTGGCTGCACTTGTCTAGGCCTCTTGCCAAGCCAGCAAGGGCGTGGAAGGGTTTCGAGCATCATTGGTCATCGGCCCTTGAGAATGAAGAGCGCCCGCTGCACTTCCTGTACATGTGCGGATCCTAGCGCGTTTTGAGGCTAGAAGCGCTCGCAGTGAGCGTTTTTCTTCTACCATGTCACGTGGCTGCGCTTGTCTAGGCCTCTTGCTAAGCCAGCAAGGGCGTGGAAGGGTTGCGAGCATCATTGATCATCGGCCCTTGAGAATGAAGAGCGCCCGCTGCACTTCCTCCACATGTGCGGATCCTAGTGCGTTTTGAGGCTAGAAGCGCTCGTTCTGAGCGTTTTTCTTCTACCAAGTCACGTGGCTGCGCTTGTCTAGGCCTCTTGCCAAGCCAGCAAGGGCGTAGAAGGGTTGCGAGCATCATTGGTCATCGGCCCTTGAGAACGAAGAGCGCCCGCTGCACTTCCTGCACATGTGCGAATCCTATTGCGTTTTGAGGCTAGAAGCAATCGCAGTAAGCGTTTTTCTTCCACCAAGTCACGTGGCTACGCTTGTCTAGGCCTCTTGCCAAGCCAGCAAGGGCGTGGAAGGGTTGCGAGCATCATTGGTCATCGGCCCTTGAGAATGAAGAGCGCCCGCTGAACTTCCTGCACATGTGCGGATCCGAGCGCGTTTTCAGGCTAGAAGCGCTCGCAGTGAGCGTTTTTCTTCTACCATGTCACGTGGCTGCGCTTGTCTAGGCCTCTTGCTAAGCCAGCAAGGGCGTGGAAGGGTTGCGAGCATCATTGATCATCGGCCCTTGAGAATGAAGAGCGCCCGCTGCACTTCCTCCACATGTGCAAATCCTAGCGCGTTTTGAGGCTAGAAGCACTCGCAGTGAGCGTTTTTCTTCCACCAGGTCATGTGGCTGCGCTTGTCTAGGCATCTTGCCAAGCCAGCAAGGGCGTGGAAGGGTTGCGAGCATCATTGGTCATCGGCCCTTGAGAATGAAGAGCGCCCGCTGCATTTCCTCCACATGTGCGGATCCTTGCGCGTTTTGAGGCTAGAAGCGTCCGTTTTGAGCATTTTTCTTCCACCAGGTCACGTGGCTGCGCTTGTCTAGGCCTCTTGCCAAGCCAGCAAGGGCGTGGAAGGGTTGCGAGCATCATTGGTCATCGGCCCTTGAGAATGAAGAGCGCCCGCTGCACTTCCTCCACATGTGCAGATCCTAGCGCGTTTTGAGGCTAGAAGCGCTCCCAGTGAGCGTTTTTCTTCTACCAGGTCACGTGGCTGCACTTGTCTAGGCCTCTTGCCAAGCCAGCAAGGGCATGGAAGGGTTGCAAGCATCATTGGTCATCGGCCCTTGAGAATGAAGAGTGCCCGCTGCACTTCCTGCACATGTGCGGATCCTAGCGCGTTTTGAGGCTAGAAGTGCTCGCAGTGAGCGTTTTTCTTCTACCAGGTCACGTGGCTACGCTTGTCTAGGCCTCTTGCCAAGCCAGCAAGGGTGTGGAAGGGTTGCGAGCATCATTGGTCATCGGCCCTTGAGAATGAAGAGTGCCCGCTGCACTTCCTCCACATGTGCGGATCCTAGCGCGTTTTGAGGCTAGAAGCGCTCGTTCTTAGCGTTTTTCTTCTACCAGGTCACGTGGCTGCGCTTATCTAGGCCTCTTGCCAAGCCAGCAAGGGTGTGGAAGGGTTGCGAGCATCATTGGTCACCGGCCCTTGAGAATGAAGAGCGACCGCTGCACTTCCTGCACATGTGCGGATCCTAGCGCGTTTTGAGGCTAGAAGTGCTCGTTCCGAGCGATTATCTTCCACCGAGTTGCGTGGCTGCGCTTGTCTATGCCTCTTGCACAGCCAGCAAGGGCGTGGAAGGGTTGCGAGCATCATTGGTCATCGGCCCTTGAGAATGAAGAGCGCCCGCTGCACTTCCTGCACATGTGCGGATCCTAGCGCGTTCTGAGGCTAGAAGCGCTCGTAGTGAGCGTTTTTCTTCCACCAAGTCACGTGGCTGCGCTTGTCTAGGCCTCTTGCCAATCCAGCAAGGGCGTGGAAGGGTTGCGAGCATCATTGGTTATCGGCCCTTGAGAATGAAGAGCGCCCGCTGCACTTCCTGCACATGTGCGGATCCTAGCGTGTTCTGAGGCTAGAAGCGCTCGTAGTGAGCGTTTTTCTTCCACCAAGTCACGTGGCTGCGCTTGTCTAGGCCTCTTGCTAAGCCAGCAAGGGCGTGGAAGGGTTGCGAGCATCATTGGTAATCGGCCCTTGAGAATGAAGAGCGCCCGCTGCACTTCCTGCACATGTGCGGATCCTAGCGCGTTCTGAGGCTAGAAGCGCTCGCAGTGAGCGTTTTTCTTCTACCAAGTCACGTGGCTGCGCTTGTCTAGGCCTCTTGCCAAGCCAGCAAGAGCGTGGAAGGGTTGCGAGCATCATTGGTCATCGGCCCTTGAGAATGAAGAGCGCACGCTGCACTTCCTCCACATGTGCGGATCCTAGCGCGTTTTGAGGCTAGAAGCGCTCGCAGTGAGCGTTTTTCTTCCACTAGGTCACGTGGCTGCATAGGCCTCTTGCCAAGCCAGCAAGGGCGTGGAAGGGTTGCGAGCATCATTGGTCATCGGCCCTTGAGAATGAAGAGCGCACGCTGCACTTCCTCCACATGTGCGGATCCTAGCGCGTTTTCAGGCTAGAAGCGCTCGCAGTGAGCGTTTTTCTTCCACTAGGTCACGTGGCTGCATAGGCCTCTTGCTAAGCCAGCAAGGGCGTGGAAGGGTTGCGAGCATCATTGGTCATCGGCCCTTGAGAATGAAGAGCGCACGCTGCACTTCCTCCACATGTGCGGATCCTAGCGCGTTTTGAGGCTAGAAGCGCTCGCAGTGAGCGTTTTTCTTCCACTAGGTCACGTGGCTGCACTTATCTGGGCCTATTGCCAAGCCAGCAAGGGCGTGGAAGGGTTGCGAGCATCATTGGTCATCGGCCCTTGAGAATGAAGAGCGCCCGCTGCACTTCCTGCGCATGTGCGGATCCTAGCGCGTTTTGAGGCTAGAAGCGCTTGCAGTGGCAGTTTTCTTCCACCAGGTCACGTCACTGCGCTTGTCTAGGCCTCTTGCCAAGCCAGCAAGGGCGTGGAAGGGTTGCGAGCATCATTGGTCATCGGCCCTTGAGAATGAAAAGTGCGCGCTGCATTTTGTGCACATGTGCGGATCCTAGCGCGTTTTGAGGCTAGAAATGCTCGTTGTGAGCGTTTTTCTTCTACCAGGTCACGTGGCTGCGCTTGTCTAGGCCTCTTGCCAAGCCAGCAAGGGCGTGGAAGGGTTGCGAGCATCATTGGTCATCGGCCCTTGAGAATGAAGAGCGCCCGCTGCACTTCCTCCACATGTGCGGATCCTAGCGCGTTTTTAGGCTAGAAGCGCTCGCAGTGAGCGTTTTTCTTCTACCAAGTCACGTGGCTGCGCTTGTTTAGGCCTCTTGCCAAGCCAGCAAGGACGTGGAAGGGTTGCGAGCATCATTGGTCATTGGCCCTTGAGAATGAAGAGCGCCCGCTGCACTTCCTCCACATGTGCGGATCCTAGCGGGTTTTGAGGCTAGAAGCGCTCGTTCTGAGCGTTTTTCTTCCACCAGGTCACGTGGCTGCGCTTGTCTAGGCCTCTTTCCAAGCCAGCAAGGGCGTGAAAGGGTTGCGAGCATCATTGGTCATCGGCCCTTGAGAATGAAGAGCGCACGCTGCACTTCCTCCACATGTGCGGATCCTAGCGCGTTTTGAGGCTAGAAGTGCTTGTAGTGAGTGTTATTTTTCCACCAAGTCACGTGACTGCGCTTGTCCAGGCCTCTTGCCAAGCCAGCAAGGGCGTGGAAGGGTTGCGAGCATCATTGGTCATCGGCCCTTGAGAATGAAGAGTGCCCGCTGCACTTCCTGCACATGTGCGGATCCTAGCGCGTTTTGAGGCTAGAAATGCTCGTTGTGAGCGTTTTTCTTCTACCTGGTCACGTGGCTGCGCTTGTCTAGGCCTCTTGCCAAGCTAGCAAGGGCGTGGAAGGGTTGCGATCATCATTGGTCATCGGCCCTTGAGAATGAAGAGCGCCCGCTGCACTTCATGCACATGTGCGGATCCTAGCGCGTTTTGAGGCTAGAAGCGCTCGTTCTGAGCGATATTCTTCCACCAGGTCACGTGGCTATGCTTGTCTAGGCCTCTTGCCAAGCCAGCAAGGGCGTGGAAGGGTTGCGAGCATCATTGGTCATCGGCCCTTGAGAATGAAGAGCGCCCGCTGCACTTCCTCCACATCTGCAGATCCTAGCGCGTTTTGAGGCTAGAAGCGCTTGCAGTGAGCGTTTTTCTTCTACCAGGTCATGTGGCTGCGCTTGTCTAAGCCTCTTGCCAAGCCAGCAAGGGCGTGGAAGGGTTGCGAGCATCAATTGGTCATCGGCCCTTGAGAATGAAGAGCGCCCGCTGCACTTCCTGCACATGTGCGGATCCTAGCGCGTTTTGAGGCTATATGCGCTCGCAGTGAGAGTTTTTCTTCTACCAGGTCACGTGGCTGCGCTTATCTAGGCCTCTTGCCAAGCCAGCAAGGGCGTGGAAGGGTTGCGAGCATCATTGGTCATCGGCCCTTGAGAATGAAGAGCGCCCGCTGCACTTCCTGCACATGTGCAGATCCTAGCGCGTTTTAAGGCTAGAAGCGCTCGCAGTGAGCGTTTTTCTTCCACCAGGTCACGTGGCTGCGCTTGTCTAGGCCTCTTGCCAAGCCATCAAGGGCGTGGAAGGGTTGCGAGCATCATTGGTAATCGGCCCTTGAGAATGAAGAGCGCCCGCTGCAGTTCCTCCACATGTGCGGATCCCAGTTTGTTTTGAGGCTAGAAGCGCTTGTTCCGAGCGATTTTCTTCCACTGGGTCACGTGGCTGCGCTTGTCTAGGCCTCTTGCCAAGCCAGCAAGGGTGTGGAAGGGTTGCGAGCATCATTGGTCATCGGCCCTTGAGAATGAAGAGCGCCCGCTGCACGTCCTCCACATGTGCGGATCCTAGCGCGTTTTGAGGCTAGGAGCGCTCCTAGTGAGCGCTTTTCTTCCACCAAGTCACGTGGCTGCGCTTGTCTAGGCCTCTTGCCAAGCCAGCAAGGGCGTGGAAGGGTTGCGAGCATCATTGGTCATCGGCCCTTGAGAATGAAGAGCGCCCGCTGCAGTTCCTCCACATGTGCGGATCCCAGCGCGTTTTGAGGCTAGAAGCGCTCGCAGTGAGCGTTTTTCTTCTATCAGGTCACGTGGCTGCGCTTGTCTAGGCCTCTTGCCAAGCCAGCAAGGGTGTGGAAGGGTTGCGAGCATCATTGGTCATCGGCCCTTGAGAATGAAGAGCGCCCGCTGCACTTCCTCCACATGTGCGGATCCTAGCGCGTTTTGAGGCTAGAAGCACTCGCAGTGAGCGTTTTTCTTCCACCAGGTCACGTGGCTGCGCTTCTCTAGGCCTCTTGCCAAGCCAGCAAGGGCGTGGAAGGGTTGCGAGCATTATTGGTCATCGGCCCTTGAGAATGAAGAGTGCCCGCTGCACTTCCTACACATGTGCGGATCCTAGCGCATTTTGAGGCTAGAAGCACTCGTAGTGAGCGTTTTTCTTCTACCAGGTCGCGTGGCTGCGCTTGTCTAGGCCTCTTGCCAAGCAAGCAAGGGCGTGGAAGGGTTGCGAGTATCATTGGTCATCGGCCCTTGAGAATGAGGAGCGCCCGCTGCACTTCCTCCACATGTGCGGATCCTAGCGCGTTTTGAGGCTAGAAGTGCTCGTTCTGAGCGTTTTTCTTCTACCAGATCACGTGGCTGCGCTTGTCTAGGCCTCTTGCCAAGCCAGCAAGGCCGTGGAAGGGTTGCGAGCATCATTGGTCATCGGCCCTTGAGAATGAAGAGTGGTCATCGGCCCTCTAGAATGAAGAGTGCCCGCTGCACTTCCTACACATGTGCGGATCCTAGCGCGTTTTGAGGCTAGAAGCACTCGCAGTGAGCGATTTTCTTCTACCAGGTCACGTGGCTGCGCTTGTCTAGGCCTCTTGCCAAGCAAGCAAGGGCGTGGAAGGGTTGCGAGCATCATTGGTCATCGGCCCTTGAGAATGAAGAGCGCCTGCTGCACTTCCTCCACATGTGCAGATCCTAGCGCGTTTTGAGGCTAGAAGCACTCGCAGTGAGCGTTTTTCTTCCACCAAGTCACGTGGCTGCGCTTGTCTAGGCCTCTTGCCAAGCCAGCAAGGGCGTGGAAGGGTTGCGAGCATTATTGGTCATCGGCCCTTGAGAATGAAGAGCGCCCACTGCACTTCCTCCACATGTGCGGATCCTAGCGCTTTATTAGGCTAGAATCGCTCGTTCTGAGCGTTTTTCTTCTACCAGGTCAGGTGGCTGCGCTTGTCTAGGCCTCTTGCCAAGCCAGCAAGGGCGTGGAGGGGTTGCGAGCATCATTGGCCATCGGCCCTTGAGAATGAAGAGCGCCCGCTGCACTTCCTCAACATGTGCGGACCCTAGCGCGTTTTGAGGCTAGAAGCGCTCGTTCTGAGCATTTTTCTTCTACCAGGTCACGTGGCTGTGCTTGTCTAGGCCTCTTGCCAAGCTAGCAAGGGCGTGGAAGGGTTGCGAGCATCATTGGTCATCGGCCCTTGAGAATGAAGAGCGCCCGCTCCACTTCCTCCACATGTGCGGATCGTAGCGCGTTATGAGGCTAGAATCGCTCGTTCTGAGCGTTTTTCTTCTACCAGGTCACGTGGATGCGCTTGTCTAGGCCTCTTGCCAAGCTAGCAAGGGCGTGGAAGGGTTGCGAGCATCATTGGTCATCGGCCCTTGAGAATGAAGAGCGCCCGCTCCACTTCCTCCACATGTGCGGATCGTAGCGCGTTATGAGGCTAGAATCGCTCGTTATGAGCGTTTTTCTTCTACCAGGTCACGTGGATGCGCTTGTCTAGGCCTCTTGCCATGCCAGCAAGGGCGTGGAAGGGTTGCGAGCATCATTAGTCATCGGCCCTTGAGAATGAAGAGCGCCCGCTGCACTTCCTCCACATAAACGGATCCTAGTGCGTTTTGAGGCTAGAAGACTCGTTCCGAGCGTTTTTCTTCTACCAGGTCACGTGGCTGTGCTTGTCTAGGCCTCTTGCCAAGCCAGAAAGGGCGTGGAAGGGTTGCGGGCATCATTGGTCATCGGCCCTTGAGAATGAAGAGCGCCCGCTGCACTTCCTCCACATGTGCGGATCCTAACGCGTTTTGAGGCTAGAAGCGCTCGTTTTGAGCGTTTTTCTTCTACCAGGTCACGTGGCTGCGCTTGTCTAGGCCTCTTGCCAAGCTAGCAAGGGCGTGGAAGGGTTGCGAGCATCATTGGTCATCGGCCCTTGAGAATGAATAGCGCCTGCTGCACTTCCTTCACATGTGCGGATCCTAGCGCGTTTTGAGGCTAGAAGCGCTTGTTCTGAGCGTTTTTCTTCTACCAGGTCCCGTGGCTGCGTTTTTCTAGGCCTCTTGCCAAGCCAGCAAGGGCGTGGAAGGGTTGCGAGCATCATTGGTCATTGGCCCTTGAGAATGAAGAGTGCCCGCTGCACTTCCTCCACATGTGCGGATCTTAGCGCGTTTTGAGGCTAGAGGCTCTCGTTTTGAGCGATTTTCTTTTACCAGGTCACGTCGCTGCGCTTGTCTAGGCCTCTTGCCAAGCTAGCAAGGGCGTGGAAGGGTTGCGAGCATCATTGGTCATCGGCCCTTGAGAATGAAGAGTGCCCGCTGCACTTCCTCCACATGTGCGGATCCTAGCGCGTTTTGAGGCTAGAAGCGCTTGTTCTGAGCGTTTTTCTTCTACCAGGTCCCGTTGCTGCGCTTTTCTAGGGCTCTTGCCAAGCTAGCAAGGGCGTGGAAGGGTTGCGATCATCATTGGTCATCGGCCCTTGAGAATGAAGAGCGCCCGCTGCACTTCCTCCACATGTGCGGATCTTAGCGCGTTTTGAGGCTAGAAGCGCTCGCAGTGAGCGTTTTTCTTCTAGCAGGTCACGTGGCTGCGCTTGTCTAGGCCTCTTGCCAAGCCAGCAAGGGCTTGGAAGGGTTGCGAGCATCATTGGTCATCGGCCCTTGAGAATGAAGAGCGCCCACTGCACTTCCTCCACATGTGCGGATCCTAGCGCGTTTTGAGGCTAGAAGCACTCGCAGTGAGCGTTTTTCTTCCACCAAGTCACGTGTGTCAAGAATACTAGGAGTGGGGCCTAGGCTTAGTAGCCTAGGCCCACACTAAGAGGTAGTAGGATGTGCCCTAGGACTAGGGTTTTGGGTATGCGAAGGAGAATGGTGAGAATGAGATGGTTGAACTAGCAAGAGTTGGGATACAAGTAGGAAACCCTAAAGGGTTGTACTCACTGTTGAGTACCCCACTGCAGGCTAGACAAGTAACATTCTGACACACCCCCATAGCCAAAGTGGGGTGCAATCAGCAGAGCAAGCAAAGTAGAACAAGCTCAGGGTGGATCACAATGTCACCACACATTCTGAGCACAAGTTCAAGAAGCAACAGTTTAAAGTTCACAACTATGAGCAAAGCTAGTGGTAGTCACAACGGGCAAGTGAGGAGGAGGAGAGACTGTGAGGGGAGAGAAGATAGGAGACGTCGTTTGGAGCTGCAGTCACACGGGCAACAGGAGCGGCTGACACATGGCGGCTGACTCAGATAACTGGTGCAGCACAAGCTCTCAGTGGCTACCGAGGTAAGCACCCCGGAATACAGGAGTAACAGGCTCTGCAGCTGCGGCAGGAGCATCGGACCCACGGGCGACTGGTGTAGCACTCACTCTGCGCTACCGAGACAGAGCCCCGGACTTCAGGTGCTGCAGACGACAAGACGGCAGCCTCGGCTCAACCTCCCCCAACTGTCCCACACACCCCCCACACACCCACTGCTTCACCCCTAGCTCCACTCCCCCTTCACTCCTGAAACCCTAAACCCTCGGCTCCCACACATCCACCCCCCTCAGCGGCAGCTGCAGCAGTGGGAGACGAGGAAGGAGGAGGAGGAGGAAAGGGGCGACGCAAACGGAGCACCCCCACACCCGCCACCCCCACACCCCTTGTGGTGGGGGGGGAGGGGGGGGGGGCAGAGCAGAACAGTGCGCACGAGGGCGCAGACAGTAGCAGAGCGCACGAGGGCGCGGGCACGAGGCACGAGGCACACGGCACGAGGCACAGGCACTGGCACAGGCACATGCAGAGGCACAGGCACAGGCACAGGCACAGGCAGGTAGGTAGGTAGGCACGAGGCTCGAGGCACAAGGCACGAGCAGGCACAGGCACAGGCACAGGCACAGGCAGAGGCACAGGCACAGGCACAGGCACAGGCAGGTAGGTAGTAGGCTCGAGGCACAAGGCACGAGCAGGCACAGGCACAGGCACAGGCAGAGGCACAGGCACAGGCACAGGCACAGGCAGGTAGGTAGTAGGCTCGAGGCACAAGGCACGAGCAGGCACAGGCACAGGCACAGGCAGAGGCACAGGCACAGGCACAGGCACAGGTAGGTAGGTAGTAGGCTCGAGGCACAAGGCACGAGCAGGCACAGGCACAGGCAGAGGCACAGGCACAGGCACAGGCACAGGCAGGTAGGTAGTAGGCTCGAGGCACAAGGCACGAGCAGGCACAGGCACAGGCACAGGCAGAGGCACAGGCACAGGCACAGGCAGGTAGGTAGTAGGCTCGAGGCACAAGGCACGAGCAGGCACAGGCACAGGCACAGGCACAGGCAGGTAGGTAGTAGGCTCGAGGCACAAGGCACGAGCAGGCACAGGCACAGGCACAGGCAGAGGCACAGGCACAGGCACAGGCACAGGCAGGTAGGTAGTAGGCTCGAGGCACAAGGCACGAGCAGGCACAGGCACAGGCACAGGCAGAGGCACAGGCACAGGCACAGGTAGGTAGGTAGTAGGCTCGAGGGACAAGGCACGGGCAGCACAGGCACGGGCAGCATCGGGCAGCAGCAGAGCGTACCGGGTCCAGGGGCGGCTTCGGAGGTCCAGGGGCGGCTGCTGAAGGGGCGGCTGCTCCAGGGGCGGCTGCTGCAGTTGCTGGCGGCTCCAGGGGCTGCTGCAGCAGGTGCGGGTGGCTCCAGGGGCTGCTGCTGCAGGTGCTGGCGGCTCCAGGGGCTGCTGCTGCAGGTGCTGGCGGCTCCAGAGGCTGCTGCTGCAGTTGCTGGCGGCTCCAGGGGCTGCTGCTGCAGGTGCTGGCGGCTCCAGAGGCTGCTGCTGCAGTTGCTGGCGGCTCCAGAGGCTGCTGCTGCAGTTGCTGGCGGCTCCAGGGGCTGCTGCAGCAGTTGCGGGCGGCTCCAGGGGCTGCTGCTGCAGGTGCTGGCGGCTCCAGGGGCTGCTGCTGCAGTTGCGGGCGGCTCCAGGGGCTGCTGCTGCAGTGGCGGGCGGCTCCAGGGGCTGCTGCTGCAGTGGCGGGCGGCTCGAGGTGCGCCCTGGACTGGCGCAGTCCGTACGGGCCGCACGCGGGCCTGGCGCAGCCCGTACGGGCCGCGCGCGGGCCTGGCGCAGCCCGTACGGGCCGCGCGCAGGCTGGACGGGCCGCGCGCGGGCCCTACGGAGGTCGCACGGGCCACGACGGGCGACGGGGGGCGACGCGCGGGTCCCCGTCGCCCGTCGCAGCTCCTCCCGGGGGCGACTCGCGGAGTGACGGGGCAGAAAGCCGCCGCGCGCCTCGGGGCGCACGGCGGGCAGAAAACCGCCGTACGCCCCGAGCGCGCGGCGGGATGAAAAATTAGGGTTTCGCCGCCGCGCACCACGGGGCGCGCGGCGGACGGTACGGCAGCGGAAGCAGGTGGTGGGCCCATGGAGGTAAGCGGCAGGAACGTACTCGCTCTGACAACGTGGCTGCGCTTGTCTAGGCCTCTTGCCGAGCCAGCAAGGGCGTGGAAGGGTTGCGAGCATCATTGGTCATCGGCCCTTGAGAATGAATAGCGCCCGCTGCACTTCCTCCACAAGTGCGGATCCTAGCGCGTTTTGAGGCTAGAATCGCTCGTTCTGAGCGTTTTTCTTCTACCAGGTCACGTGGCTGCGCTTGTCTAGGCCTCCTGCCAAGCCAGCAAGGGCGTGGAGGGGTTGCGAGCATCATTGGTCATCGGCCCTTGAGAATGAAGAGCGCCCGCTGCACTTCCTCCACATGTGCGGATCCTAGCGCGTTTTGAAGCTAGAAGCGCTCGTTCTGAGCGTTTTTCTTCTACCAGGTCACGTGGCTGCGCTTGTCTAGGCCTCTTGCCAAGCCAGCAAGGGCGTGGAAGGGTTGCGAGCATCATTGGTCATCGGCCCTTGAGAATGAAGAGCGCCCGCTGCACTTCCTCCACATGTGCGGATCCTAGCGCATTTTGAGGCTAGAAGCGCTCGCTCTGAGCGTTTTTCTTCTACCAGGTCACGTGGTTGCGCTTGTCTAGGCCTCTTGCCATGCCAGCAAGGGCGTGGAAGGGTTGCGAGCATCATTAGTCATCGGCCCTTGAGA
Source organism: Closterium sp. Yama58-4 (assembly GCA_947470075.1). NCBI lineage: Eukaryota > Viridiplantae > Streptophyta > Zygnematophyceae > Desmidiales > Closteriaceae > Closterium > Closterium sp. Yama58-4. The sequence goes on from CANIUD010000140.1 coordinate 432,341, forward strand.
ATGAAGAGCGCCCGCTGCACTTCCTCCACATGTGCGGATCCTAGCGCGTTCTGAGGCTAGAAGCGCTCGTTCTGAGCGTTTTTCTTCTACCAAGTCACGTGGCTGCGCTTTTCTAGGCCTCTTGCCAAGCCAGCAAGGGCGTGAAAGGGTTGCGAGCATCATTGGTCATCGGCCCTTGAGAATGAAGAGCGCCCGCTGCACTTCCTCCACATGTGCGGATCCTAACGCGTTTTGAGGCTAGAAGCGCTCGTTTTGAGCGTTTTTCTTCTACCAGGTCGCGTGGCTGCGCTTGTCTAGGCCTCTTGCCAAGCTAGCAAGGGCGTGGAAGGGTTGCGAGCATCATTGGTCATCGGCCCTTGAGAATGAAGAGCGCCCGCTGCACTTCCTCCACATGTGCGGATCCTAGCGCGTTTTGAGGCTAGAAGCGCTTGTTCTGAGCGTTTTTCTTCTACCAGGTCCTGTGGCTGCGCTTTTCAAGGGCTCTTGCTAAGCCAACAAGGGCATGGAAGGGTTGTGAGCATCATTGGTCATCGGCCCTTGAGAATGAAGAGCGCCCGCTGCACTTCCTGCACATGTGCGGATCCTAGCGCGTTTTGAGGCTAGAAGCGCTCGCATTGAGCGTTTTTCTTCTACCAGGTCATGTGGCTGCGCTTGTCTAGGCCTCTTGCCAAGCCAGCAAGGGCGTGGAAGGGTCGCGAGCATCATTGGTCATCGGCCCTTGAGATTGAAGAGCGCCCGCTGCACTTCCTGCACATGCGCGGATCCTAGCGCGTTTTGAGGCTAGAAGCGCTCGTTCTGAGCGTTTTTCTTCTACCAGGTCACGTGACTGCGCTTGTCTAGGCCTCTTGCCAAGCCAGCAAAGGCGTGGAAGGGTTGCGAGCATCATTGGTCATCGGCCCTTGAGAATGAAGAGCGCCCGCTGCACTTCCTCCGCATGTGCGGATCCTAGCGCGTTTTGAGGCTAGAAGCGCTCTCAGTGAGCGTTTTTCTTCTATTAGGTCACGTGGCTGCGCTTGTCTAGGCCTCTTGCCAAGCCAGCAAGGGCGTGGAAGGGTTGCGAACATCATTGGTCATCGGCCCTCTAGAATGAAGACCGCCCGCTGCACTTCCTCCACATGTGCGGATCCTAGCGCGTTTTGAGGCTAGAAGCGCTCGCAGTGAGCGTTTTTCTTCTACCATGTGCCGTGGCTGCGCTTTTCTAGGGCTCTTGCCAAGCCAGCAAGGGCGTGGAAGGGTTGTTAGCATCATTGGCCATCGGCCCTTGAGAATGAAGAGCGCCCGCTGCACTTCCTGCACATGTGCGGATCCTAGCGTGTTTTGAGGCTAGAAGCGCTCGCAGTGAGCGGTTTTCTTCTACCAGGTCACGTGGCTGCGCTTGTCTAGGCCTCTTGCCAAGCCAGCAAGGGCATGGAAGGGTTGCGAGCATCATTGGTCATCGGCCCTTGAGAATGAAGAGCGCCCGCTGCACTTCCTGCACATGTGCGGATCCTAGCGCATTTTGAGGCTAGAAGCGCTCGAAGTGAGCGTTTTTCTTCTACCAGGTCACGTGGCTGTGCTTGTCTAGGCCTATTGCCAAGCCAGCAAGGGCGTGGAAGGGTTGCGAGCATCATTGGTCATCGGCCCTTGAGAATGAAGAGCGCCCGTTGCACTTCCTCCACATGTGCGGATCCTAGCGCGTTCTGAGGCTAGAAGCGCTCGTTCTGAGCGTTTTTCTTCTTCAAGGTCATGTGGCTGCGCTCGTCTAGGCCTCTTGCCAAGCCAGCAAGGGCGTGGAAGGGTTGCGAGCATCATTGGTCATCGGCCCTTGAGAATGAAGAGCGCCCGCTGCACTTCCTCCACATGTGCGGATCCTAGCGCGTTTTGAGGCTAGAAGCGCTCGTTCTGAGCGTTTTTCTTCTACCAGGTCGCGTGGCTGCGCTTGTCTAGGCCTCTTGCCAAGCCAGCAAGGGCGTGGAAGGTTTGCGAGCATCATTGGTCATCGGCCCTTGAGAATGAAGAGCGCCCGCTGCATTTCCTCCACATGTGCGGATCCTAGCGCGTTTTGAGGCTAGAAGCGCTCGCAGTGAGCGTTTTTCTTCTACCAAGTCACGTGGCTGCGCTTGTCTAGGCCTCTTGCCAAGCCAGCAAGGGTGTGGAAGGGTTGCGAGCATCATTGGTCATCGGCCCTTGAGAATGAAGAGCGTCCGCTGCTCTTCCGCCACATGTGCAGATCCTAGCATGTTTTGAGGCTAGAAGCACTCGTAGTGAGCGTTTTTCTTCCACCAAGTCACGTGGCTACGCTTGTCTAGGCCTCTTGCCAAGCCAGCAAGGGCGTGGAAGGATTGCGAGCATCATTGGTCATTGGCCCTTGAGAATGAAGAGCGCCCGCTGCACTTCCTGCACATGTGCGGATCCTAGCGCGTTTTGAGGCTAGAAGCGCTCGCAGTGAGCGTTTTTCTTCTACCAAGTCACGTGGCTACGCTTGTCTAGGCCTCTTGCCAAGCCAGCAACGGCGTGGATGTCGAGATAGTAAGCACGATGAGGAGCCATAGCTAGGGTTGACCTAGCTAGGCAAGAGAGAATGAAGCAAAGGAGAGGGTTGCACTAGCAACAATGGTGGTACAAATAGCTAACCCTAGAAGGGTTGTACTCGCTATAGAGCACCCCACTGCAGGCTAGAGCATAATATTCTGACACACCCCCATAGCCAAAGTGGGGTGTAATCAGCAGAGCTAGCAAAGCAGTACAAGCTCAGGGTGGATCACGATGTCACCACACATTCTGAGCACAAGTTCAAGAAGGAATAGTTTAAAGTTCACAATTATGAGTAAAGCTAGAGGCAGTCACAGAGGGTAAGTGAGGAGGAGGAGGGCTGGCGAGAGGAGAGTAGATTAGGAGGCGACGACTGAAGCTGCAGACACCCGAGCAACAGACGGCTCTGGTGCGACACAGTGGCTACCGGGAATGAGTGCCCCGGAGTACAGGAGTAACAGGCTCCGCGGCTAATACGCGCGACAGGAGCAACGGACCCACAGGCGACGGCGCAACCGGCTCTCTGAGCTACCGGGAATGAGTGCCCCGGAGTACAGGCGCTGCGTACGACACGACGGCAACCTCCGCTCAACCTCCCCCAACAGTCCCACACCCCTCGACACACACCCCCTGCTTCAAACCCTAGCTCCACTCCCACGGTACCCCCCTTAAACCCCAAACCCTAGGCTCCCACACACCACCCCCCTCAGCGGCAGCTGTAGCAGAGGGAGACGAGGGAGGAGGAGGAGCAGGAGGAGTAACTCACAACCGACACCCCCATAGCCGCCACCCCCACACTCCTCACCCCCAAACCCTAAAACGGGCGGAACGGGGGAAGGAGCGCGGGGGACGGCGAGGGGGACGGCGCGCGGCCCCCAGGACGCCACCACGGGGCAGCGAGGGGCCGCGCGCGGCTCCTTAGGGCGCCGCGAAGGGGCAGCGGGGGGTCGCGAGTGACGGGAACGGGGGGCCCGCGAGCGACGGGAACGGGGCGCCGCGGGCGACGGGAACGGGGGTCCGCGGGCGACTGGAACGGGGGGCCGCGGGCGACGGGAAATCGGGGCAGCGGGGGGTCGCGCGCGGCTCCCCAGGGCAGCGGGACGGGAAATCGGGGGCGCGCGGGGGTCCCCCACGGTAGGAAACCGCCGCGCGTCCGGGGCGCACGGCGGGTAGGAAAACCGCTGCACGCCCCGTGCGCGCGGCGGGATGAAAAATCCGTCGCACGCCACGGGGCGTGCGACACAAACAGTAGTAGGAGCAGCGGAAGACTGAGGTGGTGGGGCCCACCCACAGGATCGACCCAACTGGATCGTCCTGCTCTGATAGCATGTCGAGATAGTAAGCACGATGAGGAGCCATAGCTAGGGTTGACCTAGCTAGGCAAGAGAGAATGAAGCAAAGGAGAGGGTTGCACTAGCAACAATGGTGGTACAAATAGCTAACCCTAGAAGGGTTGTACTCGCTATAGAGCACCCCACTGCAGGCTAGAGCATAATATTCTGACAGTGGAAGGGTTGTGAGCATCATTGGTCATCGGCCCTTGAGAATGAAAAGCGCCCGCTGCACTTCCTCCACATGTGCGGATCCTAGCGCGTTTTGAGGCTAGAATCGCTCGTTCTGAGCGTTTTTCTTCTACCAGGTCATGTGGCTGCGCTTGTCTAGGCTTCTTGCCAAGCCAGCAAGAGCGTGGAAGGGTTGCGAGCATCATTGGCCATCGGCCCTTGAGAATGAAGAGCGCCCGCAGCACTTCCTGCACATGTGCGGATCTTAGCGCGTTTTGAGGCTAGAAGCGCTCGCAGTGAGCGTTTTTCTTCTACCAGGTCACGTGGCTGCGCTTGTCTAGGCCTCTTGCCAAGCTAGCAAGGGCGTGGAAGGGTTGCGAGCATCATTGGTCATCGGCCCTTGAGAATGAAGAGCGCTCGCTGCACTTCCTGCACATGTGCGGATCCTAGCGCGTTTTGAGGCTAGAAGCACTCGTAGTGAGCGTTTTTCTTCCACCAAGTCACGTGGCTGCGCTTTTCTAGGCCTCTTGCCAAGCCAGCAAGGGCGTGGAAGGGTTGCGAGCATCATTGGTCATCGGCCCTTGAGAATGAAGAGTGCCCGCTGCACTTCCTCCACATGTGCGGATCCTAGCGCGTTTTGAGGCTAGAAGCGCTTGTTTTGAGCGATTTTCTTCCACTTGGTCACGTGGCTGTGCTTGTCTAGGCCTCTTGCCAAGCCAGCAAGGGTGTGGAAGGGTTGCGAGCATCATTGGTCATCGGCCCTTGAGAATGAAGAGCGCCCGCTGCACTTTCTCCACATGTGCGGATCCTAGCGCGTTTTGAGGGTAGAAGCGCTCGTTGTGAGCGTTTTTCTTCCACCAAGTCACGTGGCTGCGCTTGTCTAGGCCTCTTGCCAAGCCAGCAAGGGCGTGGAAGGGTTGCGAGCATCATTGGTCATCGGCCCTTGAGAATGAAGAGCGCCCGCTGCAGTTCCTCCACATGTGCGGATCCCAGCGCGTTTTGAGGCTAGAAGCGCTTGTTCCGAGCGATTTTCTTCCACTAGGTCACGTGGCTGTGCTTGTCTAGGCCTCTTGCCAAGCCAGCAAGGGCGTGGAAGGGTTGCGAGCATCATTGGTCATAGGCCCTTGAGAATGAAGAGCGCCCGCTGCACTTCCTACACATGTGCGGATCCTATCGGGTTTAGAGGCTAGAAGCGCTCGTTGTGAGCGTTTTTCTTCTACCAAATCACGTGGCTGCGCTTGTCTAGGCCTCTTTCCAAGCCAGCAAGGGCGTGGAAGGGTTGCAAGCATCATTGGTCATCGGCCCTTGAGAATGGAGAGCGTCCGCTGCAGTTCCTCCACATGTGCGGATCCCAGCGCGTTTTGAGGCTAGAAGCGCTTGTTCCGAGCGATTTTCTTCCACTGGGTCAGGTAGCTGCACTTCTCTAGGCCTCTTGCCAAGCCAGCAAGGGCGTGGAAGGGTTGCGAGCATCATTGGTCATCGACCCTTGAGAATGAAGAGCGCCCGCTACACTTCCTGCACATGTGCTTGTCTAGGCCTCTTGCCAAGCCAGCAAGGGCGTGGAAGGGTTGCGAGCATCATTGGTCGTCGGCCCTTGAGAATGAAGAGCGCCCGCTGCAGTTCCTCCACATGTGCGGATCCCAGCGCGTTTTGAGGCTAGAAGCGCTTGTTCCGAGCGATTTTCTTCCACTGGGTCACGTGGCTGCGCTTGTCTAGGCCTCTTGCCAAGCCAGCAAGGGCGTGGAAGGGTTGCGAGCATCATTGGTCATCGGCCCTTGAGAATGATGAGCGCCCGCTGCACTTCCTCCACATGTGCGGATCCTAGCGCGTTTTTAGGCTAGAAGCGCTCGCAGTGAGCGTTTTTCTTCCACCAAGTCACGTGGCTGCGCTTGTATAGGCCTCTTGCCAAGCCAGCAAGGGTGTGGAAGGGTTGCGAGCATCATTGATCATCGGCCCTTGAGAATGAAAAGCGCCCGCTGCACTTCCTCCACATGTGCGGATCCTAGCACGTTTTGAGGCTAGAAGCGCTCGCAGTGAGCGTTTTTCTTCCACCAAGTTACGTGGCTACGCTTGTCTAGGCCTCTTGCCAATCCAGCAAGGGCGTGGAAGGGTTGCAAGCATCATTGGTCATCGGCCCTTGAGAATAAAGAGCGCCCGCTGCACTTCCTCCACATGTGCGGATCCTAGCGCATTTTGAGGCTAGAAGCGCTCGCATTGAGCGTTTTTCTTCTACCAGGTCACGTGGCTGCGCTTGTCTAGGCCTCTTGCCAAGCCAGCAAGGGCGTGGAAGGGTTGCGAGCATCATTGGTCGTCGGCCCTTGAGAATGAAGAGCGCCCGCTGCACTTCCTGCACATGTGCGGATCCTAACGCGTTTTGAGGCTAGAAGCGCTCGTTCCGAGCGTTTTTCTTCCACCAGGTCACGTGGCTGTGCTTGTCTAGGCCTCTTGCCAAGCCAGCAAGGGCGTGGAAGGGTTGCAAGCATCATTGGTCATCGGCCCTTGAGAATGAAAAGCGCCCGCTGCACTTCCTCCACATGTGCGGATCCTAGCGCGTTTTGAGGCTAGAAGCGCTCGCAGTGAGCGTTTTTCTTCTGCCAGGTCAAGTGACAACGCTTGTCTATGTCAGAATCTAGCAGCAGGAATGGATGAACTAGCAGCATGCAGGAGTACAAGTAGTAAACCCTAATTGGGCTGTACCCCATATGGGCTACCCCACTACAACCTAGACAATATGCAGCATATATGTTTGACACACCCCCATAGGCAAAGTGGGGGAGAACAAGGGGTCAAACGACCAGTCAAGAGAAACGAAGCAAGCTCAGGGTGGTTCACAACGTCACCACACACTCTGAGCACAAGCAAAGGGCCACAAGGCCAGTTCACATGCAGAGATATATATATGCAGCAATAACAGTACAGTGATGACTACCTAGCAGAAGCAGGCATGCAGGTATATATATAGATCACCGTACAAGCAAAGACTACAACAAGTGTGGAAACGTAGGCACAAGGCCTAACAGGGTACAAAAGCGCTGATGATCACCAGACGGAAGTGCCTTGGTGAATATATCAGCAGTGTTGGCCCGAGTGGCCACGTGACGAAGACGAAGCTGACCTCGCTGCTGCAACTCTCGAGCCAGGAAGTAACGCAGAGCGATGTGCTTCGTTCTGTGCTCCAGTCTGTGCTCCTCACACAAGGCAATGGCGGCCTTGTTGTCGACGTACAGCACTGGAGGAGAACGAGGCTGCTCTCCCAAGTCAGTCAGCAGGTAGGTGAGCCAGCGTAACTCCTGTGCAGCCATGGCTGTGGCGTAGATCTCAGCCTCACAACTGGAGCTGAGAACTGAAGACGAGCGTGTAGAACGCCACGAAACTGAACCAGAGCCAAGGCTGAAGGTGTAACCCTGTGACGACCGCTGAGTAGCCTGGTCGTCAACCCAAGAAGCGTCTGAGTGCCCAGTGAGGACAACTGGGCTCGTCCCTCCAAGCACTAGCCCCATGCCTGATGTGCTGCACAAGTAGCGCAGTACCCTCTTAGCAGCAGCCATGTGCTCAGGTCGGTGCCGACCAGGAGCCACGTAGCGAGCCAGAAGACCAAGAGGGTACGCGAGGTCAGGTCGAGTGCAAGTCATCAGGTACATGAGGCAGCTGACTAGCTCTGGGTAAGGACCACTCGGCTCTACGGACTCGTCCGAAGGTGGAGCTGAGAGCGTGTGACCTGTAGCCAGAGGAGTGGCCTGTGCTGAAGACCAGGTGAAGCCGAAGCGCTGAAGGATCTGCTGCACCATGTGTGACTGAGTCAAGGTGATGGTGCGGCGTGCTCTGTCCCGGGTGATCTGCCAGGAGGGAACGACCCAGTGAAGCCCGGGGGGCGGCGCAGCCAGATCTCCTCGTGCAGGCTGCCCTGCAAGAAAGCTGTGCTGAAGTCAAGAGAGTGAAGCTCGTAGTCACGGTGAGCAGCAACATGCAGCAGCACCCGAAGAGTGGTCATCTTCGGGGTGGGGGAGAAGGTATGGAAGAAGTCAACTCCCTCTCGCTGACTGAAGCCTCGAGCCACGTAACGCGCCTTGAAGACAGGCGGAGAACCCGGCGGCCGCTTCACCCTGAAAATCCACATGCCACTGACGATGTTCGCCCCAGGTGGGGGAACCTCGTCAACGTAGGTGCCTGTGGACTTCCAGGAAGTCATCTCTGCGTCCATGGCTGCTTGCCACTGAGAGGAGTAGGGACCCTCTATCGCCTCTGCGTAAGAGCGCGGAGTCGGGATGTCTGGTGCATCCGGGTCTCCCTCAGGGGGAAGTAGCGAGGACACAAGATGAGGTAAAGCAGCAGCAAGACACTGGAACTCCTCCTGCCTGTCCTCAAGGACGTCCGTGCTAAGAGCACACTCACCCCCGACGGACGGAGGATAGACAGACTCAGACTCAACAACAAGACTAGCGGCGTAGTCTAGACGACAGGCAGCAGCAAAGTCAACAAGCTCAGCGACCAAGGCAGACGCAGCAGTAGACTCAAACGACGGGTCAGTGACAACAGTGGCTAGGAGACGCGTGACAGTAGGGTGCTCAGTACGAAACTGGTCAGACTCAGGGTCCGGAACGGCAGGCAGAGAGGACGCAGGGGGAGACGGCAGAGGAACAGGCTGCGGAGCAGAGGAAGGACGACGGACAACAAGGTGTGCGCTGGGGACAGCCGGCTGACGCGCACGAGCGACACGACGAACGGTACGACCAGAACGAACAGGCGAGACAGGACGCGACGCAGGCTCACGACGCGTAGCAGGACTGCCTGTCTGCTCAGTGTAAGGAGAGGGAGCAGGTAGCGGTGAGCCAGTCTGTAACGGAAGACCAGTAGACGACGGGAGAGTAACAACCTGACGAAGAGCAGAGTCAGGCGGCGGCAGAGACGACGGAGCGAAGAACAGTCGTGTCGGCACAGCTGCACCAGTACCGGCAGCTCCAGCAGCTCCAGTGCCTCCAGCAGCTCCAGTACCTCCAGCAGCTCCCGTACCTCCAGCAGCTCCAGAAGCTCCAGTCCTAGAGCCGACACCCCAGTCCCAGGGTCTCCAACCTCTGTGTCTCCAGCAGCAGCACCCCCAGACCCAGCACCTCCAGTCCCAGGGTCTCCAGCCTCAGTGTCTCCAGCAGCAGCACCCCTAGAACCAGCACCTCCAGTAGACAAAGGACCAGCACCACTCCTAGCTCCAGCAGCGCGACGCTGACGGCGACCGTACCAGTCCTGCAGCTGCTGTGGGGTGAGAGGCACACGTGGACGAAGGCGGCTACTCCAAGGAGACCGCGCAACAGCAGACTCAGAACCCTCAGCGCCCGCACCCCCAACGGCTCCAGAACCTCCGGTGTCAGTACCCTCAGCACCAGTACCTCCAGCGGCTCCAGAACCTCCAGCACGAGCACCCTCAGCAGCTCCAGAACCTCCAGCTCCTACGCCACCAGTACTAGGCCCTCCAGCAGCTCCCGAACCTCCAGCGCCAGCACCCTCAGTAGCTCCAGAACCTCCAGCGTCAGTACCGCCAAGCTCAGCACCCCCAGACCCCTCACACTCAGGCTCAGCACCACCAGGCTCCACACCCTCAAGCTCCGCACCCTCAGGCTCAGCACCCCCAGGCTCAGCACCCCCAGGCTCCGCACCCCCAGGCTCAGCACCCCTAGAAGTAGCACCCCGAGAAGGACCACCCTCAGTAGGACCTGAGTCACCAGTGACCTCAACCGGCGCAGTCAAGGGAGGAGGGTCTACCTGAGAAACACCTGAAGGAGCAGGACCAGGAGTGGGGAGGGGGTCTACCTGGGGAGCACCTGGAGCGAGGAAGAGCGGCGGGGGGGGGGAGCGGGGCAGTGCGGTAGGGGAAGAGACGGTAAAAGGGAACCGACTCGTCGAACGTGACGTCCTGAGACGCAAAGACACGGCGCGAGGTGGGATGGTAAAACTGCCAACCAGGCGCGTCAGGGACAAAGCCAAGGAAGACACAGGGAACAGCGCGGGCGGAGAGCTTGTCCGCGGTGGTATCGCGGACAAAGGCACGAGCACCCCAGACCCGGAAACGCGACGCATCACCAACCTTCCCCGTCCACAGCAGTGTGGGCGAGGTCTCCGGCAAGGAGACACGGGGCCAGAGGTTGAGCTGATGCGCGGCGTACCGGACCGCAAACGGCCACAGGAAATGGGGGGCAGCCGCATGGATCATGGAGGTACGAGCGACCTCCATGACTAAGCCAATGCGACGCTCAGCAACCCCATTCTGCTGTGGAGAGGCCGGAAGCGTGAACGACTGGGTGATGCCGTGCTCCGCACAGTAGGCTGCCAAGAGGTCAGAGGAGAACTCACCACCTCTGTCAGAGTGCAGACGCAAGACAGGAAAGTCCCGCCGGAACCGCTCGCGGAGCTGGAGACGAACAGCGTGGATCCAAAGGCTCAAAACATCAGGGACGTCCCCCTTGCTCTGCAAGGGGAAGACCGTGGTGTAACGCGTGTAGTCGTCGACAACCAGCAGGAAGTACCGCTCGCGGCCCTGTCCCTGGACGCGGGCTGGGCCCCACACGTCCAGGTGGAGCGTCTGCAGTGGAGCCTCTGTGGGAGGAAACGAGGAGGAGTGAGGAGCGGCGCGCTGCCGCCCCTCGACGCAAGGAATGCAGGGCGGCGCAGGCGAGGGAGGGAGGGCAGGCAGAGACCTGGGAAGACCAGAGACCAGGGAGCGAGAGTGCATGCTACGCAGGCGAGGCAAGGAGGGGTGACCAAGACGGTGGTGCCACAGGAGAGTGTCGTGCGACAAAGCGCGACACTCGCAGGGGGCCGTCGGCTGACCTGACGTAGACGCAGACGCAGCTACCTGAGGGGACTCAGTGGTCAGTGTGTACAGACTCGAGCCAGGTGCACGGGTGAACGTGGCCAAGTGCCGGCCCGTCCTAGCACACGTACAGTGAGTCACTCGCTGACTCGCAGGAGTGAACTGGTCAACCTCCCGATCCTGGAGGTCAGCTCCACTCACCAAGTTCGTAGAGAACGAGGGGAGGTAAAGACCGGACAGGGAGCCAGACGGGACGGCCGGACACGGCAGAACCGTGGAGTAGTGGGCAAGGACTGGACCCCCGGAGGGGTCCGCCAGGGAGACTGGAACTGGCCGACTAAGCGGCGTGAGTGTGGTGCAATCGCGAAAGAAGGAGCGAGAAGCTCCTGAGTCAAGGGTGAAGGTGTGCGAGACCGTAGTTGGCGCAGTACCAGAGAGAGCAGACTCACCAGCACCTGAAGCCACGGCCTCACCAGTACCTAGAGCAGTAGACGTACTAGCACCGAGAGCAGCAGCCTCACCAGCACCTAGAGCAGGAGACGCACTAGCACCTAGAGCAGCAGCCTCACCAGGGTCAGGCGGTACGCACAGATAACAGGCACGATCAGCACTAGTAGGCAATGCATACATGGCAGTGAGAATAGCATCATAGTCAAGCGCAAAGATATCTACCCTCTGTCCATGCAGCTCCAGCCAGGTGGGGAGCTCAGCCTCGTCGCCAAACACTGTGCGCCAGTCGTCGCTCAGACGGGCGAAGCAGCGGGACTGTGTGTGACCAAGCGTCCCACAAGGCTGACCAGTCCTAGCACCTGTGCGAATGACGTACGGGCAGCGAACTGTACGCGTAGACCTGCTACACTGAGCGTACCACTCCTGGAGCTGCCGGGGCGTAAGTGTCTCACGTGGACGCCCCTGCAGCTGCAGCTGGCCACTGCCAGACGCTCCCAACTGACCAGCTCCAGGGCGACAGCTACGACGGCTACTGCGACAACCCCAGCTAGTATACCACTCACTAAGCTGCTGGGGCGTCAGAGGCTCGCGTGAACGTCGCTGGAGCTGCATCTGGCCACCTGCCAGTAGCAGTAGCAGCAGCAGTAGCGCGGGCAAGGCAGGCGCGGCAGGCAGGCAGGCAAGCAGGCAGGCAGGCAGGCAGGCAGGCAGGCAGCCAGGCAGGCAGGCAGGCAGGCAGGCAGACAGGCAGGCAGGCAAGCAGACAGACAGGCAGGCCGGCAGGCAGGCGCGCAGGCAGGCAGGCAGGCAGGCAGGCAGCCAGGCCGGCAGGCAGGCAGGCAGCCAGGCCGGCAGGCAGGCAGGCAGACAGGCAGGCCGGCAGGCAGGCAGGCAGCCAGGCAGGCAGGCAGGCAGGCAGACAGGCAGGCAGGCAAGCAGACAGACAGGCAGGCCGGCAGGCAGGCAGGCAGGCCGGCAGGCAGGCAGGCAGTCGCGCAGGCAGGCAGGCAGGCAGGCCGGCAGGCAGGCAGGCAGCCAGGCCGGCAGGCAGGCAGGCAGACAGGCAGGCCGTCAGGCAGGCAGGCAGGCGCTCACCAAAGGCTGGGAGAGCAGGCGCTCACCGGGCGAGCAGGGCCGGCGCTCGACGGGCGGCGGCCGAGTAGGCGCACGACAGCGGCGGCGTCGGGGCCGCAAAACCGGCTGCAGAGCAGGGCCGAAGCAGCTGCAGGGCGGGGCCGCTTCAGCGGCAGTAGCAGGGTGGGGCCGCGTCAGCGGCAGGTCGGGGCCGTGGCAGCTGCAGGGCGGGGCCGCATCAGCGGCAGGTCGGGGCCGTGGTAGCTGCAGGGCGGGTCCGCATCAGCGGCAGGTCGTGGCCGAGGCAGAGGGCCGCGCGCGGCTCGGCGCGGGCTGCGCTGACAGCGCGCTGAGCTGCTGCAGGCCGCGCGCGGCCGCGCTAGGCAGTAGCGGGCCGCGCGCGGCTCGGCGCGGGCTGTTGCGGGCCGCGCGCGGGCCGCGCGAGGCAGTAGCAGGCCGCGCGCGGCTCGGCGCGGGCTGCTGCGGGCCGCGCGCGGGCCTCGCGAGGCCGTAGCAGGCCGCGCGCGGCTCGACGCGGGCTGCGTGGGCTCGGCGCGGGCTGCGCGCGGCAGCTGCGGGCTGCGCGCGGCTGCAGCGGGCTGCGCGCGGCTGCAGCGGGCTGCGCGCGGCTCGGTGCGGGCTGCGCGCGGCTGCAGCGGGCTGTGCGCGGCTCGGCGCGGGCTGCGTGGGCTCTGTGCGGGCTGCGCGCGGCTGCAGCGGGCTGCGCGCGGCTCGGCGCGGGCTGCGCGGGCTCTGTGCGGGCTGCGCGCGGCTGCAGCGGGCTGCGCGGGCCTTACGGGCCTCTATGGGCGTCGCGTGGGCCTTACGGGCCTCTAGGGGCAGCGCGCTGGCCTAGGGCAGCAGGAGGCAGCGCTAGGGCTGCTGGACGGCGCACATAGTGCAGCACGTCACAAGGCAAGGCAAGGCAGGCAGGTACGTGGGGTAGCGCGGTAACCGCAGCGGTAGGTGGGCCCGAAAAAAAAAAACGGTCCTACGGACCTTAGTGCTCTGAAACCATGTCAGAATCTAGCAGCAGGAATGGATGAACTAGCAGCATGCAGGAGTACAAGTAGTAAACCCTAATTGGGCTGTACCCCATATGGGCTATCCCACTACAGCCTAGACAATATGCAGCATATATGTTTGACAGTCTAGGCAGGTTTTAACTTTTTGGACCTATGTAATTTGGCAAATACATGCATTCCAGTCGTACATGATCTCTCCACAACAGGCGCGCATACCGACCAAGCAGACTAGCGCAATACTTATGTCTGTGGAGATGCAGTAAGTAACATTTTCTTACAAGTCCATTAGATTAGGCCTTCTACTTCAACAACACTAGGTTCTAACCTTTCCGATCCACATATTTTGAGAGATTTCAGAGTTTCAGCTCCGACTTCCTGCACATAAGCGTGCATATTGACCGAAACCGACAAACGCATTATTTTCTCTATACGCACACAGATATTACCATATATTTTCCCAATTCTTTAACTGATACTATTCCCCACCCCCCCACTAGGTTTGAACTGTTTGAATCTATGTAATTTGGCAAATACAAGCATTCCAGTTGTACATGGTACCTGCACTACAGGCGCGCATACCGACCAAACAGACCAGCGCATTACTTATGTCTGTAGAGATGCACATAGCACCATTTTCTTGCTAGTCCATTAGATTAGGACTTCTACTTCAACAAGACTAGGTTCTAACCTTTTCGATCCACATATTTTGAGAGATTTCAGAGTTTCAGCTCCGCCTTGTACCTGCACACAAGCGTGCATACTGACCAAACCAACCAGCGTATTATTTTCACTTATGCATACAGAGATTACTAAAAATATTCCGATTTCTTTTAACTGATACTATTCCCCACCCCCATACCAGGTTTTAACCTTTGGAATCTATGGATCTATGCAATTTGGAAGATATAGGCATTCCAGTCGTACATGGTACCTGCACTACAGGCGCGCATACCGACCAAACTGACCAGCGCATTACTTATGTTTGTAGAGATGCAATTAGTACCATTTTCTTGCAAGTCCACCAGATTAGGCCTTCTACTTTAACAACACTAGGTTCTAACCTTTCTGATCCACATATTTTGATATATTTCAAAGTTTCAGCTTCGCCTTACACCTGCACAGTAGCGTGCATACTGACCGAACCGACCAACACATTATTTTCTCCGTAGGCAGACAGTGATTACCATATATTTTCCCAATCCCTTCAACTGATACTATTCACCACCTCCCTACCAGGTTTTAACCTTTTGGATCTATTTGATTTGGCAGATACATGCATTCTAGTCATATATGGTACCTACACTACATGCGCGCATACCAACCAAGCAGACCAGTGCATTACTTATGTCTGTCGAGATGCAATTCGTACCATTTTCTTACCAGACCACTAGATTAGGCCTTCTACTTCAACAACACTAGGTTCTAACCTTTCCGATCCACATATTTTGAGAGATTTCAGAGTTTCAACTCTGCCTTGTACGCAAGCGTGCATACTGATCGAACGACCAACGTATTATTTTCTCTGTAGGCATACAGTGATTACCATATAATTTCCCAATTCCTTTAACTGATACTAATCACCACCCCCCTACCAGGTTTTAACCTTTTGGATCTATGTAATTTGGCAGATACATGCATTCTAGTCGTACATGGTACCTACACTACATGCGCGCATACCAACCAAATAGACCAGCGCATTACTTATGTCTGTAGAGATGCAATTCGTACCATTTTCTTGCCATACCACTAAATTAGACCTTCTACTTCAACAACACTAGGTTCTAACCTTTCCGATCCACATATTTTGAGAGATTTCAGAGTTTCAGCTCCGCCTTGTACCTGCACGCAAGCGAGCATACTGATCGAACGACCAACGCATTACTTTCTCTGTAGGCATACAGTGTAACTTATAATATTCCACACCCCCCTACCAGGTTTTAACCTTTTAGAACTATGTAATTTGGCAGATACAGGCATTCTAGTCGTACATGGTACCTGCACTACAAGAGCGCACACTGACCAAACAGACCAGCGCATTCCTTATGTCTGTAGAGATGCAGTTAGTACCGTATTCTTGCTAGGCCATTGAATTAGGCATTCTACTTCAACAACACTAGGTTATAACCTTTTCAATCCACATATTTTGAGAAATTTCAGAGTTTCAGCTCAGCCTTGTACCTACACACAAGCGTGCATACTGACCGAACCGACCAACGCATTATTTTCTCTGAAGGCATACAGTGATTACCATACATTTTCCCAAATCTTCTAACTAATACTATTCCACACCCGCCTACGAGGTTTTAACCTTTTGAATCTATGTAATTTGGCAGATACAGGCATTCCAACCGTACATTGTACCTGCAATACAGACGCGCATACCGACCAAACAGACCAGCGCATTACTTATGTCTGTAGAGGTGCAGTTTGTTCCATTTTCTTGCCAGTCCACTAGATTAGGCTTTCTATTTTAACAATACAGTTCTAACCTTTCCGATCCACATATTTTGAGAGATTTCAGAGTTTCAGCTCCGCCTTGTACCTGCACACAAGCGTGCATACTGACCGAACCGACCAACGCATTATTTTCTCTGTAGGCATAAAGGCATTACCATATATTTTCCCGATTCCTTCAACTTACACTATTCCCCACCCCCCTACCAGGTTTTGAACTTTTGGATCGATGTAATTTGGCAGATACTGGCATTCCAATCGTACATGGTACCTGCAATACATGCGCGCATACCGACCAAACAGCGCATTACTTATGTTGTAGAGATGCAGCTTGTTCTATTTTCTTGCCAGTCCACTAGATTAGGCCTTCTACTTCAACAACACTAGGTTCTAACCTTTCCGATCCACATATTTTGGGAGATTTCAAAGTTTCAGCTCCACCTTGTACTTGCACACAAGCGTGCATACTGGCCGAACCGACCAACGCATTATTTTCTTTGAAGGCATACAGGGATTACCATATATTTTCCCAATTCCTTTGACTTATACTATTCCCCACCCCCCTACAGGTTTTAACCTTTTGAATCTATGTAATCTGGCTGATACGGACATTTTAGTCATACATGGTACATGCACTACAGGAGCGCATACCGACCAAACAGCCTAGCACATTACTTATGTCTGTAGAGATGCAATTAGTACCATTTTCTTGCTAGTCCATTAGATTAGGATTTCTACTTCAAAGAGACAAGGTTCTAACCTTTCCGATCCACATATTTTGAGAGATTTCAGAGTTTCAGCTCCGCCTTGTACCTGCACACAAGCGTGCATACTGACCGAACCGACCAGCGACTTATTTTCTATGTAGGCATACAAGGATTATCATATATTTTTCCAATTCCTTTAACTACACCTATTCCCCACCCCCCTACCAGGTTTTAACCTTCTGGATCTATGTAATTTGGTAGATACATGCATTCCAGTCGTACATAATACGTGCACTACAGGCGCGCAAACCGACCAAACAGACCAGCGCATTACTTATGTCTGTAGAGATGCACTTAGTACCATTTTCTTGCCAGTCCATTAGATTAGGATTTCTAC
Source organism: Closterium sp. Yama58-4 (assembly GCA_947470075.1). Classification (NCBI taxonomy): domain Eukaryota; kingdom Viridiplantae; phylum Streptophyta; class Zygnematophyceae; order Desmidiales; family Closteriaceae; genus Closterium; species Closterium sp. Yama58-4. Next base: position 449,263 of record CANIUD010000140.1, read on the forward strand.
TTCAACAGGATTAGGTTCTAACCTTTCCGATCCACATATTTTGAGAGATTTCAGAGTTTCAGCTCCGCCTTGTACCTGCACACAAGCGTGCATACTGACCGAACCGACCAATGACTTATTTTCTCTGTAGGCATACAATGATTGCTATATATTTCTGTCAGAATCACTAGGCAAGAATGGTCCATTGAATGAAACAGTTGGGTACAAGTAGCAAACCCTAGTTGGGGTTGTACCCCATATTGGCTACCCCACTACAGCCTACAAGCATAATACAGTTTAACACACCCCCATAGGCAAAGTGGGGGAGAACAAAGGGTCACAAGACCAGTCCAGCAAAGCAAAACAAAGCCCAGGGTGGATCACAACGTCACCACACTCCGAGCACAAGTAAAGGCCACAAGGCCAGTTCACATGCAGTGCTAGATATAGTACAAGACAAGCAACACAGTGATCAAAAACCTAGCAAGCAAGCAACAAGATATATATAAAGTAAAGTACAAAGAATGTCAAGCAGTGAGCAAGTGAGGAAACGTGGACACAAGGCCTAAGGAAGTACAGTGCCGCTGATGATCACTAGGCGGGAGCGCCTTGGTGAAGATATCAGCAGTGTTGGCCTTCGAGTCCATGTACACAAGCCGAAGCTGACCGCGCTGCTGAAGCTCTCGAGCAAGAAAGTAGCGAAGAGCAATGTGCTTCGTCCTGTGCTCCAGTCTGTGCTCCTGACACAAGGCAAGAGCCGCCTTGTTGTCACCGTACAGAACTGGAGGAGAACTAGGCCGCTCTCCCAAGTCAGTCAGCAGGTAGGTGAGCCAGCGTAACTCCTGTGCAGCCATGGCTGTGGCGTAGATCTCAGCCTCACAACTAGAGCCGAGAACAGAGGAAGAGCGGGTGGACCGCCACGAGACAGAACCTGCGCCAAGGCTGAAGGTGTAACCCTGTGACGACCGCTGCGTAGCCAGGTCGTCCACCCAAGAGGCGTCCGAGTGACCAGTGAGGACAACTCTGTCGCGTCCTCCAAGCACCAGCCCCATGCCTGATGTACTGCACAGGTACCGCAGCACCCTCTTAGCAGCCTCCCAGTGCTCTCGCCTGTGTCTCCCAGGCGCAACGTAACGAGCAAGGATGCTAAGAGGGTACGCGAGGTCAGGTCGCGTGCAAGTCATCAGGTACATGAGGCAGCCTACAAGCTCTGGGTACGGGCCACTCGGCTCTACGGACTCGTCCGAAGGTGGAGCTGAGAGTGAGTGGCTGGTAGCCAGAGGTGTGGCCTGTGGTGAGGAGAACTGGAAGCCGAAGCGCTGAAGGACCTGCTGCACCATGTGTGACTGAGTCAGGGTGATGGTGCGACGGGCTCTGTCCCGGGTGATCTGCAAGCCAAGGTAGCTACGCAGTTCACCCAGGTCAGTGCAGGTGTGTCTCTTCTGCAGCTCCGACTTCACACGAGCGAGTGCCTCAGTGTCAGCAGTAGCAAAGACCAAGTCGTCAACGTACACGAGGATGTAGAACGGCGGCAGCGACGTGTCAGTGCGCAGAAACAGCGACGGGTCAGCAGTAGACGGCGCGAACCCAAGAGCCGCAAGAGTAGTCCTCAGTGTGTCGTGCCACTCACGTGGCGCCTGGCGGAGACCGTAGACTGGCCGGCGGAGACTCCACTGAGTACCAGGGGGAAACGACCCAGTAAAGCCAGGTGGGCGGCGCAGCCAGATCTCCTCGTGCAGGCTGCCCTGCAGGAACGCTGTGCTGAAGTCAAGAGAGTGAAGCTCGTAGTCACGCTGAGCAGCAACGTGCAGCAGAACCCGAAGAGTGGTCATCTTCGGGGTGGGGGAGAAGGTCTGGAAGAAGTCGACCCCCTGACGCTGACTGAAGCCTCTAGCAACGTAACGAGCCTTGAAGACAGGCGGAGAACCTGGCGGCCGCTTCACCCTGAAAATCCACATGCCATCGACGATGTTCGCCCCAGGAGGGGGAACCTCGTCGACGTAGGTGCCTGTGGACTTCCAGGATGCCATCTCTGCGTCCATGGCTGTCTGCCACTGAGAGGAGTAGGGACCCGAGATCGCCTCTGCGTAAGTGCGCGGAGTGGGGATGTCTAGTGCATCCGGGTCTCCCTCAGGGGCAAGCAACCAGGCCACGAGATGAGGTACAGCAGCCGCAAGAGAGTCAAAGTCCTCCTGCCTGTCCTCAAGGACGTCCGTGCCAAGAGCACACTCACCCCCGACGGACGGAGGACAGACAGACGCAGACTCTGACTCAGCGACAAGGCTAGCAGCGTAGTCTAGACGACAGGCAGCAGCAAAGTCAACCAACTCAGCGACCAGAGCAGACGCAGCCGAGGACTCAAAGGTGGGGTCAGTGACAACAGTAGCAAGGAGACGCGTGACTGTAGGGTGCTCAGCGCGATACCGGTCAGACTCAGGGTCCGGAACGGCAGGCAACGAGGACGCAGGAGGAGACGGTAGAGGGACACGCCGAGGAGCAGTAGAGGGACGCAGAGTCATGTAGTGCGTGCCTGGGACAGGAGGAGGACGCTCACGACGGACACGACTACCAGTGCGAGCAGGACGAACAGGCGACACAGGACGAGACTCAGGCTCACGACGCTCTGTAAGACCTCCTGTGGGACCAGCGTAAGGAGAGGGAGCAGGGAGAGGCGAGGCAGGCGGTAACTGTGACTGCGGCTGGACAGGCGGAGGACACTCTACGGAGGGAGGAGGACAAGGAGGAGGAGCCTGCCCAAGAACCTGCTGAAGGAGCGGTACGAAGTACGGTCGCGGCCGCGCAGCGTCTCCAGAAGCAGAAGGGACTCCAGCGGCCGGGTCCGCAGTACCAGTAGGAGCTCCAGCGTCCGGGTCCACAGCACCAGCAGCAGCTCCACCGGCCGGGTCCCCAGCTCCAGCAGCAGCTCCACCAGGTGGGTCCGCAGCACCAGCAGCAGCGCCACCCCCAGAGTCGGCAGCTCCAACTCCGCTAGCACCGCCAGCGCCAGAGTCCCCAGCTCCAGCAGCTCCAGTCGCAGTGCTCCCAGAACGAGCAGCTCCACTACCCCCAACTCCAGCCGAGCCACTAGGACGGCGAAAGCGTCGGACGTACCAGTCACGAAGCTGCTGCGGTGTGAGAGACTGCTCAGCACCCCGAACCGGAGCACCCCCAGACGCAGTAACCCGAGGCTCCGTAGGCTCAGTAGCAGCACCCCCAGGCTCAGTACCCGCAGGCTCAGTACCCGCAGGCTCAGCACCCCCAGTCGCAGCACCCCCAGGCTCAGCACCCCCAGGCGGCAAACTCTCAGGCACAGTACCCTCAGCTCCAGCACCCGCAGTCCCAGCACTCCCAGGCCCCGCACCCGCAGGCTCAGCACCCCCAGGCTCAGCACCCCCAGGCTCCGTACTCTCAGGCACAGTACCCTCAGCTCCAGCACCCTCAGTCCCAGCACCTGCAGCCCCAGCACCCCCAGGCCCAGCACCCCCAGGCTCAGCACCCCCAGGCTCAGCACTCCCAGCAGCACCACCCGCAGCAGCACCTGAGTCACCTGTGACCTCGACAGGCTCAGCGACGGGAGGAGGGTCTACCTGAGAGACACCTGAAGGAGCAGGACCCTGAGGGGGAAGGGGGTCTACCGGAGGGGGACCAGGAGCAAGGAAAAGCGGCGGGGGAGGGAGGGGGGCAGTGCGGTAGGGGAAGAGACGGTAAAAAGGGACCGACTCGTCAAAGGTGACATCCTGAGAGGCGAAGACCCGGCGCGAGGTGGGGTGGTAAAACTGCCAGCCAGGCGCGTCAGGGACAAAGCCAAGGAAGACACAGGGAAGCGTGCGGGAGGAGAGCTTGTCCGCGGACGTATCGCGGACAAGGGCACGAGCACCCCACACCCGGAAGCGCGACGCATCGCCAACCTCCCCCGTCCAACGCAGTGTGGGCGAGGTCTCCGGCAAGGAGACACGGGGCCAGAGGTTGAGCTGATGCGCGGCGTACCGGACAGCAAACGGCCACAGAAAATGGGGAGCCGCCGCGTGGACCAAGGAGGTACGAGCGATCTCCATGACCAGGCCAATGCGGCGCTCAGCAACCCCATTCTGCTGTGGGGAGTCCGGAAGCGTGAAGGTCTGCTCGATGCCCTCTGCCTGACAGAAGGTCCTCAGAAGATCGGAGGAAAACTCACCACCTCTGTCAGAGTGCAGACGCGGGCGGGCGGGCTGCGTAGTGAGCGGGCCGCGAAGCGGGCAGCGAGCGAGCGGGCCGCGAAGCGGGCAGCGAGCGGGCGGGCGGGCTGCGTAGTGAGCGGGCCGCGAAGCGGGCAGCGAGCGGGCGGGCGGGCTGCGAGCGGGCGGCTCGGCGAGGGGCGCGCGAGGGCGCTAGTGAGGGGCGCGCGAGGGCGCTAGCAAAGGGGCGCGCGAGGGCGCTAACGAAGGGGCGCGCGAGGGCGCTAACGAAGGGGCGCGCGAGGGCGCTAACGAGGGTGCGCGCGAGGGCGCTAACGAGGGGCGCGCGAGGGCGCTAACGTGGGCGCACGAGGGCGCTACGAGGCTAGGGCACGGGGTAGCGTGGTAACCGCATGCGAGCGGTGGTGGGCCCTTAAAAAAACGGTCGGTAGGTCCTAGGGACCTCCTGCTCTGAATACCATGTCAGAATCACTAGGCAAGAATGGTCCATTGAATGAAACAGTTGGGTACAAGTAGCAAACCCTAGTTGGGGTTGTACCCCATATTGGCTACCCCACTACAGCCTACAAGCATAATACAGTTTAACAATTTCATTATTCCTTTAACATATACTATTCCCCACCCCCCTACAGGTTTTAACCTTTTGGATCTATGTAATTTGGCAGATATAGACATTCCAGTCGTACATGGTACCTGCACTACAGGCGCGCATACCGACCAAACAGACCAGCGCATTACTTATGTCTGTAGAGATGCACTTAGTACCATTTCCTTGTCAGTCCATTAGAATATGATTTTTACTTCAACTACACTAGGTCCTAACCTTTCCGATCTTCACGTTTTGAGAGATTTTAGAGTTTCAGCTCCGCCTTGTATCTGCACACAAGCGTGCATACTGTCCGAACAGACCAACGCATTATTTCTCTATAGGCATACAGGGATTACCATATATTTTCCCAATTCCTTTAAATTAAACAATTCCCCACCCCCCTACCAGGTTTTAACCTTTTGGATCTATGTAATTTGGCAGATACAGGCATTCCAGTCGTACATGGTACCTGCACTACGGGCACGCATACTGACCAAACAGACCAGTGCATTACTTAAGTTTGTAGAGATGCAGTTAGTACCATTTTCTTGCCATACCATTAGATTAGGTTTTTTATTTCAACCACACTAGGTTCTGACCTTTTAATCCGCACATATTCAGACATTTTAGAGTTTCAGCTCCGCCTTGTACCTACACACAAGCGTGCATACTGACCGAACCGACCAACGGCATCTTTTCTCTGTAGGCATGTAGTGATTACCATATATTATTCAAATTCATTTAACTTATACTATTCCCCACACCCCTATCAGGTTTTAACCTTTTGGATGTATGTATCTTGGTAGATACAGGCAATCCAGTCGTACATGGTACCTGCACTACAGGCGCGCATACCGACCAAACAGACCAGCGCATTACTTATGTCTGTAGAGATGCAGTTAGTACCATTTTCTTGCCAGTCCATTAGATTAGGACTACTAGTTCAACAACACTAGGTTATAACCTTTCCGATCCACATAATTTGGGAGATTTCAAAGTTTCAGCTCGTCCATTAGATTAGGATTTCTACTTCAACAACACTATGTTCTAACATTTCCGATCCACATATTTTGAAAGATTTAAGAGTTCCAGCTCCGCTTTGTACCTGCACACAAGCGTGCATACTGACCAACGGCTTTTTTTCTCTGTAGGCATACAGGGATTACCATATTGCAATAACATTTTGACGAGCATACATAATTTGCAATATTTATTCCAATTCAGGGTAGAATTTACCAATTAAGGATAGAATTTTGTAACAGAAAGCATGGAGATTAAGCAACAATAGTTCAAATGAACCCTTCCCAAATGCCCATAATTTGTTAGATTTGAACGGTGAGTGCTTTCTTCAAGCCGGTCACGCAAAAACGAGTTCCAAACGTTCATCCCCGTCGTGTTACACCAACCCCCGCACTACTCTAATTAGGTCTTAGGGGCTACTTCCCACTTGGTCACTCCCCCTGTAGTGTCGGCGCGCGTTTCCAGTTACCTGCTGCCACGCACCACTCGTTCCATATATCTTAACAACCGTATCAGTCGTGCAAACTAGCTAATTCGCGTGTCGCGCGCATGGATCTACTAGATGCCGACGCGCTAAGGCGGCTGTACCCGGAGGCGTTCTGGGCGCCGTTCCTCGCGGAGGGCATGCGACCCGACGGCCGGCCCATCGGGCAAGCTCGCGGCGTCAGCATTGGTCTAGGTGCGTCGACGGCCAGGGTCATGGTTGGGTGATCAGAGTCAGGGTTCAGGGTATACGACGGGCAAGGCACTTTATGAGGGCTCCCTTTGGAATAATGGCATTTTGCGAGGTTTCATTAAAAATTCCCCAGCTTATTTTACATGAGCTATTTTCTCTGGGTTATTGTTCTTATCCGCCGTGCAGGCACTGTAACGAATGCGGATGCATCAGCTCTGGTGAAGCTGGGAGACACAGTGAGTGTTTTCTCACTCACCACAGCACTCCTCGTAACCGCGTACTCGTGCTTGCTCTAATGCGGTACCTCGCTTCCTCTGACATTTACCACTCCCTTCCACTTCCCCCGCACCTCCCCCCTTTTCCCCCTCCATATTCCCTCACTTTACACACAACCCCCATTTCCCCCACCTCCCCCCTGCGCTTGCGCTTCCGCCGTGGTTCCGCCGTTTCCCCCCATGCGCGCGCAGGCGATGGTGGCGGCGATAAAGGTGGAGGTGATGGCGCCCTCCGACGACCGACCCACAGCAGGCGCTCTGCGTGCGTGCGCTGGGGGGAGGGGAGGGGGAATAGGAACGGGAGGAGGAGAGGGATGGGAGGGAGGGGAGGGATGGGAGGGAGGGGAGGGATGGGAGGGAGGGGAGGGGGGGGAGGGAGGGAAGGGAGGGGAGAGAGGATATAGGCTGGACGAGGGGTTGGGGGCGGGAGTGGAGCAGGGAAGAGTAGGGGCACGGAGCAGAGGGAACAGTGACTGAGAGAATGAGAATGTGAGGATAGTGAGACGCTGATCGCACAATACCACTGCTCGGGGGGAGACCATGAGAAAACGTGGGAGCAGGGGTAGCGCGAAGGTGGTGGGGAGAGAACGAGAGGAAGGAGGACAAGCAAGGGTATTCCAGCATGGTTACACCACACCCTGTCCCTTGTAATATTGACACCTACATATCACTCTCGCTCTCCATCACCCACACCCTGTCTCTCTCCCTCATTCTCCCTCACTCTCTTTCTCTCATCTCAAACACCCTCCCTCCCTTCCTCTCCCTCTCTCAATCGCACCTGCTCCCCCTCCACCCTGCCCCCCCTGCCCCCCTGGCACCAAGAGCAGTGGTGTCGTGCGACCTACCGCCCATCTGCTCGGCAGCAGTGCGGCCTGGGCGCCCCCCGGACATGGCACACACCATCTCGCACCACCTCACCTCCCTGCTCACCAGGTAAAAGTCGCCCCTCCCACCCGCCACCTCTGCTCCCTCCTCCTCTCTCTCTCTCCTGCTCTTTCTTGCTCTCTTCCACATTGCTGTCATGTCACCACCGCTACAATCCATTGCCTCCCCATTCACCTCCCCTCTACCTCCTCTTCAGCACACAACCGCGCACTCTCGATCCCTAACCCTGCCCCTCCCCCCCCCCCATCCCCTACCTGCATCTCCAACGACCCACCCCGTCAAATCCCCTCATGTGTGTATCTCACTCACTCCTGTATTCTCCTGCGTTAATAGACTTTTCTTTCCTGTCCCTCGCCCCTCCCCTACGCCCCACACGCGTCTTCTCCTACCCATACAGTGCCGCGTGTGTGGATCTAACGCACCTCTGCATCGTGCCGGGCAAGGCTGCGTGGGCCATCTGGCTGGTGCGTGCTGCCCTCTCCCATGACCTCTCCCCACTACCCACGCATTGCCCATGCCCTACCCGTGCCAGGTAAGGGTGTAAAAACGAATACGGTTTCGAATGCGAATATTTTACGAATAGTAGGTAAATTCGTATTCGGTCGAATAGCCCTCTTCTAACCGAATCCAAATACGGTCCGGGTAGCTGGTTCACGAATACCGTTCGAATACCGGGTTCTGTTGCGAATACAAATACAAATACGAAATTTGCAATACATATGACCTTGGCCCATGGTTCGTAATAGGCCGTAAGCAGCGCCGGTGCTTTCATCGCTTATGGTACGCCTGAAGCATAACAAACGCACCCTCTGAGACCTAAGGGCATACAGGTCGAGATATTCGGCTGGCGAATACCGAATATGTCGAATAGTCCATATACGAATAATAGTCGAATAGCCAGTGATTCTGAATTCGTTTTTTATTTGGTATTCGTCGAATACCGAATACGAATACAAATATGTTGGTATTTGTTTACACCTTTAGTGCCAGGTAAGGCCGCATGAGCCATCTGGCTGGTGCATTTCGCATCGCCCTCTCCAATGCATTATCTATGCACTAGCAACGCATTGGCCAACACACTCTATTCTTTCGCTCAACCATCGCTCCGGCTTGTCGCTGCTAAAACTCGACACCTGTTCCTTATCCTCCCTCCTCTCCGCCCCCACTCTCTCCCTTCCCCAGCATTCCTCAGCTAATCCCCCATTCAACCCCTCACCCCGTCACCCATCTCGCCCACTCATTTCCCCGTCCCTGCGACCCCTCCTGCTCATCAGGACATCGTGTGCATTGACGCCGATGGTGCTCTCTTCGATGCTGCTCTGCTCGCTGCTCTCGCCGCCCTCTCCTCCTGTACGCTCCGCCCTCTCCTCACCTCACCCCTCTTCTCCACTCCTCTTCCTCGTCTCCGCTCCAATCCTCTTCCCTGCCCTCTACCCACCTCGTCACATCTGTACGCACAATTCATATGCCCACTCCCACTCCTTCCCTCCTTATCCACCGACTCCCCACTCCTCCTGCTGTGTGTCCTTCTCGCCCTGCTATGTGTTCTTCCTCCTCTCCTCCCCCCGTCTCCCCCACCCCACACCCCCCCCACACCTCCCCCATGCCTCACGCCATACCGCTTCTCTCTGACCGACACCCCCCCAACCCCCCCACGCCTTCTCCCCCCCACCTCCTGCAGTGACCCTCCCTGCAGTGGATGTGGTGGCGAATGGAAAGGTCTTTCTGCACTCACAAGCGGACGCGCAGACGGATGGGGGGCGCACAGGCAGCGAGGGGGAGGGTGGGGAAGCAGGCGGGGGGGACCGGGGTGATGGGGACGGGGTAGGTGCGGATGAAGGGAGGAGGGACGGGGATGGTATGGTGGTGGAGCAAACAGTTGAAGGGAGAAGATTGGAGCTGCAGGCGCTGCCATTGGCCCAGACGGTGTGCTTATATGGGGGGCACCTGCTGGTTGATCCTACGGCTGAGGAGGAGCGGCTGGGGAGTGGCAGTAACAATGTGATTATAGCGATGGATATGATGGCGCGGGAGGGGGGGTCAGGGGTTGGGAAGGGTGCGGAGGAGGAGGGGGAGAAGGGAGGGGGAGGGAAGGGGGAGAGGAAAGGAGGGAGTGGGAGGGGAGGGGGGAAAGGGGGAGGGGGGAGTGAAGAGGGGGAGGAGCTGTTACTGGTGTTTAAGGCAGGAGGATCGACAAGACTAACAGCAGCAGGCATGCAGGTGGGTTGGGCAGCAAGCAGTGGCAGGTTGTGCGTGTGGTGAGAGTGTGTGGTGAGAGTGTGTGGTGAGAGGCGGTATACAGGTTTGTGGGGCTGTGTTGGACTGCATGTAAGCTGCAGCATCGGGCTTCATACAGTACCTGTGTTCTGGGCAAACCCCTTTCGTTCCAAACACCCTGTAATCATCGAAACACTCACTCAGGAATCCACGTGCCCCCACCACCCTCCATACCCATCCACACCCTTCAACACCCCTCACTCCCTCCCCTATCCCTTCGGTCGGTGCGTGTGGTTGGGAATCACTGCGAGCAGGACTGCATTGCAGCAGCAGCGGTGAACCTCAGAGAGAGGAGAACTGCTCTGCTGGATGCATTGGCCGAGGCAGAAAAGGAGGAGGAAGAGGAGGATGAGGAGGAGGAAGGGGAGGAGGGGGAAGAGATGGAGAGTTGACAATGAATGGCTTTGTGCAGGCCTGGTTCTGTAGCACAAGGAGCATTTACGGAGAGTAGTAATAATCAAGTTATTTTTATTTGCCTCAGTGATGTTACCGTACAATGGATTGGATCCACTAAAGAGGCGTACAGTGTACCGCTTTGTGTAAGCTTAGACATAACACTGCAATATGGACAACAGGGCATTTATACTAACAAGTTGCAACACAGAAGCCCCCACCATACCACCACCACCCACTAAACACCCTTCACATTGCATTCCCGTACTGCAGCAGCTGTATCAAATCAGTGCAGGTCAGCACAGGTCAACCCTCGTCAGCACTAGTCAGCACTGAGCACTGGTCTGCTGAGTCAATGCTGCAAGTCCCAGACGCGCACAGACCCATCACCCGAGCACGAAAGCATCTGCTTGTCAGTGGGATGGAAAGCAAGCCCTGTCACCATGCCCTTGTGCGCGCCCTGCTGCTGCTGACCCCACCACCACCCACCACACACCCTTCACATTGCATTCCCGTTCTGCAGCAGCTGTATCAAATCAGCACAGGTCAGCACAGGTCAACCCTGGTCAAAGCTGGTCAAAACTGGTCAATGCTGCAAGTCCCACACACGCACGGACCCATCAGCCGAACAGGACAGCATCTGCTTGTCCGACGGATGGAACGCCAGCCCTGTCACCACGCCCTTGTGCGCGCCCTGCTGCTGTCCTGCAATTGACCCCTCCACCAGATCCCATGCCACTAGCCTGCCATCCTCCGATCCACACACCACGTACGCGTCGTCCCGCGTCAACCCTGCTTCCAGCTTGTAGTGCTGCCGGCGCATGGGGGGTTGGGGATGGGAAATTTGGAATTTACGATTGAGATTGCCGTATGGTTGGGGTTTCGAGGGGGTAGGAAGGATGTGAGAGGAGGGGAGTGGAAGCAGAGATGCAGACGAAGGTGTGTGAGTGCGAGGTTGATGTTCTTCCGGCCACACGCACAGCCCAGCCCAGGCATGCCCCATGAGTCATGACTCCTGTGGCCCATGCAACACCCATGGTGGGTGGCATGGCATGCGCGCACTCACCTCGTTCACATGGCCCCGGTACTCATTCAGAATCTCTCCGCTTTGCCTGCACACATGCAGTGAACCACGACGTAGCATGTGAGCGCCCACACATCCTTCCACAGAGCAGCAGAGCAGCACAGCACGAGGGAACCGGCAACGTGCAGTTGCCAGCAAGCAGGCAGGTGGCGTCTGCCCATGCACCTCACTGCATGAAGACTTTCGCGTCGACTCAAACGCGCCCAGGCACTGCACTGCAAGCGGTGCGCACCTGTCGAGCAACCTGAGAGTGCTGTGCAGGCTGGCGGCGAGCAGGCAGTTGGCGTCGTGCGACATGGCAATGCAGTTGATGGGGTGCTCCCGCCCTAGCTCGTCCACCTGCAATCTGGCGCACGCACAGCAGGAGACTTTTCAGTCGACTCAACACATGGCAATGCATGGGATGCTCGCGCCTAGCTCGCCCACCTGCAGTCTGGTGCATGCACGCAGCACGGCAGGATAGTTGGAACTGGAATAGGATGGATGGGTCGACCAGCAAAGAGACGAAGGGGGGAGGTTGACAATGAAATGCGGGAATGACCCCCATGGCACAATACCATCCCACCGCACCGAACCGCCCACGCCCGCAACACCCACGTGCGCACCTGCCTCTGCGGATATCGAACGTGGCGATGCTCCCGTCAATACTAGCGGCAACGATGCAGTGAGCGGTGAGCAGCAGCGAGGTGACGGCGTCTGAGAAGGGGTCCATGGTCTGAATGGCGTCCACGCTGTGCGACCGACAGTCCCACGCACGCACACTGCGGTCGTACCCTCCTGACACCACCACGCTGTCGTACTCGTTGAACGCCACTGCGTTCACCTGTGTGCGCTCGTGTGCATGGACGGAGTGAATGCGGACAGAGGGAGAGGGGGGAGAATGAATGAGTCTATGGCAGCACACTCAAGAGCCACCACTGCCGTCGTGCCCTCCTGACACCACCACACTGTCATACTCGTTGAATGCCACTGCGTTCACCTGCGCTCGTGGATGGATAGTGGCAGGGGGGTGAGGGGGAGAGTGAGGAGGTTGGTGAAATGGGACACGGATGAAGAAATGTTCTCGGCATGAAGAGGAAATGAGGCAGGCAGGGAGAGAGGAAGGGAGGGAGCGGGAGGTGGGAGGCAAGGCGCCTCAGCAAGTGTTTCTGAGGCAGCAAACTGCAACTAACTCAGAAGGAGCGCCCAGTGACTCCATGCATTTGCATATCTGAGGCTTCAAAGGGGCACAGCGCAGCGCACCTGGTTGTCGTGGCCTTTGAACCGTCGGATTACTCGCCCTGAAGCCACGTCCCACAGCAGCACGCCCTTCTCCGCGCCCCCCGACGCCAGCCGCGCGTTGTCGCTGCATGGTGGGAGTAGGCGCAGGGGGAGAACGAAGGAAGCGCAATAGGGATGGAGGGGCGAGGCACGGAGGGTGCAGGAGAGGCTGTGAGCAGGGCTGGCATCTTTGGGCGCGCGGCACGGGCGGTCTGCGATGCGAGCTTCATTCTGCACAATGGGGTGTTGTGTTGCTGGCGGTCACGGTGCGACAGGGTTCACACTGCTTCTCCTCCACGCTCTTCTATCTCCTAACAATTCCCCGTTTCCCCGTTGTGGGTTTGTCCCCACTTCTGTCTCGCCTCGGCAACTCCCTTTTTCCACTGCTACCCCCCCCCGACCCCACACTCCCCTCCCCGCCACAACCCCCTCCCGCCCCCGTTCCTCCGCGCCAGCGCCCCCCGCCGCGCGCACCTGGTGACGGCGACGTCGCGCACCTCGCGGCCGTGCCCCACGTAGCTCTTGATCATCAGCCCCGTCGCGGGGTTCCACAGGCGCACCGTGCGGTCCTTTCCGCACGTCAGGCAGTACCGCCCGTCCGGGTTGTACCGCACCGCTAGCACCGCCCCCTGGTGCCCCACCAGCGCGCGCTCCTCGCGCCACCGCACCTTGGCGGAAGCGAGGGGCGCGGAGAGTCCGCCGGTCCCTCCGCCCGCGGTCATTTTGCAGCGGGATGGGGAGGAGTGGAAACCGTTAGGCGAAGAAGGTTCTAAAGCGACAGATGTACGATATGTATACAGCCGAGCGGCAGAAATAGGGGGGTGATGGGTAATTGCGAACGATTATGAGAGTCATGCAATTGGACGGATTTCAAGGTGGCACGACACGACGTTATTGACTGTTACACTAACACTCAATTCATCAATCGCCAATACATGTGAAATGCTTCAATCCATACAGATCGTTTGCTCCTTTGCACGAAATTGTATTTGTTCTAATGCGAACATATGTTAGTGGTGTATCGCGTCATGCTGGACAGCCATTTCTTTATTTCGAAATTCCGACCTGGCACGCGCTAACAGGGTACTCCTCCTTTTACGGCCTTTTCCTGTCCGCGCTGTCACACTTTCGACACGACTCCATCCATGAAAACCAGCCACGTGCACCGCCATTTCAGGAAGTTGGGACCAGACCAGGGAAATCTCACGTGACGTGGAGATCTTGTTACGGTGCTGGCATTTCGTTGAATATTGCCTCGCCAATGAGATTTGCCCCACTCTTTTCCCCACATCCCGAACTGCTAGCTGGGGAGAAATGACCAACTGTCCTCCGTGTTTCATGTCGAGGTGACATGGCGGGGAGGGTGTGTACGACCTCTGCTGAGGCGGAAAATGTCGGCGTGGCGAGTCTCCCCCGTGCGAGATCCGCCTCCGGCATTTTCTCGCCCCATGCCTTACGTGTCCAGTGAACCAGGGTCACTTGCTTTCTTTCGCAGTCATTGCGGACCTAACCAAAACTCGTACAGTACAAACGAACCCAAAAACACCGATGTTTAAACTGTTCAACTTTAACGCAACCCGTTTATACCGCTCCATACCCTCCTCTCCTTTTCCACCCGCATCCTCTTCCACTTCCCTTCCCGCGCAAGCCCTGTCAGCCAGGGCGTGGCGATATTCCTCGGCTCCTATTCGCCCTCATAGTTGCTCGCACGCCATTCCCAACTGTCTTGCCACACGGCCTCGCCAAGAATCGTGCGACTACATATCTGCGGCGCAGCTGCTATCCAAATCCTAGCAACTACATAATCCCACTCCCCTCTCCTCTCACCCCGTCTTACTCACCGTAGTTTCATGGCTGCATCTCTCCTTTCCGCACAAACTGGTCTTGCTAGCGCCAGGCTTGTCCAGGCTTGCTCTAGAAGCGAGGTAGGAACACGCTCTCTAACCCTGTTCTTCATGACTTTCACCTTGCTTCGTTCATGTGTCCTGTCTCAGCATAGCTTTTGTGGATCTTGTGGTTCTAGATTGCGTCCTCTTGCCCGTTATTCCGTGCACATGCGTGATGTTCCCTTTCATCCGTACATCTTTGCCCTAATGATGTGCTCTCATCCTAAAGCGTGCTGTTCGCGTGCTGTTTCTTCCCTGCGTGCGGTGCAGGCGTTCAAGAGCTTGGCGTTCAAGGCCAGCTCAGTCGTCGCTCCCGGCCGATTCTTCGGTTCCTTCTCGCAGTCGCGCGTGACCATGGCGGCCGAGCCCTCGCGCTTCCAGGATGTGGCCATGGCGCCTCCCGATCCCATCCTCGGCGTGTCGGAGGCCTTCAAGGCCGACACTCATCCCGACAAGCTTAACCTTGGTGTCGGAGCGTACCGTACCGAGGATCTCCAGCCCTACGTGCTGCGTGTTGTGTCAAAGGTGAGGATTTGGATGGGTGCATGGCTATGGATCCTACAAGATCAACGCTAAGATCAATGGTTCTTGGATCTTAGGATGTGGATCTTATATCTCGTCGTCAAGTTACATGATGTGAGACACCAAGCAAGGACGCGCTTTTATACTGTTGATCTCGGTGTAGATCCAGCAGTGTTGGCTTGTTCTTCAGTATCTGGCCTTGCAATCTGCTGATTTCCTCGTTTTTCTTCCGCCGGTGGGTGCGTGCCAGGCGGAGAAGCTGATGTTGGACAGCCACGAGAACAAGGAGTACCTGCCCATTGAGGGTCTCGCCGCATTCAACAAGGCCACCGTCGAGCTGCTGCTCGGCGCCGGCAACCAGGCCGTCAAGGACGGACGGGTACGCCCATTCTCTCACGGATTACACCGATCCAACTGTTCTCCAGTTTCAACACTGTAGTGCGTGCGATCAGACGGCGCGGTTGGCGCGCGTGGTGAATGTATGGCGGTAGTTCATGCGATGTTGAGTCATCTGCAGCTTGGCGTGGTCGGCGCGCATCGTATACCCATCCATGCACTCCAGTGGCGTTCGATTCCGTCGGCTGACTCCCCGATCTCCGTGTGTGCTGGCTGCTGCCCGAGCGTGCAGGTGGCGACGGTGCAGGGCCTGTCCGGCACGGGGTCGCTGCGTCTGGGAGCGGCGTTCATCCAGCGCTACCTGCCCGGCACCACCGTCTACATCTCCGCTCCCACCTGGGGTCAGTTGCCTTGCCCGTAACCAGTACTCGCCCCTTGCCCTGTCCTCCACTCTCTTCCCCCCTTTCCCTCCCCCGGCTTCCCTCTCCCCCCTTACGCGTCCCCCGCTCTCTCCGCGCCCCCCGCTCTCTCCGCGCCCCCCGCTCTCTCCGCGCCCCCCGCTCTCTCCGCGCCCCCCGCTCTCTCCGCGCCCACATCTTTTTCATTCGCAATCCCTCGTTTCTCACGCTCATTCGCGTGTGTTCGCCTGTGGTGGTTGTGCGCGCAGGCAACCACAAGGCGATCTTCTCGGACGCGGGCGTGGAGTGGAAGGAGTACCGCTACTACGACCCCAAGACCGTCGGCCTCGACTACGACGGCATGCTCGAGGACATTAAGGTGCGCGCCGCCGCCGCCCCCGAGCGGGCAGATCGGGATTGGGATCGGCAGATCTGGGTCTATGTATTGGTCAGATCTAGGTCCGGATAAGGGGGGAGAGGAGCCGGTGCTCCGTGGTGCTCCGTGTTCCGGATGTTTACGTGTGAATGCCATTTCGTCAAATGCATGGGAGGACCTACTTTAGAATGGCCGTGGAACTAGAAAACTCCCGCTTTCCTATCTATGGGCAGACAACAGCTGTCGCACTAGCGGTATCAGTAACCGTAGCAGCGTACGCGGTGCTCGCCCACTCATTCGCGCTCTCACGCTTGTCATTCCTCTCCTGTTCCCGCCGCTTCTCCCGCTGCAGAACGCCCCTGACGGCTCCGTGATTCTGCTGCACGGGTGCGCGCACAACCCCACGGGCATCGACCCCACCAAGGAGCAGTGGAAGGTGATCGCCGAGACCATCAAGGCCAAGAAGCACCTCCCCTTCTTCGACGTCGCCTACCAGGTATCTATCTCACCAACCGCTCTCGCCTCCCACGCGACCGTATCGCTCCCTATCGCGTCACTCAGATCGCAGATCTGACCCATGTGCCTTAGATCCGCTGGCGTCACGCTAAGTTCATCCGCATCTGTCGTGTCTCACCCGATTCGCGAGTCTTGTCTCACCCGATTCGCGGGTCTTGTCTCACCTGATTCGCGGGTCTTGTCTCACCTGATTCGCGGGTCTTGTCTCACCCGATTCGCGGGTCTTGTCTCACCCGATTCGCGGGTCTTGTCTCACCCGATTCGCGGGTCTTGTCTCACCTGATTCGTGTGCGTGCGCCTCGTTGTCGCTGCGCAGGGCTTCGCGAGCGGCAGCCTGGACGAGGACGCGTGGTCCGTGCGCTACTTCGTGGAGAGCGGGCTGGAGGTGCTGGTGGCGCAGTCGTACAGCAAGAACCTCGGGCTCTACGCGGAGCGCATCGGCGCCATCAACGCCATCGTGCCCACCGCCGACGTCGCCACGCGCGTCAAGTCGCAGCTGAAGCGCCTCGCGCGGCCCATGTATTCCAACCCGCCCGTGCACGGCGCGCGCATTGTCGCGAACGTGGTGGGCGACGGGAAGCTGTTCGACGAGTGGAGAGAGGAGATGCAGGGCATGGCGGGGCGCATCAAGGAGGTGCGGCAGAAGCTGTACGACCAGCTGGCGGCTAAGGATAAGTCCGGCAAGGACTGGTCGTTCGTGCTCAAGCAGATCGGCATGTTCTCCTTCACTGGCCTCTCCAAGACGCAGGTGCGTGCCGTGCCTGCGCGTCGCGGGGGGTGGTTGGACTTGGGGGTACGAGCGGGATGCGTGGAACTGGGGGAATGTGGGAATGTGTACGAGTGCAATCTCAAGACTAATGTGACTGTATGGTGATCTGGATGGGCTCTATGCTGTGAGACTGATGATTTTGCAAGCCTGTTGTGCAGTTGGTACATCAGAAGTTAACTTACCTCCTCACTCACACCTGTTTCTCCACCCTCTCACCCTCCACCCCTGCCTTCTTCCTATCCTATCTGTCCATGGCGTCAGTCGGAGCACATGACGAGCAAGTGGCACGTGTACATGACCAAGGACGGGCGTATCTCCCTGGCTGGTCTGCCTGCTGCCAAGTGCGAGTACCTTGCTGACGCCATCCTTGACTCGTACTACAACGTCAAGTAGATTGATTGCCATACTTTTCAGCCTTTTGAAAAGCTGTCTTGAAGATTTTGGAGAGGTGCATTTTTGATTTTGTGTTAGTGCTTTTTAGTTGTTGCTTTGTTTGCTACCTCTAGTGTTTAAGACCTGGACATGTAAGAGCAGCAATCATTTAAGAGCAGGCAACCAAAGACCTTGACAAGAGCAAAGCATGTGTTCTGTCGGAAATCCATAGTGTAACGGTAATATGCTCGTTTGTGACAATACTGGTTTGACCGGAGACTGAAATGTGGTAGAACAACGGTCTTACAATCTAAACATAGCAGAGTGGCTCTAAGCAGACTACATGTGATCAAACCACATCTGGTAATTGATGGGCCTGGCAAACATGAGATCTACATATGTATCCAGTAATTAGACTCTCAGACTTCATTTACTTCTCCAAGAATCACCACAGAAGCCAGGAAGAATGTGTTCAGGCTGTAACGAACAAATATTATTGCATGATGTTATACAAAGGTATGGCTGTGGCAGGAAAAGTAGCTCTATGGATGCTACATGCCCTACACCTCATATTCTCCAACTCCTTACGAGGATCGTTTTGCTCTCCATAAACGTTTCCCACGAAAGGCAACGCACGCTCTTTTGCCCTCCCCAATTAGTCTCTTTGCCTTCCAGCATGCTCCACTAGCCTCCAAAGATCGCCAACCTGCAGATGGCATCATTCCATGGCAGACCATCCCATGCCACACCATTCCATGCCATACCATGACATGCCATACCATGACATGCCACACCATCCCATGCCATACCATGACATGCCATACCATGCCATGCCACATCATAACATGCCAAAAGATGGCACACCAAAACATGGCACCAAAGGCACACACAAAACAACAGCATGCCACAGTATGGCACACCACAGCATGGCATGCCAAACCATGCAATTGCAGAGCATCGCATCCCACAGTACGGCCCCAAACCATGCCATAGCATGGACACTATGGCATGCAGCACCATGACATGCCAAAACATGCCATACCACAATGCCCTGCCATGACATCACATCAGCCACCAAACCACACAATGTGCAGACAGTAACATGCCACAAACAAACATGCCACACACAATCATGCCACACACAATCATGCCACACACAATCATGGCACACACAATCATGCCACACACAATCATGGCACACACAATCATGGCACACACAATCATGCCACACACAATCATGCCACACACAATCATGCCACACACAATCATGCCACACACAATCATGCCACACACAATCATGCCACACACCAACATACCACACACCAACATACCACACAACATGCAAGCAGTAATATGCAGTATCATACCATACAATGACACACCATACAGTAACATACCTTACTGTATCATACCACAGAATATCAAACCACACAGCATCATACCATACAGCATCACACCTTAAAGTAACACACCATACAGTATCATACCATACAGTAGCATACCAGACAGTAGCATATCATACAGTAGCATACCATACAGTAACATACCATACAGTAACATACCATACAGTAGCATACCATACAGTAGCATACCATACAGTACCATACCATACGGTTGCATACCATACAGTAGCATACCATACAGTAGCATACCATACAGTATCATACCATAAAGTAGCATACGCTACGGTAGCATACCATACAGTAGCATACGCTACAGTAGCATACCATATAGTAGCATGTCATACAGTAGCATACCATACACTAGCATACCATACAGTAGCATACCATACAGTAGCATACCATACAGTAGCATACCATACAGTAGCATACCATACAGTAACATACCATACAGTAGCATACCATACAGTATCATACCATAAAGTAGCATACCATACAGTAGCATACCATACAGTAACATACCATACAGTAGCACACCATTCAGTAGCATACCATACAGTAGCATGTCCTACAGTAGCCTACCATACAGTAACATACCATACAGTAGCATACCATACAGTAACATACCATACACTAGCATACCATACAGTAGCATACCATACAGTAGCATACCATACAGTAGCATACCATACAGTAGCATACCATACAGTAGCATACCATACAGTAGCATACCATACAGTAGCATACCATACAGTAGCATACCATACAGTATCATACCATACAGTAGCATACCATACAGTAGCATACCATTCGGTAGCATACCATACAATAGCATACCATAAAGTAGCATACCATCCAGTAGCATACCATACAGTAGCATACCATACAGTAGCATACCATACAGTAGCATACCATACAGTAGCATACCATACAGTAGCATACCATACAGTATCATACCATACAGTAGCACACCATTCGGTAGCATACCATACACTAGCATACCATACAGTAGCATACCATACAGTAGCATACCATACAGTAGCATACCATACAGTAGCATACCATACAGTAGCATACCATACAGTAGCATACCATACAGTAGCATACCATACAGTAGCATACCATACAGTAGCATACCATACAGTAGCATACCACACGCCCCACTTCACACCAAACCCTCACCACGACTTACCAGCCATCCCCCAGCAGTAGGAGCAGCAGACAGCCCACTCCCTTTCGGAAACAGCACCCCCTGAGGCTGTGCCTTGTGGGTCGAGGAGTGGCAGTGGAAAATTGCTTCCAGCCCAAGACTCAAATCCCACCCCTGACGTAGCCAGAGCTGACGCGAACCAGAGCCGCCGGCCGGTCGGCTCTGACGGTGTCCATTAGGCCTTGAATGCCAGTTCGGGAACCCAAGCACCGAGTGCCGTGCCGCGCAGATTCCACCCACCACACCCCACCCACAAGCCACACCCCCAGAGGGTGCCGCCCCTAAGAGAGTGTGCTGCCCGCTTGCTCCCATGCTGCCCCTCCACCCGCCCACCTCCCCCCTCCCCTTCACCCCATGCGTGCTCACCTGTACCTACCAGAGCCGTGCAGCGCCATGATGCCTGAGGCTGCTGGGAAGTGGGGAGGGGGGATTAAGAGAGGTTGGAACTCCATTGTGGTCCAGGAAGGGTGCTGTTGGGTGGGAGGGAGGAGAGAGAGAAGAAGAGATGAGTGAGAGGGTGGACTCCACACTCCGCCCGTGCTTCTGTGCTCCCACCCTCAGGCTGCGGGGAAGAAGGGGAGAGAAAGAAAAGAGGGGTTTAGAATACCTCACCACCATACCTCACCTGTTACCACACCTTGCATACCATGACTCGACCTAGCCTATCCTGTCCCCCTAGCCCCCCAACCCCCTTCTGCTGCTACCGCTGCTGCTGCCCCGCTTCTGCTGCTACAACTGCTGCTGCCGGTCTGCTTCTCAGCTGCATTCTTCCCATGTGATGCCATGTGACCTGGTGGTGGGCAGAAAGGAGGAGAGAGAGACAAAAGGTAAGATGTGGCGTGACAATAGTTGTGGTGTGTTTCGAAATGCACAAAGGATGAAGCAGGAAGATGTAGAAATGACAAGAGAGAAGCATTGATGCTAAGGATGAAGAGAAAACCATGCAGCAGAAAACGAGCTTGAGGGAGTTGGAGGGTGAGAAGGAAGTTGACATACCTTGAGAGGCCGAGCCCACCCCGATACTCTCCCTTGTGGCAGCGATTGCCATCTGCTGCAATGCTGCCGCCCTCCCGTCCCCACGAGTCCCTGCACGGCCACAGGGGAGGGGCGTGGGGAAGCGTCGGTGTTGACCCCAGCGCCCCTCCCCTCCACCTGCAACGCACACACACGGCGGTGGTCAGTATGCATGGCATGGCTTGGAGCACAAGGCACAGACTGGAAACTGCCAACACTGGAAGAGAAGGGAGGGCCACGGGTTGAGGCAAGGCCACACGCCACAGACGCCAAGGGAACCTGCACCTGAGGGGGGGACCTGCACACCTGAAGGGATTACCTGCATACCTGAGGGGGTTACCTGAAGTGCGGGTGTCTGTGGCACGAGACTTCACTCAACCAGTGGCATGATTCAAAAGGGAAGGGCGAAAACACAACCAAAAAACAAAATGGCGGCAGTGCAAGGGTGAGGGCATGGAGGAGAGTTACTCAACTGATGGCGTGAGAGCGAGCTCAAGGCAGCTGCAGCACCACCAGCTGCCTCCCTCCACGGCAGCCCTCCTCCCAGCCCTCCCGTGTGCGTCCCTGCACGGCCACAGGGGAGGGGCGTGAGGGAGCGTCGGTGAAGACCCCACACCCCTCCCTGCCACCTGCAATGCACACACACAGAGCTAGTCAGAGCACAGTGGTGGGAGCAAGTGGAATGAATAATAGTGACTTTAGGTCCAGCGCAAGAGAAGAGAGGGAGGAGCCACTGGTGAAGGCATGGCCACAAGCTACAGACCCAAGGGCACCTGAAAAAAAACCTGAGGGGTGTACCTGCACCTTAGGGGGTTACCTGCACCTGAGAAATACCTGTAGCAGGGGGGTCTGTAGCATGTGAGCAGTGCCTAACCAGTGGCGAAGTTTCTAAGAACACGGTGCAGCAGCAAATGAAACGAGCGAAACGGTGTGGCAGGAAAGGAGGAGAGCATGGAGGAACGGATACTTAGCTGATGGCGTGAGAGCAGGAGGCAGTTGAAGCAGCATGGGCAGCCGGCATGGCATGGCATCTCAGACGAGCAGCAGCGCTGCTCTTGAGCTCCTGCGAGGGGCCCTGGAGCGGAGGGGAGGGGAATGGAGGGGAGGGGATGGGAGGGGAGGGAGAGGCAGTGAGTGGGAGGGAGCCACCATCATGGAAGGGAACGCATACATGGAAGCGCGGTGAATTGAAGAAGAGCGAATGGAGGGCCACAGGAAGACGCACAGTCACGCCACAGACAACGGTCTTTACCTGAGGGCTTTACCTGGAAAAGGGCTTTACCTGGGGGAGGGCTTTACCTGTAATGGGGAGGGTCTGTGGGCTGTTTCCTGTGCTACCACCAGTGGCCCCGTTTTGAGAGAAATAGAAATGACAGGAAAACGAAACGAGGGTGGATGAATGCAGGAGCGAGCACTTAGCTGATTAAGTGGTTGCATGCAGAGGGCAGGTGAAGCAGGGCCCCTCCCCTGCTGCATCAGTGCTCCCCGCTGCTGATGGTGCCACAAGTGGTCCCGCCAGCTGTCTCTGCTTCGTTGCACGTGACCTGGGAGGGGGCAGAATGGAAGGGAAGGCCAGGAGGGGAGTGAGTGCATGCCTTGAAACAGGCAAGGGCGAATCAAAGGGATGAGCGTGGGAGTGCAAATCAGCAGAAAATGATTGCAGCGGGAAAGAGAGGTAAGAGGCTTACCTTGAGAGGCCAAGCCCATCCCGATACTCTCCCTTGCTGCAGTGGGATTGCCATGCTGCAGTGCTGCCTCCCTCCCGTCCCCACGAGTCCCTGCACGGCCACAGGGGAGGGGCGTGGGGAAGCGTCGGTGTTGACCCCAGCGCCCCTCCCCTCCACCTGCAATGCACACACACGGCGGTGGTCAGTATGCTTGGAAAGGCTGCCAGCACAACACAAGGCACAGCCTGGAAACTGCCAAATCCGGAAGAGGGAGGGAGGGCCACTAGTTGAGGCACGGCCACACGCAACAGACTCCAAGGGAACCAGCACCTGAGAAACACCTGACCTGAGAAACACCTGCACCTGTTAGGGCTACCTGCACCTGAGGGGTTACCTGAAGTGTGGGGGTTTGTGGCATGTGAACCGACTCAACCAGTGGCATTTTTTGAAAGGGAAGGGCGAAGGAACAACCAGCAAACAAAATGAGAGTACAGAAATACAAGAGATGATGTGCAAGGAGGGTTACTTAGCTGATGGCGTGAGGGCGAGCTCAAGGCAGCTGCAGCACCACCAGCTGCCTCCCTCCACGGCAGCCCTACTCCCAGCCTTTCCATGTGCGTCCCTGCACGCCCACAGGGGAGGGGCGTGAGGGAGCGTCGGTGTTGACCCCACACCCCTCCCCGCCACCTGCAGTGAGCACACACAGAGCTAGTCAGAGCACAGTGGTGGGAGCAAGTCGAATGAATAGCAGTGACTTTAGATCCAGCGCAAGAGAAGAGAGGGAGGAGCCACTGGTGACTTTAGATCCAGCGCAAGGCACCTGAAAAAAAACCTGTACCTGAGGGAATCACCTGAAGCAGGGGGGTCTGTAGCATATGAGCAGTACTCAACCAGTGGCATTGTTTCGAGAGGACTGTGCAACAGCAGATGAAACGAAGGAAATGATATGGCAGGCAAGGGTGAGGGCGTGGAGGAACTGGTACTTAGCTGATTGTGTGGTGCAGGCGGAGGGGGTGCTTCAATGGAGAGTGGGCAGGGCGAGCGGGGCTTGAAGGGACGGACCTGCGAGGCAGAGAAGGGAGAGAGAGGTAGAGAGATAGTAAGAGGCACGTGGGAGGGGGATTGAATCTTTTAAACGAGAAGAATCTGGCAGCAGTGTGAGTGCAGAAACGACAGTGCATGTGACGCCAACCACAACCCCACAAGAGCCGCTACCAACCTGAACCTGCACCTGAACCTGCACCTGAACCTGAACCTGAACCTGAACCTGAACCTGAGGGGGAGTGGGCTCGAGTGGGGTGTGGTGGCAGGGGCGATACTGCAACCTCAGCTGTTGAAGAGGCCGGCGCTGCTGCCCCGCTGCCCGCGCTCCTGCTTCCTGTTTTGGTGCTCCCCTCGTCTGCTGCTCGCGTGCTGCCCTCCCTCTGGCTTGTGAAGGCCTGGCAGGGAAGGGAGGGGAGGGGAGGAAGAGCGGAAAGGAAAGCCAGCCAAAAGTAAGAGGGGATGCAATGGAGAAAAGTGTCAAACACACGTGCAACAGCAGAAACGACAGTGCATGTGACGCCAACCACAACCCCACAAGAGCCGCTACCAACCTGAACCTGAACCTGCACCTGAACCTGAACCTGAACCTGAACCTGAACCTGAGGGGGAGTGGGCTCGAGTGGGGTGTGGTGGCAGGGGCGATACTGCAACCTCAACCGTTGATGAGGCCGGCGCTGCTGCCCCGCTGCCCGCGCTCCTGCTGCCCGCCCTGGTGCTCCCCTCGCCTGCTGCTCGCCTGCTGCCCTCCCCCTGGCTTGTGAAGGCCTGGCAGGGAAGGGAGGGGAGGGGAGGAAGAGCGGAAAGGAAAGGCAGCCAAAAGTAAGAGGGGTTGCAATGGAGAAAAGTGTCAAACACACGTGCAACAGCAGAAACGACAGTGCATGTGACGCCAACCACAACCCCACAAGAGCCGCTACCAACCTGAACCTGAACCTGCACCTGAACCTGAACCTGAACCTGAACCTGAGGGGGAGTGGGCTCGAGTGGGGTGTGGTGGCAGGGGCGATACTGCAACCTCAACCGTTGATGAGGCCGGCGCTGCTGCCCCGCTGCCCGCGCTCCTGCTGCCCGCCCTGGTGCTCCCCTCGCCTGCTGCTCGCCTGCTGCCCTCCCTCTGGCTTGTGAAGGCCTGGCAGGGAAGGGAGGGGAGGGGAGGAAGAGCAGAAAGGAAAGGCAGCCGAAAGTAAGAGGGGTTGCAATGGAGAAAAGTGTCAAACACACGTGCAACAGCAGAAACGACAGTGCATGTGACGCCAACCACAACCCCACAAGAGCCGCTACCAACCTGAACCTGCACCTGAACCTGAACCTGAACCTGAGGGGGAGTGGGCTCGAGTGGGGTGTGGTGGCAGGGGCGATACTGCAACCTCAACCGTTGATGAGGCCGGCGCTGCTGCCCCGCTGCCCGCGCTCCTGCTGCCCGCCCTGGTGCTCCCCTCGCCTGCTGCTCGCCTGCTGCCCTCCCCCTGGCTTGTGAAGGCCTGGCAGGGAAGGGAGGGGAGGGGAGGGAGGGCGGAAAGGAAAGGCAGCCGAAAGTAAGAGGGGTTGCAATGGAGAAAAGTGTCAAACACACGTGCAACAGCAGAAACGACAGTGCATGTGACGCCAACCACAACCCCACAAGAGCCGCTACCAACCTGAACCTGAACCTGAGGGGGAGTGGGCTCGAGTGGGGTGTGGTGGCAGGGGCGATACTGCAACCTCAACCGTTGATGAGGCCGGCGCTGCTGCCCCGCTGCCCGCGCTCCTGCTGCCCGCCCTGGTGCTCCCCTCGCCTGCTGCTCGCCTGCTGCCCTCCCTCTGGCTTGTGAAGGCCTGGCAGGGAAGGGATGGGAGCGCGGGGAGGGGAGGGAGGAGAGGGGAGGGTCGTGAGGAACGAGGTTTATGCAGCGGGAGAAGAGGGAGCGAGAGTGAGATGGGGAATGGACAATGCAGGACGGCAGAAACAAAAGGCAAGACAAGGGAGGGGCCACTGGCGGAGGCACATCCACAAGCGACAGACCCCCAGGGGAACCTGAGGGGGCTGTAAGGCTTTAGGGGGGCTGAACCTGTACCTGATGGGATTACCTGCAATGAGGGGTGGGGGTCTGTTGCTTGTGAGGCGGGCCCCAACCAGTGGCGAGTATTTCAGGGAGAAACGGTGAGCAGCAACGGTGGGCAGCAAGCGAGGGAGAGTGGAGGGAGGAGAAGGCACTTAGCTGGCGGTTGAAGAATCACCGAAAGCTGATGCTGCTGCTGCTCACCCCCACGCCAACGGAGGCACAACCGTGCGACCGTTTCGCCACGAAACAAATCGCGGACGACTATTCCGCCGTGCGACGACGCGCGGCCAACAATTTCGCCGTAGTATGACGCCCGGACGACGATTTCGACGTGAGACGACACCCGGGTGACGGTTTCGCCGTGCGACGACGCGGGGACGACGAAATCGCTGTGCGACGACGCGCGGACAGCGATTTCGCCGTGCGACGGCGCACGAAGAACGATCTCGCAAACGGCCGTCGATTCCGCCAACAAACGGCCGTCCATTCTGCGAAACGCTCTCCTGCAGGAGGGAGAAACGCGAAATAGCATCTACGAGCGTGAGAAGCGCTAGCTGAAATCGGTGCATCATCAGCGCGGGAGCGAAGCGAAAGGAGGCACGATAAGCGCGCGGGAAGGACCAGGCAGCGACGGTCAAGAGCACAACGGCGCGGACCCCATCGTACCTCGCCGTCGCTCTCGTCTTCGCCTCCACCCGCACCGACATCCCACGCCCGGAAACATTTGTCGCGACGCCCGATCAACGACTTTCCATGGAGGATGCGACGAAATCGAAGCTCTAAAACAGCACGAGGCGACGTCGAATCTGCCTGCTGACTGCGAAATCTGTTGATGAGGAGGAGAATCGTTTCTTATCGCAATTTCCGCTGACGGCCGGCTGACGAAGCTGCTGACGACGAAAACTGCTGCCGACGAGGAAAATCGCAGCTAACGGAATGAAGTGATGCTGCTGAGTCCTGACTGTGAGAACGCTGCAGTTGACCAAGAAGATCGCTGCTGACGATGAAGTTCGTGTCTAGCGTCGAAACTCTTTCCTGATGGCGGCTAGCGGCTTATAGTTCGTGCCTATGACTATCGGACGGAGCGTGTTGAGTTGGCTAAACAAAGGAGAATCAAAGCCTGACGTGCTAATCGACGTTATCCAGGTGAATGAGAGAGGAGCATCAGAGCGGCGAAAATGCAGAGTGGAGGAATCTTGCTCACTCAACAACATTGCCTGAACCACACTGCCTGCAATGTTTTGCTCTGCCTGAATTCACAAAATCAGAATGGTCGAGAGAGGCAATTAATGATTCAGCTCGGTTGAACAGCTTTGGGAATGGTTGACCGCGCGTCCTTGATTTGGTTTCTTCCCTGCCCATCTCAGACGAGGTTCAGCACAGCCCAGAGAAATCCCAGCCAATCCCGAGGTTGGGCTGGTGACGGAAGGAAGCTCCACCGACAAGGTTGGCGCATCCCGCGGCCGCAAAAGCGCGCTCAGCCCGCCAAAGTGCGGGATCGACAGTTTTCCGCGGAAAAAACGACAAATGGTTATAGTGAGGCGAATTGGATTTGCGAAACTACAAGATTGACGTACAAGCAGCCCATAGGGGCAACATTGTGTTCACGAAAATCGTGAGCGACGTCGTCCAACCCAGGGCCAACGGTTGGTTCTGAAAAGCCCGCGAGGTGGCGGAAGCGCTCCACCAAAATCGCTGACACATTTCCGACGGTCCGCCAACACTTGGGGTTTCGGGAGCGTTTCCCCCCGTTCTGGATGGCAAGCAAACGGATAGGCTGCGGAATCCGCAGTTGAGGGGGGTTTTGCGGTAACCTCGCACGAAAGGTTCCGAGATTACGGCAAAATGGAGGGTCCAGCTCAGCACCACGGTATGCTGGGATTGGTGTGTCGTTCCACACCGACCTACCTAAGGTACTGTATGTGGGCGCGAAATCTGGCCAGTGCGTGTTTTGCATCTCGAAGTGTCGGTGACGGCAGGTTCGCGGAAGTGGGCTCTTAACGTCGCTGGATTGCCACGAAATATGTGATTGGTCATTACTTCTAAAGCGACGCCAACTTTGCGGTTTACCGTCCAAGCATTTTTCGCCACAAATCGTGAGTCCCAGAAGGGTTTCTGACACAAGCGGCGGAGCCAATGTAAAACACTGCCCTAAGACAACCTCTCCTCAATTGCCCGCAATTCATGCACTCTCGACAGAAAGCCTAAAGTTCTGTTTCGGGCAAATCCAGTTCTTGGGACCAGAGAAACTTACGTAACAACCTGAATGTCTATACAGGAAATCCCAGTAACAAACCCAATGCAGGAAGTCTCGTTGCCTCCAAGAATCATCGAAATGTATTTTGCAAATCTTCTCGTTCTCCCCAACTTGTAGGGTGGCAGGCAGCGTTGGAGTTGGGTGTGAGAGCCCAAGGTCCAAGGCCTGAGTGCCTGGCGCTGTAGCACTCAGCAGGGCCCCCCAGCCAAACCCTCATTATTCCACGCCCATACTGCTGCTCCCGCCAACGCCGCCGCTATTGACGGCCCACTTTCAGCTTGCTCACCTGCTCCTTCTCAGCCGCTCCGGGCGCACATTCACTCTCACCCCACGCCTTCAGCCGTCTCTCGCCATTTCCCGCTTGCCTGCCTCGCTCTCGCCTCAATACCACCTCGGTTATGCATTCTCCCGTTAGTCTGCATTTCCAGTTTCGCCCTCCATTCATTCTTCAACCGCGACCTCCGCTGGTTCAACCACGACGCTCTCTGCCCTCTCTTTCCGCTCTCACTGTGTGGAGCCGTCGAGCAGTGCGACGCTGCACGCTCGCTTCACGAGCTTCGCATTTAGTGCATCTTGCCATATTTCCACGACCCAAGCTGCGCGAGCTTCATGTCCTCTGCTCCTTTGCCTGCGGGAGCTTCGCCCGTACGTCTCCGTTTTCTTTTCAGTTCTTTTTTGCCGTTTCGATTAATTTGATGTCTAATCGCGCTCGCGTTTCATGTCTTGCAGACTTGCGAAAAAAAAAATATCGAAAACACGTTTCTCCGTCGAAGGACTCTCCGTTGAAGATCGTCTCTCTCCGTCGTCGGATTGAAGGCGTCCAGATCACATTTCATGATCCCTGAAGCAAGAGGTAAGCTAGCAATCGGGGGATTGCGAGTAGGCGTCCACGCTAGCCCGCCTAGCGAGTCTCATTTTCTGGATTTCGCGTAACTTTCACCGACCTTGGACACGTGCTGACGCAGTTTCTGCTCGTTCTTGTTGTGCGTGACATCGGCTGGCGATCACGCTTTTGGCCGTCGGACATTGCGACGCTTCTCCGTCGGAGATCGGGGCTCTTCGGCCTGGCAGATCCAGTCACAACGCGGAAGAGACAACGCGGATGCACGCCAGTTAACGTCTCCACTCGACGCTATTGATGAGTATCGCTTCCCCCTGCAGTCCGCTCTTCTTGCACCTCACGTCGTTGCTGCTAGCTGTAGCACACCCTAGCTCCCCCCAGGTCTCAGGTTTACACTGAAAGGTAAGTTCAAGGTGAGTACCTCTCCCCCCTATGCTCCTGGTTCAAAAATTTTAACCCCGGTACAGGTTCAGCCTTGGTAAGCCTAAGGTACCCCCCCGCCTAGGGTGTGCTACAGCAGCGGTGCGTGTGAATTTCGTCGTTCCTTTCATTCGCGTTCGTTTCATTCCCGTCGTCGCTCGTCTCGTCTCTTGCACTCATTCCCTTCCCTCGCACCTCCCTCCCCCGTTCCTTTGCAGTACCGCGCTCCCTCCAGTCGATGTCCCTACTGCTCCTCCGATCAATGCGGAATCAGATCCGCAGTCAACGCGGATGCGCGCCAGTCAACGCGCAAGCGTGCCAGTCAACGCGGATGCGCGCCAGTCAACGCCTGCAGTCGACGATTTCGACGAGTATCGCTCCACTTCGCATCCCTCTCTTCTTGCACCTCACGTCGTCGCTTTGCTGCTGCCTGTAGCACACCCTAGCTCCCCCCCAGGTATCAGGTTCAGACTGCAAGGTAAGTCCCCCTAACCTCCATACTCCAGGTGCAAAACTTTTAAGGTATCCCCCCGCCTAGGGTGTGCTACAGCAGCGATGCGTGTGACGTTCGTGGTTCGTTTCATTCGCGTTCGTTTTAATCCCTTTGCGGCTCGCTCTTTGCACTCACTACCTTCCCTCGCACCTCCCTCCCCCGTTCCTGTGCAGTGCCGCGCTGCGTCTCCAGCCAACGTCCGTTCTGCTCGGGTCAACGTCCGTTCTGCTTCAGTCAACGCCGTTCTGCTCCAACCAGCAAGCGCCTTTGAAAGATAAGTACCCGCTCCTTTTGCGTGCACGCTCTCTTGCCTTCGATTTGCATGCTCGCCTGCTGCTCGCCCGCTGCTCGCCTGCTCAGCAACACACCCAGTATCTCGGTTCCAGGTATCAGGTTCGGACTGGTAGGTACAGGTTTCCCCCTTAGCAGGTGCAAAATTTTTCAGCCCAGGTGTGGTTACAGGTTGGTACGGTTCAGACTAAGGTTCCCCCCTTTGGGTGTGCTGCTGCTGCAGGCGCTGCTTTCGTGCATGCTTGTCCCGCTCCCTGCTCGGATGATTCTTCTCCTCTTGCTCGTCTCCCTCCACCGGCGCTAACCCATCCCCATTCCCCCCAACCCTCGCTCCCAGTTTCGCTGCCTTCCTGCGCGGACGCCCCTGCTGCCTGCGCGGACGCCCCTGCTGCTTGCGCGGACGCCCCTGCTGCCTGAGCGGACGCCCCTGCTGCCTGCGCGGACGCCCCTGCTGCTCGCGCTGTTGGAGGGAGGGCAGGCGTGGAGTGGGGTGGAGTGGAGGCGGCACATGGCGAGGCTGCTTCAACGCTCTGCCGCTGCACAGCTGTTGTCACAAACAGATGAGTACCACCACGCCCTCAAAACCCCCTCTGCCTTTTCACTTTTCAGCAAGATTCATTCCCTCATCCATGCATTGTCCATGTCACTCCACCTGCTGCTGCTACCACACCCAAGGGTTCCCCCAGGTATCAGGTTCACACTCACAGGTCAGGTATGCCCCCCTTTTTATTCTACTGAAGGTATCCCCTTGGATGTGCGTCAGCAGTTTTCCCTCCGCTTCCACTCATGCCATGCATGTTACCCCATGCTGCTCCCATCCCACTCCTGCTGTCCCTCTTTGGCCCTAACTTATTCAACCCCCACTCCCACTCCCACCCCCCACTCCCACTCCCATCCCCTCCCCCCTCCCATTCCCCCCCCTCTCCCCCCGTCCCCCTTAGCTGGTGGCTCTGGGCCTGCATGCTACCAGGAGAGGAGAGCGTGAGTGTGCAGCAGCCCTGCCAGTGGCGGCGGAGGGGTGAAGGCAGCGAGTCGGCAGGCAGCAGGGCGCATCCCCATGGCTGCATCGACCGCCTCTCACACGCTCCTTCCATGGGATGAGATGAGTACCTCCGCTCCTCTTTCTCAGCCTCCGCCATTTCCTGCTTCTGCAGAGTCTTTAATCATGCACTTCACATCGCTGCACTTCACAATTCTCTAGCTGCCTGTAGCACACCCTAGGGCTCCCCAGGTGACAGGTAGAGACTGCAAGGTGAGGTATACCCCCCACAGCAAGGTATCCCCATGGGTGTGCGCATCAGCTGAGTTCATTCCTTCACCTTTATTCATGTGTGTTTCCTTCAGCACGTCCCTCTCTCTAGGGATGTGCCTTCACTGCTTTCACTCACTTGCCCATTTCCCCCCATCCTCCCTCCCCCAGCAGGTGCCTCGCCTGTCCTCTCTGCCCTCCACTCCACGCTGCTCCTGCGGCTGGGCGGACTATCACTGCCACTGGCGGACTGAGGGACTCGCTGCTGTGTGAACCTGTCAGTCACCTCAAGGTAAGCCAGCAAGCCTCCCACCTCACCCTTGTCTGCTTCTCGCGTTTCACTTGCTTTCTCAGATTCTGCTTCAGCTGCTCGTTCTGCTTGCCCTCCTTTGCTGCTCCACTGCTTCTACCTGTATACTAACTTAGTTTCTCTCCCTTTCCCACTGACAGGTGCCCTCTGGTGGTGGTGGTGCTGGTGCTGGTGCTGGTGCTGGCTGCTGCCGACTGTCCTCTCTGTCCTCCACTCCACGCTGCTGCTGCTGCTGCTGCTGCTGGGCGGACTGTCACTGCCACTGGCTGACTGAATGGCTCGCTGCTGTGTGCAACTGTCACCTCAAGGTAAGACAGCAAGCCTCCTATCTCACCCTCGCATGCCTTTTCATCTGCCTCTCGCCTTGCACTTGCTTTCTGATGTTCTGTTTTAGTTGCTCGTGTTGCTTGTCCTCCTTTACTGCTCCAGTGCTTTTACCTATTGACTAACTTGCCTAGTTCCTCTTTCCTCCCCCCTGACAGGTCCCCCCGGGGGGTGGTGGCGCTGGTGCTGGCTGTTGCTGGTGCTGGTGTTGGTGCTGGTGCTGGTGTTGGTGGCAGTGGTGGTGGTGGTGGTGGCGGTGGCGGTGGCGGCGGCGGCGGCGGCGGCGGCGGTGGTGGTGGTGGTGGTGGTGGTGGTGGAGGCGGGGCGGCAGTGAGGGTGTGAGTCAGTCCCAAGCCTGGATTCCAATAGCCGCACGTTAAGGCATAATGGACAAACACCAGACCTTGCGGCCGGGGGTCTGGTGGGGCTCCCCTCTTGCTACGTCGGTGAGGGTTCAGGTCTTGGGCTCGCTCATACCCTCACTGCTGCTGCTGCTGTGGTGTTGCTGGCGAGTGGCTGTGGGGAGTGGTGGGGAGAGCAAGGCGGGGGAAGGAGGTTGGCCTTTCAGGGCAAGGCTTGTGAGGGCAAGGGGGGGGAGGGGGATTGGAATCCCCAGGCTGAGCCAAGCAAGGGGCAGAGGAAACCCCCTCCTCTGCCCTTGGCTTGCCTTGGTCTGGTGGTTTCAGTCTCCTTCTCTTGCCTTTCACAAGCCATGCTCTGGGAGGCTCAACCTCTTTCCCTATTCCTTGCTCTCGCCTCACCCAGGGGGTTCAGCCCCCCTCCACTAGCACTCTGCCTTGCCTCCCAACGCTCCTCTCTGTGAGGAGTGGTGGTGGTGGCATGCCATACCATGCCATGCAGTGGCACTGCTGGCTGGCAGTGAGGGAGTGTCACCTAGCCTCCTGTATGGAGGTGCTGGTGGTGAGAAGTGGTGGTGGAGGTGTTGGTTGGTGGTGTGCTGTGATGAGAAGTGGTGGTGGAGGTGTTGGTGGTGTGCGGTGATGAGTGGTGGTGGTTGGAGCAGTGGTGGTATACCACTTGGTGGCACTGCTTGGGGGCTGGAGATGAGGTTGTGAAGGCAGTGTGGTTTACCACCACTGTTCTTCCCAGAGTTGCTGTAGCCCACTGATGTAGATTGATACCTAAAAGCTGCAAATTCTCTAGTATAGGACTGATCCTTTGTTGAGTTGCGCAACTGGCTCCTGTGATATGCCAGCATAGTATAAGTAGTGTTCGCTTTAGTGTAGGACTGATCCTTAAAGTACCCGGCGGGCATTTAAATCGTGCATTCATTTCAATGCCATTAGTTAGTGAATGTATACACACAAAGCATGTGAATGTGTACACCAGGGGTGCATTCCTACTTATAAATAAGCATCACCTGTTTTCTTCAGTGAACTAGTGATGTTTTAACTAGTTTCTGAAAATGTCTAGAATTCCATTCATGTTTTTGTTTCCCATGCATCAAAACGGGATTATCAGGTGTAGTTGAGTGAGGGATTGTTCTATATTGGTTGTGAGGGAGAAACGACGTCACATCCCACATTACATCGCAATCGCAAATGACAGTTGCGCTCGGCCGTTCGATCTAGATCGACGACAACCATCACATCGCAGATGATGGTGCCATGGATGTGCCATCACACATGTACATCATGAGGCCATGTCAGAAGCATGCGCTTCTGACAGACGATTCCCGCGCGAACGGCGGAGATTTCGAGGATCACCACTCAACTCAAAAGTTTCGCGAGTCGTGTCTTTCGTTGTCAAAGCTCTCACGAAACTGCCACCGTCCGCCGACGCTACGCTAATGGGTCCTCGCTTCTGAATCCGTGTAGATCCCCTGGAATTCACCTCTGAACCTGGCAACTTTCACTGATGGATGCCTTTCTTCCTGAACTCCATCCTCCAGCTTCCCTGAACGTCATTCCTTCTAGCCATGATCACAGCTATTCGCTCATGGATTCCTGGACAATTAGCTCGATAAGCTGAAGTCCATGGCTGTCGCCAGCTTGTTACGAATCATCCATGGTTCTCGATCGTAGTTTTAGTCTTCTTAATCTTCAGACTCTCGTATCACTATGTCGTCAAGACGGAGATCACTGATCCGAATACATGGCTGTGTCTCCGAATATTTCACAGTGTTACGCCCGATCTGCTTGGACAGAGATAATCGAAGTATAGAAGTTGTAGTAATCGGTAGCAGTTTCATTTCCGTAATCTGGCAATCTCTCTCTTGACTGCAGTGATTTCTACTCCAGTTTTCAGAACAACCTAGTTCAAGTATTCTAGACATCTGACGAGAGCGCGAACATAGTCTTTCCATCTCCATACGCTCCTTTGAGTAGAGAGGTTCCGTCTTGGCGTCGTCGCTCTCCAGCAGCGATAAAGGTTCAGTCTTGGCGACGACAGCTGTTTCACACGGCGAAGGCAGCGCCGAATGATTATACGGGGTTAGGAATGAGTACATCGGACTTCGAGTGGCGAGACACCGCCATCTAACGGTGGTGATTGAGAGGATGTTTCCTGACGGTGTCGAACGTCACGGCTGTTTCCAACGGTGATGGTTGAGACGGTCAGCGACGGTTGCTTCTGACGGTGACGATCAAGCGTACGATTACTGATGCTGACGAGAGAACCAACAATTTCTGACGGTGACAATCGAGACGACGATTTCTAGTGGTGACGACTGAAGAGATGTTTTCCGTCAGTGACGAGAGTGCGATTTGCCGCAGTGACAATAAAAGCGACTGTTTCCGAAGGTGACGCCTAGGATTGCGATTCTTCAAACTGACCGAACCGACAATATCTGACGGTGACGATCGAGATGATGATTTCTGACTATGGCTATCAAGGCGGTGACGTCTGACGGTGACGACTGATGCGACGCTTTCCGACTGTGACAATCAATACACTTGTCACAGTAACGACAGAAGTGACGCATTTTGGCTGTGACGCTTAAGACTGTGACTTCTCATGGTGATGATCGAAACTGCGAGTTCTCACGGTGCCGATCGAAGCGACGATTTCTGACAAGGGACCAAGACTGTGAGTGTTGCTGCTGACATTTACAAAGCGACGAGCGGAAAGCGAAGCGACGTGCGGAAAGCGACGTGCGGAAAACGGCGTGTGGAAAAGGAGGTGCGGAAAGGGACGAGCGGAAAGAGACGTGCGGAAAGCGACGTGCGGAAAGCGACGTGCGGAAAACGGCGTGCCGAAAATGAGGTGCGGAAAGGGACGAGCGGAAAGAGACGTGCGGAAAGCGACGTGCGGGAAGCGACCCGCGGAAAGCGACGTGCGGAAGGCGACGCGCGGAAGGCGACGGGCGGAAAACGGCGTGCGGAAAGCGACGTGCGGAAGGCGACGTGCGGACAGCGACGTGCGGAAAACGGCGTGCGGAAAGCGGCGTGCGGAAAACGAGGTGCGGAAAGGGACGTGCGGAAAGCGACGTGCGGAAAGCGACGTGCGGAAAGCGACGTGCGGAAAGCGACGTGCGGAAAACGGCGTGCGGAAAATGAGGTGCTTAAAGGGACGAGCGGAAAGAGACGTGAAGCGACGTGCTGAATGCGACGTGCGGAAAGCGACGTGCGGAAAGCGACGTGCGGAAAGCGACGTGCGGAAAACGGCGTGCGGAAAACGGCGTGCGGAAAATGAGGTGCGGAAAGGGACGAGTGGAAAGCGACGTGCGGACGTGCGGAAAGCGACGTGCGGAAAGCGACGTGCGGAAAACGGCGTGCGGAAAATGAGGCGCGGAAAGAGACGAGCGGAAAGAGACGTGCGGAAAGCGACGTGCGGAAAGCGACGTGCGGAAAGCGACGTGCGGAAAGCGACGTGCGGAAAACGGCGTGCGGAAAACGGCGTGCGGAAAAAGAGGCGCGGAAAGGGACGAGCGGAAAGAGACGTGCGGAAAGCGACGTGCGGAAAGCGACGTGCGGAAAGCGACGTGCGGAAAGCGACGTGCGGAAAACGGCGTGCGGAAAACGGCGTGCGGAAAATGAGGTGCGGAAAGGGACGAGTGGAAAGAGACGTGCGGAAAGCGGCGTGCGGAAAGCGACGTGCGGAAAACGGCGTGCGGAAAACGGCGTGCGGAAAATGAGGTGCGGAAAGGGACGAGCGGAAAGAGACGTGCGGACGTGCGGAAAGCGACGTGCGGAAGGGGACGAGCGGAAAACGGCGTGCGGAAAGTTACGTGCAGCTTCTGAATCCGGCTAAGTTCCGTCCTCAACCCTTGCACTCCTCTCTTGCCCCCACCCGCCCTTGTCGTTGCACCACTCTGCTGTGTTGTTGCATCCCGCGTTTCACGTCCCAAACAAACGTGCTCCTGTGAGGCGCATGGCGGCGGTGGGTCAGGGCGCATTGGCAGCTGAGCTCATGTAGAGTCCAGAGAGAGAGAGAGAGAGAGAGTGGGTGTAGCATAGAGTAGCAGTGCATTCATGCCATGCTCGCGTCTCTCTCTTCCCTAGTCCTCCCTCGCTGCCTTAGCTCGCTGCCGTGCTGCTTTTGGTCCACCGTCTCCATGCGCCTTCCCCTCCCACCCCTCCCCGACCACTCACTTGTCGTTCCGCTCTGCTCACCATTCACTGCATGCTTGATTGCCAATTTTCCCTTCTGCCACTTGCGTACCCCCTGCTTGCCACTTGTCTTCTCACCTCAACTCTCTGCTCCGTTAACCTGATTCTTTCTTCTCCTCTCTTCCTGCCTGCATCCCTCTACCAGCGCAACTACTGGGCGGCAGGGAGCAGGGAGGAGCAGTGGGAGCAGCGTGGTGAGCGGGAGAGGCGACAGCCTGGGCTGGCCCTGCTGACCACTGCTGCCGGCCTGCTGGACTACTGCTGCCTGGGAGGGCTGCTGCTGGGAGTGTTGCTGCTGGGAGGGCTGCTGCTGGGAGGGTTGCTGCTGGCATTAACAAGGCGACGAGCAGCTTCTGAATCCCGCTAAGTTCCCTCCTCAACCCTTGCCATCCTTACCGCCGCTTTACCTTGTAATTCGTGTTCACATTTGCCCAGCCTCTCTTTTCAAGCATGCTTCGAACCAAAACGCCGCCTTCGCATGAAGGTATTAAAAACGTTCGCGTGGCGATGGTAGCACATGGCACTGGGGCGGCTTGAGCTCACACTAGAGTCCTAGAGGGTTAGAATGCACTCACACTCACGCCCGCGTCTCGTCCCCCTTGCCTGCTAGCTCGCCAACCTAGTGCCATGAGCTACCATCGCCTACCCTTTCACTGTGCCACCTGTTGTTTAACTTCCAGCTTTTACTCTCACAGTATTATGCCTCCGTTTTGTTTTGATCGCGCCCATGCTTATATATTAGACTAACTTCTTCAATTCCTGCCCCCTTCTGCCTTCTCTCCTCTCTCCCACTCGCTCCCTTCACTCCCCTAACCTTTCCCCCTCTCGCACAGGGCTGTGGCAGCGTGGTGCGGGGAGGGAGGGCGGTGGGATGACGCACGGCAGGCAGTCACAGCGGCGTGCGTGCCTCCTGCATGCCCTGCTGACCACGCCGCTCCCTCACGCGCCCAGCGACCTTGAGTGCTGCTGCTGGGAGTGTTGCTGCTGGGAGGGCTGCTGCTGGCATTAACAAGGCGACAACCAGCTTCTGAATCCCGCTAAGTTCCCTCCTCAACCCTTGCCATCCTTACCGCCGCTTTACCTTGTAATTCGTGTTCACATTTGCCCAGCCTCTCTTTTCAATCATGCTTCGAACCAAAACGCCGCCTTCGCATGAAGGTATTAAAAACGTTCGCGTGGCGATGGTAGCACATGGCACTGGGGCGGCTTGAGCTCACACTAGAGTCCTAGAGGGTTAGAATGCACTCACACTCACGCCCGCGTCTCGTCCCCCTTGCCTGCTAGCTCGCCAACCTAGTGCCATGAGCTACCATCGCCTACCCTTTCACTGTGCCACCTGTTGTTTAACTTCCAGCTTTTACTCTCACAGTATTATGCCTCCGTTTTGTTTTGATCGCGCCCATGCTTATATATTAGACTAACTTCTTCAATTCCTGCCCCCTTCTGCCTTCTCTCCTCTCTCCCACTCGCTCCCTTCACTCCCCTAACCTTTCCCCCTCTCGCACAGGGCTGTGGCAGCGTGGTGCGGGGAGGGAGGGCGGTGGGATGACGCACGGCAGGCAGTCACAGCGGCGTGCGTGCCTCCTGCATGCCCTGCTGACCACGCCGCTCCCTCACGCGCCCAGCGACCTTGAGTGCTGCTGCTGGGAGTGTTGCTGCTGGGAGGGCTGCTGCTGGCATTAACAAGGCGACAACCAGCTTCTGAATCCCGCTAAGTTCCCTCCTCAACCCTTGCCATCCTTACCGCCGCTTTACCTTGTAATTCGTGTTCACATTTGCCCAGCCTCTCTTTTCAATCATGCTTCGAACCAAAACGCCGCCTTCGCATGAAGGTATTAAAAACGTTCGCGTGGCGATGGTAGCACATGGCACTGGGGCGGCTTGAGCTCACACTAGAGTCCTAGAGGGTTAGAATGCACTCACACTCACGCCCGCGTCTCGTCCCCCTTGCCTGCTAGCTCGCCAACCTAGTGCCATGAGCTACCATCGCCTACCCTTTCACTGTGCCACCTGTTGTTTAACTTCCAGCTTTTACTCTCACAGTATTATGCCTCCGTTTTGTTTTGATCGCGCCCATGCTTATATATTAGACTAACTTCTTCAATTCCTGCCCCCTTCTGCCTTCTCTCCTCTCTCCCACTCGCTCCCTTCACTCCCCTAACCTTTCCCCCTCTCGCACAGGGCTGTGGCAGCGTGGTGCGGGGAGGGAGGGCGGTGGGATGACGCACGGCAGGCAGTCACAGCGGCGTGCGTGCCTCCTGCATGCCCTGCTGACCACGCCGCTCCCTCACGCGCCCAGCGACCTTGAGTGCTGCTGCTGGGAGTGTTGCTGCTGGGAGGGCTGCTGCTGGCATTAACAAGGCGACAACCAGCTTCTGAATCCCGCTAAGTTCCCTCCTCAACCCTTGCCATCCTTACCGCCGCTTTACCTTGTAATTCGTGTTCACATTTGCCCAGCCTCTCTTTTCAATCATGTTTCGAACCAAAACGCCGCCTTCGCATGAAGGTATTAAAAACGTTCGCGTGGCGATGGTAGCACATGGCACTGGGGCGGCTTGAGCTCACACTAGAGTCCTAGAGGGTTAGAATGCACTCACACTCACGCCCGCGTCTCGTCCCCCTTGCCTGCTAGCTCGCCAACCTAGTGCCATGAGCTACCATCGCCTCTCTGTTTTCACTGCATCCTTCCACCTTGTTTTCACTTCTGGATTCTTCCAGTTGCGCCTGCCTTTGCTTGTCGCTTGTGATTACCTTTCACTTCTTTATTCCATCCCTCGACCAGTTTCCTGCATGCCCTGGTTCCTGCTTTGTCGCTTTTTTCTCCCTCTCACCAGCCCATGCCCTGGTTCCAGGACAAAAGGAGTGGAACACTCAGGAGCAACACTCCGGGAGGCAGCACTTGAAGAGCGATACTCGACACAGGCGTGGCCCATCCAGCCTCTGGTTTGACATCCAGCATCAGCACTCGCTTCACATTCATGCATTTATCTGTTATTGCTTCAATACTCCTGTTTCCCCATTGTGCCCTTGATTTGCTCTCTCATTTCCTCTCCCTGCCTCTTTCACCTTCCCTACCTGCTCCCTCCACCAATCCCCCCTTCCTCTACCCATCCCCTCTCTCTCTCCCCATCTCTGTTGAGCAGCGTGAACTCAATTGGGGTGGAGGAATGCCTCGCAGCGTGAACTCAACTGAACTCAACTGGGGTGCTGCTGATGGCGCAGCGCAGTGCCACTCGTGAGTGTGATGACTCGCTGCCCTGGTGAGAAGCTTCATCTGGCAGCACTCGCTGCTCTGGTGAGAAGCTTCATCTGGCGGCACTCGCTGCTCTGGTGAGAAGATTCATCTGGCGGCACTCGCTGCTCTGGTGAGAAGCTTCATCTGGCGGCACTCGCTGCTCTGGTGAGAAGCTTCATCTGGCGGCACTCGCTGCTCTGGTGAGAAGCTTCATCTGGCGGCACTCGCTGCTCTGGTGAGAAGCTTCATCTGGCGGCACTCGCTGCTCTGGTGAGAAGCTTCATCTGGCGGCACTCGCTGCTCTGGTGAGAAGCTTCATCTGGCGGAATACAGGGCAGCGCCTAACTACAGGTACGCTAACCCCACTCTGACTACAGAGAGGAGGAGAGGGAGCAGACAACGTTACATGCAGAGGAGGAGATCTAGCTGGAGAGGGAGGAGAGGGAGCACAGGAGGACAGGCGTTCCTCCATGTTGAAGTATGTTCTGCCTTTCCATTCTGCTATCCTCCTTCTGTCAACTTGTTCCCGGTGTTCATAGTCTCCTGTCCTTTACTTCTGTTCTCTTGAAATCAAATTCCAGTGTTTATAGTCTCCTGTCTTCTGCCTTCTGTTCTCTTGAAACTCGCTCTTCATCTCAGGAGCAGAGGAGGATGCAGAGAGAGCAAAGCGGGAGAAAAATTGAGGGAGGAGATTTGCGATGCGGTAAGTCTCCTGTGATAGTCCCTTGGTCTTCGATGCTCTTCCATCATTTTCCATGCCCTGGACTTCGAAAGTCTTCCCTGGTCTTCACTCACGTATATCCGCCCCTCCCAGTCCGCTGTGTATGAACACACCTTCACCCTGTCTCTGTGCTTGCAGGATACCACACCACTGCAGCAGCTCCGCTTTGAAGCTGAGCTGGGGACCACGTGCTTGTAAGACGCAAGATGAAGAGCGTACCGTAAATGTTTGATAGGAGTAAAACTGCTATCTAGAGCAAATAGGAGTAGATAGGCTATCTAGAGTAGTAACACTCTCAGGTATGGTATCCCCCCATCTCCTCCTCCTTGACCAACCCTCCCACCCCTCCTTACTCCATCCCATCCCGTCCCCTCCGCTCCCCTCCAACCTCTCTCCCCCTTCGTAGGAATTTCCACCCTCCCCTCTCCCCCTGACCCGAATCCCACCCGCTGCGATGCCCCTCCCATCCCCATCCATTCCCCTGCCGGCCACCTCCCTCTGCGACCACTACCCCATGTGACCCACCCCACCTCAGCAACACCCTGCGTAGTACTAACCACAGGACTAAACACAGGGCTAACCACAGGACTAAACACAGGGTTGACCAGAGGACTAAACGCAGGGCTGACCACAGGACTAAACACAGGGCTGACCACAGGACTAAACACAGGGCTGACCACAGGACTAAACACAGGGCTGACCACAGCACTAAACACAGGGCTGACCACAGGGCTAACCACAGGGCTAACCACAGGACTAAACACAGGGCTGACCACAGGGCTAACACAGGGCTAACCACAGGACTAAACACAGGGATGACCACAGGGCTAACTGCAGGGCTGACCACAGGGCTGACCACAGGGCTGACCACAGGTCTTGTACCACGGGGCACACTATACACAGGGATTGTGACTCATGGCACGCTAAACACAGGGACTGTGCCTCGCAGCATGCTAACCACAAAGCTGCATGCAACCATAGAGAGAAATACCACTACTGGTTCGTCATTACACTGTCTGCTTCGTCAAAAGCTTTGTCGTGAAGGTTGACCTTGCAACCTGCCAGAAAGTGCCCAGAGGCAGACGGGTGGAGGAGCCTGGTGGTATGGTAACGTGTGTGCGACTGATCCCATACTAAGTACAATCACTCCACGACTTCCTTCTTATTTCAATTCATTGGATGGCGAGAGAACACGCACACTTATTGTGTAGAGCAAAACAAGATATACCGTGAAGCAGTTCAGATCATCAAGAATTTAAGCTATCATAGCACCAAACATTGACACATTCCAGCGTCAACACCTCTCCACGCGCGTCACTGTGACACTACACCTTCCATGATCGAGAACGTGTGAGGGCAGGCTGCTGCAGCTTCTTCTCTTCCTCCAATGCAATAATCCCAAGATGGCTCGGATCCTCTAGCATCATCTTGGCAACAAGGTAGCCTGCCACGCTCCAGGTCTGCTGCTTCCGTGCCTGCTTCCCAACATACCTTCCCAGCTTCCCATCGTAATACTCGGGCCAGCCGTCCTTGGCAAGGCGCCTCTCAATCACTTCAATGGCCCTCCGGGCCACGTGAGGGCGACCCACTTTGATGCTCGCAGCAGTGAGCATCCAAATCAGCACTGCACATCAACATAAAACAACAACACGGTGAGCTTATTGAGATGTAAGCTATTGTTTACATTCAGGAAAACATAGTATCTACGTGAAGACTGCAATGCGAGCCTACCTGGCCATGAGCCACCGTTGTGGTAGCTCCATCGGGTGTTCTTCGGGTCGCAGCCAGTGGTGATCCGCCAGTCATGGTTCTCAAGAGCAGGGTAAGCGATCTTGAGAGGCATCTCGCCCACCAGCTCGTCCCAGCGCTCCTCTATCAGGTCCATGATTGCTGCTGCCTGCTCTGGTGACGCCATGCAGGATACAATGGCCATGCAGTTCCCAAGGGCGAACCACCTGCATGAAAACACCTCCTCATAAGACCATCATTAAGTAAGACCACTATGTCACTGTAGATAGGAAGGATAGGACCTTTTTTTTCAGACAACTGGAAGATCAGTGCAAGCACCTGAAGTCCATGCGTGCAGGCGAGACATTCCCGATGAAGTAACCTCCCTTGAGTGGCATGAAGTCAAAGAGCCAGTCGGGGATGGACTCGGGGATGACGTTGAACTTGTTCACTGCGGTGTGGGAATACTCCTCTGTCTTGTACCGGTACACAGAGTTCAGCTGCTCGTGATCCAGCCTACATAAACATAGAACCATTCCAGGACAGTATAAGTCAAGCAGTACATAGGGCAGCAGCAGAATGACATTGAAGCATTAGCAGCACCAGGAAAATGATGCCGGCATGCTATAATGCGGA
Source organism: Closterium sp. Yama58-4 (assembly GCA_947470075.1). Taxonomy (NCBI): domain Eukaryota; kingdom Viridiplantae; phylum Streptophyta; class Zygnematophyceae; order Desmidiales; family Closteriaceae; genus Closterium; species Closterium sp. Yama58-4. The sequence continues at coordinate 492,504 of CANIUD010000140.1, forward strand.
CAGATGGAAAGCATAGCAGGAGCTGTGGTGTGCAATGAAGAGCTTTGTAACGGGATTGTGCAACCATACAGAACCAGGCAGTGAGGAAGAAGTGGGAGAAGGGCGAGCAGACCAGAAGTAGGTGCGCATGTGGTAGGAGAGCGCGATGAGGCGCTTGTCAATGCGCTCCAGCAGCTCCTTGTTCTCCGGCAGGTCAGGGCGCAGCAGGCAGCGCGCCACGCGCAGCGCCATGAAGAACATGGACTGGATCTCTATCGGGTATCCATAAATGCCCTGCGGATGGGAACGGAGTGTTTGGAGTGAGTGTAAGGAGTTTTGAGTAAACTCAAACTGTGGCAGGTCCGGATGCAGCAGGCAGCGCGAGTAAACTCCAAGCGCCATGAAGAACATGGCCTGCATCTCTATCGGGTACTCGTAGATGCCCTACGGATGGGAAGGAGTGGTGGGAGTGAGTGGAGTAGGTGGGAAGGATAAAGCAGCATTGCAGTAATACATCCATTCCAGGGCCATCCCAGGGTCCATAAGGTGTTCGAGATCTTGGCATGTAATTAATCCGGCACCTATGGGCTGTCTCACCATGCGTCGATCGATCATGGAGCATCCATCCGCGCACAGCAGCGTGGGGAAGGTGTCAAACCCATCCGCCAGGCACAGGCTGAGAATGAGCCGCATGCCACGCTGGCAGTCCGGGGAGTCCGCAAGAGACTGGTCACCTGCCATGCACGCACATCATCCAGCACACAATAATCACAAAAATCCTTGAATATGCCACTGACAACAGTTTTCCAGCACCATCACTCACTCCTGATTCGTGTAATGCTGCCAAGGGAACACACATGCTATACTGCTGAAGTGCTGGAGCACTGGAGTGCCAGTGTGTTCCTTTGTTGGACCTAATATGAAACTTACCAGTGGCCTTGACATAGGCCCGCAGCAGGATAATCCACCAGAAGCCGCTATCCACAGGCGCCACGCGCCCAATGGCGCTCTTTCCAAAGTCAGCCATCATGGTGTCCCCCTATAAACCCCCTATACATCGGCATGCACTTACTCCGGGAAAACAGCAGCGCACCCACCAGTGGCTTTCACATAGGCCCGCAGCAGGATGATCCACCAGAAGCCGCTATCCACAGGCGCCACTCGCCCAATGGCGCTCTCCCCAAAGTCAGCCATCATGGTGTCCACGCCCCGCCGGCTGTCGTGCAGCACCTTGAACGATGCTGGCATGACTCCCTCTCCCAGCGTGAACACGTCCACTCGCTTCTCCCACGATTGCTGTGGTAGGACAGAGTGAGGGATGAGGGCAGATTTTACAGCATGTGGGATGATTCACACGGCTGTCATGCAGTACCTTGAACGACGCCGGCATGAAACCTTCCCCTAGGGTAAACACGTCCACCCGCTTGTCCCAGGATTGCTGCGGTGGGATAGAGTGAGGGATGAGGGCACAGGAGGTAGCAGGTGGGATGATTCACATGGCTGTCGTGCAGCACCTTGAACGACGCTGGCATCACGCCCTCTCCCAGCGTGAACACGTCCACCCGCTTCTCCCAGGATTGCTGGGGTGGGACAGAGGAGGGGACACAGGGAGTACAGGGGCGCACAGGGGCGCACAGGGAGCAGCAGGTGAGATCCAAGGGACTCCTCTCTCCAGGTAACAGGGGGCGGGTGGCAGATGGTGCATGAAGCCACAGAGGCACAGCTGGTGTGAGTGAAAGGTGTGCCAGAGGCAAGGGGGGTAACAACAATAACCAGGAGTTAGCACTGGAAAACAGTGTAAGTCAGCCACACGGAACAGGGCATAAGAACAAACCACACTACACTAGAATTGTTTAGCAAGAAAAAAAAAAACTGGTTGAAAGAGAAAGTGGATGGGAAAGCCATACATTTGTAAACTAACTGGATCCCTTCACCAGAGCACTCCCCTGGTGCCCCTTCACAGTGCGAACAGAAACGCCGCCTGCGCACAGGAGAAAGCGCCGCCTAGTAATACCTGCAGTCGCAGCGTCTTGAGAAGGAAATTCTCCACAATCTCCGCCTCTCCGTTCATGAGGAATGCGAGCGCACTGGGGACGAAGTCACGCACGAACACCTGCACGGGAAGATGCGTCCACACAGATACAGGAACCAGCAGGTTGATATAGATGATCCTGAATGATCCTGCAAGGAATAGGTTATGTAGACCACGCCTGCTGCAGATAAATTAAGGGACAGTTGAGAATGGTGATGGTGCAACAGACAGAAAGGCAAAAAGACAGGCAAAAAGCCCCCCCCTCAATCTCCTTCCCCCAACCCTCCGCACACACACCTGGTCGTAGTTAAGAGCCGTTTCAGAGGGGTCCAGGGCAGCGATGGTGCCCACAGGGCGGCCGCGGAAGAGCACCTGAGACACGCGCAGCGCATCCCACGCCTCCAGCACCATGGGGTCCACCTGGAACGCTGCTGCTGCTGCTGCCGCCGCTGCCGATCGCCCCGCTCCGCTGGGCGTGGTGAATCCCGACCGCATGCTGTCATATGTATGGACGGATGGAGAGGATCGGATATAAGGAGATGTGTGAGAAAGCGACTGAGGTAGTCATGGAAGGAATGAAAGATTAGTGCAGGAGACTTCACTGACGACTTAAAAGGGTACAATTATGCTAGAAATTAACGAGATTCGGGTGATGTGACAGGTGGGAGATACCTTGGTGGTGTCAAATAACGCGGAGATGGTAAGACGGAACGACGACCACCACCCCTGAAAAGCAGGTCAAAAGTTTTGTTTTTTACAACACAGATGTACAGAGCATGGATGTATTGCACGTGAAATAAGTACGCACTAATCTGTACCTCTCAAGCTAAATAAACGCATAGCCGTATCCTTCTCCCAAGTATGGCAAGTGAATAAGTATCTCGTAGGCATACTAACCGGATCTGGCATTCTACTAGAGGCTCGTAAACCATGATCTTACGACTTACCCTGGAGTACGGCGTTTTGGTGAGCTGTTGGCCGACCTTGCCCTGTAATGCGCAGTCGGACGATAGCAGATGTATAAAGATTAATAATTAAAGTGGCACGTGTAACCAGTAGAAATAAATCGAAGCAATTCGCTTCATAAATGACTGATTCTTGACGTGTGAAATCGGTTTCTCAACTCACAAAGGTGTGGCGTCTGCCTTGTCTGCGTGGATCTGCTTCCCCTTGTCACCACTGAGGGATACACTAGCTGCAGCAGCTGCTGCCGCCACCACCTGGGCTTTGGTCTTCCGATCCGCGGATTCCCACACATGGAGGGGCGGCTGAAACACATTACACACATAAATCAATCAAATGTGCGAAAAAGGTAGCAATATCTTGCAAAATCACGACGGAAACATCAACTAAAACGAGTAGCAGGCAGATCTCACAGATGCGATTCGATCTGCATGTTTTCACCTGATTGAGGCTCACAGACAGCTTCTTCACGCGAGCCTTGAGCCGACTAGGACGCTCCCGCTCCTCTTCCGTCTCACTCGCCGACTGCGAGTCTCCTCCGTGCGCGTGCGCAGTCACATCGTTCTGCATCTGGATCTTTCCTTTGGCAAGGAGAGTCGACGGCGAGCTGGACGCATCATCTCCGTCGGCAACGGAGTTGGGAATGTTGGCGTGGAAATCTGGGCCATTGTCATGCGTTTTGTTGTCGTAATCCAGTTGGATAAAAACCTCCTCAATTGTTGATGATGACGGTGTAAATTCGCGTCCTTTCCTTTGCGCTGGACTGCCGTTCATGGCAGTGACAGATCCAGAATTTCCTGCAAACACAGCACAGTTCACGTCAGTAATACATGCCATTTGTCGAAGAGAATACGAGAGTCGAATCTGATATTGAACCGCGTTGAAAGTCCGGGGTTTTACCAACTGAAGCGGGATCAGCGCAGGAATGCAGCGAGCAAGGAGCCGACGTGACATGGACGATAGAGCCTGAGCTTTTCCTTGTCTCATGATCCTCAGCCACAGAAACCTCAGGCTGAGCCTGGTCACCTTGACGCTCTTCCGCGTCGACAGACACTTCCCGAGAAATTGGAGTGAAAACTCCGGCCATTTTCGGGGTGACTGCCTCTTGATGAAGATCGCTTGAACGGTGAAGTCGATGCGGCATGTAAGAAATTTGGTTGCAGATCCCCAAGTTGTGGGATAAAAGAACCCGTTAAAGAAACACGAGGATCCAAACGCAACAAAGAATGAGGAAAAAGCGGGAAAAGAAATGAGAGTTCACGTTAGAGGAGAAAGCCTCAGTCAAACAAACCCACGACTTCAGCTGCCTATTCTCGCTCTGCTGCCTCGTATTGCTGAAAAGGAGGATGCCAGTGTGTCTGCTTGGGGTGCTGGTGCTTGCTGAGGTGATGGTGGAGGGGAGAGGTGCCAGTCAGGCGGAAGAAGCGAGGTGGATCACGCAGCATGGAGCTGTGGCCGTTGGATGAGGATGTGTATGAGATGAATGGTGGTGGATGATCCGGCGCGCTTCGAAGATGATATCTAGGAATTGTACGCATTTTGTTTGATCCGTTATTATCGTAATCACCACAATTCGTTGACAATCTGCTATAACAGCTTGAAGGTCCATTTTGGTTTGCTTCGGTGAAAGGTGTCGCGCAATTATTGTCGGGTCATCGTTGATACACTTCTGCATTTATTACATTGCAGGGCCCAATATGCACATGCGCACGCAATGCATGCCAGACACTTGCTCCGCTAGTACGTGACATGACGCAGCTGGATTCGGTAGCGAATGGTGTACAGTTCGGTACCTTCTGGAGAAACTCGGACTTGGCGATGTTTCCTTCCCCAACACCGAGGAAATTCCATCGTGGTGGGTTTGATCAGGCATTTGCTTCTGGTCTGGTTCAGCCTGCCACTGGCGTTGTTCTGCAGGCAGGTGGCATTGGCATGGCAGCGGCATCAATTTCTGCCGCCAGAAACTTCTCTAGGCGCTCGAAGCACTTTCCCTGTTTGGGAAATTTCGCATTTCGGCTGAGGAAAGCGGGGGCCCGAGAAGTGAGACTTCCGCCCCCTGTTGCAAAAATTTCGTCACGGGCTGTGTAGAAAATTTAGCAGCAGGTTGTGCCATGGTTGGGTAAAAAGCGATCGGAAAACGAAAAGCCAACCGGCCCCCACAAACCTCTGATTAGGGTTTCGAACCTCTGGTACCAAGGGTGCCTTTGGTGGTTGTTTTCTTTTCAGCAGAGCGAGTTAGCGGTTGTCCCAACTGGCCGATGCCTCTGCCATCTCGTGGCAAACCACCTCTCTGGGGTGGTTTGCCACGGGGTGGCATAGGCACCACAAAATGCCCGAGAGGGAAAGCGCTGTGAGGTTTCGAACCCAGGTGATGCCGTCGCCAAAAGGCATGTTCTGCAGCCAACGCCATTCTGACGGCATCAACAGAGATGAAACAATTTTTTGGGCTGCCCCCCAAAATGTCAACGCTTTGGCAGCATCGTGGCACATTCCTCCGACGGCATCGAGTGCCTGCAGAACAGCGCCACTGTGATCATTTTTATCTGTGATTATTGCGCTTCAACAGATTTGTCATCAGTTCACTCCATCCACATCCGTGCCAATTTCGTTGGCACGACGTCTTACATTTCAACCTTCTTCCCCGCGGCTCTCTCTGCAGTGTAATCATCTGTTTGGCAGCCATGAAAGACATCAAGCAGATAATTGAGGAGAACGTTGTCGTCGTCTTCAGGTGCTTACGTCTCCCGTTGATTAGCCGTCGTCATCCATTTCCTTGAATTTCATGGAATTTTCACATTGCATTCAATCCGTATGTCGCCTCCGTTTTCTCCACCCGTTTCGCACCTTGCAGCAAGACTTACTGCCCGTATTGCATCCGCGTTAAGCAACTCCTGACTAAACTCAAAGCCAAATTCAAGGTAACCTGTCGATTGATATACAGCCGTGGCACATGGGCCGCTACCTTATTAAGCAAATTTCTGCTCACTCACGCGAACGCCGTCGCAACTGGCCTTTTCATCTTCCCTTATTACGTTTCCGTTCCTTTTCATATCGCTCGTTCTGTCCTCTCGTTGTCTTGTCGAAACAGGCAATTGAGCTCGATCTTGACCCCGAGGGAGCCGCGATGCAGCAAGCACTCGCACAGATGACTGGTCAGCGCACCGTGCCTAGCGTGTTTATCAATAAGCAACACATTGGTGGATGCGACAGTAAGTAATCCTTTCCGAATTTCCTATGTGTCTACCCTATCAACCATAGTCACGCTGCCTAGTGCCGCCCAGTGGCCAGTGCTGCTGCTGCCCCTGCTGCTCCTGCTGCTCCTGCTGCTACCACTGCTGCAGCTGTCTGTTAACCGTTTATCCTGCTCTCTTCCACCGTCCCTGCTGCTTTTTTGCAGACACAGAGGCTTTGAATCGGCAAGGGAAGTTGGTGCCCTTATTGGAGGCGGCAGGTGCTGTGTGAGCTGCTGGAGTTGAGAGATAGTTGCTTTGGAATATCCCTATTAGGCTAGAACCCTGGTTGTGCGGTGCCTTTAAAGTTGAATAGGCACACCCACCCGTGTGTGTGCTTATAGGCCCCTCAGTGTAGATATTGTAACTGATGGATGCTTGGATTGTACTGGCAGTTTACTAGTGCTGCTGGTGATGAGCCTCGTTGACCAGTCCAATATCATTCAGGATTAGAATGAATCTATTGTATTAAAAAAGAAAGTGTTCAGATTTCAAGATTGCACATTGGTGGACACAGGCTGGTACCTGCATGACAATCAGATGGTTGAATATGAAAGCTGCACCTGCTGTGTTCAGCTAGCACCATTTCAGGTACCATTCGCCCCTGGAAACAAATACATGGGCACATGAGACGCCACTATCAAGACTAGCACCTTGCTTTTTACCTGTCAACACTACCGCGGTCTATTCCTCTGCTTTGCAAACCTGAGCATGGTATGGCAGCACCAACGCCTTCAATATGCATTGGCATCAGGATCTGGAATAACCTTCATGTCACTCATGTCCAGAATCCTGCAACAAGCGCACACAAAATAAGCTTCATAAGTACCCATACACAGTAAGCCGAATTGACTCAACACAACCTGCAAGGAGGGTGCACTAGTAGATGACCAAAGGAATTGGCAAGCAGGACAGTGCATGAGGTAGGACTTTTGGTACCTCCAGGGCAGCTGCGAGGTGTCAAAGTGCGTGCGCGGCTCGTCCACATGCTATCTCTGAGACGTCTCACAGCATGACATGAGAGGTCACAATACAATGAGGGAGACCGTACCTCCAGGGCAGCTGCGAGGTGTCAAAGTGCGTGCGCAGCTCGTCCACATGCTGCAGTGCCTCCCTGCACTCCTCCCGGTCGTCAAAGTATGTCTTCTCCTGCCCCACTATCTGGTACGTCTCATGGCCCTTCCCCGCCACCACCTGTGAATGCGGTGGGAATGAGTGGGTGTGAGAGAGTGAGCGAGTGAGAGAGAGAGAGACGGTGACAGGTGGGGGTTTAGTGGGGAGTGGAGGAACAGGCCCAGACAGGACACCTAGATGGTCATTCCTCCCTGCCAAACAATCTTCCTATTCTTCACGACATAATCCCACATACTCCACTGCACATCCCCTCCTTCCTCTTGGACTTCTTTCCCACTCCTACCTCCCCAGCCATTCCACCCTCCCCAACTCCCTCCGTTCCTCCAGTTCTCCCCCCAGCACGTACCACAGCGTCGCCATCATCAGCCATGGCGATGGCAGCGCGCACAGCAATGCCGCGGATGTCATACACGTAGAGGCGGTTCCCCGAGGGCAGCGGGGGGATGAACCCCGCCTGGTTGTACTCTATGTACTCCTCCATGCTCCACCCCACTCCCGCTAGCATGTCATCCAGTATGCCCACTGCATGGCACGCAGGGATGAGAGTCATAAAGGTGGGGAAGGGCGGTGAAAGAAGGGTACAGGGAAGGAACACGGCACTCTATGTACTCCTCCATGCTCCACCCCACGCCTTCCAGCATGTCGTCTAGAATGCCCACTGCGTGGTGTGGCATGGAGGGGAAAGAGACACGTGGGCAAAGGAGGGCGGTGAAAGGAGGGATGGGACAGGGGGAATGGAGAGAAGACACTCAACGTGCTTCTCCGTGCTCCACCCCACTCCTGCCAGCATGTCGTCCAGTTTGCCCACTGAAGAACAAAAGGCATAAGAGGAAGCACGGGTGGGGGAAGGGAGTCATGAGGCCTGCAGAAAAGGAAGAGTTAGTTATCAGAATGGCTGACTGCGGGAGGAGGAGGAACAGTGTGTGGAAGAGAAGGTGGAAGCCTTACAGGGGTCCTCAGTGCGAGGGTTGTCGGATGTGAGTATGGTGACATCGCTCTTCTCCGCTGCTATCTTGGCCATCATCGGCCTCTTGCCGCGGTCCCTGTCGCCCCCACACCCCACCACTGGTGCCCGGCATTGGGGTAGAAGGGATGGGAAAGGGGGAGAAGGGATGGGAAAGGGGGAGAAGGGATGGGAAAGGGGGAGAAGGGATGGGAAAGGGGGAGAAGGGATGGGAAAGGGGGAGAAGGGATGGGAAAGGGGGAGAAGGGATGGGAAAGGGGGAGAAGGGATGGGAAAGGGGGAGAAGGGATGGGAAAGGGGGAGAAGGGATGGGAAAGGGGGAGAAGGGATGGGAAAGGGGGAGGGAAAGGGATGGGATGGAAAGGGGGAGAAGGGATGGGAAAGGGGGAGAGGGAGAAGGATGGAAAGGGGGAGAAGGGATGGGAAGGGGGGGAGAAGGGATGGGGAAAGGGGGAGAAGGGATGGGAAAGGGGGAGAAGGGATGGGAAAGGGGGGAGAAGGGATGGGAAAGGGGGAGAGAGAAGGATGGGAAAGGGGGAGAAGGGATGGGAAAGGGGGAGAAGGGATGGGAAAGGGGGAGAGGGATGGGAAGGGGGAGGAGAGGGATGGAAAGGGGGAGAAGGGATGGGAAAGGGGGAGAAGGGATGGGAAAGGGGGAGAAGGGAGGGATGGGAAAGGGGGAGAAGGGATGGGAAAGGGGGAGAAGGGATGGGAAAGGGGAGAGAGACGGGATGGGAAGGAAAGGGGGAGAAGGGATGGGAAAGGGGAGAAGGATGGGAAAGGGGGAGAAGGGATGGGAAAGGGGGGAGAAGGGAGGGAAAGGGGGAGAGGGATGGGAAAGGGGGGAGAAGGGATGGGAAAGGGGGAGAAGGGATGGGAAAGGGGGAGAAGGGATGGGAAAGGGGGAGAAGGGATGGGGAAGGGGGAGAAGGGATGGAAAGGGGGAGAAGGGATGGGGAAAGGGGGAGAAGGGATGGGAAAGGGGGAGAAGGGATGGGAAAGGGGGAGAGGGATGGGAAAGGGGGAAGAGGGATGGGAAAGGGGGAGAAGGGATGGGAAAGGGGGAGAAGGGATGGGGAAAGGGGAGAGGGGAGAAGGGATGGGAAAGGGGGAGAAGGATGGGAAGGGGGAGAGAAGGGATGGGAAAGGGGGAGAGGGAGAAGGGATGGGAAAGGGGGAGAAGGGATGGGAAAGGGGGAGAAGGGATGGGAAAGGGGGAGAAGGGATGGGAAAGGGGGAGAAGGGATGGGAAAGGGGGAGAAGGGATGGGAAAGGGGGGAGAAGGGATGGGAAAGGGGGAAGAAGGGATGGGAAAGGGGGGAGAAGGGATGGGAAAGGGGGGGGAGAAGGGATGGGAAAGGGGGAGAAGGGATGGGAAAGGGGGGAGAAGGGATGGGAAAGGGGGAGAAGGGATGGGAAAGGTGGAGAAGGGATGGGAAAGGGGGAGAAGGGATGGGAGGGGGGAAGAGAGGGATGGGAAAGGGGGAGAAGGGATGGGAAAGGGGGAGAAGAAGGATGGGAAAGGGGGGAGAAGGGATGGGAAGGTGGGAGAAGGGATGGGAAGGGGGGGAGAGGGATGGGAAAGGGGGAGAAGGGGGATGGGAAAGGGGGAGAAGGGATGGGAAAGGGGAGAAGGGATGGGAAAGGGGGGGAGAGGGATGGGAAAAGGGGGGAAGGATGGGAAAGGGGGAGAAGGGATGGGAAAGGGGGAGAAGGGATGGGAAAGGGGGAGAAGGGATGGGAAAGGGGGAGAAGGGATGGGAAAGGGGGAGAAGGGATGGGAAAGGGGGAGAAGGGATGGGAAAGGGGGAGAAGGGATGGGAAAGGGGGAGAAGGGATGGGAAAGGGGGAGAAGGGATGGGAAAGGGGGAGAAGGGATGGGAAAGGGGGAGAAGGGATGGGAAAGGGGGAGAAGGGATGGGAAAGGGGGAGAAGGGATGGGAAAGGGGGAGAAGGGATGGGAAGGTGGAGAAGGGATGACGGAGGGAACAGGCAAACGAGGTGGTTTAAAGGTTGGGATGAAAGTGGTGGGGGAGAATTGGTGGCAGGAAGCGAGGAGGGAGGAAGTGACGGGGAAGGAAGTGAAGAAGGAGGAAGCGAGGGTGAAAGAAATGAGGGGGGGGAGGAGAGGGAGAAATTGAGGGGGGACAAAGCGAGAGGGATAAATCGACCGTATCCACCAGTCATCTGCGCAGCACAGCTCCTAGCCCTGCCCATCACCCACGCATCTGTGATGATCCGTCGCGGCCCGCACTCCCATATCGTATCCAGCAGCCGACTCAGCACGTCAGGCGTATGAGCGTAGTCCACGGCGACAGCAAACGTCCACCAGCTCTACCCACCCACCACGCACGCACCTGTGATGATTCGCCTTGGCCCGCACTCCCTGACTGTATCCAGCAGTCGACTGAGCCCATCAGGCGTGTGAGCATAGTCCACCACCACAGTAAACGCCTGCTCATCATCTACAAGCTCTGCCCGCCCCGCCCCGGCACGGCACGGCACGGCACACGCCTGAACCCACCACCCACGCACCTGTGATGATCCGTCGGGGCCCGCATTCTCGAACAGTGTCAAGAAGTCGACTCAGTGCATCAGGCGTGTGAGCATAGTCCACCACAACAGCGAACGCCTGCTCCTCGTCCACCAGCTCGGCCCGCCCCGGTATGGGATGGCACAGCATGCACCTAAACCCATCACCCACGCACCTGTGATGATTCGCCTTGGCCCGCACTCTCGAACCGTATCCAGCAGCCGACTGAGCGCATCCGGCGTGTGAGCATAGTCCACCACCACAGCAAACGCCTGCTCCTCATCTACAAGCTCTGCCCGCCCCGGCACAGCGTCCACCTCCTCCAAGCCTCGCACGAGCGCCTCTAAGGGGGCGTTGATGGCGATGCCGACGGCTACCGCTGCCAGGATGTTGGACACGTTGTGACGGCCCAGCAGACCGGAAGAGATCTCCAGGTCGCCCTGTAGGGAGGGAGAGAGGGGAGAGGAGGGGAGGAGAGGGGGAGAGGGGTGAACAAGGGGGTAGGAGCGTGCTTTTGAGGTGAGTGGCTGGATTTTCCCCTTCCCCCCCCCTTCCCTCCCCACACCATTGAGACGCATCAACAGTCTTCCTGCACCCTCCCTGTGGCTCTCTTCCCTCCCTCTCCCATTCCCCTCCCCCTCTTCCCCTCCTCAACCCCAACCCCCCCACGCCTCTCCCCATCATTACTCACCCGCGGCGTGCGCACGAGCAGCTCGGTCTCAAAGAGCGAGAGGGCGACCTCGAGAGCATGCACGTCCGCCTGCGTGTTCTCCAGCGAGAATGTCACCGTTGGCACGTCTGCCCCGCCACGTGCCATGAAGAAGGCCGCGTGGGGTCGTCCAGATTCACCACCTGGGGAGGGCGGCGGGCGCAGAGGCAAAGCGGGGAGTGGGGAGGTGGGAAGTGGAGAGATGTGAGACAGTAAGTGGGTGAGAAGGCACGTCTGCCCCGCCACGTGCCGTGAAGAAGGCCGCGTGCGGGTCGTCTAGATTCACCACCTGGGGTGAGGGGAGAAAGGAGGGGAACAGGGAGCGGAAACGGGAAGGAAAGGGTAAGAGGGGGGGGGGCAAGGGCGAGGGAAAAAGAAAAGGAGAAAGGTGAGAGTGGGGAGGAATAACCCACCCACCACCACATCCGCCCGTCTGTCATCCCACCCACCCACCCACCCACCCCCACCCCACACCCATCACCCATCACCCATCACCCATCGCACCTTCCTGTGGCGTGTGGGGTCCGTCATGGCATCAAACAGCCTGGCCTTGGCATCCCGATACGCCTCCATGGTCCCATGAAAATCCAAATGATCACGCGTGAGGTTAGTAAACACAGCGACGTCAAAGTCGATGTCCTCCACTCGCCCCAGCGTGAGCGCGTGGCAGTGCGTGCCTACCTGGTTCTGGGTCTGGCCTGGACCTTTCAGCAGCAGCCATCCCAACCAACCCATCCCTTTCACCCTTCCCCAACAGGGCGAGTGCATCACCCCAATCAGTGAGGGGCGAGTGCATCACCCCAATCAGTGAGGGGCGAGTGCATCACCCCAATCAGTGAGGGGCGAGTGCATCACCCCAATCAGTGAGGGGCGAGTGCATCACCCCAATCAGTGAGGGGCGAGTGCATCACCCCAATCAGTGAGGGGCGAGTGCATCACCCCAATCAGTGAGGGGCGAGTGCATCACCCCAATCAGTGAGGGGCGAGTGCATCACCCCAATCAGTGAGGGGCGAGTGCATCACCCCAATCAGTGAGGGGCGAGTGCATCACCCCAATCAGTGAGGGGCGAGTGCATCACCCCAATCAGTGAGGGGCGAGTGCATCACCCCAATCAGTGAGGGGCGAGTGCATCACCTGTGAGAAGAAAAGTTAGAAAAGAAGTTATTGATGGATTGAGGAGAATGGGGGTTTACATAGGGAATGGGTTGGATCCTAGCCTAGGTGAGCATTATTGGACCCCACCCATGAAGTTGGGTTGGGGGATTATTGGTGGGGTCCAATAATGTTGGCCAAGTTGGGGTTGGGCCAACATTATTGGTGTGAACCAATAATTCTACCCAACCCAACTTTTGAGGTCCAATAATTGGACCAAGGTTGGGTTTCCAACCTACAAATTGGGTAACCCCTGCTTGTACACCCAAACTAAGTTTGGGTGCTTATCTCTAGCCTATCCTATAACATCTATGCAGGTTACAAGAGAAGATAGATTCTAACACAACCCCTTAACCTGCAGAGATGTGGAAAGGCTTGAGTGAAGCAACCCCTGAATCAAGGCGCGCCCGGGGGAGCGAGGCCGATGAGGCGGAGAAGAGCAGAGTGCGCAGGGCGAAGAAGTGCTTTGGTGAAGATATCTGCCAAGTTGGCTTCAGCGGCGATCTTACGAACGGCAATGAGATTCTGTTGGACGAGTTCACGGATGAAGAAATAGCGGAGCTCAATGTGCTTGGAGCGACCGTGAAAAACGGGGTCTTGAATGAGATGGATGGTGCTGGCATTGTCACACCAGAGGGTGGGGCAGCGCTGGGGAACACCAAGCTCAGCCAGGAGGAAGCAGAGCCAGCGGGACTCTTGCGCGGCCATGGTGCCAGCATAGAGCTCAGCTTCACAGGAGGAGAGGGCGATGGCGGAGGAGCGAGTAGAGCGCCAGCTGATGAGGCCGCTGCCGAGGGTGAAGCCATAGCCTTGGGAGGAGCGGCGGTCTGGCTGGCAGTCTGCCCAGGAGGAGTCGCTGAAGCCAGAGAGAAGGGGGGGGGAAGATCCACCCAGTGTGAGAGCGTGGTCCCTGGTGCCACGAAGATAGCGGAGGACTCGCTTGGCGGCAGTCCAGTGTTCCTCAGTGTGGCGGCCGGGGCCGACGAATCGAGCAAGGACGCTGACAGGGTAGGCGAGGTCGGGACGAGTGCACATCATCGCGTACATCAATGACCCAACAAGCTCGGCGTAGGGCCGGGAGGAGGTGGAGGGGGAGGTGGGTGGCGCAAGCTGGTGACCGAAGGGGAGGGGTGTGGAGACTGGTTTGGCCTGTGCCATCTCGAACTTTTCCAGGACCTGGCCGATGTAGTGGGACTGGGAGAGGGTGATGGTGCGGGCGGATCGATCACGAGTGATAGCCATGCCGAGGTAGTTCTGCAGCGGACCAAGGTCCTTGCACTTGAGACGTTCCTGAAGAGACCGTTTCACTTGATCCATGTCAGTCCTGGTGTCAGCGAGCAGGATCATGTCATCGACGTAGACCGAGATGAAGAAGCGACTGGGGGAAGAGCGGATGAAGAGGCTGGCGTCGGAGTGGGAGGGGGAGAAGCCAAGGGACTGGAGAGTAGCAGACAGCTTCGCATGCCATTCTCGTGGTGCCTGCTTCAGGCCGTAGACCGGTCGCTTCAGCTGCCAGACGGTGTTGTCGGGGAACGTAGCATGGAACCCGGGAGGTCGGCGGAGAAAGATGCGTTCGTGCAGTTCACCTTGCAGGAAAGCGTTGGAGACGTCCATGGAGTCAATCTCCATGTCGTCCCGCGCACCGATATCCATAAGGGTGCGTAGGGTGGCTTGCCTGAGGGTGGGGGCAAATGTGAACCAGTAGTCCTCAGCCCAGGTCTGGGTGAACCCCTTAGCAACATAGCGGGCTTTGTAGACTGGTTCCTCTCCCGGCAGCTGTTCCACTTGCTCTTGACAAGGTTGGCGTCAGGGGGAAGGGGAACGTCGATAAAGGAGTCGTTGCGGATGAACGCCTCACATTCCAGGAAGATAGCGGCTATCCACTTGTCAGCGTCAGGGCAGGTGATAGCCTCCTGGAAGGTGGTGGGGACGAAGATGGTGGGAGCGGAGATCGCGCTAAGGAGTAGAGCGCCGAGGAGGAGGTCGGGGGTAGAGGGTGGAAAGAGAGGGAGTGTGGCGCTGGACCATGGCGAACTCCTCATGGGAGTCCTCGAGCTGGCTGAGGGAGGAAGGTGGCGGAGTGCCAAGGATGGGATCAAGAGAGCGGGTGTGCATGCGAGGGAGGAGGAAAGGTGAGGAGCGGGCAGTTGCCCTCTGCCGCTGTTGCTGCTGGTGCTGCTGGAACCCCTGCTGCTGCTGCGGCTGCTGCCCCTCCTGGTGCTGCTGCCCCTGCGGCTGCTGCTGCTGCTGCTGCTGCGGCTGCTGCTGCTGCCCCGGCTGCTGCTGGTGCTGCTGCTGTTGTTGCTGCCCCCGCTGTTGCTGCCCCTGCGGCTGCTGCTGCTGCTGCTGCGGCTGCTGCTGCTGCCCCTGCGGCTGCTGCTGCTGCCGCTGCTGCTGCCCTTGTGGCTGCTGCTGCTGCTGCTGCTGTTGCGGCTGCTGCTGCTGCTGCGGCTGGTGCTGCTGCTGCTGCTGCTGCTGCCCCTGCGGCTGCTGCTGCTGCTGCTGGGATGGATGAGAAGGAGAGTGGGAAGGAGAGGAGGGAGGGGGAGCCGCGGAGTGTGCAGGGGATGCTGGAGCAGTGGGATCGTAGATATCGGCAGATGAAGGTGGCGGAAGCGGGGTGGGGAGGGGTGGGAGAAGAGGTGCTGGAGGGAGGAGGGGAGGGAGGACAGTGTCGGTCCAAGCGAGAGGACGTGTAGGAGGAGGGAGGGGGTCTGGTGGTGGAGAGGAGTAGTATGGGGTGGTCTCATCGAACACAACGTCGATGCTGCGGATGAGGCGACCAGAGGGAGGGTGGAGGAAAAGGTAACCAGGCGAGTCGCGGTTGTGGCCAAGGTAGACACACTCGAGGGCACGAGGAGCGAGCTTGCCGTGGGTCCGTTCAGATGGAGGGATGAGCACATATGCCTTGCAACCCCAGACACGGAGTCCAGCAGCGTCAGGTTTGGACCCTGACCAGAGCTCCGTGGGGGTAGTGGCAGTGTGTTGGGGATGGGAGTGAAGGTTGAGGAGGAGGGAAGCATGAAGGAGGGCATAGCCCCAGAGAGAAGGGGGTGTGGAGGCGTGAGCGAGGAGACAGCGGGCGATCTTAGTGATTTCGCGGATGCGGCTTTCTGCGATGCCGTTCTGCTGTGGGGAGTGGGGAAGAGTGTGGGTCTGTTGGATGCCATGAGTGGTGCAGTAGTGAGAGAGAGTGCGATTGAGGAATTCGCCTCCCCCATCAGAGTGGAGGCGGCCGATGGGACGTTTGAAGTGGGTGCGGCATTGTTCTGCCCAGTGAATGATCATGGTCGGCGCCTGATCTTTTGTGTGGAGGAGGAAAACGGTGGAGTAGCGGCTATGATCGTCAACAAGAACCAGCATGTAGCGATGGCCTTGGCGTGAGCGGGTGGGAGAGGGCCCCCAGAGGTCCATATGGACAAGGTCAATGGGTGCAGGAGCAAAGGAGGGGTGGCTGTGATGAGGGGATTGTTTGAGTTTGCCGTGGATGCAGGAGGGGCATGGGGGGGCCGGGGAGGAGGGAAGGGGAGGAAGGGTGGGAGGGAGGCTGTGAAGGAGTCGTGAGGTGACGGCAGTGCGGAGAGCGGCGAAATTGGGATGACCGAGTCGGTGATGTAGGAGAACAGCGGGGTGGGAGAGATGGTCGGAGGTGGAGGGGGCTGGAACGAGTGAGGGCGGGATGAAGGAGTGGGGGGATGGTGGAGTGGGAGGGGAGGGAGGGAGATGGGGAGGGCTAGTGGAGGTACTCGCACGAGTGGTGACATGACAGGAGGATGGCCACGGAGTGCGGAGAGTGTAGAGGCGAGTGCGGGGGCAGAGGGGTATGCGGAGGAGGAAGCGGCCGGAGGAGGAAGCGGCCGGAGGGAGTATGGTAAAGGTCACAGTAGGTGGCATTACCAGGATAGACCGCAGTGATACCTGCACCTTGGATTTCACGGTGGGAGAGGAGGTTGTTTCGGAGAGTGGGGATGTGGAGACCAGTTACCTTACCAGAGGGGAAGAGTGAGCAGGGGAGAGTGGAGAGGTGTGTGCATGGGATGGTGAAGCTGCTGTCAGCGCCGTGAACGTGAGTGGGAGGGGAGAGGGGTGTGAGTGTACCAGCATCTTTGAGAGCAGTTTCAGTGGCCCCACTGTCTAGGACAAAGTCCAGAGTGGGCGAGGAGGAGGAAGACACGGAGTACTGGAAAGTGGTTTCATTAATGTTGGATGGGTACATGGAAGGAAGAGAGGGTGAGACAGAAATGTTGCCAAGAAAGCTTTCCTGAGTGAGAGGGGTGGCAGTGCCACTGGGGGGGGGGTGGAGCACCCCAAAGGGGAGCCGGGGAGGCCTGGGCGGCCATGGCTGCTGTGCCAAAGTTTAGCTGCTGCTGCTGCCAGGGAGGAGGGCTGGGTCCCCACTGGGGCTGGGGCCCTGATCCCCATGGGTGCTGCTGCTGCGGCTGTGGGTAAAACAGCTGCTGTAACTGCTGCTGCTGCTGCTGCTGCTGCTGCTGCAGCTGCAGGAGGTGCTGCTGCTGGAGGTTGAGGAAGGGCGCGGGGGGAGCAAGGAGGCGGAGGTGGGCAGGGAGGTAAGCGGGGTTGGTTTGGATGTCAGTGGGGGAGGGACGTGGGGAAATTGTTGCCCACTTTGGAGGATTGCCAACGTTGCCTCGTGCTTACCATGCATCATCGAGGGCCTTGAAGCAGGTGGCAGGAGGGTGGTTGGTCTGTCCGCAGGGGGTGCCAGCCCGGGGACCATAGCGGCGGACATAGGTGCAGGGCGGAAGAGTACCAGGGCGGGTCCCACTGCTTGCAGGGGCTCCGCCTGTATTGGGGGTGCCATGCTCATCTCCAGTGGTGCCGCTGCGTCTGTTCGCGTTGCTGCTGCCTTGACCGCTACCTCCCTTGCCTTCACCACCCCCCCTGCCGTTGTTCTTGCCCTGCTTGCGGGGCTGAGTAGCGTTGAGGGAGGAGGAGGAGGGTTGGGAGGAGGCGAGGTTGACGACGGGGGTGCGAAGTTTGACTTCGGTGTCTATGATCCACTGTTCAACGGAGGCGAGATCGGCTAGGGGATTGGCCTCGGTAAAGGCGTGAAGGCGGGATTCATAGTCGGGAGTGAGGTTAAACAGGAGGCGATGGATTTGGAGGGGTTCGGAGAGGCCGGCTTGGCGGGCTTCGAGACGATCAGCTACCTCCCGCATGCGTCCGATGTAGTCGACCGCTCCGTCACAGGTAGCAAGGGTGATTGAGAAGTATTCTTGGAACAGGATACCGACCGAGCTGATGTCGCGGCGTTCGAACATCGCATGGAGTTCTGCCCAGATGACCGAGGCCCGAAGCTCTCGAGCCTGGAAGCGGCGCATGAGGGAGTCAGGGAGAGCCCCAAGGAGAACGGTGCAGGCACGAGTGTCAGCAGTTGTCCAGGCGATAAGTTTCGGGATGTGGGTGGCCATGTCGTCTTTGTATTTGGCGACGACGGCGAGGTGAGCGTTGCGGCCAGCAACCGCCTGGTCATAGGCTTCGACTGCTGCATCGTACTCTGCTTTCTTGATAAGGTACGCACGGCGGCGTAAGATGAAGTCTGCATCAGCGGTGGCTTGGTCGCCTGTGCGTTGGAGGTCGGGTTCAAGAGGAGGATCGCCGGGAGAGGGAGGGAGAGGAGGAGTCTCGCCTGGGTGTTCATGTTCGGTGGGGGGGAGTGCCTGGGGACGGCGGAGGAGGACATCAAGGACACGGTAGGGGGGAACCCATGCGTCGGAGAGAACTCGTCGGATGCTGCCGACGAAGGAGTGCCAATTGACGGCGGATTTGTCTGCGGCAAGCTGCAGCTTGTCGACGGAGGACGTATCAATAGGAGGAGGGAGGGGGGCGGGGGAAGGTGCGGCGGTAGCCATGAAGGACGGCCGCGGGGGGACCCGCAGTGGTCACGGAGGAGAAGGAGGTGAGGCGGCGACGAGGCCGCGGAGGGAGCGGCGGAGAGGCGCAGGCGGCGGCGGCAGCTGGCGCAGCCGCGGCGGTGCAAGTGCGGAGGCGGCGACGAAGCCGCAGGAGGGAGCGGCGCGAGCGGCGGCGGCTGGCGAAGCCGCGGCAGTGCAGGCGCGGAGGCGGCGACAAGGCCGCGGGAGGGAGCGGCGCGAGCGGCGGCGGCTGGCGAAGCCGCGGCAGTGCAGGCGCGGAAGCGGCGACGAGGCCGCGGAAGGGAGCGGCGGCGGCGACGGCGGCTGGTGGAGCCGCAGTGGCGTTGGCGCGGAGGCGGCGTCGAGGCCGCGGAATGGGGCGGGCGGTGGCGGTCGGCGGGACCGCGACAAGGCGAGCGCGGAAGCGGCGGTGGGGCCGGGGAAGGGAGCGGCGCGGGCCGTGACGGCGTGGGAGGCCGCGGGGCTGCGAGGAAGGGAGTGCTTGAGGAGAGGGGGAGGGTGGCGAGATAGCCGCGGGAAAAATGAGAAAGGAGGCCGGGGGTTGCGGCGGCCTTTGAAAAAAAAAAACTAGGATTTTTAAGAGCTTTGATACCATGTGAGAAGAAAAGTTAGAAAAGAAGTTATTGATGGATTGAGGAGAATGGGGGTTTACATAGGGAATGGGTTGGATCCTAGCCTAGGTGAGCATTATTGGACCCCACCCATGAAGTTGGGTTGGGGGATTATTGGTGGGGTCCAATAATGTTGGCCAAGTTGGGGTTGGGCCAACATTATTGGTGTGAACCAATAATTCTACCCAACCCAACCTTTGGGGTCCAATAATTGGACCAAGGTTGGGTTTCCAACCTACAAATTGGGTAACCCCTGCTTGTACACCCAAACTAAGTTTGGGTGCTTATCTCTAGCCTATCCTATAACATCTATGCAGGTTACAAGAGAAGATAGATTCTAACATCACCCCCATCAGTGAGGGGCGAGTGCATCACCCCAATCAGTGAGGGGCGAGTGCATCACCCCAATCAGTGAGGGGCGAGTGCATCACCCCAATCAGTGAGGGGCGAGTGCATCACCCCAATCAGTGAGGGGCGAGTGCATCACCCCAATCAGTGAGGGGCGAGTGCATCACCCCAATCAGTGAGGGGCGAGTGCATCACCCCAATCAGTGAGGGGCGAGTGCATCACCCCAATCAGTGAGGGGCGAGTGCATCACCCCAAATTAGTGAGGGGCGAGTGCATCACCCCAATCAGTGAGGGGCGAGTGCATCACCCCCATCAATGAGGGGCGAGTGCATCACCCCCATCAGTGAGGGGCGAGTGCATCACCCCAATCAGTGAGGGGCGAGTGCATCACCCCAATCAGTGAGGGGCGAGTGCATCACCCCAATCAGTGAGGGGCGAGTGCATCACCCCAATCAGTGAGGGGCGAGTGCATCACCCCAATCAGTGAGGGGCGAGTGCATCACCCCAATCAGTGAGGGGCGAGTGCATCACCCCAATCAGTGAGGGGCGAGTGCATCACCCCAATCAGTGAGGGGCGAGTGCATCACACCCATCAGTGAGGGGCGAGTGCATCACCCCAATCAGTGAGGGGCGAGTGCATCACCCCAATCAGTGAGGGGCGAGTGCATCACCCCAATCAGTGAGGGGCGAGTGCATCACCCCAATCAGTGAGGGGCGAGTGCATCACCCCAATCAGTGAGGGGCGAGTGCATCACCCCAATCAGTGAGGGGCGAGTGCATCACCCCAATCAGTGAGGGGCGAGTGCATCACCCCAATCAGTGAGGGGCGAGTGCATCACCCCAATCAGTGAGGGGCGAGTGCATCACCCCAATCAGTGAGGGGCGAGTGCATCACCCCAATCAGTGAGGGGCGAGTGCATCACCCCAATCAGTGAGGGGCGAGTGCATCACCCCAATCAGTGAGGGGCGAGTGCATCACCCCAATCAGTGAGGGGCGAGTGCATCACCCCAATCAGTGAGGGGCGAGTGCATCACCCCAATCAGTGAGGGGTGAGTGAGTGCATCACCCCAATCAGTGAGGGGCGAGTGCATCACCCCAATCAGTGAGGGGCGAGTGCATCACCCCAATCAGTGAGGGGCGAGTGCATCACCCCAATCAGTGAGGGGCGAGTGCATCACCCCAATCAGTGAGGGGCGAGTGCATCACCTCACCGCACCCAACCCATCCAACGCACCTTCCTGTGGCGTGTGGGGTCCGTCATGGCATCAAACAGCCTGGCCTTGGCATCCCGATACGCCTCCATGGTCCCATGAAAATCCAAATGATCACGCGTGAGATTAGTAAACACAGCGACGTCAAAGTCGATGTCCTCCACTCGCCCCAGCGTGAGCGCGTGGGAAGACACCTCCATGACACACGCCTCGCACCCAGCCTCCACCATCTGTGCGAGCAGCCTCTGGAGAGAGATGGCGTCGGGTGTGGTGTTGGGTGCCTCTAACTCCTGGTCCTTGATTCTACAAGGGGGAGGCGCGGGGGAAGAGAGGAGAGGGGGAGGAAGCGAGGAGGGGAGGACGGAAGGGGGTGGGGGGGAAAGGAGGGGAGGAGGGATGGAGGTTGGTAAAGACAGCGACGTCAAAGTCGATGTACTCCACTCGCCCCAGGGTAAGCGCGTGAGAGGACACCTCCAGTCCCAGCTTGGGGACTGGAGCTGCAGTCCCAGCTTGGGGACTGGAGCTGCAGTCCCAGCTTGGGGACTGGAGCTGCAGTCCCAGCTTGGGGACTGGAGCTGCAGTCCCACCTTGGGACCATAACAGCACAGCACAGCACAGCACAGCACAGCAGTGGACATGGCGTAGTGTGGTGGCAGCATTACTTGTAGCTGATGGTGCCGAGCAGGCCAGCAGGCACCTTCATGGCCTCGTAAATGCTCTTGATCAGGTACGTGGTCGTCGTCTTGCCGTTCGTGCCCGTCAACCCCACCTGCACGCCCGGGCGAGGGGGAGGAGAGGAGGGGAAGGGTGTAGGTAGAGGAGCGTGAGGGAGGAGGGAGGAGCAGGGGCAGGAACAGGGGTGGGGGGAGAGGGAGGAGTAAAAGGGGAGAGCAGGGGGAGGAACAGTGGGAGGGCGGGGGTGGAGGGGCAGAGAGGCTCATAGCGTCATAGGAGGAGCAGAGGAAGGAACAGACGGAGGAGCACATAACAGCGGCAGGAAAAAAAAAAAAACGTGGTAAATTTAATGTGGCAGATGGTGAGGGAAGGACACACCATGGCGAGTTTCTCTGACGGGTGGTCGTAGAACGCTCCTGCCAGTGCTGAGAGCACCGACTGCGTGTCCTCCACCTGTTTGTTGGCATGACACCATGCACCATGCACCACGACATGACATGTCATACCACACGAGTTGCCCATGCCACGCCACGCCATGCCACAAAATGGCACATCATCCCCAACCATTCCACACCACAGCACAGCACAGCACACCACACCACACCACAGCACACCACGCCACAACACGCCACAACACGCCACACCGCGCCACAACACGCCACACCATGCCACAGCACACCACAGCACACCAAGCAGTATGTGCCAGGCACTCGGTGACATCAGCAACGGCAGACAGCACAGGCGGCCGCAGCAGCAGCAGCAGCAGCAGCAGCAGCAGAAATAATAGAGAGACCACTGAAACTTTGTTCTAGAGGCGCCTCAAAACACGTGTACTGCCAGCAGCAACCTAGCAACCAACCAGTCAAGAACCACATCCCATGTTCTGCCATCATACCGAAACCCCCCCGCACACTGCAGGAAAAGAACACACACCACCACTCTCCCCGCCCTCCCATCCCTATCCCCCTCCACCCGGCAGCACCGCTCTGCACCGACCTGCACCACGGCGTCGACGCGCTCGTCCACCTCGACGTCTCCGCGTGAGAGCACGACAGCAGCGGCGCCCCTCTCTGCCGCGTCCCCCACGTACATGTGCCCGTCCACCGTCTGCCCCACCACACACACAAACAGATCGCCCGGCTTCACCTCCCTGTGGACGGGAGGGTTGAGGGATAGGGGAGGGTGGAGAGGGCGCGGAAAGGGCAGCAGAGGGTGGAGGTATGGGTGGGGGAAGGAGTGAAGGGCCCACGTACATGTGCCCGTCCACCGTCTGCCCCACCACACACACAAACAGATCACCCGGCTTCACCTCCCTGTGATGAGGAATGGGGAAAAAACATGGCAAGGGCAGTAGGAGTGGGGTATTGGTGGGCGGAGGAGTGAAGGGCCCACGTACATGTGCCCGTCCGTGGTCTGACCCATCACACACACAAACAGATCGCCCGGCTTCACCTCCCTGTGATGAGGGATGGGGAAAACATGGAAAGGGCAGTGGGTGTGGGGTATTGGTGGGGGGAGGAGTGAAGAGCCCATGCACATGTGCCCGTCCGTCATTGCCCCACCACACACTCAAACAGATCGCCCGGCTTCACCTCCCTGGGTTGAGAGGGTGGAAGAGAAGAGGGGAAAGAAGAATTGGGGCGTGGGCATGGTAGGGCATGGGGGGTCTGTATTCGGTCTCTGTATTCCAGTGATCTCAACCGACTAAGGCCCCATTCACCAGGCATAGCAAGGCTGTCCACCTCCCATCCCACCCCTCATCACACACCTGGAGTCAGCCTGAATGCCAGTGATCTCCACCGACAGGTCCCCATCCACGTCCAGTGCCTCAACCCCCGTGTAGTCTTCACCACACCATCCCCCCACCCCATCCAAATACCCCATCCCCCACCCACCTCCTTCATTCAACCCACCTGGAGTCAGCCTGAATGCCGGTGATCTCCAAAGACAGGTCACCATCCACGTCCAGCGCCTCTTCGCATCCCTCAACGCACTCCAACCAGCCCACCGGCCCTCCCTCACCCCCCTTAATACCCTCACCACGCACCTGGAGTCAGCCTGAATGCCAGTGATCTCAACGGACAGGTCCCCATCCACGTCCAGCGCCTCAACCCCCGCGTCCTCCAGGATCTCCGCTAGAGTGAGCGCGCCCGCGCCCCCCTCCTCGCCCGCCTCCGCCATCGCTGTCACCATACGCATGTCAAACGACCCCTCCTCCTCTTCGTCCTCCTCCCCCTCTTCATCCTCATCCTCCTCCTCCTCTTCTTCGTCTTCCTCGTACAACCCTTCCTCGTCGTCCTCCTCCTCATCCACCTCGCCCTCTTCTAGCTCTTCCTCCTCTTCCTCATCCACTTCCCCCTCCTCCAATTCCTCCTCCTCCTCCTCCTCTTCCTCCTCCTCGTCCACCTCTCCTTCCTCCCTCTCCTCGTTTAAAGCCCCTCGAGTCAACCTGCTCCCGCCCACTGCAGCGGCAGGTTGCCTAGAAGCTTCCGCTTTCTTCACCAGTCCTTCCCCCTCCCCTTCCCCCTCCCCTTCCCCTTCCCCTTCCCCCACCCCTATCTCCTCCGCCACAGCCGCCTCAACTAGCTCGCGTGGCGCAGCGCCGGGAGCCTGAGAAAGGCGCATGGGGGAAAGCGCATGGGGGGAAGCGCATGGGGGGAAGCGCATGGGGGGAAGCGCATGGCGCAGAGGTAGATGGCGCGGAGGGAGCGAGTATAAGACGGGGAACGGGGGGTGGGGACTGAGGAGGTTAAGAATTAACATACGAAGATATGACGGGGAAGGGGAGGATTCTAGTGCATGGGGATACGGCGGGTCAGATTAAGGACATGCGCGTCGATGACTCTATCACGTAGCAAAATACAGAGACTTTGTACATAGACTTTTAGTCACCACCATATGGCAAATTCGTTCATGCGAAGATCATGCATTTATTTGGTGCACGCTTATTACGAAGTACAGTGCAGGTTGATCTTCATTTTCTCCTAAGAGACATAATGCACAACGAAGCGGAATAACTCACCTGATACAACCTAATCTCCTCCTCCTCTCGCAGCTTTCTCGCCTCTGCGCGGATCCTCTCCGCGCGGCTTTCCCCGTCCATCCGCGCCTCCTCCTCCGCCGCCTTTGGCGGAAGGTCCGCGGGGTTCGGAAACTCAGACCCAGATCCATCCCACCTCCCGCTCCCCGCTTGGCAGGCAACTCGCCGCCTTGCTCGCCGGGGCTTGGCGCGCTCTGATGATACCTGCGGCGCGTTCCGCCGCATGGCGGGGGACGGGGAGGCGGCAGCGGAGGCGGAGGCGGAGGCGGAGGCGGAGGCGGAGGCGGAGGCGGAGGCGGAAGCGGCGGAAATCACCGGAGTCCTGCGGGTTTGTGGCTGCGCAGAGAGATCCTGCGAGCGTTTAAGAGATGAGAACGCGGCGGCTGAGGGACAAATGGCCGCGGAAGTTGCGGCGAACGACATCGCAAACGGACAAGCAGGACCCAGTCCTACGATAACGACGGGGCGAGAGGAGGTACGGAATTTAGCTAAGCTCGCGAGATACTGCAAGAGATTGTAGAGCTAGGACGGACTTCGGGGATGTTACAGAGCCAGAAGAGCCCTGGTAGTATCAAGGGCTTTTGAAGGGTAGATGTTTGGGGGGGATGATCCCAAGGGCGGAGCATTTGGATTGTTTGGGGTAAATAGTGAGTCTTTTTACTGTACAGTGCAAGCATAGATTCATGTGTCTCCCGAATAAAGAAATGTTGCTCAACATATACCACCATCCCCTGCAAATAGAGGTAAACATTTCAAAGGCAGGTAGTATATTCACAAGTATAATATCTATCCACAAAGAACCAATAGAACATATAGGGACTTGCTCCTACTAGACCATGCAGTGCCATTTGGCACAAGTGACCTTCTCAACTGCCTTTTGGCACAGCACCACAGTAAATCGATAAAGACTCGTACCGACCGACGGATCGACCTTTGTGGAGGAGGTAGGAGCTGCAGCATATGCAAGCACCTGCACCAAACGCACAGCTGCCCCATATGCAAGAGCCAACCAGCCCACCCAAGTCCAAACTTGCAAGCCCTCGTTCTGACGACCACCAACCATCCCTTTTACAAGACCTCTCTTCCTTTAACATTCCTTAACTAACTCCCCGGCCATAGGTTATCCCACGAGCCCCCTGGGCCTCCAGCAGCAGCACCTCCTGCAGCAGCAGCAGCAGCAGCAGGAGGTGATGAAGCAGAAGCAGAACCACCAGAAAAGGCAGTCTTCGCTGGTGCTCGGAAAGCAGCAGGCGCAGAGCCGGCAGGAGCGCCGGCAGCAGGAGCACCACGCAGCAGAGCAGCGTCAGGAGCGGGGGGAAGCCCTTTGCGTTGAGTTGGCGGCGTGCGGAAACCGAGCAGGCGCAGCACAAACCTGGCTACCTCACCGTACAAGAGACCTGCACGGTCACATAGCTGCAACGAAGGGCAGAGAAGCAGCAAAAGGGTAGGGGGAAGTGAGGAGAGGGAGAGGTTACCCCGACCAAATCTTAGCAAGAGAGTCTAGAATGTGAGAAGTATGAATGCGCAAGCGGTAATGGTTAGGCGCTTGTCGAGGCAGTGGTGATGTGTCAGTGACTAGACAAGCGTACCTGCAGTAGTGCTGTGATAAAGAAGTGGATGGCATGTGTATTCTCATCCACCAGTACACACAGCCGACCAAATGCCGTCATCACTCCATGAATCTGCTCAAGTCTCACCACACACACGCACACACGCATATGCATGCACACAGACACACACACAGCCACTCGCATGTTAAGCTTCAGCAGTAACTGCAGACACGCTCAAAGACAAAAAGACACCGAAAATAAGGAACACCTCAGTTCTAATCAAATCAGACAACCCAGTTGGTCGACCCCCTCCCCGGCAACCCCACTCAACAAGGGCCTGAATATATTCATCACCTTCCTTCCCCCACTAAGCCACTCACCACTCGCAGCATGGAGACCCAGAAGGTGGGCGCGCGCGGGGGTCCCTGGCCGTCCGGCGGAGCATTGGGATCGCCCCCATGCGGCCCCATGCCCATCTCGCCACCGTACCCCATGCCCATGCCCATACCCGACGCATACATCCCCCCGCCCATTCCCCCCATCGTCATCCCCGAACCATACATCCCCCCGCCGAGGCTGCTTCCGTATCCCCCCATTCCGCCCATGCCGTAACTAGACCCGTATCCTCCGCCGTACATCCCGCCAGCCCCGTATCCCCCGGCGCCGTAGCCGCCGTAGCCGCCAAGTCGCGACGCGTAGGGAGAAGAATAGGCGCTGCCGTAGGCGGTGCCGCCCGCACCGTACATGCCCCCGCCACCGTAGAGCGAGCTCATGCCGCTGCCGTAGCGGTTCGCCCCTAAGTACGCTCCGCCGGCGGTGCTGGCGGGTGTGCCGTAGGCGGACGAACCGTACGGGGAAACCGCGCTTGCGCCTGCGGGGACACGATGCGCGCATGGCACACGGGGAACAATCAGTCAGTGAGTCGTGGAGCGGGATGCGAGGAACAGGAACAGCGGGGATGAAGGAAATACACAGATGCAACAACTAGTGCCTGGAAAGAGAGCGGAGAAGAGATACCGGGAAGAGGAAAAACCACAGACACGGAAAGCGGGCATACAGGCATTTAAGGGAAGGCGGGGTGGGAGGAAGGGGAGAGCTCGAAGAGGGACAACCAGAAGCCATGGAAATCGACTCTAAGACGCAATCGAACTCGATGATCAACAGACGGCAAACAGCTGCAATAAGGCTCCTAATCGGCTTACCTGCAGCAGTGGTTGCTCCTTCCCACGGCCGAGATGGCATAGGACGGCCAGCAGCAGCTGCGTCTGCAGACGTTAACGGGGTGCTCCCAGCGGTGCCGGCCTCTGCGACTACCTGCGACGTGCTGGCAGCCGGCGCCGACGGAGCGAACGGAGACGACGATGCCGCTCCTGTGCTCTGCTGCGCCCTCTCCCAAGGTTTCGGCGGAGGTGGTCTTGCTGCAGACGGGGAGAACGGAGCCGGAAGCATATATTGCTGAGCGGAAAAAAGGTTGGAGGATCTATAGTCGATGGTAAGGACGGGGTATGAGAAGTGAAATGATAGTCATGCAAAAAAATTAACTTAACACCCAAACGAAGACTTACATGCCATAAATCACCGCTGAGGTAGTGTTGCGCGACTGGAGCTCGATGCGAGCGTCAGGGACGAAACTACAACGAAAAGAAGCTCAAGACTACTTCGCTTGCCCCGGAAACCCCGCGCTACAAGCAAAGTCGGTAACCCAATAGCGACCACACTGGAGAGAGGAAAACGCTGCCCATACAGGGACAGCCCAGTCAGACCTGGGAATTACGCTTTAAGTGAGGAACCACCAGAAGTTAAATCAACAGCTGGGCCAGCGGAGGATGGAAAGTACAGTATGGACACGCGATACCTCTCTATCACAGAATCCCCTATGATCTGCCAACGAACGGTGCTGCACAAACGAAAAACTTGTGACCAGCACCAACTAAGTCAGTGGATGGGCGAGAAAAAAAATGAGGAGCAACGAAGAGGAAAGGACGGGTCACATCTAGGGCTTGTCACGCAGGCTGAAGAGGGGCAGGCGGTGGAACCAAGTCGAACACGACAACACCCTGAGGGCTCCTGTGATTTAAAGCGGGTGGGTTTTGGTTGGGGAATTTTCCCAACCTTGATAAACATTCAAATCGATATAGTGTTGCTTGTGTGACATTTACCTTTTAGGTATATACCTTCAAAGATATTCCTTATGAGAATGTGGTCCGTGCTGGCCTGGTGCTTGGCTAAAATTCATATGGCTGGTCTGGAATTCTGGTGCGACGGACCCACTTCGCGGGACTGGTTCACATGATAGGCTGCCCATTTCACCAAACCCTAATCCCATAACACACGTGCTATCCTGTCTCGGGAATAGCAGGTGGCAAACACCAATTCCTGTTTTGCGGAATGTTGCACTCGCGATTTCGACACTACGGTAACCGCTGTCACCAACTTCGTCCACTCGGCGAAAGGCGAGGAAGCCCACGAGATGAAACCATCGACTCGCCATGTCAGAGAGCCCTCGTTGACAGAACTTCGGCTGGCGCCCGAATGGGCAAAAGCATGAATCCCAGATGTCGTGTCATTGTGCGACTGACAGCTCGCGTCTCGCCACCTCAGCGAGTGGTGCCGTGGCTGGGTTCACCAGCAGCCCACCACACCAGTTCAGTACGAACGGAATGACAGGTGGTTGATCCTTGGGCATTTATTTGAGCGGTAACACTCTTGGAGCTCGATTGCACGCGAGGTAAGCTACGTGTCGAAATCGTAACAGAGATGTCTTCTCATCGCCACCATGGTAACCAGGATTGCCGAGATGGTCAGCATTATTGCCTGAATGGTAATGAACAGTGCATCCGGAAATCCTGGCTGGTAACTTCGCGTTCCAACCAAACTGTACACCGTACAAGAAACTGTAAAGAAACTGACTACACGTTCCACGTCAGATTTGACTCAGCAAAAAGAAACTGACTGTCCGCGTACACACCCACAGAATGCGCAATTCTCTTTATAATAGCGGCCTTTACAATCCGCGACAGTGAAACCTCGATATGCAGAATTGTAATCCGTAAAAAACAAACAAACAAACATTAAACATTTATCATAGAATTAAACGCCACAAAAAAACACACACAATGTCAAACCGCAAAGCTATCCTAGCATTTTTTTAAGTTATTTTAACCTACCAGAAATATAATTCCGAAATGGGAGAAGACCAAGTAGCAATGTTTTTAATATGAGCTGAACAATATCATTTTTTTTTTGCAAATGACAGATAGTAAAAGTTGCATAAGAATGAAAACCTTATTTTATATAATACACCATGCATTCAAGGTTTGATATAAACTGTATGAACAGATGATTTCATCCCAGTTTTTTTAATAATCAGGCTACATCTGTTTTTCCTGAGTGTCCATAAGATATTTGCTATAATAGTGATAGTTAAATATATCGAATGCGTGCATGTAACTTTTCGCATTTGTAAGCGTTCGTATACTAAAGAGAATTGCGCATTCTGTGGGTGTGTACGTGGACAGTTAGTTTCTTTTTGCTGAGTCACACCTGACTTGTCCGGTGTACAGTTTGGTTGGAACGCGAAGTTACCAGCCAGGATTTCCGGATGCACTGTTCATTACCATTCAGGCAATAATGCTGACCATCTCGGCAATCCTGGTTACCATGGTGGCGATGAGAAGACATCTCTGTTACGATTTCGACACGTAGCTTACCTTGCGTGCGATCGAGCTCCATGATTGTTACCGCTAAGATAAATGCCCTTGATCCTTCGACAGCAAGGCAGCGTGACATTCAAGAGTGACGTCATCTGCCGGATAAATGACGATCGTCTGGAGGGGAGAATTGGTGGGAATGGTAGTAAATGACGCGTGCCACGTCATCGGGAACATTTGGTGGTTCGTATGAAGGGACAGCAAATACCCAAGAACGGTGGCAAAATGCTGGTCCCAACCTCGCGGGGGAGACTGCACTGTTACCTTTACGGGTGCTTCTCTAGCACACCAACCCGACCCGACCCCAAATCTATTTATACATCTTTGTATAGAGTCACACGTTTAGGATGTACCTGTTTCCCTGACACAAGGTATCGATAAGCTTGTACTCGCTTCTGATTCTGACCTCTCGCATCACTGACGGCCTGAAACCGCGGGAAAGCGCATTCCCCCCTCTTCTTTGTCAGACCGCCAAACCGCCAAACCATCCCCGAAATCTGCCGTCAAATTTGACGGGGTTCACTGAGGGGTTCACTTCACTCACTCGAATGCAATCCGGTAAGCGCGGACCTCGTTTTCTTCTAACCCAACAAAACTAGTTTTCCCCGCCACTCCCCGACCGACACCTGAATAGCTGACCGACAGCGGCACGGCAATCTTAAAATCAAACCAGCGCGATTCCAGAGGTGGGGTTGGTTGGGTGGTAGCGAGGGGGAGAAATTTCAACGAAAACGGTAGAGCGATATACTCTGTCGCTGAAGTTCCGCTCTTCTCTGGTAGAGTGGTATGTTGCGGAAAAGCAGCCACTGATTGTTGGTACTAAGCCTCATGATTTATCAGCCATTGCACAACCATCTCTCGTCTCTCGGCTTCAGTCTTCCTCTCTTGTGCGAACCTAGTAGCATTAGGAATAAGTCGGCCTTGTAGAGCTTCCTCGCAATAAATCACGACGCGAAAACCCCAGTTTGCCGTCTTGCCGAGCTGCTCATTCCCGGCTGTTTATTGCATCGTTCCGAATCAGCAGCGTACCTTTCACAGACGTCGATAGCCGTAATCATCTCCGCAACTAACCTTTGGTCGAGTATTGTGCTCTCGGAGTTCTCGAGAAGGCGTTGGGACCTCACGCAAAGCGCGTCTTGCACCAAAACTTCCCTGGTCTCCATTTCCGCTGTGAAGTATGGCCAGGCTCAAGAATCTCCATTCCCCATCATCCCAGTCCCAACAACTCCTCGCTCCAGCGTGTCGAATCTCCGCCGTTCGTCTCCCAATTGCGCTTCTCCACGGAATCCTTCTCCTCTCCTCTCTCGCAAACATCCATCCAGCCGTCGGTCAACCCACCCAGCCCTCCCCAGCATCCGTCCCCGTGACCCCAGCAACCGTAACCGGTCAACAGGCCATGTCCCTCCGGTCAGCTTCAGATTTCCAATCAAAAAGCAGCAGCACGACGAGCCCATCCAATTCCACTCCTAAGCCCTCCGTGCCCGTCCCATCAGTTCAGCCCACTCCCACCATCCCCACGACCCAAGCACTGCTATCCACGGACCCGCTTGCTGCTAAGACTGCTCCAGCTGCTAAGACTACAACACTAGCAAAGACGCCCGCATCAACGATTACTCCACCAGTAGCGAAGACTCCAGCAGTGGCGAAGACTCCGACACCAACGAAGACGCCAACAGTAACAAAAAGCCCAACCGTGACGAAGACTCCAGCAGCGGCCAAGGCTCCGGCGGTCGCCAAATCTCCGCCACTCCCGGTCATAGCCTCTCCATCTCAGCCGCTCACTCCATCTGTCCCAACACCGGCCAAGGTACCGGCTAAAGTTCTGGCAACGACCACGCCACCAACCACGCCGGTTCCTCCGCAGAAGCCGGCGAAGCTTATCAATATCAGCCCGGCTCTTGCGGTGTGCATCCCGGGAAAGACGGAGGGGCAACAGTGCCGCATGTGCGACCAGCAAATATCAGGGGAAGACAATTGCTACTGCCTGGGAGACCAATGCATGACTTTCTGCAAGGTATCACGCACAATGGATTGCAAGTCTTGCTACAACTTCGACGGCAGCGGCTGCCTGTGTAATCGCGATGGGCAGTATTGCTCCGTGGCGTGTTACGAGCCTGGTGGTTACCAGCGGCCCTGCAAGCGGTGCAGTGACGCGAAGAACAATCCGTGCCTCTGCGCTGGAAACTTCCTCGGCTGCCAGGATTTCTGTTTCTTTGCGGCGAACGCGGGGAAGGCTTGCCGGTGCACGGATGGATCGCTTGGTTGCACCTGCAAGTATAGCGTTTCTCAAGCTAGAAGTGTGTGCGCTCGATAGAGTTATGGAGCAGTATGGGGCTTGCAGGATTTACTATGAGAATTTTTGTAATCAGTTCTTTCTGCTCTCGATGCATTCATATATCAAGTAATCTCACTCGGCGCTTGCATGGCGCTAAAGCTCCCGTACTTTTGCGTTCGATAAAAACTCTTGTATGGTTTCAGTATTGTCCAAGCGGGTGAATACGGTACTCTGATGAATACGGTAGGACCAAGACTTCTGGCATACAGAAGCCACTAGAGCAGTTGCAATTGGCTGCAAATGCCAGTCAGTACGGTTGGTTAATGGTGCCACAACAAGCCCACAGAAATGTGGCCAACCCACGACCAAACTCAGAGTGGTGGGCAGCAGCAGCTGCAGAGCGGAGGGCAGCAGGAGCTGCAGAGCGGAGGGCAGCAGCAGCTGCAGAGCGGAGGGCAGCAGCCCAATCAGAGCGGAGGGCAGCAGCAGCTGCAGAGCGGAGGGCAGCAGCCCAATCAGAGCGGAGGGCGGCAGAAACTGCAGAGCGGAGGGCAGCATGAGCTGCAGGGCGGAGGGCAGCAGCAGCTGCAGAGTGGGGGGCAGCAGCAACTGCTGCAGAGCGGAGGGCAGCATGAGCTGCAGGGCGGAGGGCAGCAGCAGCTGCAGAGTGGGGGGCAGCAGCAACTGCTGCAGAGCGGAGGGCAGCAGGAGCTGCAGAGCGGAGGGCAGCAGCAGCTGCAGAGCGGAGGGCAGCAGCAACTGCTGCAGAGCGGAGGGCAGCATGAGCTGCAGGGCGGAGGGCAGCATGAGCTGCAGGGCGGAGGGCAGCAGCAGCTGCAGAGCGGAGGGCAGCAGCAACTGCAGAGCGGAGGGCAGCAGCAGCTGCAGAGCGGAGGGCAGCAGCAGCTGCAGAGCGGAGGGCAGCAGCAGCTGCAGAGCGGAGGGCAGCAGGAGCTGCAGAGCGGAGGGCAGCAGCAGCCCAATCAGAGCGGAGGGCAGCAGCCCAATCAGAGCGGAGGGCAGCAGCAGCTGCAGAGCGGAGGGCAGCAGCAGCTGCAGAGTGGAGGGCAGCAGCCCAATCAGAGCGGAGGGCAGCAGCAGCTGCAGAGCGGAGGGCAGCAGCGGCTGCAGAGTGGGGGGCAGCTGCAGCTGCAGTGCGGAGGGCAGCAGCAGCTGCAGAGCGGAGGGCAGCAACAGCTGCAGAGCGGAGGGCAGCAGCAGCTGCAGAGCGGAGGGCAGCAACAGCTGCAGAGCGGAGGGCAGCAGGAGCTGCCCGATGGGGTGCAGCTTGCGAGGCTGCCAGAGGGGGAGATGGAGATGGAGTCGAGCAGACAGGTCTTGCCGGCGTGTTCGAGTGGAGAGGAGCACCCAGACCCTATGCTGACACCCCCGCCCCGCATCCCGTGCGAAACCTGTTATCGCACTTTCACGGAGAGAGGAAAGGCCACGCGTCATATGTCGGCCTGCAGGGCAGCGGACGCCAAGCGCCGTGCACAGGCGCTTGGGTTGACCCGCGACGTCACAGACGACTCGGACAGCGAACCTCCGCCACCACGGGATATCAGTGAAGAGGTGTGGGCCGCAGTTCCCACATGGGACTGGGAGTCGTTTTTCGGGATCGAATTGGTGCCAGGGAGAATCATGCGTCGCATCCCACAGCGCGCAAGACTGGGGGTGCTTGATGCACTAGCTTGTATCCTGAAGCGGCTCAAGTCAAAGGCAGCAGACGAGGCGGCATCCTTGGTGTTTTTGGCCTTCCCTCGTCTTTTCTTGGGGATTCCAACCGGGCAAGGCCAGGGGCAGAGGGCGGCAATTAGGGAGCGGTTGGAGAAGTTTTGGGCTGGGGAGTGGCAGCAGCTGTTTGAGTTGGCGGTGGCGGCGATGCAACCTGCGGCTCGCCCCTTGTCCTTCACCCCACCCGAGCATGATCCTGATGCCGTGCGCCTATCCCGCTGCCGTACAAGGTGCAAAGTGGGAGAATGGAGTCGGGGTTTGGCGTGCCTTACGGCTGGTAGCATCGCTCAGCCCTCTCAGCACATGGTGGACGCGCTACGAGCGAAACACCCATCGTGCGAGTCCGCCATTCCTGGGTGGGTGCAGGAGGAGACAGTCGAGCCTTCCCTTATCCCACAGCTTTCAGTGGAGGTACTCGGCCAGGCGATCCACTCAGCGGCTAGGGCGTCCGCACCAGGACCGTCGGGGTGGGTGACGGAGCACCTGCGCGACACTTTTCTCTCTGAGCCCGCGTATCTGTCCCACCTGCTAGAGGTCTTCACCCAGTGGACCAAGGGAGAGGTAGCGGAGCGCGTGCGACCCTGGCTCACTGCGTCCAACTTGGTGGGCCTGTCGAAGCCGAATGGTGACGTTCGCCCGGTGGCTATAGGCGAGGTGCTCCCCCGCATACTATCTCGGGCCATATGCATCGTGCTTCGCCCGAAGATGATGTCGCACTTTGCTCCGTGTAACCAGTTTGGAGTCGGGTCCAGGTCGGGAGTGGAAGTCCTCGCACATGCCTTTCGCTCCGCCATCTCTACTCACCCGTCGTGGTGTGCGCTGCAAATTGACGTGGCGAACGCTTTCAACTCCTTCCATCGGCGGGAAATGTTTGAGGGTCTTCGACAGTCGCCTTTCAAGGGATTGATTCCATTTCTGCGTGTCTTCTACGGCACTCCTAGCGACCTCTATCTCCGAGCGGGCCCTTTTGTCGAAGCTTTGGCTTCCGAGCGGGGCTCGAGGCAAGGGGATCCATTGGGTCCGTTTCTGTTCGCGTTCACACAGCAGCTGGTTATGGAACCAACCAAAACGGAGTACGCCGACTTACTCTTCCTCAGCTATGCTGACGATACGTATATCCTGGGGCCTAGGGAACGGGTTCTAGCAGCCTATGAGGCCTTGCGGGAACGACTGGACGGGCTGGGTTTGGAGGTGCAGCCGCATAAGTGTAAGCTATGGGAGCGAGGGAGGGACCAGGATGGGGAGGAGAGAAATGAGACTGTCCCGCCCGGCATGCAGCAGACATGGACGGGGCTCACTGTGGTAGGGGTGCCCATTGGGGAGGAGGACTGGGAGGTGGCTAGCCTGCGTCGCCGGCTGACGGAGCTGCATGCACCTGTCCCCTGGCTTCCTCTGCTTGACCACCCACAGATTGCGTCCCATTTGTTGGCGATCGCAGTGTCGGCGCGCCCGATCTACCTCACACGGACGATGCCTCCACGACCTGAGGTTGTGGAGGCTTTTCGGGACTGGGACACGAAGCTGGAAGATTGTTTCGAGGAGCTGTTTCCAGATAGTACCTGGGATCACGATTCGGGGAAGTCCCAGATGGCTCGTTTACAGCTGCACCTTCCTGCCAGACTCGGGGGGTTCGGCATTCGATCTGCGGCTGACCTTAGTCCTCTGTCGTATGCATGTGGCTGGTGCCAAGCAGTGAGCGATGTGGCTCGGTTGGGGGTGGCAGGTGAGGAGCGGATGTTTGAGGAGTTTTTCCGCACGCCCGAGGCTACGACCTTGTTGGACCCCTGGTTTGCGAGAGCAGTGGATCTGCTTCCACAGTCGGTTCGGCAGGAGATGCCACCCCTTGCCTTGTGCACCGCTGATCCGCCTATGCTGCTCTTCCCCACACAACACCGTCGCCTGGCGGTTGAGAGCCTCCAATCTCTTCGAGGCATGGCCCACAACGATGCCACCCTGGCCCGTTTGACATCCCTTCAGGGCCCGGGGGCTGGGGCGTGGGTTTCTGCCGTTCCTTCGCACGAGGAGGCTACCTTCACCGCAGCCGAGTGGAGCATCTGCGCGTCCATGCGCCTAGGCCTCCCTATTCAGCAGCTGATAGTGGCCGGCAAGTGCGCGTGTGGGTTTGAGTTTGCTGATCCCTCTGACCCGCATCATGCCCTTCGCTGCAAGTATCAGTATGCACCTTCTCGGGTTCACGATGCGGTTAAATTTGTGGTGGCGAAGATAGCTAAGGGTGCGGGTGGGATTGTGACCATGGAAGACGACACGTTGCTCCCAGGGAAGAGGGTTGATGTGGCGGTTCGGAAACTGAGGGAGGGGGAGGAGCACGCGCTGGAGGTTAGTGTGGTAGATCCTATCTCGCTATCCGCGCAGCACCATGGACAGATTGGTCGCAAGGTGGGTTTTGCCGCGAGAGAGAGAGAAAAGCGGAAGACGGCGGACTACAAATCGCTTCTACAGCGGCATGGGGGAGTGCAGTTCACACCACTCATTGCTGAGACATGGGGATGCTTGGGGGGGAGTTTTGGACGGTGGCTTAAGAAGCAGGGTGACGCGCAGATCGAGATAGCAAAGACGAAAGGGGCGGCGCGAGCTACGGGAAAGGGTTTCTCGGCTTATTTGCTCGGATCGCTCAAAGCGGCTGTGGGTGTGGCTTTGCAACGGGCTCAGGCGCGTGTGATCTTGTTACGCGCTGCGTCGATGATGAGAGGCCCAGAGGCTGTTTGGGTGGAGCGGGAGGATGTTGAGGAGGAGATGGGATGGGATGCTCCGTGGGCGGATGCACCATACTTGGTAGACATGCGGGTTTAGGGAGTGGGTTTAGGGGGGGAGGTTTGGTTCGATGGGAGTGCAGTTGGGGTGCTTTGATGGGAGGGCTTGATGGTGTTTTAAATGTGTGTGCTATTGGGGTTTTCTTGGGGTTGTGTGTGCTACTTTTTCTTCCTTCTTCCCTGTTTTTCTTCCTCCTATCATTTTTCCCCTATTCCCCTCCTTCTTTCTTCCTCTCTCCTTTTTTCTACTCACGTTATTCCTCCTTTTCTCCTCTCTTCCCGTTTCCACTCCTTTTCCTTGCGTAATTTGGCAAAGGTTATCAAAAAAAAAAAAAAAAAAAAAAAAAAAAAACCAAACTCATACACACCAACCCGGGTGCACCTGCTCCATAAAGCACCCCACGCATCCTCCTGCTCGTCGTCTACTTCCAGCTCCAAACACCATCAGAGAGCCACTCATCACTGGCGCCACCCATAAGCATCACTCGCGTTTGGGCTCGTCAAATGTCCACCCCTATAGTGGTCTTCAGTGATCCGTAGAAGTAGTACTGTATGCAAAAAAAGGCATTCTCATAACCCCTTTCTGCTTGTCAAACAATATGTTTAATATATACCCTGCGTGCTGTAGGTACTGTAGTTATTATTATTAAGAGTTGGTGGTGCACCTTCTTTGTTGCTTTGCTATATGTACCTTGTGTGCTATAGTGAAAGACCCCTTTCCTTGCCTAAACTCTCTCGACACTTTCTCCTCTTCACCCTAGCATGGCTCCTCACCTCTAGCTACTATCTTAACATGGTACAGAGCTGGTTCTTTCCCGGAACCTTCTCTTTTTTTTTTTAAGAATCATGGGCCCGCCCGTACTACAGCGCGAAATGCGCTATTTTTTTTTTTTCTCCCCGTTCGCCCGTCACGCGCGCCCTGCCCGTCCCCCCGAACGTGCCACGTCGGCTGCCTCGCGGACGCCCCGTCGGCTGCCCCGCGGACGCCCTGCCCGTCGCCCGCTGCCCCCCAGTTCCGTCGCCGCGGCGCCCCCCAGGGGGTGTGTTAAGTCTTGTTATATACCCTGCTTGCTGTGTGTTCTAGTGTAGCTACAGTGGTGGTGCACCAATGTGCTCACCTTTCTTTGCTATATCTTGTAACCTTGCTGTAGTGAACCTCACCTTCCTGTTTCTCTCGCTCACGCTACCCCAAACCCTAAGGCTACTATTCTAACATGGTAATCAGAGCAGGCCGTTCCTAGGCCTAGTTTTATGCTCGTTATGGCGGCGCCTCGAGTCGCTGCTGATCGACACGGTGGCGAGCTGCGCAATGGCGAGATCCGTCGCCCCGCGGCCCCCCATTTCGTCGCCCCGCGGCCCCTGATTCGTCGCCCCGCGGCCCCCCATTTCGTCGCCCCGCGGCCCCCGATTCGTCGCCCCGCGGCCCCCCCGTTTCGTCGCCCCGCGGCCCCCCCCCGTTTCGTCGCCCCGCGGCCACCCGTTTCGACGCGCCGGGGCCCCCCGTTTCGTCGCCGCGGACGCCAGCGCCGGCGGGCGCCAGCACCAGCATGGACGCCAGCGCCCGCGCCAGCCCGGACCGCAGGCGCCAGCGCGAGCGTGGCCCGTCAGCGCGGACGCCACCACCGCGGCCAGCCGCTCGCGCCTGCGCACCAACCAGCGCCACCGCCAGCGCCAGCAGCAGCTACCGCCGCCCCGCCCCCCCCCCCCCCCCCCCCCCCCCCCCCCCCCCCCCCCCCCCCCCCCCCCTCCCTTCCGCTGCTTCCGTCGTGGGGAGGGAGGAGGGGGAGATGTGTGGGTGGCGTGTGTGAGCTGCCTGCAGCCCGTCCCTCCCCCCTCTCTTACTGCAGGGATTGTCGCCGTAGAGAAGGGGGGGGGGGGGGAGAGAAGTGCAGAAGGTGAGGGGGTGGTGATAGTGAAGTTGACTGGAGTGTGAGGGTGAGCATTGGGGGGATGGCAGATTCATGGAGTGAGGTTAAAGGGGGGTGGTTGAGTTGAGTTGAGTTCTGAAGGTTCTTAAGAGGGTCCGCCGCTCCTGGCCCCCCACCTTCTGAAGGTTCTTAAGAGGGTCCGCCGCTCCTGGCCCCCCACCTTCTCTCCTTTTCCCTCACTCCTCCCCAACCCCCTTTGTAAACGGAGGTTCGTAAGCGGGTCCGCCGGTCCTGGCCCCCCACCTCCTCTCCTCATCCCTCTCTCTCTTCCCTCCTCTCCTCTCCTCTCCTCTCCTCTCACCTCCTCCTCCTTCCTAACCTCTCTACCCTCTTCCGCTGCGCCACGTGTACCTGTACTAGTTATCACGGCAAGCAGGTTAAGGGGGTGTGTTAAGTTTTGTTATATACCCTGCTTGCTGTGTGTTCTAGTGTAGCTACAGTGGTGGTGCACCAATGTGCTCACCTTTCTTTGCTATATCTTGTAACCTTGCTGTAGTGAACCTCACCTTCCTGTTTCTCTCGCTCACGCTACCCCAAACCCTAAGGCTACTATTCTAACACTGCTCCCTTTGAAGGTGCCACCTTCAGCCATACCTCCCATTGTTGCCATAGCCATTTCATGAAGCTCCCTTTCACACTCCCACTTTTCAGCAACTAGAGTACTCAACCACTACAGCCCCCACCCCAACGTTGTTGCGCAGGGTTTGGCAATCGGCCACCTTCTGTTCTCCCTCCTTGAAGCAGAGCATGCCATGCCATGCTCGTCTAAAAGAAGAGAATTAGGTTGAAGGACTCTCACATCGAGAGGACGCGTGCGGCTTGCGCCTCCCCATCCATCGGCCTCCGAATGAATTCGGTCCGTCTGAATTTGTGGTGTAATTAGGCATTCCCAGTTTGGGCTAAACAATGACGGCCCATGACATACTTAGTGGCATGATAGATAGAACTTGCATAAGAATTGGCGTATCTTTGGTTCCAGTCATGAGCACTGTACAGGGCATCCGTATTGTGCGCATGACCCAAGCATCTGGCCTGCGGCGCACGCGGCTCGAACTTCGGGTTGTTAGAATCTAGCAGCAAGAATGAATGAACTAACAGGATGCAGGAGTACAAGTAGTAAACCCTAATTGGGTTGTACCCCATATGGGCTACCCCACTACAGCCTAAACAATATGCAACACATATAGTTTGACACACCCCCATAGGCAAAGTGGGGGAGAACAAGGGGTCACACGACCAGTCAAGAGAAGCAAAACAAGCTCAGGGTGGATCACAACGTCACCACGCATTCCGAGCACAAGCAAAAGGTCACAGGGCCAGTTCACATGCAGAGATATATATGCAGCAATAACAGTACAGTGATGGCTACCTAGCAAGAGCCAGCATGCAGGTATATATATAGATCACAATACAAGCAGAGACTACAGCAAGTGCGGAAACGTAGGCACAAGGCCCAACAGAGTACAAAAGCGCTGATGATCACCAGACGGAAGTGCCTTGGTGAATATATCAGCAGTGTTGGCCCGAGTGGCCACGTGGCGAAGACGAAGCTGGCCTCGCTGCTGCAACTCTCGAGCCAGGAAGTAACGAAGAGCAATGTGCTTCGTTCTGTGCTCCAGTCTGTGCTCCTCACACAAGGCAATGGCGGCCTTGTTGTCGACGTACAGCACTGGAGGAGAACGAGGCTGCTCTCCCAAGTCAGTCAGCAGGTAGGTGAGCCAGCGTAACTCCTGTGCAGCCATGGCTGTGGCGTAGATCTCAGCCTCACAACTGGAGCTGAAAACAGAAGACGAGCGTGTAGAACGCCACGAAACTGAACCAGAGCCAAGGCTGAAGGTGTAACCCTGCGACGACCGCTGAGTAGCCAGGTCGTCAACCCAAGAAGCGTCTGAGTGCCCAGTGAGGACAACTGGGCTCGTCCCTCCAAGCACTAGCCCCATGCCTGATGTGCTGCACAAGTAGCGCAGTACCCTCTTAGCAGCAGCCATGTGCTCAGGTCGGTGCCGACCAGGAGCCACGTAGCGAGCCAGAAGACCAAGAGGGTACGCGAGGTCAGGTCGAGTGCAAGTCATCAGGTACATGAGGCAGCCGACTAGCTCTGGGTAAGGACCACTCGGCTCTACGGACTCGTTCGAAGGTGGAGCTGAGAGCGAATGACCTGTAGCCAGAGGAGTGGCCTGTGCTGAAGACCAGGTGAAGCCGAAGCGCTGAAGGACCTGCTGCACCATGTGTGACTGAGTCAGGGTGATGGTGCGGCGTGCTCTGTCCCGGGTGATCTGCAAGCCAAGGTAGCTGCGCAGCTCACCCAAGTCTGTGCACGTGTGTCTCTTCTGCAGCTCCGACTTCACGTGGGCGAGAGCCTCAGTGTCAGAAGTGGCAAAAACCAAGTCGTCGACGTACACGAGGATGTAGAACGGCGGCAGTGAAGTGTCGGTGCGCAGAAACAGCGACGGGTCAGTAGTAGAAGGCGCGAACCCAAGAGCCGCAAGCGTAGTCCTCAGTGTGTCGTGCCACTCACGTGGCGCCTGGCGGAGACCGTAGACCGGCCGCCGGAGGCTCCACTGGGTGCCAGGAGGGAACGACCCAGTGAAGCCCGGGGGGCGGCGCAGCCAGATCTCCTCGTGCAGGCTGCCCTGCAAGAAAGCTGTGCTGAAGTCAAGAGAGTGAAGCTCGTAGTCACGGTGAGCAGCAACATGCAGCAGCACCCGAAGAGTGGTCATCTTCGGGGTGGGGAAGAAGGTCTGGAAGAAGTCAACTCCCTCTCGCTGACTGAAGCCTCGAGCTACGTAACGCGCCTTGAAGACAGGCGGAGAACCCGGCGGCCGCTTCACCCTGAAAATCCACATGCCACTGACGATGTTCGCCCCAGGTGGGGGAACCTCGTCAACGTAGGTGCCTGTGGACTTCCAGGACGCCATCTCTGCGTCCATGGCTGCCTGCCACTGAGAGGAGTAGGGACCCTCTATCGCCTCTGCGTAAGAGCGCGGAGTCGGGATGTCTGGTGCATCCGGGTCTCCCTCAGGGGCAAGTAGCGAGGACACAAGATGAGGTAAAGCAGCAGCAAGACACTGGAACTCCTCCTGCCTGTCCTCAAGGACGTCCGTGCTAAGAGCACACTCACCCCCGACGGACGGAGGACAGACAGACTCAGACTCAGCAACAAGACTGGCGGTGTAGTCTAGACGACAGGCAGCAGCAAAGTCAACAAGCTCAGCGACCAAGGCAGACGCAGCAGTAGACTCAAACGACGGGTCACTGACAACAGTGGCTAGGAGACGCGTGACAGTAGGGTGCTCAGTACGAAACCGGTCAGACTCAGGGTCCGGAACGGCAGGCAGAGAGGACGCAGGAGGAGACGGCAGAGGAACAGGCGGCGGAGCAGAGGAAGGACAACGGACTACGAGGTGTGCGCCGGGGACAGCCGGCTGACGCGAACGAGGAACACGACGACCGGTACGACCAGGACGAACAGGCGAAACAGGACGCGACGCAGGCTCACGACGCTCAGAAAGACTACCAGTCAGCTCAGTGTAAGGAGAAGGAGCAGGCAGCGGTGAGCCAGACTGTAACGGAAGACCAGTAGACGACGGAAGAGTAAGAACCTGACGAATAACAGTGGCAGACGGCGGCAGAGACGACGGAGACGGCGGAGCGAAGAACAGTCGTGTCGGCGCAGCTGCACCAGTACCAGCAGCTCCAGCAGCTCCAGTGCCTCCAGCAGCTCCAGTACCTCCAGCAGCTCCAGTACCTCCAGGCCCAGAGCCGACACCTCGAGTCCCAGGGTCTCCAACCTCTGTGTCTCCAGCAGCAGCACCCCCAGAACCAGCACCTCCAGTCCCAGGGTCTCCAACCTCAGGGTCGCCAGCAGTAGCACCCCCAGAACCAGCACCTCCAGCTCCAGGGTCTCCAGCCTCAGTGTCTCCAGCACGAGCCCCTCCAGAACCAGCAACTCCAGCACCTCCAGTAGACAAAGGACCAGCACGACTCCGAGCTCCAGCAGCGCGGCGCTGACGGCGACCGTACCAGTCCTGCAGCTGCTGTGGGGTGAGAGGCACACGTGGACGAAGGCGGCCACTCCAAGGAGACCGCGCAACAGCAGACTCAGAACCCTCAGCGCCCGCACCCCCAACGGCTCCAGAACCTCCGGTGTCAGTACCCTCAGCACCAGTACCTCCAGCGGCTCCAGAACCTCCAGCTCCAGCGTCACCAGTACTAGGCCCTCCAGCAGCTCCCGAACCTCCAGCGCCAGCACCCTCAGTAGCTCCAGAACCTCCAGCGTCAGTACCGCCAAGCTCAGCACCCCCAGACCCCTCACACTCAGGCTCAGCACCACCAGGCTCTACACCCTCAAGCTCCGCACCCGCAGGCTCAATCCCCCCAGGCTCAGCACCCCCAGGCTCCGCACCCCTAGGCTCAGCACCCCCAGAAGTAGCACCCCGAGCAGGACCACTCTCAGTAGGACCTGAGTCACCAGTGACCTCAACCGGCGCAGTCAAGGGAGGAGGGTCTACCTGAGAAACACCTGAAGGAGCAGGACCGGGAGCGAGGAGGGGGTCTACCTGGGGAGCACCTGGAGCGAGGAAGAGCGGCGGGGGGGGGGAGCGAGGCAGTGCGGTAGGGGAAGAGACGGTAAAAGGGAACCGACTCGTCGAACGTGACGTCCTGAGACGCAAAGACACGGCGCGAGGTGGGGTGGTAAAACTGCCAACCAGGCGCGTCAGGGACAAAGCCAAGGAAGACACAGGGAACAGCGCGGGCGGAGAGCTTGTCCGCGGTGGTATCGCGGACAAAGGCACGAGCACCCCAGACCCGGAAACGCGATGCATCGCCAACCTTCCCCGTCCACATCAGTGTGGGCGAGGTCTCTGGCAAGGAGACACGGGGCCAGAGGTTGAGCTGATGCGCGGCGTACCGGACCGCAAACGGCCACAGAAAA
Organism: Closterium sp. Yama58-4; assembly: GCA_947470075.1. Classification (NCBI taxonomy): domain Eukaryota; kingdom Viridiplantae; phylum Streptophyta; class Zygnematophyceae; order Desmidiales; family Closteriaceae; genus Closterium; species Closterium sp. Yama58-4. The sequence continues at coordinate 535,889 of CANIUD010000140.1, forward strand.
TGGGGGGCAGCTGCATGGATCATGGAGGTACGAGCAACCTCCATGACTAAGCCAATGCGGCGCTCAGCAACCCCATTCTGCTGCGGAGAGGCTGGAAGCGTGAACGACTGGGCGATGCCGTGCTCCGCACAGTAGGCTGCCAAGAGGTTGGAGGAGAACTCACCACCTCTGTCAGAGTGCAGACGTAGGACAGGAAAGTCCGACCGGAACCGCTCGCGGAGCTGGAGACGAACTGCGCGGATCCAGGGGATCAAAACAGCAGGGACATCCGCCTTGCTCCGCAAGGGGAAGACCGTGGTGTAACGCGTGTAGTCGTCGACAACCAGCAGGAAGTACCGCTCGTGGCCCTGTCCCTGGACGCGGGCTGGGCCCCACACGTCCAGGTGGAGCGTCTGCAGTGGAGCCTCTGTGGGAGGAAACGAGGAGGAGTGAGGAGCGGCGCGCTGCCGCCCCTCGACGCAAGGAATGCAGGGCGGCGCAGGCGAGGGAGGGAGGGCAGGCAGAGACCTGGGGAGACCAGAGACCAGGGAGCGAGAGTGCATGCTACGCAGGCGAGGCAAGGAGGGGTGACCAAGGCGGTGGTGCCACAGGAGAGTGTCGTGCGACAAAGCGCGACACTCGCAGGGGGCCGCCTGCTGACCAGACGTAGACGCAGACGCAGCTACCTGAGGGGACGCAGTGGTCAGTGTGTACAGACTCGAGCCAGGTGCACGGGTGAACGTGGCCAAGTGCCGGCCCGTCCTAGCACACGTACAGTGAGTCACTCGCTGACTCGCAGGAGTGAACTGGTGAACCCCCCCATCCTGGAGGTCAGCTCCACTCACCAAGTTCGTAGAGAACGAGGGGAGGTAAAGACCTGACAGGAAGCCAGACGGGACGGCCGGACACGGCAGAACCGTGGAGTGGTGGGCAATGACTGGACCCCCAGAGGGGTCCGCCAGGGAGACCGGGACTGGCCGACTGAGCGGCGTGAGTGCGGTGCAGTCGCGAAAGAAGGAGCGGGAAGCTCCTGAGTCAAGGGTGAAGGTGTGCGAGACCGCAGTGGGCGCAGTACCAGAGAGAGCAGAGTCACCAGCACCTGAAGCCACGGCCTCACCAGTACCTAGAGCAGTAGACGTACTAGCACCGAGAGCAGCAGCCTCACCAGCACCTAGAGCAGGAGACGCACTAGCACCTAGGGCAGCAGCCTCACCAGGGTCAGGCGGTACGCACAGGTAACAGGCACGGTCAGCACTAGTAGACAAGGCATACATGGCAGTGAGAATAGCATCATAGTCAAGCGCAAAGATATCTACCCTCTGTCCATGCAGCTCCAGCCAGGTGGGGAGCTCAGCCTCGTCGCCAAACACTGTGCGCCAGGCGTCGCTCAGACGGGCGAAGCAGCGGGACTGTGTGTGACCAAGCGTCCCACAAGGCTGACCAGTCCTAGCACCTGTGCGAATGACGTACGGGCAGCGAACTGTACGGGTAGACCTGCTACACTGAGCGTACCACTCCTGGAGCTGCCGAGGCGTAAGTGGCTCGCGTGGACGCCCCTGCAGCTGCAGCTGGCCACTGCTAGACGCTCCCAACTGACCAGCCCCAGGGCGACAGCTACGACGGCTACCGCGACAACCCCAGCTAGTATACCACTCACTAAGCTGCTGGGGCGTGAGAGGCTCGCGTGAACGTCGCTGGAGCTGCATCTAGCCACCTGCCAGTAGCAGTAGCAGCAGCAGCAGCGCGGGCAGGGCAGGCGTGGCAGGCAGGTAGGCAAGCAGGCAGGCAGGCAGGCAGGCAGGAAGGCAGGCAGGCAGACAGGCAGACAGACAGGCAGGCCGGCAGGCAGGCAGTCAGGCCGGTAGGCAGGCAGGCAGGCGCGCAGGCAGGCAGGCAGGCAGGCCGGCAGGCAGCCAGGCAGCCAGGCAGGCAGGCAGTCGCTCACCAAAGGCTGGGAGAGCAGGCGCTCACCGGGCGAGCAGGGCCGGCGCTCGACAGCGGCGACGTCGGGGCCGCAACACCGGCTGCAGAGCAGGGCCGAAGCAGCTGCAGGGCGGGGCCGCTTCAGCGGCAGGTCGGGGCCGTGGCAGCTGCAGGGCGGGGCCGCATCAGCGGCAGGTCGGGGCCGTGGCAGCTGCAGGGCGGGGCCGCATCAGCGGCAGGTCGGGGCCGTGGCAGCTGCAGGGCGGGGCCGCATCAGCGGCAGGTCGGGGCCGAGGCAGAGGGCCGCGCGCGGCTCGGCGCGGGCTGCGCTGACAGCGCGCTAAGCTGATGCAGGCCGCGCGCGGCCGCGCTAGGCAGTAGCGGGCCGCGCGCGGCTCGGCGCGGGCTGTTGCGGGCCGCGCGCGGGCCGTGCGAGGCAGTAGCAGGCCGCGCGCGGCTCGGCGCGGGCTGCTGCGGGCCGCGCGCGGGCCTCGCGAGGCCGTAGCAGGCCGCGCGCGGCTCGACGCGGGCTGCGTGGGCTCGGCGCGGGCTGCGCGCGGCTGCAGCGGGCTGCGCGCGGGTCGGTGCGGGCTGCGCGCGGCTGCAGCGGGCTGCGCGCGGCTCGGTGCGGGCTGCGCGCGGCTGCAGCGGGCTGCGCGCGACTCGGTGCGGGCAGCGCGCGGCAGCAGTGTGCTTAACGGTCTGCAGGGGCTGTGTGCGGGCCTGACGGGCGTGTAGAGGCGGCGCGCGGGCCTTACGGGCCTCTAGGGGCAGCGCGCTGGCCTAGGGCAGCAGGAGGCAGCGCATGTGCAGCACGTCACAAGGCAAGGCAAGGCAGGCAGGTACGTGGGGTAGCGCGGTAACCGCAGCGGTAGGTGGGCCCGAAAAAAACGGTCCTACGGACCTTAGTGCTCTGATACCATGTTAGAATCTAGCAGCAGGAATGAATGAACTAACAGGATGCAGGAGTACAAGTAGTAAACCCTAATTGGGTTGTACCCCATATGGGCTACCCCACTACAGCCTAAACAATATGCAACACATATAGTTTGACACGGGTCATCCCCGAATGCGCATACGACCGTCTGTAAAAATTGGGGCCAACCCAATCAACACAGTGCGCGACCCCATGTACAATGTCCCTCCTTTGACGGTCGTCCCCTTTTGATTCACGCCCGTCAAAGTCCCTAGTACACCACAAACTTGCAAACACCATCACACCAGACTACAGAAACTCAATACAGCCGCAAATGGGTCATATACAACCCCTCTGAACAACGAACAAAGCGCCCTGTATACAAGCACAGCCGGCTCCGTAGCAGAGCGCATCGCCTAGGCCGCGCTCCCAGTCAAAGCCACGATGCCGCCATGGCATCCTTCTCCCTGCCGTGCTTGTTTGCACATATAGACAAAGCACGCACAATCTCGCCATACACCATGCTCACCCAACAGGCGCTCATACTATGTGTCGCTCTGCACCTTTGGCACGTGTACTCTCTTAAGACCTGGCAGCGAGTAGTCTCCCTAGCTGCGTTGGAGTGGATTACGACCCTCCTTCCAATGGCTCAGGCCGAGGATGAGGAGCGCGCGCGCCGCGAAGCTGCTCGCCGTGAAAGCCGCAAACGCCGTCGAGAGTCACGCGTGGCGGAATGGGTAGAGGAGATCCGCGCCACGTTCGACGAGGAGTTTGAAGACACCTTCCGCATCACGCGGGAGGTCCTTGACCTCATCGCTGACCAAATGGCCTTTCCCATGTCACGTTTTGTCGAGATCAATGAAGTCCCGCTGTCGCTTTGCTGTTTGATCCCAATCAAGTACTTTGCCAGTACCATGACATACCACGATATGAGCCTTATGTTCGGCCTGCCAAGGGGTCTTATCCACCGCCTAGTCGATGCTTTCTTGTTTTGGTTCCCCCGCAAGTTCAAACGGGACTGGGTCCAGTTCCCCCCTGAAGAGGTGCGTGAGGAGATGGCGCTGGACTTCCGCGCCATCAAAGGGGTGCCCAACGTCATAGGCGCCATTGACGGCACCCATATTGAGATCCGTGGCATGGACGCTCACCGTGGGGACTACTACAACCGAAAGTCAGTTTACATCGTGCAACTTCAGGTGACATGTGACTCCAAGGGTGTGATATGGGATTACACTGTGGGCAACCCGGGGTCAATGCATGATCAAGGAGTATTCTCAACTTCAGAGTTACATGGCAGGCTAGAGAGCGGTGAAATTGCACCCTATCAGCTAGTGGGGGACGCCGCCTATCCCTTGAAGCCCTACATGCTGACCCCCCTCCACGCACCCCGCCGCCGCCTGATGAAGAAATGGGAGCACACGTACAACTACGTGCAGTCGGCGACGCGGGTGGTGGTCGAGCGGACGATCGGCGCACTCAAGGGTCGATGGAGGCTCTTCTCCCGCCGTCACGAGAGCAAGCTCTGGCGCGTGTGTGCAGGGGCCTGCATCATCATCCTGCACAACATGTTGCAGGTTGTGAGTACACCACGGATGAAAACGTACAACCCCAGGCGCATCATTTGGGCAGGCATCCCGAATGGCTGGTGGACTCATAGCGGGATGGACCGATACCAGTGGCCGCCGCTGGACAACCCCTCTCTGGCCGATCTGCGCAAGCGTCGTCACCACTTCGGCAAGCACATCCACAGGGCCTACCTCAGGCGTCGCCGTGTGTCGACGTCCGCCCGCTAAGGCTCCGGCTGATCGGCCGCCTCCTCGGACCCCGCCATGGCAGCGTCGACCCCGTCCGGACGTGGTGCAGGCGGAGGAGTGCTCTCTGGAGCGGCGGCATGTGCTTGCGGAGTGGCCGCAAGCAGGCGCATGCCAGCTTGAAGCGCCGCCATGTTCATGGCGGCGACAACGATCTGTGTGGAGTCTTGAAGCTGGCGCACCACGCTCAAGTTGGTGTTGTTGATGGCCTCGCTCACCAGCCTCGCTGCTGCCATGGTTGCGGTTTCCTCCACCGTCTACGCTTGGGTGGGGGGGTGTTTGTAGCATCTGTAGGGGTGGGTGTAGGATGTGATGGTAATAAGGTGGCGTTTATCTTTGTTTCTTATCGATGCGGTTAATCCTCATATGGTGCAAGCAATTTTTTAAAACCCATCAATACACGTGCGTATGGGGGAGTACGAAAATCCCTAACAGGACAAAGAATAGAGAACTTACCAGCAGGTGCAGAAGGACGGCGGGATGCCCGGGGATGACCGAGGTCGGGCGTGCCCGACGGCTCACGGTCATTCGTGCCTGGTACTGGCGCGTATGCGTCGACGTCCACAGTCGCGGCACCTCCACCATCAAGTGCATGCGCCTTGGCCTTGGCGGAGTGCTTCATATTGTAGACGTACTCCCACCACGGCTTCTTCTTGACGGCCTTGGCGCCGCTTTCAGATTCTCCACGCTTCGTTTTGAAGTATTTCTTCTCGAGGCGTTTCCATGCGTTCGACATCTGTCCCTCGTCACGGTTCCAATCCGGCTCCGCCTCGACGATGTGCGCACGCAGCTTCTTCCAATACTGACTCCCCTGCTTGTCTTGCATGGCCTTCAGGTCATCCTTCGTAACCCACTTGGCGGCGGCCAGTGAAGTGAGCTCGGCGTCCGACCACTGCTTCTTGTTGCTCGAGGGCTTTGGGCGCTTTTCCTTCTTCGACGCGCGGGTGCTGCGATCGTCGCCGCTCCCCTCCTCTCCCGCGTCGGATTCGTCGTCGTCATCGTCCGAGCCCTCCTTGTAGTTTTCGGAGTCGGCTTCACTGTCCGACTCAGAGACGATTTCTTCGAGGTCATCGTCGCTCACGTCGGTGTCCGCGCCTTCTTCGTACGCGAGTCGCGATCCTCCGCTTGTGGAGGCTCCAGCGAAGTCACGCTTAACCTTCGCCAGACGTTTGATTGAGGGCGGCTGCTTCCCCTGCTTCTTCTGTTCCTTCATCCAAGCAACGTAGGGAGGGTCCTCCATAGGCTCGTCGTCCGTGGCTTTTTCTTTCCCCTTACGACGGGTGCTTCGTCGTGGCGGCATCGCTTGCAGACCTAGCGTGGCAGACTAGAAGTTCCTGACTGGGAGAGCGTGCAATGGTTGTGCGTTTCTCAGATCGAGTTCTTTGTGATGTTCATTGTGAAGTGCTCTGTGCAGAAACCCTAGCGTGGCTGTGTTGGATGGGAATGTGCGCGGTTGGGTGTGGTGCTGGGGCCGCGCAGTTCAGAATGTCACTTCTGCGGCCGTGAATTTTGACGGTCGTGGGTCCGGTGCAGGTTGTGCCTCGCGAGGGGACTGTGTGTGGTTCTGACGGGACGACAGCGCGTCATTGGTTGCGACTGTTGGTTTGTGCTGGGCTTTTGGCGCCAAATGTTGCGCGCCATCATTTGGGTCGCATGATGCCGATGGCCCCGAGGTGGTGTTGCGTGCTGTTCCGGGCATCCGTAATGTGCGGATGCCCTGTACAGTGCTCATGACTTGAACCAAAGATACGCCCTAAGTTTCCCTTTCAGCTCGTCTGTTATGAAGGTTTTCCAGTGCACATTTGTAACTTTTTCTTGCGGTGACGATTTAGGAATTTCGCAGACCTCTATTGACGAAATCTCGACCTCCATTGACCTGTATCCATCCCCTCTCATCTTCGCTGAGTTGTCCCCGCCCAGCTGTTCTTGGGACACTTCCACGTCAATACTAGCTGGACATTTCGTGGCTTGCGGGAGTGATGACGGCATTTTGTCCCACGCTGGGGCAATCCCGGGGTTGATGTGGGCCGCTCTTTCGCCATAGAGCCTGAGGCTGATAGACCACAATCTTGATGCGCTTTGCGGGGGTATGTAGGGATGTTTGCGCGCTCTCGTGTCGGTGACTCCCTGAAAGCTCCCGCGCCACCACCCCGCGGGGAGCGGAACTTTACTTTCTGAAGGCTGACGTATAAAGACGGCATTTTGAGTCCGAGCTCTCCATTCGCTGATTTTGCCAACGAGGCTTTGCTCTTTCACCTTGCTCCATTTCCTCATTCTAGTCGGTTCCTCTTTTTCGATTTCATCTGCGAAGCCTCGGGTTTGTCAGTGGATACCTGGAAGCGCGAGCGAGTTTTGCTGTTGACAGCATCACGCGCTCGTTCGTAGCGAGTCGTTTCGCATCGTTGCGTGCATCGCGCTGGTTTCGCCATGGAAGGACGGTCGGACGCCGTGAACCGGCGAGTGGGCGTTCTCGCGCAGCACCTTTCTCTGCAAGGCCCTACGATGGACGAACAGATCCTTCTTGGCGCTGCTCCTTGTCTCCAATACGTCCCACCTGAGCGTCACGAAGGTATTACCGTCGCGAAGAATGCGGAGAGCGAGATACACAGATAAATGATCCGCACAATCAACCTTTAGTTTTTTCAAGATTGATTCTGTTGCTCGTTTGATACCGAAGCACGAACCGTTTGTTTGCTGTATGTCGCTCTCAGGACCCGCTAAGTTCAACCCCGCTGCGCTGCATAAGCTGCTGGTGGGAGACGGCGCGGAGGTTCACAAGGAGATGTTTAACATCTTCGCTAACACCAAGATCTTCTGGTCCAATCCTGACCCTCCACGTGGACACGTGTACACGAGCATGGATTACAACTCGACCAAGGAGCAGCAGCGGGACGTGACGTTTGAGCGAATCATCTATCTGAGGGACCGAGGATACTTCAAGGGATGGCTGACGGACGACAGTCCGGCGAGCGTGCGTCGCAAGTCGGCGATGCACGAGGCTATTAGCATGTTCGACCAGTCCATGGCGGTCAAGCTGGGCGTGCACATCCACCTCTGGTGAGCTGCTTCCTGCTGCTTTTATGATGATGGTGCTGACCTTGTGCTGCTGCTGATAGTGCTGACCCTTTCTTTTTTCACCCTTTTATCCGTTATGAAACTTGGCGAAAAGACTTGATTATGAGGGGGCCCGAGAGGCGTTCCTTCTTGAAAAGAATACTGACCGCTCACAACCCGTAAACTGTCATAAAGTCGAGATTAATTCCAAGATTGGTGCTGGGCTAATGGCAGGGGTGGTGCGGTGAAGTACCTGGGGACGAAGAGGCATCACGACAAGTGGCTGGCTCGCACGGAGGACTACGAAGTGGCGGGCTGCTTCGGACTCACAGAGCTCGGCCACGGAAGCAATGTGAGTGCATAGGCGCCATAACAAGCCTCGCTCCTTAATTCACGTGTTGTATTGATTACCTCCCGCTTGCCTGCCTCTTCCCCCTTCTCTCCTTTTCTTCCTGGCGCTCCTGACGCTACATTCGTTTTCCCCCGAGTTGCCTGCTTTGCTATCCATGAATCTTCCTTCGCTCACGGTGGTTGTTCGTGCGTCGTGGGTCGTCAGGTGCGCGGCATTGAGACGGTCGCGTCGTACGACCCTGCGCGCGAGGAGTTCATCATCACAACGCCGTGCGAGACGGCGCAGAAGTACTGGATCGGAGGCGCCGCCATGGTGGGTGCCCTTCTCCGCGACCTCTCATCCACACACACCAACCACCTTGCCAATCGCAGCCCCTTTTCCTGCCACATCCGCTTCATCTCACACGATATTCCCTTGCCAAAGTCGTTATAAGTTCACTCTAGTCCATCTGTGCGTTCATGTGCTGGTGCTTTCCTTCCTCTGCTCACTCTCTCTCTCGCTCTACCTACTCTTCCCCTGTGCGTGCACGTCGACTGTCGTCCCGCCAGCATGCGAATCACACGGTGGCGTTCGCGCAGCTGCACATGAACGGGCGCAACGAGGGCGTGCACGCGTTCATCGTGCCCATCAGGGACGCGCACGGCCGCGTCATGCCGGGCGTGCGCATTGCTGACTGCGGCCACAAGACGTGCCTCAACGGCATTGACAACGGCCGCATGTGGTAACCACTCCGCTGCCTTTCCCCCTCCTGTCTTGCCTCTCGCTCTGCTGTCCACCTGTTGGCTTTTCTGCCTGCATGCCTGCCCGTCTGTCCACCTGACCGCCTGTCCCCACCTGTCTGTCCGCCTGCCTGGATGCCATGCTGCAGGTTCGACAGTGTGAGGATCCCTCGTGAGAACCTCCTGAACGCAGTGGCAGACGTGACGGCAGACGGCCGCTACATCAGCCCTATCCCCGATCCTGACCAGAGGTTCGCTGCGTTCATGGCGCCGCTGACTGGCGGCCGTGTGACGTTGGCTATTAGCGCCGTCAATCAGTGCAAGGTAAGCTGGCTCTCGTTCACCCCCCTTTCTCGCATTCCCCTTGCTTCACATAACCATGAATATTATCCTTGCACCCTGGTCAGTAACCAGCTAGCAGTTGATTTATGCATCGTCTGAACTGAAGCACCAGCACTCCACCAGCACTAACACCAGCACAAACCCACTCCATGTGAGCATTCATACCACACTGCTCATCTAATCATCTCTCTCTCTCCCCTCTCCAGGTCGGTCTGTCCATCGCGCTGCGCTATGCGCTCACGCGTCGTGCCTTTGCGCTCACGGCCGGGGAGGAGGAGGTGTTGCTGCTCGACTATCCCACCCACCAGCGCCGCCTGCTGCCACTCCTCGCCAAAACGTGCGTCTCTTTCCATTCTCGCTGTCTCACATTAGACTCACTCACTCACTCCAGCGCATTCCTGGCCTGCCGTTCTCACCCAACCGCTACTCTTGTGCTGCTAATCAACCCTCCAAAGTCTGTCTCTTCCCACTCACCCACCTTCCCTTCCCCACCCACCACTCCCTGTACGCTTGTCTCCCCTTTGCTGCTCTCAGGTACGTGCTGCACCTGGCGGTGAACGGGCTGCGGGAGCTGTACCTGTCGCGGCGGCCCTCAGACGTGAAGTACATTCACGTGCAGTCGAGCGGGTACAAGGCGATGAACTCGTGGCACATGCTGCGCACGCTGCAGGAGTGCCGTGAGGCGTGCGGGGGCATGGGCGTGAAGAGCGACAACCGCATCGGGCACCTGTACGCGGAGCACGACGTCATGACCACGTTTGAGGGCGATAATGTGGTGCTCATGCAGACGGTGAGTGAAGCGCCTATGCACCCGTGCACCTGTGCGCCCATGCATGCACCCATGCGTGCTTTACCAAGTCTGCCTTTGTAGCTGATACTGATATGCATGCTACCACGTCCGTGCATGTGCAAGCACACTCACTTATACATATGCTCATGTAAATACATCTGCCCCACTCATCTGTGCGTGTATTCAGGTGAGCAAGGCTATTCTAGCGGATTACATGGCGGCCAAGAGGAAGGGCAAGCCCCTGCACGGGCTGGGACTGGAACACCTCAACGGGCCCCGAGTACCGCTCTCCACCTCGTCCAACCGTGCGATTCTCCGCGACCTCAAGTTCCATGTACGTGTGCTCCACACATGCAGTCAGTGCACATGCCCATCGCCATCACACCACCACCTCACCGCACCACAACATGTCGTGCAGCTCCCATGCCTAAAAGATTTTTCTTTCCTCTATACACTCCATTCCATCATCAACTTATTGCTCTTCCTCTGTGTATGCTCACAGCAGCCATCGACCCCCCTGTGTCACATCTACGTGTCTTTAGCCCTAAACTTCTCCCTATCCCGCCCTGTGCACCCCCCTGCGGCACACAGCTGGCTCTGTTCCGTCTGAGGGAGAGGGACCTGCTGGAGCGTCTGGCCACTCGGGTGAACGTGCTCGTGTCTGCTGGCCACAGCATCTCAGACGCACTCAACCAGGTGCGTCGCTGCACGTGCACTTGTTGCAACCAGCTAAACTGGACATAGTTGTTGCTACTCCAACCACACGCAATGCCCGTACACTCTAGTTCGTCAGTTTCTTTCTGCTCGTGGTCAGGCCTCTCCCCCTGTAATCCTGCCTGCCTGCACATTCCACCCGCTGTGCCCCCAACTAATGTACTTATGTGCCCGACCCCTCCCTCTCCTCCTCTACCCGTGCAACAGAGCTTCCAGCTGAGTTCGGACCTGGGCAGGGCGCATGCGGAGTTAGAGGTGCTGGTGGCGGCCACAGATGTGCTGCAACAGCTGCAGCCTGGGCCGCTCAAGGACGTGCTCACACTGCTCACCACCGTCTTTGCCATGGTCACTGTGGATGAAGACCCCGTCTTCCTCAGGTAACTCGTGTGTGATAAGTCGATATTTGAATCTGACTCAGTGTCCGCTTTTTGAGTTGACTCAAAATTCCGCTCAAGGACGTGCTCACACTGCTCACCACCGTCTTCGCCATGGTTACTGTGGATGAAGACCCGGTCTTCCTCAGGTAATGCGCACCCCACCTTCCCTCTCTCGCTACAATGCTTTTCAAGTTGCGACTTCACCCTCTTGACTTCCCCTCCCTCATCCACCCTCCATACACCCAAACACGACCAACCTTCACCACCACTGTCAACAACGATGCGCTCCCTTCCTCGATTACATCACCACCACACACTCTCCATCACAACTCCTCTACAACTTCCCAACTGTTTTCCCCATCTCCTCCCCCTCTAATGGAAACCAGGTACGGGTACGTGAGCACGGAGCAAGGCCAGGCAGTACACGACGAAGTGGCGTTGCTGTGCAAGGAGGTGCGCCCGCACGCGCTCCCTCTCGTGCACGCCTTCGGCCTGCCAGGGCACCTGCTGGGCCCCATCGCGTTCGACTGGGTGGACTTTGAGTCGTGGAAGAATGTGGAGCAGGGCCGCGACAAGTGGTCGGGACAGGTGGCGGCGCACCTGTGATGTGTTCTTCCAATCTCGTACCACAACCCTCGTACCTACATCTCAAACATCACCTGCCGCTGTACCTGTCGCGTACTGACCGAGTCATGGCAACTAGTGGTCAGGCTAGCTGTGGAGTCTGCGGTGGGAACACGGTGCTGCTGAGGGTTTGCTGGGACTTTAGGGTACCGTAACCGGGTGCTGTGCGGACGTGACATCTGCTGTCGTTTTGTACAGGGTGAAGTCTTTTCGTGAAATGGCCTAGCTTTCAGAGTGATGCCTTCTATGTGACGTGCTTCTATTGCTGTAGTCAGTGTGTGGTGCACTGCTCTGCTTCTTGTGTGTCTGGTTTCTTGTGTGAAATATACGGTATAATATCTTCAGCAGTGCATGCACCTTGCAAAGGTAGTGGGATGAGACTACCGTACATCACTATTCTACATAATAGCTACTGTCTTTGAGTGGTTTGTTTGGTCGAGCCTTCCCTCCACCAAATCAAATGAACATGCATTCATCATATGCAAGGTATGGCAGTAGGGCTCTTGGTAGGATCTGGTATGCTACCAATTCTTGATATCCAGAGGAGGGAGGCATCTGGCACAAAAGGACAACTGTCATCCGCGCAGTAATGATCAGAGGAAAAAAAAAAACAGTGAAGACAGAGCCATTGATGTGAGCAGAATGCAATGCATCGTCCATATTAAAGCCCTATTTCCTCTTCCCTCTGCCTCGCCCTCTTGCAGCTTTCCCTTTACCGCCTGCTGCACCTGCTGCCTTCCCCTTCCCTCCACCCCTTCCCCTGCCAGCCGCAGCTGCTGCTGCTCCTCTCCCCTTCTTCGCCCCTGCACTGCCTCCCTTCGCACCCTTCCCTTTTCTCTTTTTTGATGCGCTCTCCTCCTCCTCTTCCTCCTCACTCTCCACCTCCTCCACCTCCTCGTCCTCTTCCTCCTCCCCTCCCTCTGCATCCCCACCCTCCTCTTCCACCTCAGCCTCTTCTTTCTCCTCCTTTTTCCGTGCTCTCCCAGTGCCGGCCCCCTTGCTTTTGCCAGCAGGTTTTTGTGAGATGATGTCAGGCTCAGGGGTGAATACTGGAAGCTGAAGGAAGGAATGGATGAGGAGTGGGGGTTAAAGGAAATGAGATTTATTAGTGGGATGAGAGGTCAATGTCAAGTGTGAATGGTGGGAGAGGCGACTTTCGAGTCGACTCAAAAGTCACCTCGTTTGAGGTCAATGGATTGGGAGTGGGAATGCGTTCTTTCAAATACATGCCTTTTAAACTGTAATGAGCTGTGCTGCTCAAACAGCTCGCACTCACCTAACGTGACCATCACTCAACCGTGACCTACCCACCCTCCCTCCATTTCTCCCTCCCCGCATCCCACCCTCCCTCCCTCCCTCCCTCCCTCCCTCCCTCCCTCCCTCCCTCCCTCCCTCCCTCCCTCCCTCCCTCCTCCTCCTCTGCCTGCTCTCACTCACCGCTTCCAGCAGCTTCCCGGCCTTGCTCTGTTTCTCTGCACTCTCCCCAGGGGCTCCCGTGCGCGAGACCAGGTGCAGAAAGAATCCCACTCCGCCTGCCACCCTGCATGGATGGGCAGGCCAGGAGAGGAGGCGCAGGGGGGTGCATGGTTGGAGTTGGAGGGGAAGGGAAGGCATTGGGAGGATTAGAAAGGGTGGAACGAATGGGTGGTGAAGGAGAGTAGTGAGAATGAGATCATGGCAAAAATGGCTCGTAGCAAGACAGGAAGAAAGGGAAGAGTGGGCACACTGTGGCCGACAGGAGTGGGCACACTGTGGCCGACAGGAGTGGGCACACTGTGGGCACACAGGGTGGTGCTTCGTTCTCCATCCAAAACGTGCAACGTGTACATGGTTTCATATGATCCGGGAAGCACACAGCAGCAGGTGGTGCACGTGCAGCTGCATCGTGTTAGCCTCATCGTGTCATTCATTGCGTGGAGACTTACTGTATGGAGTGGATGCCTTCGAGTGAGTCAATCTTCTTCGGGTTGGCTGATGACCTGCCAAGAGGAGAGCAGAGGAGAGGAGAGCAGAGGAGAGGAGAGGAGAGGAACAGTTGAGTGGATGGGGGATACGAAGAGCAATGCAACCTGCTGCAAGGAGTATAGGGAGGGCTTGGATCCATCGTAGAGACTTGTCAGTAAGTCAAGGGCAATATCAGCACTCACTTGACGCCCTTGGGTCCGTAGCCCAGCTCCCCATGCTGTGCCGAACCCTGCCCCTGCTCTGCCCCACCAGTTCACCCCAGCTGCCCATGCAATGAGCGGCTTCCCATGAGAGGCCTCACATGGGCCTATCAGAAGCACTCACTTGGCACCTTTCGGTCCGTAGCCCAGCACGAGGTGGAGGCATCAGCAGCCACGCACGAGGTGGTGGTGCCCTTGGGTCCGTATCCCAGCTCCAAATGCTGCGCCATGCCCCATCCCTACCCTGCCCCTGCCGTTCTTCACGAGTTCACCTCACCTCCCCATGCAACAAGAGGATTTTAAGGGGCCTCAGCAAACGTGGGATCTCAGCACTCACTTGGCGCCCGTGGGTCCGTAGCCCAGCTCCCCGTGCTGCGCCAGGCCCCATGAGATGGTGGAGGCATCAGCAGCCACGCACGAGGTGGTGGTGCCACACGCCATGCTGCGGATGTGCCACCCGCTCAGGTCCAGCAGCGGCTTGGGGTACATCCAGCAGTCGCCCGTCTGCTTCACCTTGCCCCACACGTACAGCTGCCCGCCGCCTGTTGGGGGTTGGAGGGAAGGAAAGGGGGATGCGTGGAGTGAGGAGGAAATGGGGAAAGATGAGAAGCAAGGAGTAGGTTTTGATCCGGAGCAAGGAGCACTCTCGCTCTCACCAGCAGTGCAGGCAGAGAAGGCCCCGCCAGCAGCAACAACAGCATTGGCAGGCACGGTGTTCTGGCGCTGAAACACGTCCAGCATGCGCGGCCGCCACTCGTCCTTCTGCACTCTCGCAGTCGCTCTCACCAGCAGTGCAGGCAGAGAAGGCCCCGCCAGCAGCAACGACAGCGGAGGCAGGCAGGGTGTTTTGGCGCTGAAACACGTCGAGCATGCGCGGCCGCCACTCGTCCTTCTGCTCCTTGTGCCCCAACCGACCGAACCCCCCGAAGCCCCACCTGGTGGGCCGAACCGAACGAGAGGGGGTGGAGGAGAGGGGACGGGAGGGTGGAGCGTGACGGGATGTGACTGGAGAAGTGGAGTAATGTGGAAGGGATGAAAAGCTAAGGAGAGGAGGAAGGGTGAAGGGAGGAGAAGGGTGGGTGCGAAGGTGCAGAGGAGGGGATATAGATGGAGGGGAGGAGGGACGGGGCCAGTGAGATGAAGAATAGTGCAAAATGTAAAGAAAGAGAGGCGGGAGGGATGCATGGAGGGCGTACAGAAGATGAGGAGTGGGAGAGGGGAGTGAGGTGGGAAAGAGAAGTGTGTGCTGGTGTGACAGGGTGACTCACGTAAAGACAAAGCCCTTGGAGTCCACAGCCACTGCCATGCCATGCCATGCCATGCCATGCCATGCCGTGCGATCGACACAACGCCACACCATTCCCATTGCCAGAAGGACAAGGCACATCGTAGTAGTGTGTGAGAGAAGACGATACACAAACATTAGGACAAGATACATGGGAGGAAAGAAAAATGCGCGCACTCAGAATACACAATTCCCCGCTTCCGTACTCACTCTCTCGGTGTGTGAGCAGCCCTTTACATTTGATTTGCTAGTCAACAAAACGATTGGTCTCATCAAAATAAATCGGCCCGAACATCTGAGACCACTTCTCCCTATGCTCATCCCCTCCTCTCTCCGTGCCCAACCCACACCCTTCCTAGCTGTGATCACACCTGTGTGGTTGGTCCCGCATGCCACCTTGCACATCTCCCGGCCCGCCAGAGCAGCCACGGCACGCGGCGTGGGCTGAGGGGCATACACGAGCTTCACAGCCGAGTCCTTGGCGTTGTACTGCCATGCGTGCATGCACACACACACGAACCGTAGGAGGAAGCCAAAGGGAGAGGGTGGGGGAAAGCAGTTGAGGAGGCGTGGGCTGAGCTGAGGGGCACACACGAGTCCTTGGCGTTGTACTGCCATGCATATACTTGAGTTGAGGCTTGGGGACATGCAGGAAACACATAGGAGCTGGATGGATCAATGGTTTGGCTGTTTGCATGTTGACAGGGATGCTTGCATGCATTGCCATTCCATTGGCCCTACATCGTGTAAGCAAGCAAAGTGCCCACGCACCTCGTTGTCAGTGCCATGACTGAACTGCCCGTACCGCGATTAGTGGACTGTTGAAAGAACAGCTTCCAGTCGACTCAAAACGAGGCGAATTTTGAGACGACTCAAAAGTCACCTTGAGTCGACTCAAAAGTCACCTCCTGCCGAGTCGACTCCGAAAGAACAGTTTCCAGTCAACTCAAAACGCCAACAACACGCACCTCATTGTCAGTGCCATGGCCCAGCTGCCCGTACTGCGGCAAGCCTGCTGTGAACAGGTTGGGGGGAGAGGGCGGCTCTGAAGGCTCTGCACCCCCAGCCGCTCCTGCTGCTGCTGCTGCTGCTGCTGCGGAGGTGGAGGCATTGTTGGGGGGAGGTGTGGTGGCGGAGGAGGTGGAGGGGTCGGGGTGTGTGATCCAGCAGGAGAACTCGCCCCCGCATGCCACGGCTCGCACTCTCTTCACTGCACTCAGCACTGGCTTCTTCTCTTGCTCTGTGGGGACAGGGTTGGGGGGGAGGACGAGGGAGGAACGGAGGGAGGGAGGGAGGGAGGGATGGAGGGAGGGAGGAGGAGGGGGATTAGGGGTTTTGATGATGGGTTTTGATGAAGGAATGGGGTTGTGAGAGGAGAGGAACAAGGCGAGGGAAGGGGGGAAAATGGAGCGATGCGGAGAGGAAGTGAGGGAGGAGTGGGGGGCAGAGGCAGGAAAGGAAGGCGAGCGAGGAGCGGGGAGGAGAGGAGAAGAGAGGGAGGCGGAGAGACCTGTTTTGAGGGAGCCCGTGCCGAGCTGGCCGTGCTTGTTAGAGCCCCACGCCCATGCACTGCAGGCAGATAGGTGGTCGCAGGAATGGGGGTGTTGGAGTGAAGGGGAGGGAGAGGGACAAGGGAAGGGAGAGGGGAGGTGGAGGGCGGAGCGGCGAGAAGGTAGGGAGAAAGAGGTGTGAAAAAAGGGGTACAAGGGAGCATGCGCTGGTCTGTTGGCATGGTTGGTTTGGTGTGAACCGGATTGTGCGGGTGCCGACTCAAAGTGCGGGTTGCTGGAAGAGAGGGGAATGGCTTGTGAATGTTTCAGCTGCAAAAAGCAGTCTTACCACCCACCCGTGCCCATGAATTTTGAGTCGACTCAAAAGGTGACTTTTGAGTCGACTCAAAAGTCACCTCGTTACAATGGCACACGAAGAGAGGGGAATGCTCGTGGATGTCTCAGCTGCAAAAAGCAGTCTTATCACCCACCCGTGCCCATGCCCCAAACTTGCACACGCATGGGCAAGTGTCCTCCTCCATCCACCCGGGTGTGCCCCCTCCCCCCTCCCCTCCCCCAGCGTGCATGCACCAAAAGTCAGGCCCAGCATGCTTGCATGCATTAGGCATACCTGCCGTCCTCGGCAACAGCTAGGGAATGGTTGCGACCCGATGCCACGGCGACTATTCTCTTGCTGGTGGCAGGAAGGGGGGGCGGCGGGGAGGAGAGGGAGGAAAGGAAGAGAAGGGAGGCAGAGAGGTAGGGAGGCATGGAGGTGGTGAGTAAAATAGATGCTTGGCAGCGGATGGAGAGGTGAGGTGCAGTGGGATGGAAATGTGAGTTGGTGGGATGTGGTTGGGAGGGAAAACGAAGGGGCCTTAAGAATTCCTTCTTGGAAATAAGAGTGGTGGGTGACAGGTGGTGGGTGACAGGTGGCGAGTGACAGGTGGCGGGTGACAGGTGGCGAGTGACAGGTGGTGGGTGACAGGTGGTGGGTAGTTGGCATGGTTGGGTCTCACTCTCACCCTGCGAGGGCTTCGATGATGGTGGGCTGATTGAGATCCGTTTGATGGCCATGGCCCAGCTGCCCGCACTTCTTGCAATGCATGCACACACGCACATACGCACACACATGCACAAAAACGTCCAGACAAGAGTACAAGCGCATGATTATAGTCGCACATATGTCAACAGATGAACGCACTGGATGAGTGAACACACACGCAAGTGTGTGTATGCATGGGTGCATGGATGGCGAATATGCTAGATACTTTGTACTTTTGACCCTTGCAGTGCTAAATTCGTGGCAAATCGATATGTACGCACCCTCCTCCTTCTCCACTCCCTCTCTCCCCTCCCTCTCTCCCCTCAAAAGCTACCATCCCACATTTCCCCCCCTCAACCCACAACGACGCCGTGCCATCCAATCCGTCTTTCCCCGTTTCCCCTTGTTTCCCCCCGTCTCCCCCGTTTTCCCCGTTTTCCCCCGGTTCCTCCCGTTCCGCATTCCCCCCACCTCGTTCCGCCCCCAGGAGTAGCAGCGCCCGTCCGCGTCCACCGCCAGGCAGTGCGCCGCCACTGGGGGGAAGGGGGCGGGGGGGGGGGGGGGGGGGGGGGGAGGCAAGAAAGGGGGGGGGGGGGGGGGGGGGGAGGAAGCGGAAGGGGGAAGGCGTAAGCTGGAAGCAGGGAAGTGGAGGGGGGGAACCAGCACTGGAAGTCCCAGAGACAGAGTGAGGCGGATATATAAATACACGGACCATTAGAGTGAGGGGAACAGAGGACGCACAACCGTCCCCGCATTGCACGTACGCACCCTTGCGTGTCTGCATTTTTCTCACACTTTCTCCGATTCACGTTCTAGCCAGTTTCGGGAGCTCTCGCACTGCATGGCGACAGAGTGTAGCGCGAGTCAACCCAGTGACCGTTGCGCGAGACGAAAGCAGCGAGAGAGTGCCAGTTATTAACACGCGCCAAAGGCATCATGGCTGCCCGGAGAAAGAATCTCCCGCTGCTGCTGCTGCTGCTGCTGTTACACGCCAAACGCGCTACAGTTCCTGTTGCAGCTGTTTCTCATAGGACTTTCGAAATACTACAAAGAAAACGCCGCCAACAGCATTAAGGTTCCCTCCCCGAACACCAAAGCATACCGCAACCAGTAGCGACGGAAACGATTCGAACGTCTTTCAGCGGTGCGAGTCGGTGCGGCTCGGTGAGGAGCGGGAATCGGGTGTCCTCGGCGCCTTTCCCCTTGTTTTTGGTCTTGTTCTCTGATCGCCCGATCGTTTGCCAGTCCGTCGAGCCGCAGAACAGCACCTCTCCTGTCATTGGCTCTGGATCCGTCGCGTCGCCAGCATTCTCGACTTTCGCCGCCATTTGCGGAATGTAACGTTGATTTTTCGCGAGGAATGTGGAGGTAGTTGCCCGATGCCGTCTGCTCCCGACGGTCCAGATGTGCTGTAACCGTCCGACGCTTCAATTCAGTTCCAACCGTCTGACGCTTCGCGTTCGTTCTCGATACTGCGTGCGGCACGCAGGATTCAGGGGAGGAGATAGGCGAGATGAAACCCATCATACCAGTTATAGTGAACTCGGTTCCTAGCAACACAACTTTACAGTTGCGCGCTTTTCTATGTTTGAATGGATTTGTAACATCTTGGAGTTTCCTAGCAGAATGGATTGGACCATTACAATTTACAACCAAAAAAGAAAGTTATGAGAAGGCCAGAACGCCCAGTGGACCAGTGGTCACATTATTCAAACACATCTGCATGACCCAACAAACTGTAAGGCGTCATTGATTGCATAAAATACAGTTATGTTAGGAAAATGAGCACGATTACACAAGAGCAACGCAAGCAGTTATTTTCAAACGCGAAGCCAATGCAGCAACTAGGGATAGCCGCTGACTTCTTGAAAGTGAAAACTGATAAAACAAGGAGCATTTGAGATGATACACCATGGTACACACTATGGAGAGGACCCTCGTAGCTCTCCCCCTCCACGCTGCTTCTGCTTAGGAACCTGCTTGTTTCTTGCTGCCGGTGATTTGCGGTTCAAGGACTGGCTTCGCTTGTGCGCGCTGCTATGTTGCTCCCTTTTCTTTTGCGCCTTGAGATTGCCCCACACATCGTCATCATCATCATCGTAATCCCCTACCCCACCACCACCAGCATTACCATCAAATTTATCATTCCCACCCAACCCAAACCCATCACCATATCCACCATCACCCAATCCATACTCTCCCCCCTCCACACCTTCCCTTCCCGCTCTCCCCTCTCCATCCCCGTGCCCGTAACCCTGCACCACTGCTTCCCCACTAAATCTCTCCTCCTCCTCAGGTGCCGCCACAGCAGAAGCGGCGGCGGCAGCAGCAGCAGCAGCAGCACCCGTCAGCACCGCCACCAAACGACCCTCTCACCAGCCGGTCTCTCCATTTCTTCGCCTTCACCCCAGTCAGCGGGCTTTTACTAGCTGCCGCTGCCACTGCCGCTGCTGCTGCAGCCGCTGCCGCCGCTGCTGCTGACGCGGCAGAGCGAACACCTTTTCCGTCCCCTCCCCCACTCCTCCCTCCTCCTCCTCCCCCTCCCCCTTCTCCCTCCCCAACCGGTCGCCGACCGGAAACGCGAGGAGTCCCCACCGTCTGTCCTTGATACGCATAATCCGAATCCAACCCCCGGTCTCTCCGCCGCTCCTTCTCACTCCCCCCTTTCCAGAAGCCCCTCTTTGGAGTGGCAGGCGCAGGGCTGCTTGTAACAGCATCAGCAGCAATATTGAGTGCAGAACCACTGAGGCTCACGCTCCGCTGCACCTTACGCCGTCTCCCTGCTCCTTCTGCCCCGCCTCCACCCCCGCGCTCCCTCTCGCCCTCCCCGCTCCGCCTGCCGCCGCCAGAAGTAGCACCAGCTTTCCCAGCAGTGGCAGAGGCGAGCATGGTGTGTTTGAGGTCTTCTAGAGCTGGTAGCTGCACCGAGGGATCTGAGTCCGACCAAGAGATGGGAATCATGCCGCTGCTACCAGCACCGGGACCACCAGCACCACCAGCAGCACCAGCAGCACCAGCAGCAGCAGCAGCTCCGTTTGCAGTGGTGCCACCACCACCCGCACCAGCAGCAGCCCGGCCAGCAGCAACGTATGCTGCGGCCGCTGCAGCAGCCGCAGCGAGATCAGCATCGGACTCACCCCACAGGCTCCCGCTGCTGTTAACTCGCGCCACCCCCCCGTCCTCATTATTTCCACGCGTCACCACCCCTCCCTCGCTCCAGCTCCTCTCCACAAACACCCTCCTGCTGCTGCTGCTGCTGCTGGAACCGCTGTGGGTGCCGGGAGTGCCGGCACCGCTGCTGCTGCTGCTGGTGGCACGGTTACGGGAGAGAACAGCAGTGACCATGCGCAGAGGCGAGCGGGACATGCGACCGCTGTTGCTCGTGTCTAATGCCACTGCCTTAACCCTCCCACCTCCACCCCCACCTGCACCCGTGCTCCCGCCCCCGCCCCCGATCCCACTGCTACTGCTCCCCCCTGCGCCCTTCTTGCCCTTCTCCTTTCCAGTCTCCCACCAGTCAGCCCCTGTCTGCCCGCCTCCTGCTCCTCCCTTGCCTGATCCTCCCCCCTTCCCGCCCCTCTCTGCTCGCTCGCTCTCTCCCGCCCCTCGCTCTCCCAACCCTGAGACACCCCCTTCCCCTCGACCTTCCCCCCTGCCTTGGTCCACACTACCTGCTGCTGCTAGCCCATGCTCAAACTGCCCTGCTTCAGAGTCTCTCCCGTCACTTCTCTCTGTCCTTCTCGTGCTCCTGCCCGCCCCTTCACCTGAGCTTAGTATCCTCGGAACGTCCTCCCATCCTGACCCCCTCCTCCCTTCCCCAATACCCATCTCCACATACTCACGCCTGTCCCCCTTCTCCCCTTTCTCGCTCTTCCCCCTTTCTCCCCTTTCCAGCCCCCTTTCTCCCGCGTCCTCTGCGCCTTTGCCCTCTCCTTCTCCCTCTCCATCTCCCTCTCTCTCTCCCGTTCCTTCTCCTTCTCCTTCTCCTGAGCTTCTATCTGCTGCAGCCTCCACGCTCGCCTCTCTGTCATGTCTTCTTTCACCTTCACCACCATTCCCCCCCCCCCTCCGCAGCCGCACTGCTAAGCACCCTGCTCGACCCCCCTCCATACTTCGCCAAAAACTGCTCATCCGTCTCCTCGTACCCCCCAATCCCGTCACCACTCCCAACCCCTCCGTACCCCCCGCCCTTCCTAAAGCTCCCGCCGCCGCTGCTGGCTGTAGAAGAGTCGAGGGACCGCGGAGAGAAGGTGGAGGAGGGGGAGGGGTTGGAGGAGGAGGAGAGGGAGGCGGGGATGGGGTAGGAGGGCGCGAAGGGCCCTGAGATAGGCTCCTCTACGCCGCAGATGCGGCACAGACCTAACAACACGTCTATGAGCGCTGCATCTACTGCCTCCTTGCACGCATAGTAGAACGTCTGGTGGTGGTGGGGGAAGGGAAGGGGGAGATTGTGGGGGAAGGGCCCTGAGATAGGCTCCTCCACGCCACAGATGCGGCACAGACCCAGCAACACGTCTATGAGAGCTGCGTCTACTGCCTCCTTGCACGCATAGTAGAACGTCTGGTGGTGGAGAGAGAAGGGGGTGGAAGGAAAGAGGGAGGGCAGGGCGGGTTTGGAGAGGGTATGGGTGGCGCATATGTTGCAGCGCATGGTGCTGTTGGACGGGCCCAGTAGCACGTCTATGAGAGCCGCGTCTACTGCCTCCTTGCATGCGTAGTAGAACGTCTGGTGGTGGTGGGTAGAGTGGAAGATAGAACGGGGAGTGCGATTTGGAAACAGCAAAAGAAGGCTACACCACCCACGCATGCATTGCATCCACCCACCCACCCACCAACTACCCCACCTACCCACCTACCCAACCCCTCTCCCACCCACCTGCACTTGGAAAACCACTTCATCCGCCCCCATGAGTGTGCCCGGCGTGTGCAGCGACTGCCAGAAGATGGTGTTGTGAGCCATGGTGGGCAGCAGCAGCAGGAGGCACAGGAGCAGCAGAGGAGGCACAGGCGCAGCAGAGGAGGCACAGGAGCAGCAGAGGAGGCACGAGGAACAGACAAAAAGTACCTGACCCACCCAACCATGCACCCACAACCCGCACCCACCACCCCAACCACCCACCTGCACTTGAAAGACGACCTCATCTGCCCCCATGAGGGTCCCCGGTGTGTGCAGCGACTGCCAGAAGATGGTGTTGTGAGCCATGGTAGGCAGCAGCAGCAGCCCGCGCTTGAGGTTCGCCTCCACTCGCCCATCGGGGAGGAAGTTCTCGGGGTCCTGTAGCTGGCACCGCAGCGCGTGCTGTATGCTGCGCGGGAGCATGTCGTATAGCTCGTCTCTGGGGGAAGAGTGTGGGGAGGGGAGAGGGGGGAGAGGCGAGTGGGGACGGGGGACGGGGGAGGGGGTGAGGGGAGGGAGGATGTGGTGGAGGGAGGAGGGGAGAGGGTGGGTGGGGACTGAGGTAAAGCACACAGCAGCAGCAGCAGCAGCCCGCGCTTGAGGTTGGCCTCCACTCGCCCGTCGGGAGGAAGTTCTCGGGGTCCTGCAGCTGGCACCGCAGCGCGTGCTGTATGCTGCGCGGTAGCATGTCGTATAGCTCGTCCCTGGGGGGAGTCGAGGCGGTGCAGGGGAGTGGGAGGGAGGGGAGACGGGGGAGCCAGGGTGAGGGGTGGGAGGGAGGAGAGGTTGGGTTGGAGTTGATTAAAGGAGGCAGGCAGCAGCAGGGCAGCACAGCAAGCAGGAAGTTTTCTGGGTGCTTCTTTTGAATACCATGCCATACAGACAGCCCTACCCCGGCATGTACCAGCATTGTCGCACCTGGTGGGACACATGACGGCGTCTGGCTGCTGGATAATCCGCAGCAGCACCACCCCGTTGGCATAGTGCAGCGCTAGCCAATACTGCTACACCGCCATGCCATGCCACCTAACCCAGTATGTGTCAGCACTGTCGCACCTGGTGGGACCCACGACGGCGTCTGGCTGCTGGATAATCCGCTCCAGCAGCAGGACCACCCCGTTGGGATAGTGCAGTGCGAGGCTCCCATGCTACCAGCTGCCGTGTCAGTGAACCTACTACCAGCCACCAAACCAGCACACACAGAGAGGCACGTGATGCCAGCTTACAGACAACGCCCTCCCTGCCATGCCATGCCATGCCACCTTACCTGGTGGGACCCATGACGGCATCTGGCTGCTGGATGATTCGTTCCAGCAGCACCACCACATTGGCATAGTGCAGCGCTAGCCAGCAGCATTACACCGCCATGCCATGCCATACATCCCTTCCCCAGTTTGTCTCAGCACTATCGCACCTGGTGGGACCCATAACCGCATCTGGCTGCTGGATGATCCTCTCCAGCAGCACCACCACGTTGGCATAGTGCAGCGCTAGTCCCCACGCGCCCAGCGACCCCACTGCCAGCGACGGCGCCGAGGGGGACGCGGAGGAGGGCGGCGGGCCGAAGGACGTGAAGATGCGACGGCGGATCATGCAGAGCGCTGCCACTAGCAGCTGGGGGTGCGGACGGGGGCATGGAAAGGGAGAGGGAAGGCATGGAAGATGGAAAGTCAAGGGAGAAGGCAGAGTAATGGGGGAGGTAAGGTAAGGTGAGGTGAGGTGCAGGAGAGAGGATTGGAGCGGTGAATGCAGAGGTGGGTGCGAGGTGTGAGATGCGAGGTGGTACGCACCTGCAGCAGGTAATCAAGGTCGAAGGACCAGAGGCAGTGCGACTGTAGCTTCTCCACTGACTTGCCCTGCTCACATGCACGCACCCACACACACAAGGTGGGGGGGGGGGGGAGGAGAGGGGGGAGGGGGGATGGCAGACACGGGACGGTACGGCAGGTGGGCGGGGGAAAATGCAGGTTGCCGTGGTGGTGGTGGTGAGTGAGGGAAGGTGGGGAAGCATGTCAGTTGAAAGGCATGCAATCAAGGCAGGCAGGCAGGCGCAGTACGGTACACGACAGACCAAGGAGAGGCGGGTTTAAGGGGAGGAGGAGAGTGGGGAAAGAGCACAAGGGCAGTGGTTGTGGTCTCGGGTGCAGAACTGGGGGCAGGAGGGCGTGTGTCACCTGAGCCACGTGGCACAACCTGAATGGATGCACATAGCGTGGGCAGCGCACAGGCCGAGCCTGGGATACCATGCCATACCTGCCGCGCCGCACCACCATGCCGAACCTGGGTTTCCATGCCAGCACACCTGCCGCACCAGCAGGGCGTACCTGAGCGACCATGTCTTGCAGCTTGTTCCACTCTCCATACTCCTGAATGCTGCCACAGGAAGCACAGCAAGGGGGGACGCAATCAGATGGTTGGTTAGGGAGAAGATTACTGCGCGGCAGGTCAGATGGGAACGTTGAAAGGCAGGTCAGGGGAGAGGGAGGGATGAGAAAACGGTGAAGAGGGGGAGCTGGGAGAGGATTGGAAAGAGGGGAATGGGGGTTCGGATGAAGGAAGGAGAGGAGTGGGAGGCAGAGAGACGAGGGGCGGAGGGAGGGAGGAGAGCGGGGGATGCATGTGCTTATGTGTGCGTGCATGTGCTTATGTGTGCGTGTGTGCGTGCATGGTCACCGGTGGTGCAGCTGTTGAATGGCCTCCATCTCTGACTTGAGTCGCTCTGTCGCCTCTGCTTGCTCCCTCATAAACCTGCCAAGCATCACATCGCATCACATCGCATTGCATTGCATTGCACAACGGCTCTTTAGTAATTAGCTCGAGACCTATCCCCGCAAGCACACACACACAAACCTACTTGATTAGGGCGCCGGCGCCAGCTGGAGACACAGGAGAGCAAAAACGGACGGGTCGGAATCAGGGCAGAGCAACAGCAGGAGGACTCATTTCGCAGTCTTCTCGAGTCGGTTCAAAAGGGCAAGCATGCCGCATGCGTACTTGATGAGTGCGTCGGCTTCGGCCGGGGAGACAGCAAAGTGCGAGAGGTCGGAGTCAGGAGAGAGGAACAGCAAGAAAACGTTTGAGTCGACTCAAAAGAGCAAGCATGCGTACTTGATGAGTGCGTCAGCTTCAGCGGGGGAGACGGCGAAGTGCGAGAGGTCGGAATCCGGGGAGAGCAGCAGCGGAAAGAGGTCTCCGAGCGTGTGCAGGCGCGCACTGCGGCACTTGCGCCCCAGCACTGCCACTCGCGCCGCCACCCGCTGCAGCTCCAACAGCTTTTCCACCCCTGCGCGCACAGGGGAGGGGAGGGGGAGGTGCGGGCGTGAGGGGGAGAGTGGGTGGGGAGGGAGTGGGGAAGGCTGAGGGGCGGAATGAGGCGCCCCAGCACTGCCACGCGCGCCGCCACCCGCTGCAGCTCCAACAGCTTCTCCACCCCTGTGGGGAGGGGGGAGGTGGGGCGGGTTGGGGGAGGTGGGAGCAAGGTTAAAAAAAACGCCGTTTTTTTTGAAAATTTACCGTAAAAAACGGCCGTAAAAAACGGCCGTAAAAAACGGTAAAAAACGGTTCCAGAAGGTGGTTTCGTTCGAAGAAAAAATCAGCCATTTATGGGACAAAATTGATGGCGAAAATCACCAGCATGAAGAGGACAAACACCTCCTTGCATGAGTGCGCTTGTGGGCATGATTGAAAATGTATTTGACCTTGTTTTTCCCTTTTTTTCTTGGTGACGACAGTTTTCTAACAAAAAAACGCCGTTTTTTTGGAAAATTACCGTAAAAAACGGACCGTAAAGAACGGACCGTTTTTTACGAAAACCGTATTTTTCATCCTTGGGTGGGAGGAGCAGCAGGGGATAGGTGAGGCGGGAAAGAGGAGATGGAGGTGGGGTGAGGGGGGAGGGGGATTTGAGGGCGAGGGGAGAAAAAGGGGAAGGAAGGCTGGAAAGTACTGAGGGCAGGAAAATGGTTTCATATGTAGCGCGGAGTATTCTGCAATGGCTGGCGTGGTGGGTTGCGTGGTGGTGAAGAGAGAGGTGGGGGAAGGAGGTGGAGAGAAGGGAGTGCGGAGGACGGTATGGCGGCAGCGAGGGGAGAAACGGCCAAGGGATGGGGATGAAAGAGAGGACGGGGACGAGGAGATGGCATGGCATGGCATGGCGAAGAACGGCATGGCGTACCTGCGAGGTTCCAGAGCAGTCTGAGATCACTGGAGATGAGGGTGACCACTCCAGGTGCCTGCCGCACCGCACAGCACCGCACAGACACCCGGAGGGGAGGGAGGGGGGGGAGGAGGAATGGAGCGGAGAGAAGCACACAGGTGAGCAGCTTCCATGGATGATGGCTCACACGATTAGGGGGCAACTAGATCAGGATCGTGACGAAAGGCGGAACACAAGAATGAGGAGAGGAGAGCGAGCGAACAACAAGAGGCACCAAACGAAACGCATTCAGCCGCCAACTATCCGTTCCCGTCGTTTACTTGTGTTGAGACGTCTAAAAATCACCCATCCCGGTGGTGGTTCACCTGGAGGTTGGATCGCAGGGAAGCAAGTGTCTTCTCTCCCATGCAGTCATAAATCTCCAGCGACCGTCTCATCACACTGCCTATCTCGAACGCCAGCACCTCCGTCTTCACACTCCCCCCGCCTCCTCCCCCCCCAGCCCCGCCTCCGCTCCCCACGCTCCCACCTCCCCCGCCGCCCACTCCCCAGAACCCCTTGAATCCCCCCCCCGGATGCGGCGGAAACATCCGCTTGACCATTTTTTTCAGCTGCCCGTCGCCTAGGCTTATCAGGGACGGCGAGCCTAATCGGAGCGGGGACGAGTCCTGAAGCCCGAACGACCATTTTCCGGAGTCTCCCCCTCCCCCTCCCGCTCCCCCTCCGCTGGCGCCCTTCCCCTTGGCTCCCCCGCGCCCGGGGCTCATCAGAGCGCCCCCGGGCATGCGCCAACCCGGGCTGGAGGGCGCGGCGAGCGGAGTCCCGATGCGCCTACTGCTGCTGCTGCTGCTGTGCTTGTTGCTTCCGCCGCCGCCGCCGCTGCTGTTACTGTGGGACCCGGAAGAACCGGGGGAGGTGAGCGCGCTCCGGTGCCGTTGCTTCTGGTCGCTGCCAAGCGGGGGAATGCCGCTTCCGCCACCACCAGTCTCCCCGTCCGCGTCGTCAGCTCCCCCCGCGCCCGGGGATTCCGCGCCATCCGCCTCGACGCCGGAACCCCGCGCGCGGCGCTGGCTTTTGGGGGTAAGGAGCTGGTTGATGTTCTTATACATGATTGGAGGACTTACGCGCGGTTAGGACAGTGACGCGCGTGTCATACAAACAGGTCTTGGAGGGTATACAGAAGGCAAATGAAGCGACGAGGGGAGAGAGGGAGAGATAGAACGAGAGGCGGATGGGGAGCGTCGCGTGGTTGTGGTGGCAGCTGTTCAGCCGAAGCGAGAAGTTCGCAGGAAACAGGAGCGAGACGTTGACGTTGACGTTGACGTTGACGATGGCGATGGCAATGGCGTCAGCGATGGCGACCGGGAACGCGATGGCGATGGCGATGGCGACGACGGTGATGGCGACGTGGCAATGAGACGAGGGTTACGATGACGGTGGCGGTGACGAGCTTTAATGACAAAGTGAGAGGCGCATACTACGGCAGTTCTAGTACCCCCAAAGTCCTGGAACAGAGAAGTCGTTTTTAAGTGGTTAGCAGCTAGCTTGATATGAGAGGCAAGGAGGTCGCGAAAGCGAATACAAGGTATGGCTCGAACATTGCACCGACGTTGAGTGAGAGCACAGGGGATTTTTTCTCCGCAATGTCCGCCGAAATCTATGGCGCGGTGTTGCTGGCCATGGAAGGTGCATGGTTTCCATTTCCAGCAGTGTCCTCTTGAAAAACGAAGACGAGCCGGGGTTACCGCTCTCCACTGACGAATGCCTAACTAACAGGTGATTATAAGGCGGCGGCTAAGAAGAACCCGCACTTTCTATAAGGTATGCTTATCAATCTGCTCGACTGAGCTGGGCTTGGGACGGGGAGGCCGCAATGTAAGGAAGTAAGGTTCTGCATCTGGTATTAGAAAGAAACATTATATTACACGAAACGTAGCTTGTTGAGAGAACAAGTCTTCTAGTGGAAAATGGACGACGGTGGTCGGCGCTTCACACGGCGGTCTCAAGCCGAGAGCTTTACGAGAGGCTGCCTGCTATGTACAGCAGCTCGGCGGAAACGATTCACTCACGTGCATTTTGAACGGACGGGAACGAACGCAGGGAGAAGCTGATAGATTCGCGACGGATAAGCTGGTCGGCTGGGAGAGTGGGAAATGGCGGCTGGGTGTGGTTGGTCGGGTTGGGAGACACGAGACGAGAGGGATAGGGGAGGAAGAGGAGAGGGAGGACTGTGAGGGGGTGAGGGACGAACAGCATTTGATCCGCGCAGCAGCGGCAGCAGCATTCTCTGATCTCCAGGAAGGGGAAGACCTGGGGAGAGGCGGAAACACAGGTTTGCGGGAGGGAGCGGCGGGAACGAGGGGGACAGGGTCGACAGGGGGGAATGCAGTTGCGACCGGGGAAGAGGCGGGGAAAGGGGCGGACGGGGAGAAGCGAAGCGGGGCAGTGGGTTGGTGGGGGGAGGGAGGTGGCTTTGGGTGGGTGGGAGCGAGGGCCAGAAGGCCTCTGCGCAGGAGGGCCGGGCGGTTGGGTCGAATCAAAACCGAAGAAATGAAATGAAACCACACAGCTGTGGGTTCGATTCGATGGTGTTCTTGAGTGAGTTCATTTCACTCACTCCGAGACACAGTCCGACAGCTGGCTGGCTGCAGTGCTCCTTCCTGGAACTGTACTGTACCGGCTTCATTTGAAAAGGAGAAGAAACCCGTTACGGTACGTTCAACAACCACCTGCACAGCATCAGTGTACGGCCCAATGGCGGAAGACTGTGGGTGTTGTCCGCTCGCCTCGTTCGATCTGTGTGTGTTGTGTTGTCGTAGAGTACAGTACTGTGGTGCAAAACAAGTGTGATCGGTACGGTAGTCCTCTTGTACTGTAGGTTGATTTCATCAGTCTCTCGTCTCGTAGTCACTGGTTCCAACCCAACATGGTTGCTCATTTTGCGATGTGGATCCCTTTGCCCGTGTAAAGTTTTCCCTTCTCTTCCGTCATATGTATCATTGCCGCCTCACTAAATTTCTGTGACAATAGATAGGCAAAATGTTTTGGGTAACCTCGGCACGGCAGCCGGAACAGCTGTGTGGCTATGCCCTGTCCGGTAGCGTGTCCTTCCGTGCACGTAACGACAGCTGGATCTGGTTGGTGTGTCTCGCTTTTAGGAGGCTTCATAACATTACCACCACAAACATGTGTTGTGAACCAGAACATTCATTCTAGAAGGCGAAACACAACACATGATAATCAATATGACTGGTACCCATGATATGGCAATAAATTTACACTAGTGTTGCTACTCATTGTACAACGGGAAATTGAGCCAGCACTTCATGCATTCTAGCCTGTTTGCCCCGTGTAATGAGGATTTCTCTTCAGCTCCTGCTTTACCTTATCCAAGGCTGTGACCGGCCGCCGCTGTGCTTCTCTCAAGAGATGCAGCAGCTCCTGGGCCTGAGAATAGGGTTTGAGGGACACAGTAAAATGGGCGTGACACAGGGCAATCACTGCCAACATCAGGTAGCGGCATTAAAGAACACACAAATCGCCTCCCTTTCCCCTTTTCCACTCATCTTACCCACTCCAACTCTGACTCTAATGCACACGCACACACACACCTCACCCCGCGCAAACACTCACCTTAGCCCGCGCTCGGTTGCTCTGCCCCACCCCATTCACAATCTCCAGAAGAGACGGCAGCACCGCTTCCGCCACTATACCCTTGAGCCACTCCCCTTCCGCCCGTGCCAGCAGCAGCAGCGCCGCACCGGCGTTCTCCCTCCCCAGCATCGTCCCATCCTCCAGCACCCTCCCCAGCACTGCGATCCCGCCGCTCTCCACAATCGCCTCTTGCCCTTCTCGCACTGCGGCCAGTGATGTGAGCAGCAACACGCAATCATCCGCAAGCATGGATTTGGAGTCTTGCTCCCGGACCACAGACAGCAGGCACGGCACTGCACCCGCTGCCACAATCAGCGCTTTGTTTGGCCGGTAGACTGAGAGGTAATAGAGCACGCGGAGAGAGATGCTGTGCGGTGGAAGAGGGTGAGGAGGGGTCGGGGCAACGTGGAAGGAAAAGGAAGGGGAGTTGAGGGGGAGCGTGGGGCAGGAGGAGGAGAAGAGGCGGACGAGAGGCGGAATGGCTCCTAGGCGCCCGATCTCCTTCTTCATGTCGTCGCTCTTGGCCAGGCTGAAGAGAATGGCAGCTGCATGCTCCTGTATGGCAAACGACGTCTCGTTGCCGCTGCCGTAGCTGCTGCTGCTGCCGCTGCCGCTGGCGAGGACTCCAAGGGAGCCTTGTATCGCGCTAGCCACGCGCCGATGACTGGTGCTTCCAGGGGAACTCACACCGAGGGGAGCAGGAGCAGGAGCAGGGAATCTAGCCCCGGTGCCACTGTGTGTTGTGGCATGGGCCATAACTCCATCTTCACCAGCGGCAGCACCACCACCACCAGCAGCAGCAGCAGCAGCAGCAGCACAAGCAATAGCAGGGTCAGCAGAGGAGAGATGTTCAACAACGCTCTGATTCTGGTGCTTCGAATCTCTCGTGATGCCAGGTTCACCACTGCTGCTCCCGACACCACCACCACCTGAAACTGCACCTGCGAGTGCACCCGTGCCTGCAGAAACACCTGCAAAATAACCCTCCCCATGAGAGAGGCTCTTCCTCTTGTGCTCCCCTCTCGAACCCAAACTCCCACTCTCTCTCTCACTCCCCTCACTGCCTGTATCCTCCTTAATCTCCCCTCCTCCTGCCTCCACTAGAGCAGCTATAACCGGCCCCACTGCCCCTGCCGCTTGCAGAAGCTTCCGGCTCACCTCCTCAATTGCCAAATTCCGCACCGCAGCTGCTGCACTTTCCACTAAAACCGGGTGCTGGGCAGCTTTTAGTAAAGCGAGCAGAGGCGGGATTCCTCCCGCCACTGTGATGTGCTCGCGCCACCGCGCGCTGCGCTTAGCTAAGTGCCGGATGACCTCTGCAGCAGCGAGGATCCCCACTGGATCTCCCTTAAGCATCTCGCTTTTGAGGAGCTCTACAGGGTCCATTGCTGCTCCTGCTCTTTCCCTCAAAGAACCCTCCACTGCTGCGGCTGCAGCAGCAGCTGCGGCAGCAGCGGAAGTTTCAGCAACTGCTGCTGTTGATGCGGCTGTTGTTTTGTGAGCTGGAGGGGAGGACGAGAATGAGGAGGACGACGAGGAGGAGGAGGAGGAGGAGGCGGAACAGGAGGATGGAGAGGAGGGTATTGAAGAGAAAGATGGGCCTGGTAACAGCTCCTTCCCATGCTCTGAATCATGTGCCGTATCATGCTCAGCATCATGCTCCACTGCTACTACCGCTGCTGCAGGTGCTGCCGATGGAACTGCAGGGACTGCTGCACGGGCTCTTACTGGGTTCGTTCGTCCCCCTGCACGGGCTCTTACTGCTGAGAGGGACGAAGCGGAGGAAGAGGAGGAGACAGAGGAAGGCGAGGAGAGCGACGCGTCACTGGGGCCCCCTGCACCACCTGCCCACTCTGCCCCCCCTGCTCCCCCTGCCACTCCTGCTCCCACTCCTGCCACTGCTCCCGCTGCCCCTGATGCCATGACACTCATTCCCAACTGCTGCTGCACGCCTGTGCTTGCTGGTTCAGCCGTATCTGTTCCCATCGCACCCCCCACACGGTTTCCTCTTGTTCCCAACCCCAGGACGAGCTGCCTGCAAGGAACATCTCTTCCAAACACCACCAGCCTCCCCCCTCCTTCCACATCTCTCCAGCCTTCTCCCCTCCTGCTCGCCTCAGCCACACCCCCCTTGAATGACAAACCTTCAGCTTCTCCTCCTGCTCCTTCTTCTCCATCCCCCACATCCGAACCCACATACTCCTGCCTTGCACCTCCCCCTGCCCTATCGCCCTCGCGCCCCCTGCCCCCTTCCCACTCGTGCTGATGAATAAACACAGGTCCCAGGTTTCCCCCATGCGCCCTTGCTGCTGGCATGTCGCCTCCCCCCTCTGCAGAACCACGCACTTGTTGTGCCTCATATGGCACGGGCAAGAGAGGATCAAACCCACACGGGGGTTCAGATGGTGGGGGGAAAAGAGAGGGAGCAGATGGGTGAGAAGGTGACGCGGTGGGGAACGTTTGGTGGTGGTACGGTAGGGGGTGGGCGGGGAGAGGAGGGGAGGTGGGAGGAAGGATGGGGAGAACAGGGTAATGGTCGGGACCCGTGCGTTCGAAGGAAGGGAGAGAGTCAGTGGGGGGGAATGAGGGAGGAAGCGGAGTGGGGGGGAAGTAGGAGAGGTGATGGTGATGGTGCTGGTGCTTGTGATGGTTGTGGTGGTGATATGAAATGCACTGCCCGATGGCACATCCACACGTGACTGGCCTTGCGGGCCTTGCATAGCTGCTTGAGCAAAAGGCAGGCTGGGATTTAACGGAACGAGAGCATGTGCTGCAGCAGTGGGTGAATTGCATTCCGGCCTGGAGTTGTCGGTTGAATAGTTCCTGGCATGCACCCTATTCTTTGGGCTGTTACGAGGTGAGAACTTGTGGGCGCTAGGAGGACGAAGAGGGGGGAGGAGGGAGGAAGGAGGAGGGGAGGATGAGGAGGAGGAGCGCGGGAATGCTGCGAACGACCGAGGAGGGGGTGGGGATGAGGAGGAGGAGGAGCGTGGGAAGCGGGAGGAGGGGTGGAGGGCAAGGGAAGGGGGTGGCAGGGAAGAGAGCTGCGAGGAACGTGCAGGGAGGGAGGGGGGCTGAGAGCTGGGTGGCTGGGAGAAGGGGGGATTTTGAGAGAATTGCGGAGGACAGGGAGGATAAGCATCGGAAGACGCAGGAACAGGAGGAGCAGGTAGAAGCAGACCTCTCCCCCCTGCTGCTGCTGCTGCCTCTCCTGCAGCTGCTGCTGCTGCTGTGGCTGCTGCTGCTGCTGCTGCTGCTGCTGCTGCGGCCACACTAGGTGCTGTTGGCATGGGCACAGCAGGGCATGCAGGAGTCGCAGCCATGAACAGTGGAACCGACGCAGCAAAGACAGCGGGAGTGGGGACCCCAGTGGAGCTAACCCACAGGCCAGTGGGCACATGGGCAGCAGCACCAGAGGTAGCGTTGTTGGCACTTGCATGCCGCGCATGGTGCCCCCTCCTTCGCGTCGTCTCCCCCTCCCCCCCCTCCCTCCAGTCCCTGCTTCCTCTGCTCCCTCTCACCCTTTGCATCACCTTCCCTGCACTGCTGTACCTCCTCTCTCTCCTCCCCTTCCCTCCCCCCTCCTCCCCCTCCTCGTTCCTCTCCTTCCCTTCCCTTCTCTCGAAACCAGGATTTTTGCTCCTTAGCCCTCTTTCCCCCTCGCCTCCTCTCCTCTCCTTGCCATCCCTTCGCTCATCCCTCACCCCACCATTCCGCCCATCTGCTCCCCTCCTCTCAAATTCATCCCCCTTTCTCTCCTTACGCTCCCTCCCCTCTTCCCTCGCTCTCTCTGTACTTCCTCCTCGCGTCCCCGTTCCTCCTCTTTCCTTGCTCTCTCCCCTTCCCCTTACATCACCCTCCCCACCTTTCCCCACCCTATAATACGACTCATCACAGCTACGGATCCGTCTAGCAGGAACAGGCCCCCCTTTCCCTTTCTCCTCCCCTTTCCCTTCTGACAATTTCCTCTCATCAACCCTCTCCCCTACCCCCTTCGCTTTCCTCCCCTCCTCACCATCTCTCCCACTCGCCTTATCCTTTGCCAATTCCGTTAAGAACTGCCTAGCTAGCTGGCTTGTGACCCGTGGCTCCACCTTTCCTTGTGGTTGCTTTTTGGAGCTGTCTTTCGCAGTGGGTGCCTCGCCTGCACATGCAGTGCTCACCCCATTCCCGCTCTCCTGCTTGGTTCCATCCCCTTTATCCCTTTGTTGCGAAACGCTTTCCTCCTCCCCCTGATGCTGCTGCTGTTTCTTCTGCTTCTGCTGTTGACGCCCCTGCTCTTGTTGTTGCTGCTGCGTTTGTTGCTTCTTCTGCTGCTCTAGTTGCTGTGGCTCTTGTTGCTGCGCCACCTCCTGCTGTTTCTGACCCGCGCGTTGCAACACAGCCGCATTTATTGCAGCAGAGGGCAGCACAGCCTCACGACTCTCACCACTCCCAACCATCCCTCCTGCCAAACCCCTTTCCAGTGCGGCATGCTCCTCCCCCTCATCTGCTTCTGCTCCAGCTGCTTCACTACTGACAGAACCGACAGCACCAGGATACTCAGCTTCTACTACTTGCTCTCCTCCTTCCCCCCTTCCTCCTCGCTCCTCTCCTCCTCCCTCCCCTCCTCCTCGCTCCTCTCCTCGTCTCTCCCCTCCTCCTCGCTCCTCTCCCCGTCCCGCCCCTCCTCCCACGTTACCATTCTCTCCACGCCCTCCCATACCCTCCTCCATCCCCCCTCGCGCATTTTCCTGATCGCACCCATGCCACTCGTCTTGCACACGCCCATTTCCCTTCCCCTGACCATGCCCATGCCCATGATAACCATGCCCATACCCGTAGCCATAACCATACCCATGCCCATACGCATATCCATACCCCAAACCCTGCCCTTGCCCATGCAAATAACCATACCCTGTGCTCGCATATCCTGCTGCCCCCATGCCTGACGCTTCCCCCATCCACATCCCTGCACCCATTCCCGCACCCAAACCGCTCCCCACACCCATCCCCATTCCGCCAACACCCATTCCCCCCGCGCCCACGCCTGGCGCCGCCACGTGCCAGCGCGCATCCGCGAAGCTCCCCCCTTCCGACTCCGTCAGCGACCCCGGCTCGCCCGCTCCCCCCGGCCCCAGGCACAGGCTGCGACTGCCTGCGGAAGACATGGATTCAAACGACCTGCACTGCGCCTGCACGCCTCCCGCTGCGCCCTCCATCTCGCCTTCCCCCCCGCCGTCGCACACCAGATCACCCCCGTCGTCCTCGCCCATTTCCCCCTCCTCCCCTTCCTCCCCCTCTTCCTCCTCCTCTTCCTCTGCCCGTCTGTCTTCCTCCCGCTCTTCCAATCCGTCGGCCGCCTTTGCTGTTCCATCCACCTCCACTTCCTCGTCTATTTCACCCGCCTTTCGCCCCCCAAGGCTCCAGCTCTCGCTGCTCTCGCAACCGCCTCGCTCGGCCTTCCCACCGTCCGTCCTTCCCAGGCTCTCGTTTCCTCGCCTACTCGCCTCCGTTATATCTGTCTCGCCTGCCAGAGTGACGCCTGGCGCGTCCGCTGTCGACGCTGCTGCCGCTGCTTCGAAATGCCTCTGCGTGTACTGACCAGGGTACATTGTCGCGTGCGATAGTCGCGCCGCACCTCAGACGGTTCTAAAAAAAAACATAGAAAATTCAACGGGAAATGCTTCTATCGAGAGTTTCTCATAGAGCCTGACAAGATACCGCTGCCATCGCTGCCGTTATTTATCGTAGCGAAAGTTCCAACAGTAAGCCGTATGCTTAGTCGCAGAAGGTCGCAGTGAGTTGCAAGAAGTCGCAGGGGTGACTATCAGTTGTCATGCGGACGAAAATAGTTTAAGCTGCGCAGAACCTTTTTTTTTTCGCCGTTCTCAAAATCGAATCCACGATGTTCCTTCCTGAACGGCCATATGCTTCGCGAAGAGCGGTTGCAGGAGATAACTGTTAAAGCTCATATGTCGAAGGAGACAGGCAATAAATACGAGAACGAAAATCAGCGGAAATAACCTCGCACGATCAGCAATCTTGCTAGGAAGTGAACGAATAGTGTGCGGAGCGGAATATGTATGTTTGTGCTCATTGCAGTCCTGCTCGTTTGTGCTAGAGTTCGACCGTCCTGTACGGGGCAGGCCGGACTAGGGGCAACACCGTCATGGCTTTGACACAACACAACCTAGGCAAGACTTGGGTGATGACGAGCGAGAGGAGAGAGGTTCGGCTGTTCGGTAATCGGTAGTCCCTTGGTCGGGTCGGACCACGCCCAATCAGACCACCGCCTTGCTCCTTCCTGCCTCGGGGGCATCTGGTCCGGGCTCGGCGATGGCGAGGCCTTCCCGTGGTTATTTGCGAGGGGTTACTCCAACTTCGCGGGACCAGCATTCCGCTGATTTTCGAAAATCTTCAAGACAGGAAACAACGTACGGTATAACACCGAACTCGTGCAATCTTTCACCGATCAGTTCTATACATAGCTGATAGTCAACTCATGCTAAAAAATATATTCTCAAAGCACTTGGTGCAGCATTCATGGGTTTATCGTTTCTCACAAGTCATGTTACGAATAGTAACATTTGATATTACTGTGCACTCCTCACCGCAGCAAAGAGAAGCACGCAGTAACGAGAATGAACGCGAAGCGTCAGACGGTTGGAATTGACTCGAAGCGTCAGACAGTTGGGACGCATCTGGACCGTCGGAGCAGACGGCATCGGGCAGCTGCAGGCAAGGTGGTTTTGGCGGGAACAGTTACGAAACTGTACGCGCCGCACGGTTGGGAATGCATTTGAATAAGGGAATGTACCCCTTAGAGTACATGGCTAGTTAGGTCTTTTCGTATTCCATTGTACTCTTATTTATATCACCTTGTTTGCATGTTTTATTTATCTCAAAGCATTTTACATTCACTCTGCTATTGAGGTCAAGGGCCCACCAAACCATCTCACTGCGTGCGAACCTTCCCGGGTAGATCCTGGGCTACGATCAACTTCTGATCGCAGCATGGTATGAGAGCGGCTCGGGAATCCTTCGCACTGCCACTCCCGAAAATTACGACATTCGGAAAGTGGCGTCCGGCACACGTTCACGAGTGAAGATGGCCGGAGGATCTGGTGGTCAGACTAATCTGACGGCTGAAGCGCAACCCAACCCGGCTGCGACAAGCGAGAACACGACGACAATCAACTCCGAAGTTCTCGCACAACTTCTTCAGCGACTCACCAGCTTGGAGCAAGGGCTCCAAACATTGCGGAATGGCGATGCGGGAACATCCTCGCAACCCTCTCAACCGGCCCCGACTGGCCAGAACGCCACCCCGCAAACTTTCTCCCTCGACACCAATGGCTCAACCCCCAAGGCTCCCCGTCCCAGTGAAGAGGCAATTCTCTCCGCTCAATCAAGGTTTCTCAGCATATCAAAAATAAAGACAAGTACCTGTTTTGACGGCAGAGACTTTTACACCTGGAGCTTCGAGCTGGAGCTCCTGCTTCAGAACGCCCAGATCTTCCACTATTTCGACGGGAGCTACGCGGAGCCTGCTGAGGACACCGACGACGCCAAGGCGCGGTATTACAACGAGTCGCTGATGGCGTACGGGGTGCTCCTGCGGAATATGTCGGCGGCGGAGCAGCTCAACATTCGTTCATACAAAACCACAGCTGCTCCAGCCCTTAACGCCTGGCGGCACCTGACAGGAGTCTACCAGCCCAAGGACTCTGTCTCTTCGAGCCGACTACTCCAGGAACTCCTGGAAACTAAGATGACCGCAGGGGAGTGTCAAACATATATGCTGCATATTGTCTAGGCTGTAGTGGGGTAGCCCATATGGGGTACAGCCCAATTAGGGTTTACTACTTGTACTCCTGCATGCTGCTAATTCATCCCATTCCTGCTGCTAGATTCTGACATGGTATCAGAGCACTAAGGTCCGTAGGACCGTTTTTTTTTTCGGGCCCACCTACCGCTGCGGTTACCGCGCTACCCCACGTACCTGCCTGCCTTGCCTTGCCTTGTGACGTGCTGCACTATGTGCGCCGTCCAGCAGCCCTAGCGCTGCCTCCTGCTGCCCTAGGCCAGCGCGCTGCCCCTAGAGGCCCGTAAGGCCCACGCGCCGCCCCTAGAGGCCCGTAAGGCCCGCGCAGCCTGCTGCAGCCGCGCGCAGCCCGCACAGAGCCCGCGCAGCCCGCGCCGAGCCGCGCGCAGCCCGCACAGAGCCCACGCAGCCCGCGCCGAGCCGCGCACAGCCCGCTGCAGCCGCGCGCAGCCCGCACCGAGCCGCGCACAGCCCGCTGCAGCCGCGCGCAGCCCGCAGCTGCCGCGCGCAGCCCGCACCGAGCCCACGCAGCCCGCGTCGAGCCGCGCGCGGCCTGCTACGGCCTCGCGAGGCCCGCGCGCGGCCCGCAGCAGCCCGCGCCGAGCCGCGCGCGGCCTGCTACTGCCTCGCGCGGCCCGCGCGCGGCCCGCAACAGCCCGCGCCGAGCCGCGCGCGGCCCGCTACTGCCTAGCGCGGCCGCGCGCGGCCTGCAGCAGCTCCGCGCGCTGTCCGCGCAGCCCGCGCCGAGCCGCGCGCGGCCCTCTGCCTCGGCCACGACCTGCCGCTGACGCGGCCCCGCCCTGCAGCTACCACGGCCCCGACCTGCCGCTGATGCGGCCCCGCTCTGCAGCTGCCACGGCCCCGACCTGCCGCTGACGCGGCCCCACCCTGCTACTGCCGCTGAAGCGGCCCCGCCCTGCAGCTGCTTCGGCCCTGCTCTGCAGCCGGTTTTGCGGCCCCGACGCCGCCGCTGTCGTGCGCCTACTCGGCCGCCGCCCGTCGAGCGCCGGCCCTGCTCGCCCGGTGAGCGCCTGCTCTCCCAGCCTTTGGTGAGCGCCTGCCTGCCTGCCTGACGGCCTTGTCAGAATCCCAGCCACTAACCACTGGGATAAAAGGGCTTGTTTAAGTAGCGGGTGAGTGCGCCCATAACCCCCCAGGCCGACGTGCCTGTAACCCTTCCCTAGGATCATCGGGGATCCCCAGTGGACCTCTGACACCCCCCCGCACTGGGATGCCCGAAGTGCACACACCGGGAATCGAACCCGAGACCTTCGCTCTGATACCAATTCAGAATCCCAGCCACTAACCACTGGGATAAAAGGGCTTGTTTATATAGCGGGTGAGTGCGCCCATAACCCCCCAGGCCGACGTGCCTGTAACCCTTCCCTAGGATCATCGGGGATCCCCAGTGGACCTCTGACACAGGCCTGCCTGTCTGCCTGCCTGCCTGCCGGCCTGGCTGCCTGCCTGCCTGCCTGCCTGCCTGCCGGCCTGCCTGCCGGCCTGCCTGTCTGTCTGCTTGCCTGCCTGCTTGCCTGCCTGCCTGCCTGCCTGCCTGCCTGCCTGCCTGCCTGCCGGCCTGCCTGCCTGCCTGCCTGCCTGCTTGCCTGCCTGCCTGCCGCGCCTGCCTTGCCCGCGCTACTGCTGCTGCTACTGCTACTGGCAGGTGGCCAGATGCAGCTCCAGCGACGTTCACGCGAGCCTCTGACGCCCCAGTAGCATAGTGAGTGGTATACTAGCTGGGGTTGTCGCAGTAGCCGTCGTAGCTGTCGCCCTGGAGCTGGTCAGTTGGGAGCGTCTGGCAGTGGCCAGCTACAGCTGCAGGGGCGTCCACGTGAGACACTTACGCCCCGGCAGCTCCAGGAGTGGTACGCTCAGTGTAGCAGGTCTACCCGTACAGTTCGCTGCTCGTACGTCATTCGCACAGGTGCTAGGACTGGTCAGCCTTGTGGGACGCTTGGTCACACACAGTCCCGCTGCTTCGCTCGTCTGAGCGACGACTGGCGCACAGTGTTTGGCGATGAGGCTGAGCTCCCCACCTGGCTGGAGCTGCATGGACAGAGGGTAGATATCTTTGCGCTTGACTATGATGCTATTCTCACTGCCATGTATGCATTGCCTACTAGTGCTGATCGTGCCTGTTCTCTGTGCGTACCGCCTGACCCTGGTGAGGCTGCTGCTCTAGGTGCTAGTGCGTCTCCTGCTCTAGGTGCTGGTGAGGCTGCTGCTCTCGGTGCTAGTACGTCTACTGCTCTAGGTACTGGTGAGGCCGTGGCTTCAGGTGCTGGTGAGTCTGCTCTCTCTGGTACTGCGCCAACTACGGTCTCGCACACCTTCACCCTTGACTCAGGAGCTTCTCGCTCCTTCTTTCGCGACTGCACCACACTCACGCCGCTTAGTCGGCCAGTTCCAGTCTCCCTGGCGGACCCCTCCGGGGGTCCAGTCCTTGCCCACTACTCCACGGTTCTGCCGTGTCCGGCCGTCCCGTCCGGCTCGCTGTTAGGTTTTTACCTCCCCTCGTTCTCTACGAACTTGGTGAGTGGAGCTGACCTCCAGGATCGGGAGGTTGACCAGTTCACTCCTGCGAGTCAGCGAGTGACTCACTGTACGTGTGCTCGGACGGGCCGGCACTTGGCCACGTTCACCCGTGCACCTGGCTCGAGTCTGTACACACTGACCACTGAGTCCCCTCAGGTAGCTGCGTCTGCGTCTACGTCTGGTCAGCTGGCGGCCCCCTGCGAGTGTCGCGCTTTGTCGCACGACACTCTCCTGTGGCACCACCGTCTTGGTCACCCCTCCTTGCCTCGCCTGCGTAGCATGCACTCTCGCTCCCTGGTCTCTGGTCTTCCCAGGTCTCTGCCTGCCCTCCCTCCCTCGCCTGCGCCGCCCTGCATTCCTTGCGTCGAGGGGCGGCAGCGCGCCGCTCCTCACTCCTCCTCATTTCCTCCCACAGAGGCTCCACTGCAGACGCTCCACCTGGACGTGTGGGGCCCAGCCCGCGTCCAGGGACAGGGCCGCGAGCGGTACTTCCTGCTGGTTGTCGACGACTACACGCGTTACACCACGGTCTTCCCCTTGCAGAGCAAGGGGGACGTCCCTGATGTTTTGATCCCTTGGATCCGCGCTGTTCGTCTCCAGCTCCGCGAGCGGTTTCGGCGGGACTTTCCTGTCCTGCGTCTGCACTCTGACAGAGGTGGTGAGTTCTCCTCTGACCTCTTGGCAGCCTACTGTGCGGAGCACGGCATCACCCAGTCGTTCAC
The DNA here is from genome assembly GCA_947470075.1 of Closterium sp. Yama58-4. NCBI lineage: Eukaryota > Viridiplantae > Streptophyta > Zygnematophyceae > Desmidiales > Closteriaceae > Closterium > Closterium sp. Yama58-4. The sequence continues at coordinate 577,249 of CANIUD010000140.1, forward strand.
GCTTCCGGCCTCTCCACAACAGAATGGGGTTGCTGAGCGCCGCATTGGCTTAGTCATGGAGGTCGCTCGTACCTCCATGATCCATGCGGCTGCCCCCCATTTCCTGTGGCCGTTTGCGGTCCGGTACGCCGCGCATCAGCTCAACCTCTGGCCCCGTGTCTCCTTGCCAGAGACCTCGCCCACACTGCTGTGGACGGGGAAGGTTGGTGATGCGTCGCGTTTCCGGGTCTGGGGTGCTCGTGCCTTTGTCCGCGATACCACCGCGGACAAGCTCTCCGCCCGCGCTGTTCCCTGTGTCTTCCTTGGCTTTGTCCCTGACGCGCCTGGTTGGCAGTTTTACCATCCCACCTCGCGCCGTGTCTTTGCGTCTCAGGACGTCACGTTCGACGAGTCGGTTCCCTTTTACCGTCTCTTCCCCTACCGCACTGCCCCGCTCCCCCCCCCGCCGCTCTTCCTCGCTCCAGGTGCTCCCCAGGTAGACCCCCTCCCCACTCCTGGTCCTGCTCCTTCAGGTGTTTCTCAGGTAGACCCTCCTCCCTTGACTGCGCCGGTTGAGGTCACTGGTGACTCAGGTCCTACTGAGGGTGGTCCTTCTCGGGGTGCTACTTCTAGGGGTGCTGAGCCTGGGGGTGCGGAGCCTGGGGGTGCTGAGCCTGGGGGTGCTGAGCCTGAGGGTGCGGAGCTTGAGGGTGTGGAGCCTGGTGGTGCTGAGCCTGAGTGTGAGGGGTCTGGGGGTGCTGAGCTTGGCGGTACTGACGCTGGAGGTTCTGGAGCTACTGAGGGTGCTGGCGCTGGAGGTTCTGGAGCCGCTGGAGGTACAGGTGCTGAGGGTACTGACACCGGAGGTTCTGGAGCCGTTGGGGGTGCGGGCGCTGAGGGTTCTGAGTCTGCTGTTGCGCGGTCTCCTTGGAGTAGCCGCCTTCGTCCACGTGTGCCTCTCACCCCACAGCAGCTGCAGGACTGGTACGGTCGCCGTCAGCGTCGCGCTGCTGGAGCTAGGAGTGGTGCTGGACCTTTGTCTACTGGAGGTGCTGCTACTGGAGACACTGAGGCTGGAGACCCTGGGATTAAAGGTGCTGGTTCTGGGGGTGCTGCTGCTGGAGACACAGAGGGTGGAGACCCTGGGACTGGAGGTGCTGGTTCTGGGGGTGCCGCTGCTGGAGACACAGAGGTTGGAGACCCTGGGGCTGGAGGTGTCGGCTCTGGGACTGGAGCTTCTGGAGCTGCTGGAGGTACTGGAGCTGCTGGAGGCACTGGAGCTGCTGGAGCTGCCGCTCCTGGTGCAGCTGCGCCGACACGACGGTTCTTCGCTCCGCCGTCTCCGTCGTCTCTGCCGCCGTCTGACTCTGTTCTTCGTCAGGTTCTTACTCTCCCGTCGTCTACTGGTCTTCCGTTACAGCCTGGCTCGCCGCTGCCTGCTCCTTCTCCTTACACTGTGCAGACTGGTAGTCCTGCTGAGCGTCGTGAGCCTGCGTCGCGTCCTGTTTCGCCTGTTCGTCCTAGTCGTACCGGTCGTCGTGTTCCTCGTTCGCGTCAGCCGGCTGTCCCCAGCGCACACCTCGTAGTCCGTCGTCCTTCCTCTGCTCCGCAGCCTGTTCCTCTGCCGTCTCCTCCTGCGTCCTCTTTGCCTGACGTTCCGGACCCTGCGTCTGACCGGTTTCGTGCTGAGCACCCTACTGTCACGCGTCTACTAGCCACAGTTGTTCTACTGACCCGTCGTTGTTTCTGCGCACCGACACTTCACTGCCGCCGTTCTACATCCTCGTGTACGTCGACGACTTGGTTTTTGCCACTGCTGACACTGAGGCTCTCGCCCATGTGAAGTCGGAGCTGCAGAAGAGACACACGTGCACAGACTTGGGTGAGCTGCGCAGCTACCTTGGCTTGCAGATCACCCGGGACAGAGCACGCCGCACCATCACCTTGACTCAGTCACACATGGTGCAGCAGGTCCTTCAGCGCTTCGGCTTCACCTGGTCTTCAGCACAGGCCACTCCTCTGGCTACAGGTCATTCGCTCTCAGCTCCACCTTCGGACGAGTCCGTAGAGCCGAGTGGTCCTTACCCAGAGCTAGTCGGCTGCCTCATGTACCTGATGACTTGCACTCGACCTGACCTCGCGTACCCTCTTGGTCTTCTGGCTCGCTACGTGGCTCCTGGTCGGCACCGACCTGAGCACATGGCTGCTGCTAAGAGGGTACTGCGCTACTTGTGCAGCACATCAGGCATGGGGCTAGTGCTTGGAGGGACGAGCCCACTTGTCATCACTGGGCACTCAGACGCTTCTTGGGTTGACGACCAGGCTACTCAGCGGTCGTCACAGGGTTACACCTTCAGCCTTGGCTCTGGTTCAGTTTTGTGGCGTTCTACACGCTCGTCTTCAGTTCTCAGTTCCAGTTGTGAGGCTGAGATCTACGCCACAGCCATGGCTGCACAGGAGTTACGCTGGCTCACCTACCTGCTGACTGACTTGGGAGAGCAGCCTCGTTCTCCTCCAGTACTGTACGTCGACAACAAGGCCGCCATTGCCTTGTGTGAGGAGCACAGGCTGGAGCACAGAACGAAGCACATTGCTCTGCGTTACTTCCTGGCTCGAGAGTTGCAGCAGCGAGGCCAGCTTCGTCTTCGTCACGTGGCCACTCGGGCCAACACTGCTGATATATTCACCAAGGCACTTCCGTCTGGTGATCATCAGCGCTTTTGTACCCTGTTAGGCCTTGTGCCTACGTTTCCACACTTGCTGTAGTCTCTGCTTGTACTGTGATCTATATATATACATGCATGCCTGCTCTTGCTAGGTAGTCATCACTGTACTGTTATTGTTGCATATATATCTCTGCTTGTGGACTGGCCTTGTGGCCCTTTGCTTGTGCTCAGAATGTGTGGTGACGTTGAGATCCACCCTGAGCTTGCTTTGCTTCTCTTGACTGGTCGTTTGACCCCTTGTTCTCCCCCACTTTGCCTATGGGGGTGTGTCAAACATATATGCTGCATATTGTCTAGGCTGTAGTGGGGTAGCCCATATGGGGTACAGCCCAATTAGGGTTTACTACTTGTACTCCTGCATGCTGCTAATTCATCCCATTCCTGCTGCTAGATTCTGACAGGGAGAAGGTCAACAATTACCTTAACCGCTGTCGGAGCCTTCGCGATCAAATCGTGAAGTTGGGAAGCACGATTTCAGAAGAAATCTTCGTCAACATCGTGCTTCAAGGGCTCGGCCCAGAGTGGCGGCCCTGCAAGGCGCTTCTCCGACAGCAGGGGGTCATCTCGGAGGCCGCCCTTTGCGCCGCCCTTCTCGTCGAACAAAGGGATATGGACCAGCAGCGACCAGCGCCGCGACGAGAACGCGAACGGCTCGCCTTCTACGCCGACAACACCGAAGAGCGAAAGCCACGGCGCCTCTACTGCAAGATCTGCAGAAATTTCGGGCATCTGGCGGATCGATGCAAGAACCGATCTCGCCCTCGCCAGACCAATCCGAGCACCTGGTCCGGCCGTCAAGACGCACGAGGCGACGTGCGTCCAGCCCAAGGGTATCAGCCCCCTCTCGCGCGCAACCTGAACCCAGCGGTTCAGCATCAGCAGCAGCAGCCGTCCTCGACTGCCCCAGTTCGCAACGTCATGAGCAGCATGGCCATGACAGGCGAGTCGCGTCGTCGCCGCGTTCGCTCACCGTCACCTGAGCCGGCACCGCACCCAATTGGCGCGTTCACCAACAACAACATGTTTAGTCCGTGCCGCGACTTCACCGACGACGACGACCAGGACTGGAATCTTCCAGTCCCGCTGCTTGAAAGTCCCCCGCACGTACCTGATATGCGGGTGGCGCCACTCGATTGGCTCACGCGCGAACAATTTTTGAAGTTCGACACTCCGCACATCGTCACGCCGCGACTGGCGCTGCTCGCACGTGACGACAACAAGCGCTACAACACCTGGTACCTGGACAGCTGCTGCGGCCAGCATATGGTGGGCTCCGAGCGTTACATATCCAACGCCGTCGCCACCCCTGCCGTCACTTACGTCACTGTGGCGAACAACACGCGCCTGCGCGCAAGCGCGCAAGGCATCGTCGTGCTCAAAGCACGCGGAAGCCGCACGCACATCACGCTTAACGATGTGCTGATCGTCCAGAACCTGCGCTTCAACCTCTTGTCCGCCGCACAGCTCATGGATTGCGGCGTCGACCTCAGCACGGACCGCGAGACGCGGGACATCCTGCTGCACTACGAAGCGCGCAACTTCCCCCGCAGGCAGATCGGACGAGCACACTCCGAAAATGGAGTGTACGTCCTGGATTTCGACATCCCCGACTGCAGCGGCGATTCGCACGAGCTGATTGACCTCGTGCCACTACGCTTCGAGCACATCCACCGCAGGGACTGGAAGCACCCTGACGGCAGGCCGTGGGTGCCGCATCATCCTCACCCACGCGAAACGGCGTTACACAACCCCGACCCCGACGGCATATGCAGGGATTGCCACACGCCGACGACCTCAACAAGCGCGATCGCCGGCCGCGGACTCGCCGCCATCGCTGAAGCAGAGCGCCACGCGCCACCAGAAGAAGGGATGTCGCAGCTCGAGGTCGAGGAGACTACTCGCCGCGTGTTCGGCACCGACCAAAGCCCCCACGCTGGACCTCCCTCCCAGCGGCTCGACAACATCCTGCGCGGACAACGCCGCGGAAGCTTGGACTCACGAGGAGTTCCGCGCCCCTACACTCTCGAGGAATTCCGAAAGGTGTACCCTCATCGGCTCGACCCCTCGGCGAAACTCACCGTGGAGCAAGAGGAAGAACTGGCGCGCCGCGAAGCCTCACGGAAGCACGCGGGACCTTCGCTTGCGCCGCCTGGGGAGCCGAGGAGGAAGAAAGTGCCTCCAATGAAGGGGGGTGGGGGAACGCTGGAGGATGGGGAACCAGTGATACTGGCGGATGGGGCGACACCGGCGGAACCTGGGCCAACGCGAGCGGCGGATGGGGCGCCGTACCTACCGCCGCAGACAGCGGCTGGGGCACTTCCCGCGAAGAACGAAGGGGGGAAGAGGACGAAGCTGAGGAAACCGAAGCAGCACCTGCAGTCGTTCCTCTCGGTCGTCCCCCGCGCCACATCCCGCTCGCACCACCTCCTGCAGACATTCCCCCGCATCGCGACCCGTGGGACACCATCATCTGGGGCAACGAGCCGTCAACCCCGCGTCGCACCGTCTACGGACCTGCCCCTGAGCCACGCGAGCCTACTCTCGTCCCTGGAACCATCCCTGGGACTAACATCCCGCTCTCTGAAATTCGCGACAGAGAGTTCTTGGCACTGATGCTGACTACCGCGGCAGAAGAAGAAGAAGCAGAGGAAGTAGCAGCGGAACCTGCTCCCGCACCTGACGAAGACCCTGAGGAAGCACGCGCGCGCTATATGCGCACCTCCGGCTTTCGCGCTGACGATGCACTCTGGCACCAGCGCCTCGGACATCCCTCACGCGCGACGCTGAAAAACTGCATCGACGCTGGCGTCTTCGCTCCTGGCGCACTTCTGCGACCTGATGGCTCCGAAGTGAGCGGCGCGACACATCCGCGCAACTGCACCGTCTGCCCCGAAGCTGCGTTGAGCCACCAACCGTTCCCGCTACTCGAACCTGGGACCAACCGCTACCCCAAGCTGCACAAGGTGTACAGCGATTTCCTGAACGTGGGGCATTGCGGAGTCGAGGACGAGCTATACACTCTTACCTTCATCGACGCTGGAACACGCTACGTGTGGGTCGTGAATGCCGAGTCGCGCGACAGAGCCTACGAGGTATTTCGCCTCTGGCTGCCGCACGCGGAGCGGCAATCTGGGAAGAAGCTCAAGATTTGGCAGTCCGACGGCGCAGCAGAATTGAGGAGCAACCAGATGCAGACATTCCTGGCGCAAAAGGGGATCGAGCACCACATCTCCCTTCCCTACGCGCACCAGCAGCAGGGCGTAGCTGAGCGGACGAACCGCACGCTGATGACGAAGGTGCGCGCGCTGATGAAGCAGTCAAAGCTGCCGCCGATCTACTGGACTTACGCGATGCACCACGCCGTACGGGTGCACAACCTCCTTTCAACCACCGCGATTACCGGCAATCTGTCCCCACACGTCAAGTGGACAGGAACCAAGGGAGATACCTCCATGCTCCGCGTATGGGGATGCATGGTCCAATACCGCCCGCCGACATCAACCATCGGCAAATTTGCCAGCCGCGCGCGCTGGGGAATTCACCTCGGCATCAGTCACGAATACAAGGCGTGGATCATCCTGGATCTCTTCAGCCAGAAGACCGCCCATGCTCGCGACGTAATCTTCTACGAGCGTCTCTTCCTCGACCAGTTCCGCCGCGACGAGGAAACGAACGCGAATCGCGTCTACGCCAACAATGGCCACAGCTACGCAACGCCTGAAGACGAAGCCGCTGCAGCAATCTTGGAGCAGGACACAAGGGGGGAATTCGCATAGGAGGATCGGCGCAGCAGCGACGACGACGACGATTCCTCGGGAGGAGGAATTGGCGGAGCAGGCGGAAGCGGAACGGGCGGAAGCGGCGAAGGTGCAGCACCACCAGCACCACCCGAACCTGAAAGCGACGACGACGATGTTCAGGAGGTCATCCCGCAACGTCGCCTCGACAGCATCGTCTCAGGACTGCAACTACTCGGCCTTCACGCCGCAACCTCGAAGGCGCCACGCATCATCGAGCCCCGAAACCCGCGGGAAGCTCTTTCTGGACCACACAGCAAGGAGTGGCGCGAGGCGATGGACGCGGAAATCAAGGCACTAGAGTCACGCGACACCTGGGTGCTCGTCGACCGCGCAGCAATCAAGGGCGCAAGGATCCTCTCGGGGAAGTGGGTCTTCCGCGTGAAGACCGCGGCGGATGGAACGATCGAGCGCTTCAAGGCGCGCTGGGTGGTTCGCGGCTATGACCAGAGGCATGGGATCGACTTCGACCAGACATTTGCCCCAGTCAGCCGCCACACCTCCGTCCGCATCCTGCTCGCCATCGCAGCTGCAAGGCACCTGCCACTCCGTCAAATCGACGTGAAGAACGCATTCCTATATGCGTTAGTAGACGCCGTAATCTACGTGGAGCAGCCACACACCTACGGCGAAGGGGATTCGCGTGTGTGTCAGCTGCGAAAGTCACTCTACGGCATCAAACAGGCACCGAGGCTGTGGCAGCAGTACTTGCACAACATCCTGCTTGAAATCGGGTTCAAGCAGATGCCGCACGACCCAGGGATGTACCGCCGCGATTTCCGCGGCGAATACATTCTCCTCACGGTGTACGTCGACGACCTGCTTTACACAGGCTCAAACAACGAGCTTCTCGAGCAGTTCGAGAAGGCCTTGGCGGGGCGCGTCGACATTACGTGCAACTACGAGGTGAAGCAGTTCCTAGGCCTCAACATCTCCTACGCGCCTGAGGCCATTCATCTCTCAGCGGCTAAGTACGCAGAGGAGTTGGGGAAACGGTTCAACATTTCACCTGCATCTCTCTCAACTCCCTACCGAACCCCCGGACCGAACCACAAACCTGACAACAAAGCCCTATCCCCTGCTGGAATTCAGACTTACCAGCAGCAGTTGGGATGCCTTCTCTTCGCCTCTGTCACCTGCAGGCCAGACCTCTCGTACATCGCCAGTCAGCTGGCGCAGTACTCACGCAAACCAACGGCTGAGAATCATCTGGACCTGCAGCGCGCTCTTCAATTCTTCGTCTCAACGCCCAAGATTGGGCTGTGCTACTCAACTGCACCAACTCCATCCTTCAACCTCGTAGGCTACGTGGACGCCGATCACGCAGCAGACCCTGATAATCGACGGTCCAGGACCGGCTTCCTGTTCCGACTCGAGCCATCGGGACCAATCTCCTGGAATTCGCAGAAGCAGGAGTTGGTTGCCCTGTCATCAGCCGAAGCGGAATTCATCGCAGCAACCGCAGCAGTTCGCGAAGGCCTCTACCTGCAGGAACTCCTGCAAGAGGCGAAAATTCCGACTTCGCCGACCTTCCGCCTTCACTGCGACAACCAGAGCGCGATCCGTATCGCGAACAAACCTGGTTTCGTCAACCGCACCAAGCACATTGCGCTGCGGTATTTCTTTGTGAAGGATGAGGTGGACAAGGGTAAGGTCAACTTGACCTACTGCCCGACCGGTGACATGGCAGCAGACTTCCTCACGAAGCGACTGCCACGCCAGCAGTATCAACACTGCTCCGAACTCAGCGGCGTGGTCAAGCAGGTCAAGTCAAGCTACGGCCAGGAGTGAAGGGGGGTGTTACGAATAGTAACATTTGATATTACTGTGCACTCCTCACCGCAGCAAAGAGAAGCACGCAGTAACGAGAATGAACGCGAAGCGTCAGACGGTTGGAATTGACTCGAAGCGTCAGACAGTTGGGACGCATCTGGACCGTCGGAGCAGACGGCATCGGGCAGCTGCAGGCAAGGTGGTTTTGGCGGGAACAGTTACGAAACTGTACGCGCCTGTTAATTTATATTGCATATCTTATACCTGCCTACAGCTTACTAGTGTATTAGGTTAGTTATATCAACTGCTGGTGGTGTACCCTTTGCCTTGCCTATATCTTGTACCACTCTTTCTAGTGCACTCCTCTTTGGCCATCTACTTTCTCTCGCCAATTTCCTAGCTCCTAAGTCCAAAGCCCTAGCCATGGCTCCCAACATAGTTTCCTAGCTAAGAGCCTATCATGACATTGTCAAACATATATGCTACATATTGTCTAGGCTGTAGTGGGGTAGCCCATATGGGGTACAACCCAATTAGGGTTTACTACTTGTACTCCTGCATGCTGCTAGTTCACTCATTTCTTGCTGCTAGATTCTAACATGGTATCAGAGCACTAAGGTCCGTAGGACCGTTTTTTTTTTCGGGCCCACCTACCGCTGCGGTTACCGCGCTACCCCACGTACCTGCCTGCCTTGCCTTGCCTTGTGACGTGCTGCCCATGCGCTGCCTCCTGCTGCCCTAGGCCAGCGCGCTGCCCCTAGAGGCCCGTAAGGCCCGCGCGCCGCCTCTACACGCCCGTCAGGCCCGCACACAGCCCCTGCAGACCGTTAAGCACACTGCTGCCGCGCGCTGCCCGCACCGAGTCGCGCGCAGCCCGCTGCAGCCGCGCGCAGCCCGCACCGAGCCGCGCGCAGCCCGCTGCAGCCGCGCGCAGCCCGCACCGACCCGCGCGCAGCCCGCTGCAGCCGCGCGCAGCCCGCACCGAGCCGCGCGCAGCTCGCAGCTGCCGCGCGCAGCCCGCGCCGAGCCCACGCAGCCCGCGTCGAGCCGCGCGCGGCCTGCTACGGCCTCGCGAGGCCCGCGCGCGGCCCGCAGCAGCCCGCGCCGAGCCGCGCGCGGCCTGCTACTGCCTCGCACGGCCCGCGCGCGGCCCGCAACAGCCCGCGCCGAGCCGCGCGCGGCCCGCTACTGCCTAGCGCGGCCGCGCGCGGCCTGCATCAGCTCAGCGCGCTGTCAGCGCAGCCCGCGCCGAGCCGCGCGCGGCCCTCTGCCTCGGCCCCGACCTGCCGCTGATGCGGCCCCGCCCTGCAGCTGCCACGGCCCCGACCTGCCGCTGATGCGGCCCCACCCTGCAGCTGCCACGGCCCCGACCTGCCGCTGAAGCGGCCCCGCCCTGCAGCTGCTTCGGCCCTGCTCTGCAGCCGGTGTTGCGGCCCCGACGTCGCCGCTGTCGAGCGCCGGCCCTGCTCGCCCGGTGAGCGCCTGCTCTCCCAGCCTTTGGTGAGCGACTGCCTGCCTGCCTGACGGCCTGCCTGTCTGCCTGCCTGCCTGCCTGCCTGCCTGCCTGCCTGCCTGCCTGCGCGCCTGCCTGCCTGCCTACCGGCCTGACTGCCTGCCTGCCGGCCTGCCTGTCTGTCTGCCTGCCTGCCTGCCTGCCTGCCTGTCTGCCTGCCTGCCTTCCTGCCTGCCTGCCTGCCTGCCTGCCTGCTTGCCTACCTGCCTGCCACGCCTGCCCTGCCCGCGCTGCTGCTGCTGCTACTGCTACTGGCAGGTGGCCAGATGCAGCTCCAGCGACGTTCACGCGAGCCTCTCACGCCCCAGCAGCTTAGTGAGTGGTATACTAGCTGGGGTTGTCGCGGTAGCCGTCGTAGCTGTCGCCCTGGGGCTGGTCAGTTGGGAGCGTCTAGCAGTGGCCAGCTGCAGCTGCAGGGGCGTCCACGCGAGCCACTTACGCCTCGGCAGCTCCAGGAGTGGTACGCTCAGTGTAGCAGGTCTACCCGTACAGTTCGCTGCCCGTACGTCATTCGCACAGGTGCTAGGACTGGTCAGCCTTGTGGGACGCTTGGTCACACACAGTCCCGCTGCTTCGCCCGTCTGAGCGACGCCTGGCGCACAGTGTTTGGCGACGAGGCTGAGCTCCCCACCTGGCTGGAGCTGCATGGACAGAGGGTAGATATCTTTGCGCTTGACTATGATGCTATTCTCACTGCCATGTATGCCTTGTCTACTAGTGCTGACCGTGCCTGTTACCTGTGCGTACCGCCTGACCCTGGTGAGGCTGCTGCCCTAGGTGCTAGTGCGTCTCCTGCTCTAGGTGCTGGTGAGGCTGCTGCTCTCGGTGCTAGTACGTCTACTGCTCTAGGTACTGGTGAGGCCGTGGCTTCAGGTGCTGGTGAGTCTGCTCTCTCTGGTACTGCGCCCACTGCGGTCTCGCACACCTTCACCCTTGACTCAGGAGCTTCCCGCTCCTTCTTTCGCGACTGCACCGCACTCACGCCGCTCAGTCGGCCAGTCCCGGTCTCCCTGGCGGACCCCTCTGGGGGTCCAGTCATTGCCCACCACTCCACGGTTCTGCCGTGTCCGGCCGTCCCGTCTGGCTTCCTGTCAGGTCTTTACCTCCCCTCGTTCTCTACGAACTTGGTGAGTGGAGCTGACCTCCAGGATGGGGGGGTTCACCAGTTCACTCCTGCGAGTCAGCGAGTGACTCACTGTACGTGTGCTAGGACGGGCCGGCACTTGGCCACGTTCACCCGTGCACCTGGCTCGAGTCTGTACACACTGACCACTGCGTCCCCTCAGGTAGCTGCGTCTGCGTCTACGTCTGGTCAGCAGGCGGCCCCCTGCGAGTGTCGCGCTTTGTCGCACGACACTCTCCTGTGGCACCATCGCCTTGGTCACCCCTCCTTGCCTCGCCTGCGTAGCATGCACTCTCGCTCCCTGGTCTCTGGTCTCCCCAGGTCTCTGCCTGCCCTCCCTCCCTCGCCTGCGCCGCCCTGCATTCCTTGCGTCGAGGGGCGGCAGCGCGCCGCTCCTCACTCCTCCTCGTTTCCTCCCACAGAGGCTCCACTGCAGACGCTCCACCTGGACGTGTGGGGCCCAGCCCGCGTCCAGGGACAGGGCCACGAGCGGTACTTCCTGCTGGTTGTCGACGACTACACGCGTTACACCACGGTCTTCCCCTTGCGGAGCAAGGCGGATGTCCCTGCTGTTTTGATCCCCTGGATCCGCGCAGTTCGTCTCCAGCTCCGCGAGCGGTTCCGGTCGGACTTTCCTGTCCTGCGTCTGCACTCTGACAGAGGTGGTGAGTTCTCCTCCAACCTCTTGGCAGCCTACTGTGCGGAGCACGGCATCACCCAGTCGTTCACGCTTCCGGCCTCTCCGCAGCAGAATGGGGTTGCTGAGAGCCGCATTGGCTTAGTCATGGAGGTCGCTCGTACCTCCCTGATCCATGCGGCTGCCCCCCATTTTCTGTGGCCGTTTGCGGTCCGGTACGCCGCGCATCAGCTCAACCTCTGGCCCCGTGTCTCCTTGCCAGAGACCTCGCCCACACTGATGTGGACGGGGAAGGTTGGCGATGCGTCGCGTTTCCGGGTCTGGGGTGCTCGTGCCTTTGTCCGCGATACCACCGCGGACAAGCTCTCCGCCCGCGCTGTCCCCTGTGTCTTCCTTGGCTTTGTCCCTGACGCGCCTGGTTGGCAGTTTTACCACCCCACCTCGCGCCGTGTCTTTGCGTCTCAGGACGTCACGTTCGACGAGTCAGTTCCCTTTTACCGTCTCTTCCCCTACCGCACTACCCCGCTCCCCCCCCGCCGCTCTTCCTCGCTCCAGGTGCTCCCCAGGTAGACCCCCTCCCCGCTCCCGGTCCTGCTCCTTCAGGTGTTTCTCAGGTAGACCCTCCTCCCTTGACTGCGCCGGTTGAGGTCACTGGTGACTCAGGTCCTACTGAGAGTGGTCCTGCTCGGGGTGCTACTTCTGGGGGTGCTGAGCCTAGGGGTGCGGAGCCTGGGGGTGCTGAGCCTGGGGGTACTGAGCCTGCGGGTGCGGAGCTTGAGGGTGTAGAGCCTGGTGGTGCTGAGCCTGAGTGTGAGGGGTCTGGGGGTGCTGAGCTTGGCGGTACTGACGCTGGAGGTTCTGGAGCTACTGAGGGTGCTGGCGCTGGAGGTTCGGGAGCTGCTGGAGGGCCTAGTACTGGTGACGCTGGAGCTGGAGGTTCTGGAGCTGCTGAGGGTGCTAGCGCTGGAGGTTCTGGAGCCGCTGGAGGTACTGGTGCTGAGGGTACTGACACCGGAGGTTCTGGAGCCGTTGGGGGTGCGGGCGCTGAGGGTTCTGAGTCTGCTGTTGCGCGGTCTCCTTGGAGTGGCCGCCTTCGTCCACGTGTGCCTCTCACCCCACAGCAGCTGCAGGACTGGTACGGTCGCCGTCAGCGTCGCGCTGCTGGAGCTCGGAGTCGTGCTGGTCCTTTGTCTACTGGAGGTGCTGGAGTTGCTGGTTCTGGAGGGGCTCGTGCTGGAGACACTGAGGCTGGAGACCCTGGGACTGGAGGTGCTGGCTCTGGGGGTGCTGCTGCTGGAGACACTGAGGTTGGAGACCCTGGAGCTGGAGGTGCTGGTTCTGGGGGTGCTACTGCTGGCGACCCTGAGGTTGGAGACCCTGGGACTGGAGGTGCTGGTTCTGGGGGTGCTGCTGCTGGAGACACAGAGGTTGGAGACCCTGGGACTCGAGGTGTCGGCTCTGGGCCTGGAGCTTCTGGAGCTGCTGGAGGTACTGGAGCTGCTGGAGGTACTGGAGCTGCTGGAGGCACTGGAGCTGCTGGAGCTGCTGGTACTGGTGCAGCTGCGCCGACACGACTGTTCTTCGCTCCGCCGTCTCCGTCGTCTCTGCCGCCGTCTGCCTCTGTTCTTCGTCAGGTTCTTACTCTTCCGTCGTCTACTGGTCTTCCGTTACAGTCTGGCTCACCGCTGCCTGCTCCTTCTCCTTACACTGAGCTGACTGGTAGTCCTGCTGAGCGTCGTGAGCCTGCGTCGCGTCCTGTTTCGCCTGTTCGTCCTAGTCGTACCGGTCGTCGTGTTCCTCGTTCGCGTCAGCCGGCTGTCCCCGGCGCACACCTCGTAGTCCGTTGTCCTTCCTCTGCTCCGCCGCCTGTTCCTCTGCCGTCTCCTCCTGCGTCCTCTCTGCCTGCCGTTCCGGACCCTGAGTCTGACCGGTTTCGTACTGAGCACCCTACTGTCACGCGTCTCCTAGCCACTATTGTCACTGACCCGTCGTTTGAGTCTACTGCTGCGTCTGCCTTGGTCGCTGAGCTTGTTGACTTTGCTGTTGCCTGTCGTCTAGACTACGCCGCCAGTCTTGTTGCTGAGTCTGAGTCTGTCTATCCTCCGTCCGTCGGGGGTGAGTGTGCTCTTAGCACGGACGTCCTTGAGGACAGACAGGAGGAGTTCCAGTGTCTTGCTGCTGCTTTACCTCATCTTGTGTCCTCGCTACTTGCCCCTGAGGGAGACCCGGATGCACCAGACATCCCGACTCCGCGCTCTTACGCAGAGGCGATAGAGGGTCCCTACTCCTCTCAGTGGCAGGCAGCCATGGACGCAGAGATGGCTTCCTGGAAGTCCACAGGCACCTACGTTGACGAGGTTCCCCCACCTGGGGCGAACATCGTCAGTGGCATGTGGATTTTCAGGGTGAAGCGGCCGCCGGGTTCTCCGCCTGTCTTCAAGGCGCGTTACGTAGCTCGAGGCTTCAGTCAGCGAGAGGGAGTTGACTTCTTCCATACCTTCTCCCCCACCCCGAAGATGACCACTCTTCGGGTGCTGCTGCATGTTGCTGCTCACCGTGACTACGAGCTTCACTCTCTTGACTTCAGCACAGCTTTCTTGCAGGGCAGCCTGCACGAGGAGATCTGGCTGCGCCGCCCCCCGGGCTTCACTGGGTCGTTCCCTCCTGGCACCCAGTGGAGCCTCCGGCGGCCGGTCTACGGTCTCCGCCAGGCGCCACGTGAGTGGCACGACACACTGAGGACTACGCTTGCGGCTCTTGGGTTCGCGCCTTCTACTGCTGACCCGTCGCTGTTTCTGCGCACCGACACTTCACTGCCGCCGTTCTACATCCTCGTGTACGTCGACGACTTGGTTTTTGCCACTTCTGACACTGAGGCTCTCGCCCACGTGAAGTCGGAGCTGCAGAAGAGACACACGTGCACAGACTTGGGTGAGCTGCGCAGCTACCTTGGCTTGCAGATCACCCGGGACAGAGCACGCCGCACCATCACCCTGACTCAGTCACACATGGTGCAGCAGGTCCTTCAGCGCTTCGGCTTCACCTGGTCTTCAGCACAGGCCACTCCTCTGGCTACAGGTCACTCGCTCTCAGCTCCACCTTCGGACGAGTCCGTAGAGCCGAGTGGTCCTTACCCAGAGCTAGTCGGCTGCCTCATGTACCTGATGACTTGCACTCGACCTGACCTCGCGTACCCTCTTGGTCTTCTGGCTCGCTACGTGGCTCCTGGTCGGCACCGACCTGAGCACATGGCTGCTGCTAAGAGGGTACTGCGCTACTTGTGCAGCACATCAGGCATGGGGCTAGTGCTTGGAGGGACGAGCCCAGTTGTCCTCACTGGGCACTCAGACGCTTCTTGGGTTGACGACCTGGCTACTCAGCGGTCGTCGCAGGGTTACACCTTCAGCCTTGGCTCTGGTTCAGTTTCGTGGCGTTCTACACGCTCGTCTTCAGTTCTCAGCTCCAGTTGTGAGGCTGAGATCTACGCCACAGCCATGGCTGCACAGGAGTTACGCTGGCTCACCTACCTGCTGACTGACTTGGGAGAGCAGCCTCGTTCTCCTCCAGTGCTGTACGTCGACAACAAGGCCGCCATTGCCTTGTGTGAGGAGCACAGACTGGAGCACAGAACGAAGCACATTGCTCTGCGTTACTTCCTGGCTCGAGAGTTGCAGCAGCGAGGCCAGCTTCGTCTTCGTCACGTGGCCACTCGAGCCAACACTGCTGATATATTCACCAAGGCACTTCCGTCTGGTGATCATCAGCGCTTTTGTACCCTGTTGGGCCTTGTGCCTACGTTTCCACACTTGCTGTAGTCTCTGCTTGTACTGTGATCTATATATATACATGCATGCCTGCTCTTGCTAGGTAGTCATCACTGTACTGTTATTGTTGCATATATATCTCTGCATGTGGACTGGCCTTGTGGCCCTTTGCTTGTGCTCAGAATGTGTGGTGACGTTGAGATCCACCCTGAGCTTGCTTTGCTTCTCTTGACTGGTCGTTTGACCCCTTGTTCTCCCCCACTTTGCCTATGGGGGTGTGTCAAACATATATGCTACATATTGTCTAGGCTGTAGTGGGGTAGCCCATATGGGGTACAACCCAATTAGGGTTTACTACTTGTACTCCTGCATGCTGCTAGTTCACTCATTTTTCCTGCTGCTAGATTCTAACAGACATGCTATCAGAGCGGGTTCCACCCTGGGACCCAATCTCAATGGGCCCACCGCTTAAGATTCGTCACGCAATGCCAGTCGCGCGCCTTAGGGTGCGTGGATTTTCTGCCCGTCGCACGCCTGCTGCACGCGACGTTGTTTTGCCCGTCCCGCTGCCTTATCGCCCCGTCGAAGCTGCTGTCATGGCCACGAGCTGTGCGGCTCGCGCTGCCCCGTCGTCCCGTCCCGCGCGCTGGCGCGTTGCCCCGCCGCTGGTCGCGGACGCCAGCGCCGGCGCCCGCGACGTGCGCCAGCGTCAGCGCCAGCGACATGCGCCAGCGCTGGTCGCGAGCGCCTGCGCCAGCAGCGGCCGCCAGCGCCCCCGCCATCACGGCCCCGCTCCTCGCCTCCGCACCTGCCGCCGCTCTCGTCCACGGTGGACATTGCGGGGGGGAGGTGGCGGGGCTCGAGCCCATGGCTACGGGGGTGCTTAAGCCCCCGTGAACCTGCACTTTCAACGCCCATCGCCTCTCTCTCACTACCGCATCTGCTACTGTGTGGGGGAGGGTGAGGGGGTGGCGGGAACGTGTTTACAACACCTACCGCCTCCTCCTCTCTTCCCTTGCCGCCCCTGCTGCAGTGGGGGAGAGGAAAGGGGGTGTGAGGGTGGCGGGTATGATCAGTCAGCCACCTCTCCAATGGCCTCCACCTTTCCTCCTCCTCTCATCCGCATCATGCACCGGCTTCCTCCTCCTATCCAACCGTTGGTGTGTAACACCGGCAGCCTACGCCCTCCGCCACGCTTCCTCCTCCTATCCAACCGTTGGTGTGTAACACCGGCAGCCTACACTCTCCTCTCTCCGTTCTGGTAGTCAGAGGTGCTGCCGATCAGCCACCGCTGTTTCTGTGCGTATCAGGGCTAATTTTTGGATTTGACATACCCTTATAATCAGTGTACCTGTAGCTCAAAAAACTGATTATCAGTGTGACCCCCTACAAAAAAACTTTCCTGTCAGGGTTTTCTTAACTTTGAAAAAATTAACCCTGTCACACTGTAAACCTGGCCAATAGTGGCCCACTTTGTGCCTGCACAGGAGTTGTCAAGGCCAAAATTCCGGCCTCGACAGTTGCCTTGGTGGAATCCCAGGTTACGGGAAAGGGGGTGGGGGTTGTCAAATGTTGTAGCCTATAGTGAGGTTTGTCTTAGGGGGTACAAAACTTAGGGTTAGCTATATGTACCCCAACCAACATCAATGCATCATCCATTCTTCATTCTGACATGGTATCAGTTAGGTTAGGATCCTGTGGGATCCCGTTCCTCCGTTCTCCGTTCGAGCCTCCCGAGCCTGATCCTAGCTCTCATTCGTCCCGGTTCCGTTGTTACCGCGCGTAGTGCCGCGCCTAGCGCCACTCCTAGCGTCGCGTCCTGCCCGCCCTTTCCCCCTCGTCGCGTCCCTTTCCCCCCGTCGCGTCGCGCCCTTTCCCCCCAGTCGAGTCGCGCCCTTTTCCCCCCGTCGCGTCGCGCTCTTTCCCCCCGTCGCGTCGCGCCCTTTCCCCCCGTCGCGTCGCGCCCTTTCCCCCCGTCACGTCGCCCTGCCCCGTCCCGTCGCCCTGCCCCGTCGCGTCGCCCTGCCCCGTCGCGTCGCCCTTCCCCGTCCCGTCGCCCTGCCCCGTCGCGTCGCCCTGCCCCGTCGCGTCGCCCTTCCCCGTCCCGTCGCCCTGCCCCGTCGCGTCGCCCTGCCCCGTCGCGTCGCCCTGCCCCGTCGCATCGCGCCCGCCCTTTCCCCCGTCCCGTCGACCCTACGCCCTGGCCCGTCGCCCTAGCCCGTTCTTCCGCTGCGACTAAGTCCCCCCACCTGAACCCTAATTTGCCTCTTACCTCCTGCTGTTACTCGCCTGCTCGTTCGCGTTAGTTCTCGCTATGGCGACTCCGCGAGTTCTTCGTTTCGACGCTGACGGTAGACCTCTTGACTTTTCCGTCTGGCTTCTTCGCGCTCGCCGTCTGTTAGAGAGTCAGGTCCAGGGGGGCGAGACCCTCTGGTCGCACGCTACTGGTGACCTCCCCGAGCCCCCCGAGCCTGCCGCTTTAGGTCCTGCCCCTGACGATGCTGCTACGGCTCGCTTTGCCCGTCAGCGCGCTGACAGGACGGCTTGGACGTCGCGTGACGCTGCGGCCTGCATCGCACTCAGCAGCCTCCTCCCTGAGTCAGAGGAGGTCCACTTCACTCAGGTTCGCACCGCTGCTGCGTACCTCACTGCGATTAAGGCCCGCTACTCTACTCCCGCTACTGTCTCTCTTGGCCGTCTTTTCCTCCCGTTCCTGTTTCCTGATCTCGCCTCGTTTGAGCGCTCTGCTGACTTGATCGCTCACCTCCGCTCGCTCGACGCTAGTTACCGCGCTGCTTGCACTGAGGCACAGCTTGCACTGCTTCCTCCCCCTATGGCGATTACTATCTATTTCATCGCCACTAGCCTCCCTGACCGCCTTGCCTCCGTTCGCGACGCGCTTCTGCTGAAGCACCCTAGTGAGCTCACCGTCGAGGTCCTTGAGTCTGCACTCAAGGACGTCGAGAGCAACCTTCGCTCGGTAGCCGCTGCCTCTGGTGCTGTGCCCCCCCCACTCTTCCACGGGTGCACAGTCCCGCAGTTACCCACCTTTACTGCCTCACTTGCCACTGCCGCTACTGACGCGACTGCAGCTGCTGTTACGACTGCGTCGCGGTCCCGCGGTAGGAGTGGCAAGAAAGGCGGTTCTGGTGGTGGTAGTGGAGGTGGAGGCGGAGGTAGTGGAGGTGGCGTTGCGCCTGGCGGCGGTGGAGGTTCAGGGCCTGGAGAGGCGCCTCGTGCAGTGACTGGTGACTCCACTGCGCCTGCTGGTGGTGGCGACGCCCGAGTTCGTCAGTCGCCTCCTGTACTTCCTGCCCCGGTTGGTGGAGCAGCGGCGTGGTACCAGGCTCAGCGTCAGCAGCAGCTTCTGCAGCACCAGCAGCCCCTCTCCTCCCAGCAGCCTCAGCAGCAGCAGCGGCAGCAGCTGGCTCCAGGGTCGGGGCTGCGTCAGACCCAGCGCGGTGCTGCTTACACTCCCTGCACCTACCAGGTTCTGACAGGCACTCGTCGTGGCCACCCTTGTGGCCGGTTTCACCCCCCTGGTCAGTGCTTTGCTCAGCTCACTGACACGGTTCGTTTGGTCTACGGGGTTGGTGCTCCTGCCCCTGACTGGCTGCCTCTTGTTCAGCGCTACGGCTCCGCTCTGTGGGGCATGTCTGCTGAGCAGTTAGTTGATCTGATTGGTACTCCCCATGCTATGTATGCTGTTGTTGACTCTAGTGTTTCTGACTCTGCTTACTCTGGTGTTGTTAGCTTAGGTGCTAGCCTTGCTCAGTTGCCTGTTGCTAGTGTAGGTTCTTGTGTAGACTCTAGTCCAGCGGCTACCTCAGAGGACGGTTCGCTGTCGTTCACGCTGGACTCTGGAGCTTCTCACTGCTTCTTTCGTGACAGCACGACACTTACGCCTCTTCCTGCGCCTGTTTCTGTGGCGCTGGCTGATCCCACTTCGGGACCAGTCACCGCGCGTCACACTACCACCTTGCCGTGTCCGGCTGCTCCTTCTGGGTCTCTCACTGGGTTTCACGTCCCCTCGTTCTCCCGGAACTTGGTGGGCGTGCGACCCCTCGTGAGTCAGCACGTGGGTGTGTGGTTTGAGCCTTCTGGAGAGACTGCGGTGTGTGTTGACGGGGACTCTTACCAGCCCCTCGCCACTTTTGCTGCTGAGCCGGGCTCCGGTCTCTACACTCTTCACACTCGCCCGCGCGCTCAGCAGCGACTGCAGCAGCAGCAGCAGCCGCAGCAGCCGCAGCAGCAGCAGCAGCAGCAGCCGCAGCAGCAGCCGCAGCCGCAGCCACAGCGGCCGCCGTCGCAGCAGCCACTCCTCCCAGTTCCTGTCCCTCCCCCTAGTCTCCTCCCTGCGTCTCACCAGGTGGTTCCGTCCCCTCAGGTTGTCGCGTCCAGTCCAGTCGCTGCGTCTTGCTCCTGTCGGTCGCTTGCCCACCCCACCGTTCTGTGGCACCACCGGATGGGACACCCTTCTCTTCCACGTCTGCGTGCTATGTCTAGTCAGCGTCTGGTCTTAGGTCTCCCGCGTGTCTTGCCGTCGCTGCCGCCGTCCCTTGCACCACCGTGCGGTCCTTGCGTCGAGGGTAGGCTGCGTGCCACCCCTCACTCCTCCTCCCTTCGTCCGGCCACCGAGCCTTTTGAGACGCTGCACTTGGACGTCTGGGGCCCCTCTCCTCGCCCTGGCCCTGAGCGTGAGCGTTTCTTTTTGGTGGTCGTTGACGACTACTCCCGCTACACCACAGTGTTCCCCCTGGCGAGGAAGTCTGAGGTGACTTCTACGCTGATCCGGTGGTTGCTCACCACCCAGGACACTCGTGGTCGTCGTGTCAGCTGTCTCCACTCCGACCGCGGGGGCGAGTTTCGCTCCGGCATTCTCGCTGGATTCTGTCGCGAACAGGGCATTCGTCAGGGGTCTCCCGGGTTTAGGGTCCCTAAACCCAGTCGAGGTCTCCCGGTCCCTCCCCCCCCTCTCTTCCTGACCGCCGCTCCCCCGCCTGCTCCCCCGGTACAGCCTCCCCCCCCTGGTCCAGCCCCGTCTGGTGTGTCTCAGGCTAGCCCTCCCCCTTCGGTAGCCCCCCCTGTACAGCCTCCCTCCCCACAGTCTTCCTTGCCGCCTCCTGCAGGTGCTCCCTCTCGGGAGGTTGGTCCTGCGACTGTCCCTGTACAGGTCTCTGGTTCTGGGGGTGCTGGAGTTGGAGCTGAGCCGCGGGTTGCAGAGGACTCTTGTCTTCCGGGGGCTGGTACTGGTCGTGCGGAGTCTGGGGGTGCTGGTGCGGAGTCTGGGGGTGCTGCGTCTGGGGGTGAGGGTGTCCCTTCGGTTTCTAGAGAGCCTGGGTCTGGAGCTGGTGTTGGTGCTGCCTCTGGGGGTGGTGTACTTGGTGCTTCGGAGGTCGACTCTGGGGCTGCCGCTGCCCCGGACACTACTCCTTCCCCCCACCCCTACCCGACCAGGTTCCAGGCTCGTGTTCGCCGTGCTCGTGAGGAGCAGCTGGAGTTGGAGAGAGAGGAGAGAGAGTTGCAGCGGCTCGAGGAGCAGGAGCGACAGCAGCAGGAGCAGCAGCAGGGGCAGCAGCCGCTGGAGCAGCAGCAGCCGCCTCCTCCTCCTGTCTCGGGTCTTCGGACCCTTGGTCTCCCCTCTCCCTCTCCTTCCTCCTCCCCCTCTCCTCCCGTCTCTGGTCCTCCGCTTCCTCCTCCTGACCCCTCTCCCGCTGTTTTCCCTCGTTCTCAGTCTTCGTTGTCTCCTCCTCCTTCTCAGACTTGGGCCTCTCGTCGCTCCCCTCGTGCTCGTCCCTCGTCTCCTGTTCCCTTCACTGACCTTCGTACAGCCTTCCTTTGTTCTCGTCCACCTCGTCCGTCTCCGTCTGTGCTTCCGTCTCCTCCTGAGTCGGCCCT
The DNA here is from genome assembly GCA_947470075.1 of Closterium sp. Yama58-4. Lineage (NCBI taxonomy): Eukaryota > Viridiplantae > Streptophyta > Zygnematophyceae > Desmidiales > Closteriaceae > Closterium > Closterium sp. Yama58-4. The sequence goes on from CANIUD010000140.1 coordinate 598,459, forward strand.
CACTGTGTCGCTTCCTTCTCCTGTCACTGACTACTACCGCACGTACCGTCCTGTTCTCTCTCGTGTTCTCGCCTCTCTTGTTACCCACCCTCGTGCCTCTGTGTCCTCTGTGTCCGCTCTTACTGCCGCAGTCACTGACTTTGCCTCTACCCGCCGCCTTGACTTCGCCACCGCTCTTGTGGCTGCTCCTCCTTCCAGTCCTCTGGCCGTCGGGGGTGTGTCTGCCCTTGGCTGTGACGCCCTAGAGGACAGGCAGTTTGAGCTAGAGTTCCTGGCCGCCGCTTCCCCTCATCTCTGTGCCATGCTCCTCGCCCCTGAGGGTGACCCCGACGCCCTTGACATTCCGACTCCTCGCACTTACGCTGAGGCAGTGTCAGGGCCTTGGGCCTCTCAGTGGAGAGCTGCCATGGACGCAGAGATGGCCTCCTACAGATCCACAGGCACCTACGTCGATGAGGTTCCCCCTCCGGGGGCGAACGTAGTCGACGGCATGTGGATCTACAGGGTGAAGCGGCCACCGGGATCTCCTCCGGTCTTCAAGGCACGCTACGTGGCTAGAGGTTTCAGTCAGCGCGAGGGAGTTGACTTCTTTCAGACCTTCGCGCCCACCCCGAAGATGACCACTCTTCGGGTGTTACTACACGTAGCAGCACAGAGAGACTACGAGTTACACTCTCTCGACTTTTCTACTGCTTTCCTTCAGGGCCGTCTTCACGAGGAGGTCTGGTTGCGTCGTCCCTCTGCCTTCACTGGCTCTTTCCCTCCTGGGACCCAGTGGAGGCTGAGGCGACCGGTTTACGGTCTTCGTCAGGCTCCTCGTGAGTGGCACGACACCCTGCGTTCTACCCTGTCTGACCTTGGGTTCCAGCCGTCTTCTGCTGACCCGTCGCTGTTCGTTCGTCGTGGCCCCACACCTTTCTTTGTTCTGGTCTACGTTGACGACCTTGTTTTTGCCACCCCTGACAGGGTTGCTTTGGCACACGTGAAGTCCGAACTGCAGAAGAGACACACCTGCACTGATCTTGGTGAGCTGCGCCACTACCTTGGCTTGCAGATCACCAGGGACAGAGCTGCTCGCACCATTACACTTTCACAGTCCCACATGGTGCAGCAGGTCCTTCAGCGGTTCGGGCTTCAGCACTCCACAGTACAGCGCACACCTCTTGCTGTTGACCACAGACTCACTGGACCCTTTCCTGACGAGCCGTTCGAGCCTAGTGGTCCCTACGCAGAGCTTGTGGGTTGCCTCATGTACCTGATGACTTGTACTCGCCCGGACCTCGCCTTCCCTCTCAGCGTTCTTGCGCGCTTTGTTGCGCCAGGGAGACACCGTCCTGTTCACTGGACAGCAGCTGTGAGGGTGGCGAAGTACCTAGCGACGACGTCAGGCGTGGGGCTAGTTCTTGGAGGGCAGCAGTCTGTCGTACTTACTGGTCACTGTGACTCCTCTTACGCTGACGACGCTGAGACTCACAGGTCTACTCAGGGGTACTGTTTCAGCCTAGGTTCTGGAGCTGTTTCCTGGCGGTCCACGCGCTCCTCTTCGGTCTCGACCTCTACAGCTGAGGCTGAGATCTACGCTGGTGCCATGGCGGCACAGGAGCTGCGTTGGTTGACCTTCTTGCTCACCGACCTTGGTGAGCGGCCGAGCTCTGCACCGACCTTGTTCACTGACAACAAGGCGTCTATTCTCCTTTGTCGAGAGCCACGACTGGAGAGCAGAGTGAAGCACATTCACGTCAGGTACTTTCTTCTGCGAGAGTTGCAGAGGCGTGGACAGGCTCGCTTTGAGTTTGTGGAGTCCGAGGCCAACACTGCATATATCTTCGTCAAGGCGCTTCCGCCTTGTGACCACCAGAGGTGCTGTGTGCAGTTAGGCCTTGTTGACACTGGTTCTCGTGTTGCTTAGACTTGAGTGTACTGTTTACTTTGCTTTCTATATACCTCTGTTACTTCTTGGACTGGCCTTGTGGCCACTGTTGTTTGTGCTCAGACTGTGTGGTGACGTTGTGATCCACCCTGAGCTTCGTTTCTTGGACTGGTCTTGTGACCGTACTCGTTTGGTTCTGCTAGACACCCCTCACTTAGGCTATGGGGGTGTGTCAAATGTTGTAGCCTATAGTGAGGTTTGTCTTAGGGGGTACAAAACTTAGGGTTAGCTATATGTACCCCAACCAACATCAATGCATCATCCATTCTTCATTCTGACAGGGGTGTACCGGGGGGGGGGGGGGGTAGGTTACGCGTTACAGGGTAGAACTCGCTACGGGATCCGGAAACCGTTGGGCATCAGTGTGCGTTACACAAAAAATCTGACACATCAGGGTAAATCAATCTCCCCAAAAAAACACCCTAGGCCATCAGTTTGACCCCCAAAAACCACCCCGATAATCAGGGTATCAGGGTGATTTACCCTGATAAAATTTGCCCTGGTGCGTACCCCAGCTACAGCAACTGCTCTTCAGGCGACCTGCTACCAGACACCACTAGCTATAGCCGTAGGCAGTTACGGGGGTGTGTTAATTTATATTGCATATCTTATACCTGCCTACAGCTTACTAGTGTATTAGGTTAGTTATATCAACTGCTGGTGGTGTACCCTTTGCCTTGCCTATATCTTGTACCACTCTTTCTAGTGCACTCCTCTTTGGCCATCTACTTTCTCTCGCCAATTTCCTAGCTCCTAAGTCCAAAACCCTAGCCATGGCTCCCAACATAGTTTCCTAGCTAAGAGCCTATCATGACAGCGCCGCACGGTTGGGAATGCATTTGAATAAGGGAATGTACCCCTTAGAGTACATGGCTAGTTAGGTCTTTTCGTATTCCATTGTACTCTTATTTATATCACCTTGTTTGCATGTTTTATTTATCTCAAAGCATTTTACATTCACTCTGCTATTGAGGTCAAGGGCCCACCAAACCATCTCACTGCGTGCGAACCTTCCCGGGTAGATCCTGGGCTACGATCAACTTCTGATCGCAGCAAGTCACATACTGAAATCTGTTCATGCTGCTATATTACGGTATTAGGGTGTGTTCCTACGGCCTCTTAGCAGGAAATCATCTTGCCATTCGCGTTGTATCGCTCTGTGGCACGCATGCGTAGGAGCACTCCATAATAAGCCCCCTTTCCATCCCTTTCCATGCTGGCATGGGCATAATCTTTGTGTAGAAACATCACATTGTCCCAACAATAAAGAAACATCACTCTATTGATTAAGAGATTGCTGGCATGGTGTCTGTTGTTAGAATAGTAGCCTTAGGGTTTGGGGTAGCGTGAGCGAGAGAAACAGGAAGGTGAGGTTCACTACAGCAAGGTTACAAGATATAGCAAAGAAAGGTGAGCACATTGGTGCACCACCACTGTAGCTACACTAGAACACACAGCAAGCAGGGTATATAACAAAACTTAACACACCCCCTTAACCTGCTTGCCGTGATAACTAGTACAGGTACACGTGGCGCAGCGGAAGAGGGTAGAGAGGTTAGGAAGGAGGAGGAGGTGAGAGGAGAGGAGAGGAGAGGAGAGGAGGGAAGAGAGAGAGGGATGAGGAGAGGTGGGGGGCCAGGAGCGGCGGACCCTCTTAAGAACCTTCAGAAGGTGGGGGGCCAGTAGCGGCGGACCCTCTTAAGAACCTTCAGAACTCAACTCAACTCAACCACCCCCCTTTGACCTCACTCCATGAATCTGCCATCCCCCCAATGCTCACCCTCACACTCCAGTCAACTTCACTATCACCACCCCCTCACCTTCTGCACTTCTCTCCCCCCCCCCCCCCTTCTCTACGGCGACAATCCCTGCAGTAAGAGAGAGGGGAGGGACGGGCTGCAGGCAGCTCACACACGCCACCCACACATCTCCCCCTCCTCCCTCCCCACGACGGAAGCAGCGAAAGGGAGGGCGGGCGGGGGGGGGGGGGGGGGGGGGGGGGGGGGGGGGGGGTTTTGGGGGCGGGGCAGCGGTAGCTGCTGCTGGCGCTGGCGGTGGCGCTGGCTGGTGCGCAGGCGCGAGCAGCTGGCCGCGGTGCTGGCGTCCGCGCTGACGGGCCACGCTCGCGCTGGCGCCTGCGGTCCGGGCTGGCGCGGGCGCTGGCGTCCATGCTGGTGCTGGCGCCCGCCGGCGCTGGCGTCCGCGGCGACGAAACGGGGGGCCGCGGGGCGACGAAACGGGGGGGGGGCCGCGGGGCGACGAAACGGGGGGCCGCGGGGCGACGAATCGGGGGCCGCGGGGCGACGAAATGGGGGGCCGCGGGGCGACGAATCAGGGGCCGCGGGGCGACGAATCAGGGGCCGCGGGGCGACGAAATGGGGGGCCGCGGGGCGACGGATCTCGCCATTGCGCAGCTCGCCACCGTGTCGATCAGCAGCGACTCGAGGCGCCGCCATAACGAGCATAAAACTAGGCCTAGGAACGGCCTGCTCTGATTACCATGTTAGAATAGTAGCCTTAGGGTTTGGGGTAGCGTGAGCGAGAGAAACAGGAAGGTGAGGTTCACTACAGCAAGGTTACAAGATATAGCAAAGAAAGGTGAGCACATTGGTGCACCACCACTGTAGCTACACTAGAACACACAGCAAGCAGGGTATATAACAAAACTTAACATCTGTGTGTGTGGCAAGGTTAAAGACAAGCCAGCCAATCCTGGAGTGCTGTGATGTTCGTATGCTGCCTCCCACTCTGTTGGGGAGCTGAGCTGATGGTGTGTTGATGAACTTAAAAACAATCTCGCTACCCTTGATCTGCCTGTTAGACTAATCATACAAAGCTCATAAGAATTGTGCAGTTACCATATATAATCATTACAGCAAGTGGCTTCTCTAGAAAAGCCCGATTAATTATCCCCTACTCACAAGGAGCTCCCTCCCAAGCCGCAGCGGTAGTACCATAGCTAAGCCTCAAACATCCAAGCCTGAGCCTCATTGAAGAAGAAGTGCATTCCAGCACAGTGTGCCACGCAACACAGGACACATCCATCACGGACTAGTTCCGCTCCCCGTAAGCATGTGCCTCCTCACACTCCGGCAAACCCCTCTGGGAAGCTAAATCTCCGTCATTCCCCCTACCGTCCCACTCCTAGTCACTCCTACTGAACTTGAGAATGGGCTTACCAACATACAGCACAGTCTTGCCTGCCATCGCGTTGAAGCAGGACGCACCAGAAGCATACCAGGCTGGCAAGAAATACGAAGAGGGTGACAGGGATAAAAAAGGGGGCGAAACGTCAAAAAGAGTAGACAGACTGCGTGGCACAAAAACGGCGCAGTTGGTTCGCTTCTTGCAGTCGTGAACCAGCTAAAACCAGAGTTTTGCGGAACAAAATAATCCACTGACGCCACTACAGAACACTCACCAGCAATGGCAGTGAAGAGGCCGAAGTAGCCGCCAGCCTTGATCCACCCCTCGCCAGGATGCTGGTTGCTGAAATTCCCAATGAAGAGCAGCCCCAGGGTGATCTCGAGCAGAGTGAAGACGAGCAGCACGGCATGGCTTGCCATGAGCGCGCACACAGTCATGTAGCTGTTGAAGATGAAGAAACCCGACAGGAACCAGCCAAGAGCCTCGGACACGTCGGTTGCTTGAAGCACCGTCGTCTGCAGTAACAAACGGGAGAGAGGAAGGATGGGCGAAAGTTATGAACCATGTTAACTTGATGGTAAATTACTGATGAGAAACTCCCAAATTGTTGCCCAGTGCTTCACAAACTGTCGCAGAACGAGGTAATTGGCTGGTACTTACGTAACCAAGCATCTTGAGGAGAACGAAGAAGGCAAGGCCCATCCAGAAAGCACCATAGGTTGAGAAGGCGGTGGCGCCGAAAGTGTTGTTCTTCTTAAACTCCCACATGCCGGCCAGCAGCTGAGCGAGGCCGCCATAGAAGAACGCGAGGCCGACCCAGATAATGTCGGGAGCCCAGCCGGCGTTGTGACACGAGAGGACGTACGTAGTCAGCGCGAATGCGGCGAGTCCAAGCGGGGCCGGGTCAGCGATGGCGCTTTTCTCGACGACCACACGAGCGTCCTCCTTGATGTCCATGGCGATTGATATGCGTGAAGAAAATACTTTAGGTGGTCAGATCGCACGGTGAAACCTAAAATTGAACAGAGGCGAGTTGGTAACAGAACACGTCGAGGTGGATGTGGAGATTCTGAGACAATCCAACTGGTCGAGGAGGTTGTTGACAAGAGCGGCGGGGAGCCGTCCGATATTTGAAAGCAAGCCGTGAGCTGAGCCTGAGGTGAATGAATCAACGGCGAAAATGACGGACCCCTGCAGCTTCGATAATGGAATGGTTGAGTGCTCTCAGTTTGGTCGGAGGAAACGAGGCTTACAATTGCTGGCAGTCGGTCCTTGATAATACCGTCTTATATGCCCTGCCTCTCCTCCATGCCAACCAACGCGGCTCGGCTGGCAGGGAACGACACAACTCCGCCGCTGGAATCGCCAAGCAATCCTGGGGATGTCCATGTCATCGTCAGCTTGCGGGTAGCACAAGGCTCGGCCGTGGCAAGGTCAGCTCCGATTGGTTATCGAGTGATAGGAGAATGCAGAGGCATGATGTGCGACGCGTGAGTGTCCCTGACGTGGTGACGCGAATGCTCAGGACAAAGGGGACAGCGCTCGACTGTTGCGCTGTTTTCGGCAACTAGTGACGTGAGATGGGTGCCAGATCACTTGATGGAGGTTTCACCGAATTTTCTAGTAGGTGCCCAAGGTCGGTTGGCTGGTGCTGGCATCGAAAATCGTGATAATGCAGTGTTCTTGTTCTGCAAGAAAACAAATTGGAATAAATGGGTGGAAGTCCACTTTTCCTGCTTACCATCCTACGGTATTTTTTTACCAACTGTTACTCTTCACGTCATGGCGCCTACACCACACATGACACAGTTTTATCAATGCCTAGCCTAGGTCAACATCCCGTTTCTTTTTTTCCCAAACCTTAGTGCTTGCTAGCACTCCAACACTTTGCACATTTGCATTGCGAACTCGCGACCACTTCATCGAGCAACACTGCCCTTTTTCAAGGCAGAGAAACAGTGTTGACAACGAAATCGATTGAAGGACCAACTTTGACAAGAGGTTAGCCTGATAAGGGGCCGTAGGAACATGCCCGAATCGACATGATGAACACTTGCATTGCACCATCCAAGCATTAAGGCTAGGCAACCAAAAGTGGGCAAAGTGAGTCAACCAACTACCGTATAGTTCCGGCTAGAAGATGTTAAACTGTATTATGCTTATAGGCTGTAGTGGGGTAGCCAATATGGGGTACAACCCCAACTAGGGTTTCATATTTGTACCCAAACTTCTGCTAGTTCAATCATTCTTGCCTAGCTATTCTGAAATGGTATCAGAGCGAGGTTCCTAGGACCTACCCACACTGCGTTGGACGGGGGAGGTTGGCGATGCGTCGCGCTTCCGGGTGTGGGGTGCTCGTGCCCTTGTCCGCGATACGTCCGCGGACAAGCTCTCCTCCCGCACGCTTCCCTGTGTCTTCCTTGGCTTTGTCCCTGACGCGCCTGGCTGGCAGTTTTACCACCCCACCTCGCGCCGGGTCTTCGCCTCTCAGGATGTCACCTTTGACGAGTCGGTCCCTTTTTACCGTCTCTTCCCCTACCGCACTGCCCCCCTCCCTCCCCCGCCGCTTTTCCTTGCTCCTGGTCCCCCTCCGGTAGACCCCCTTCCCCCTCAGGGTCCTGCTCCTTCAGGTGTCTCTCAGGTAGACCCTCCTCCCGTCGCTGAGCCTGTCGAGTTCACAGGTGACTCAGGTGCTGCTGCGGGTGGTGCTGCTGGGAGTGCTGAGCCTGGGGGTGCTGAGCTTGGGGGTGCTGGGCCTGGGGGTGCTGGGGCTGCAGGTGCTGGGACTGAGGGTGCTGGAGCTGAGGGTACGGTGCCTGAGAGTACGGAGCCTGGGGGTGCTGAGCCTGGGGGTGCTGAGCCTGCGGGTGCGGGGCCTGGGAGTGCTGGGACTACGGGTGCTGGAGCTGAGGGTACTGTGCCTGAGAGTTTGCCGCCTGGGGGTGCTGAGCCTGGGGGTGCTGCGACTGGGGGTGCTGAGCCTGCGGGTACTGAGCCTGCGGGTACTGAGCCTGGGGGTGCTGCTACTGAGCCTACGGAGCCTCGGGTTACTGCGTCTGGGGGTGCTCCGGTTCGGGGTGCTGAGCAGTCTCTCACACCGCAGCAGCTTCGTGACTGGTACGTCCGGCGCTTTCGCCGTCCTAGTGGCTCGGCTGGAGTTGGGGGTGCTGGGGCTGCTCGTCCTGGGGGTGCTCGTACTGGGGGTACTGGAGCTGCCGGGACTGGTTGTTCTGGGAGCACTGCGACTGGAGCTGCTGGAGCTGGGGACTCTGGCGCTGGCGGTGCTAGCGGAGTTGGAGCTGCCGACTCTGGGGGTGGCGCTGCTGCTGGTGCTGCGGACCCGCCTGGTGGAGCTGCTGCTGGAGCTGAGGACCCGAGCGGTGGCGCTGCTGCTGGTGCTGGGGACCCGGACGTTGGAGCTCCTGCTGGTCCTGAGGACCCGGCCGCTGGAGTCTCTTCTGCTTCTGGAGACGCTGCGCGGCCGCGACCGTACTTCGTACCGCTCCTTCAGCAGGTTCTTGGGCAGGCTCCTCCTCCTTGTCCTCCTCCCTCCGTAGAGTGTCCTCCGCCTGTCCAGCCGCAGTCACAGTTACCGCCTGCCTCGCCTCTCCCTGCTCCCTCTCCTTACGCTGGTCCCACAGGAGGTCTTACAGAGCGTCGTGAGCCTGAGTCTCGTCCTGTGTCGCCTGTTCGTCCTGCTCGCACTGGTAGTCGTGTCCGTCGTGAGCGTCCTCCTCCTGTCCCAGGCACTCACTACATGACTCTGCGTCCCTCTACTGCTCCTCGGCGTGTCCCTCTACCGTCTCCTCCTGCGTCCTCTTTGCCTGCCGTTCCGGACCCTGAGTCTGACCGGTATCGCGCTGAGCACCCTACAGTCACGCGTCTCCTCGCTACTGTTGTCACTGACCCTACCTTTGAGTCCTCGGCTGCGTCTGCTCTGGTCGCTGAGTTGGTTGACTTTGCTGCTGCCTGTCGTCTAGACTACGCTGCTAGCCTTGTTGCTGAGTCAGAGTCTGCGTCTGTCTGTCCTCCGTCCGTCGGGGGTGAGTGTGCTCTTAGCACGGACGTCCTTGAGGACAGACACGAGGACCTTGAGTGTCTTGCGGCTGCTGCGCCTCATCTCGTGGCCATGCTGCTTGCCCATGAGGGAGACCCGGATGCACCAGACATCCCGACCCCGCGCTCTTACGCTGAGGCGATCGCGGGTGAGTACTCCTCTCAATGGCAGACAGCCATGGACGCAGAGATGGCATCCTGGAAGTCCACAGGCACTTACGTCGATGAGGTTCCCCCTCCTGGGGCGAACATCGTCGATGGCATGTGGATTTTCAGGGTGAAGCGGCCGCCGGGTTCTCCGCCTGTCTTCAAGGCTCGTTACGTTGCTAGAGGCTTCAGTCAGCGAGAGGGGGTTGACTTCTTCCAGACCTTCTCCCCCACCCCGAAGATGACCACTCTTCGGGTGCTGCTGCACGTTGCCGCTCAGCGTGACTACGAGCTTCACTCTCTTGACTTCAGCACAGCTTTCTTACAGGGCAGCCTGCACGAGGAGATCTGGCTGCGCCGCCCACCTGGCTTCACTGGGTCGTTCCCTCCTGGTACCCAGTGGAGCCTCCGGCGGCCAGTCTACGGTCTCCGCCAGGCGCCACGTGAGTGGCACGACACACTGAGGACGACACTGGCGGCTCTTGGGTTCGCTCCTTCGACAGCTGACCCGTCGCTGTTCCTGCGCACCGACACTTCACTGCCACCGTTCTACATCCTCGTGTACGTCGACGACTTGGTCTTTGCCACTGCTGACACTGAGGCTCTCGCCTTGGTGAAGTCGGAGCTGCAGAAGAGACACACGTGCACAGACCTGGGTGAGCTGCGCAGTTACCTTGGCTTGCAGATCACTCGGGACAGAGCACGCCGCACCATCACACTGACTCAGTCACACATGGTGCAGCAGGTCCTTCAGCGCTTCGGCTTCACCTGGTCCTTGCCACAGCACACTCCTCTGGCTACAAGTCACTCGCTCTCAGCTCCACCTTCGGACGAGTCCGTAGAGCCGAGTGGCCCGTATCCAGAGCTAGTGGGCTGCCTCATGTACCTGATGACCTGCACTCGTCCTGACCTTGCGTACCCTCTTGGCCTTCTCGCTCGCTACGTGGCTCCTGGTAGGCACCGACCAGAGCACATGGCTGCTGCTAAGAGGGTACTGCGCTACTTGTGCAGTACATCGGGCATGGGGCTCGTGCTTGGAGGACGGAGTGAGGTGGTCCTCACTGGGCACTCAGACGCGTCTTGGGTTGACGACCAGACTACTCAGCGGTCGTCACAGGGTTACACCTTCAGCCTTGGCTCTGGCTCTGTTTCTTGGCGGTCTACACGCTCGTCTTCTGTTCTCAGCTCCAGTTGTGAGGCTGAGATCTACGCCACCGCCATGGCTGCACAGGAGCTACGCTGGCTCACCTACCTACTGACTGACTTGGGTGAGCGGCCTCGTTCTCCTCCAGTGCTGTACGTTGACAACAAGGCGGCCATTGCCTTGTGTGAGGAGCACAGACTGGAGCACAGAACGAAGCACATTGCTCTGCGTTACTTCCTGGCTCGAGAGTTGCAGCAGCGAGGCCAGCTTCGTCTTCGCCACGGAGCCACTCGGGCCAACACTGCTGATATATTCACCAATTCACTTTCTGGTGATCATCAGCGCTTTTGTACTCTGTTGGGCCTTGTGCCTACGTTTCCACACTTGTTGTAGTCTCTGCTTGTACTGTGATCTATATATACACTTGTATGCTGGCTCTTGCTAGGTAGCCATCACTGTACTGTTATTGCTGCATGTGAACTGGCCTTGTGGCCCTTTGCTTGTGCTCAGAATGTGTGGTGACGTTGTGATCCACCCTGAGCTTGTTTTGTTTCTCTTGACTGGTCGTGTGACCCCTTGTTCTCCCCCACTTTGCCTATGGGGGTGTGTCAAACTATATGTGCTGCATATTGTCTAGGCTGTAGTGGGGTAGCCCATATGGGGTACAACCCAATTAGGGTTTACTACTTGTACTCCTGCATCCTGCTAGTTCATGTCAGAATGAAGAATGGATGGTGCATTGATGTTGGTTGGGGTACATATAGCTAACCCTAAGTTTTGTACCCCCTAAGACAAACCTCACTATAGGCTACAACATTTGACACACCCCCATAGCCTAAGTGAGGGGTGTCTAGCAGAACCAAACGAGTACGGTCACAAGACCAGTCCAAGAAACAAAGCTCAGGGTGGATCACAACGTCACCACACAGTCTGAGCACAAACAACAGTGGCCACAAGGCCAGTCCAAGAAGTAACAGAGATATATAGAAAGCAAAGTAAACAGTACACTCAAGTCTAAGCAACACGAGAACCAGTGTCAACAAGGCCTAACTGCACACAGCACCTCTGGTGGTCACAAGGCGGAAGCGCCTTGGTGAAGATGTCTGCAGTGTTGGCCTCGGACTCCACAAACTCAAAGCGAGCCTGTCCACGCCTCTGCAACTCTCGCAGAAGAAAGTACCTGACGTGAATGTGCTTCACTCTGCTCTCCAGTCGTGGCTCTCGACAAAGGAGAATAGACGCCTTGTTGTCAGTGAACAAGGTCGGTGCAGAGCTCGGCCGCTCACCAAGGTCGGTGAGCAAGAAGGTCAACCAACGCAGCTCCTGTGCCGCCATGGCACCAGCGTAGATCTCAGCCTCAGCTGTAGAGGTCGAGACCGAAGAGGAGCGCGTGGACCGCCAGGAAACAGCTCCAGAACCCAGGCTGAAACAGTACCCCTGAGTAGACCTGTGAGTCTCAGCGTCGTCAGCGTAAGAGGAGTCACAGTGACCAGTAAGTACGACAGACTGCTGCCCTCCAAGAACTAGCCCCACGCCTGACGTCGTCGCTAGGTACTTCGCCACCCTCACAGCTGCTGTCCAGTGAACAGGACGGTGTCTCCCTGGCGCAACAAAGCGCGCAAGAACGAGGGAAAACAGCGGGAGAGGGGTCAGGAGGAGGAAGCGGAGGACCAGAGACGGGAGGAGAGGGGGAGGAGGAAGGAGAGGGAGAGGGGAGACCAAGGGTCCGAAGACCCGAGACAGGAGGAGGAGACGGCAGCTGCTGCTGCTGCGGCTGCTGCGGCTGCTGCTGCTCCAGCGGCTGCTGCCCCTGCTGCTGCTGCTGCTGCTCCTGCTGCTGTCGCTCCTGCTCCTCGAGCCGCTGCAACTCTCTCTCCTCTCTCTCCAACTCCAGCTGCTCCTCACGAGCACGACGAACACGAGCCTGGAACCTGGTCGGGTAGGGGTGGGGGGAAGGAGTAGTGTCCGGGGCAGCGGCAGCCCCAGAGTCGACCTCCGAAGCACCAAGCACACCACCCCCAGAGGCAGCACCAACACCAGCTCCAGACCCAGGCTCTCCAAAAACCAAAGGAACACCCTCACCCCCAGACGCAGCACCAGCACCCCCAGACTCCGCACGACCAGTACCAGCCCCCGGAGGAGAAGAGTCCTCTGCAACCCGCGGCTCAGCTCCAACTCCAGCACCCCCAGAACCAGAGACCTGTACAGGGACAGTCGTAGGACCAACCTCCCGAGAGGGAGCACCTACAGGAGGCGGTGAGGAAGACTGTGGGGAGGGAGGCTGTACAGGGGGGGCTACCGAAGGGGGAGGGCTAGCCTGAGACACACCAGACGGGGCTGGACCAGGGGGGGGAGGCTGTACCGGGGGAGCAGGCGGGGGAGCGGCTGTCAGGAAGAGGGGGGGAGGAGGAACCGGGAGACCTCGACTGGGGTACCTGACGTAGTACGGGGTGGACTCCTCGAAACGGACGTCACGGGAGTCAAAGAACCGGTGAGAGGGAGGGTGGTAAAAGGTGAAGTCAGAGGAGTCCTCAGGGAAACCAAGGAAGACACAAGGAACGGCGCGAGGCGAGAGCTTGTCCGCGGAGGTGTCGCGGACAAGAGCCAAGCACCCCCAGACACGAAACCTCGACGCGACACCAGGGGACCCTGTCCAAAGACTGGTCGGTGAAGCCTCCGGCCGAGAGACGCGTGGCCAGAGGTTCAGCTGGTGCGCGGCGTACCTGACCGCGTATGGCCACAGGAAATGGGGGGCACGGGCGTGAGTCAAGGAGGTGCGGGCAATCTCCATGACCAGGCCTATGCGACGCTCAGCAACCCCATTCTGCTGTGGGGACTCCGGAAGCGTCCAGGACTGACGAATGCCCTGTTCGCGACAGAATCCAGCGAGAATGCCGGAGCGAAACTCGCCCCCGCGACGCTAGGAGTGGCGCTAGGCGCGGCACTACGCGCGGTAACAACGGAACCGTAGCGAATGAGAGCTAGGATCAGGCTCGGGAGGCTCGAACGGAGAACGGAGGAACGGGATCCCACAGGATCCTAACCTAACTGATACCATGTCAGAATGAAGAATGGATGGTGCATTGATGTTGGTTGGGGTACATATAGCTAACCCTAAGTTTTGTACCCCCTAAGACAAACCTCACTATAGGCTACAACATTTGACAGTTCAACCATTCCTGCTGCTAGATTCTGACATTTCCGGCAGAATTAATCTTGAAAACGCGGCAAGCTAAAATGGCAGTGTATGAAGTTGCTGAGTTCCTGCCAACAGGGCATTGGGTGAGACGGTTGCGAAGGGGACCGGGGGAAGGGAGGGGTGGGGGTTGGGGTTGTGATTGCCACAGGGATGGGAAGGATGAGGAGGGATGGACGAGGGAGGGGGAGGAGAGCGGGGAGGAGGGAAGTGTTGGCAAAATGGGAAGGCGGGTGGGAATGGGTCCTGGAGCCACCCACTCAAGAATGGGTACTACTACTGTAGCGGATACTACTAGTATAGGATTGCACAGGACACGCACATCACCGTCTTAACCATCAATCTCCCGGATGCCCACTTGTCACCGATCACTTTTCCTTTCTTCCAAGTAGGATGCAACTTGGCAGTGTATTTTTCTGCCGATGTGAATGGCAGGGAAAGGAGGAAAACTCATGGGTAGAAAGGTGGAAGGACAGCGGGTAGCAAGAGGTACAGCAGCACTGAATGAATCCGCCTGACGGCCTGACTAGTAGCACAAAAAAAAAAGATGTGATCTTGGTGCCTGCTTGAAGCACTGATGGCACCAGTGATGATCACGAAAGATCAAACAGTAGATCCTCCCCGGCCATCGAACAGGCAGGGCTACGGGCCATGCACATACATGTGTAGAGAAAACCACAGGAATAGAACCCTGTTGCTTGATTTTGGAAGACTGCAGTTCAGCACCCGCATCTTGCTGCTGCTGCTACGACGGAACACCACAATGTGGCAAATAGCGTTGCGGATGCGGACTTACGAAGAAGTTTCTTTTTCTGCTTCAAGGGCTTGGCGACTTGGGCGGCAGACGCGGCTGAAGCACTGTCATGGCGTGCAAGAAGTGGCGGAAAGATCGAGGCAGACGCGGCGGCAGCAGTGAGGAACGCACCACCTGACGGGCAAGGGCCGCAGCGCGCACGACATTGGAAATATGAGGGAGCGTCATGTCATGACATGACATGTTCACAATGAGGAGCGAGAGGCGTGACCACTGACATGAACTGCCAAAAACGACAAAGCCGCGCCAGAAACGGAAAAGGTGGCTTCTACGGAGCAGCAAACGCTCTGAGTGGACAGCGCCCAGCCGCATTGATTGATACGGCGTCGATGTAACTTTTAGGGCGTCATAATTATTGGGACGGAGCAGGAACTTTGAAAGGTAACAATAGGTTCCAACCTAAGCAGTGCTTACAGAGGAGGAGGGCGAAGAGAAGTGGTGGCGTGCGCTCCATGGTAGTAGCAGCAGAGGAAGGGGAGAAAGCTTGCACACTGAAAATGAAAACCTTGTGCTAGTAGAGATGACTGTATCATACAGAATATACTCCTATCATATACATGTCTTTGTCCAGCAGCCTGCTGCTGAGCATCCGCCTAAGAGGGATGCATGTTGGAGCCGATCCCAGTTTCAGACTGGGTGGAAGTATGGCACTCGACTCGATGTGTGAGTGATAATTTCCGCTGCATGGCGAGAGGAGCCAGGCAGTGGGGCAGTCGGTGGATGGTAGATGAGATGGGGACAGGATCAGAAGATAGAAGTCGACACATGTGGACGAGGAACGGAGCGCGAAGGAGCCGGAAAGCGCCCCTAGGTCGCACCGCACACCAGAAGGCATTTGTTGGACTCCACAGGCAGCAGCCGCTCTCTTTCAGCCATAAACTCCCCTGCCCGAGACCATTACGTGCTGGTGCTCGCCGCAAGATGGACTCAACTAAACAAAAGTTTAGGATTTGCAGTGGTGCTTCACCAATCACGACTCACGATTCGAGCGGTTCATCGCTCTAGTAAATCGCTCGCTAGGGCAGAAACAGACCTGCTGTGGTAATCTGGTTTGAAGTCAAGATTACTGTATTGGGGCACCCCAGGGAGTGCAGCAGGCAGGAGGGGAGCCGAGGGTGCCCGGGGCACCCCAGGGAGTGCAGCAGGCAGGAGGGGAGCCGAGGGTGCCCGGGGCACCCCAGGGAGTGCAGCAGGCAGGAGGGGAGCCGAGGGTGCCCGGGGCACCCCAGGGAGTGCAGCAGGCAGGAGGGGAGCCGAGGGTGCCCGGGGCACCCCAGGGAGTGCAGCAGGCAGGAGGGGAGCCGAGGGTGCCCGGGGCACCCCAGGGAGTGCAGCAGGCAGGAGGGGAGCCGAGGGTGCCCGGGGCACCCCAGGGAGTGCAGCAGGCAGGAGGGGAGCCGAGGGTGCCCGGGGCACCCCAGGGAGTGCAGCAGGCAGGAGGGGAGCCGAGGGTGCCCGGGGCACCCCAGGGAGTGCAGCAGGCAGGAGGGGAGCCGAGGGTGCCCGGGGCACCCCAGGGAGTGCAGCAGGCAGGAGGGGAGCCGAGGGTGCCCGGGGCACCCCAGGGAGTGCAGCAGGCAGGAGGGGAGCCGAGGGTGCCCGGGGCACCCCAGGGAGTGCAGCAGGCAGGAGGGGAGCCGAGGGTGCCCGGGGCACCCCAGGGAGTGCAGCAGGCAGGAGGGGAGCCGAGGGTGCCCGGGGCACCCCAGGGAGTGCAGCAGGCAGGAGGGGAGCCGAGGGTGCCCGGGGCACCCCAGGGAGTGCAGCAGGCAGGAGGGGAGTTGAGGGTGCCCGGGGCACCCCAGGGAGTGCAGCAGGCAGGAGGGGAGCCGAGGGTGCCCGGGGCACCCCAGGGAGTGCAGCAGGCAGGAGGGGAGCCGAGGGTGCCCGGGGCACCCCAGGGAGTGCAGCAGGCAGGAGGGGAGCCGAGGGTGCCCGGGGCACCCCAGGGAGTGCAGCAGGCAGGAGGGGAGCCGAGGGTGCCCGGGGCACCCCAGGGAGTGCAGCAGGCAGGAGGGGAGCCGAGGGTGCCCGGGGCACCCCAGGGAGTGCAGCAGGCAGGAGGGGAGCCGAGGGTGCCCGGGGCACCCCAGGGAGTGCAGCAGGCAGGAGGGGAGCCGAGGGCGCCCGGGGCACCCCAGGGAGAGCAGCAGGCAGGGGGGCAGCCGGGGGTGCCCGGGGCACCCCAGGGAGTGCAGCAGGCAGGAGGGGAGCCGAGGGTGCCCGGGGCACCCCAGGGAGTGCAGCAGGCAGGAGGGGAGCCGAGGGTGCCCGGGGCACCCCAGGGAGTGCAGCAGGCAGGAGGGGGGCTGAGGGTGCCCGGGGCACCCCAGGGAGTGCAGCAGGCAGGAGGGGAGCCGAGGGTGCCCGGGGCACCCCAGGGAGTGCAGCAGGCAGGAGGGGAGCCGAGGGTGCCCGGGGCACCCCAGGGAGTGCAGCAGGCAGGAGGGGAGCCGAGGGTGCCCGGGGCACCCCAGGGAGTGCAGCAGGCAGGAGGGGAGCCGAGGGTGCCCGGGGCACCCCAGGGAGTGCAGCAGGCAGGAGGGGAGCCGAGGGCGCCCGGGGCACCCCAGGGAGAGCAGCAGGCAGGGGGGCAGCCGGGGGTGCCCGGGGCACCCCAGGGAGTGCAGCAGGCAGGAGGGGAGCCGAGGGTGCCCGGGGCACCCCAGGGAGTGCAGCAGGCAGGAGGGGAGCCGAGGGTGCCCGGGGCACCCCAGGGAGTGCAGCAGGCAGGAGGGGGGCTGAGGGTGCCCGGGGCACCCCAGGGAGTGCAGCAGGCAGGAGGGGAGCCGAGGGTGCCCGGGGCACCCCAGGGAGTGCAGCAGGCAGGAGGGGAGCCGAGGGTGCCCGGGGCACCCCAGGGAGTGCAGCAGGCAGAATGGGAGCCGAGGGTGCCCGGGGCACCCCAGGGAGTGCAGCAGGCAGGAGGGGAGCCGAGGGTGCCCGGGGCACCCCAGGGAGTGCAGCAGGCAGGAGGGGAGCCGAGGGTGCCCGGGGCACCCCAGGGAGTGCAGCAGGCAGGAGGGGAGCCGAGGGTGCCCGGGGCACCCCAGGGAGTGCAGCAGGCAGGAGGGGAGCCGAGGGCGCCCGGGGCACCCCAGGGAGTGCAGCAGGCAGGAGGGGAGCCGAGGGTGCCCGGGGCACCCCAGGGTACGCAGCAGGCAGGGGGGGGATCGATGGACGACCGGGAACAGCAGTTGGAGGAGTGGTGCCGACTTTTGGAGTTTGATACCCCCATGGCGACTGCGGAGGAGTCAGAGGCGGACGGAGAACCACCCAGTCCGCCTTCCCCATGCCCCCGTTTCCCGTGTGACACGTGTTTCCACACGTTCGCCACGAGAGGGGCCGCTGCGAACCACATGAGGGTATGCCGGGCGGCTGAGGCGGAGAGACGCGCGCAGGCACTTGGCTCGATCCCGTCTCTGGTGGAGACCGACACACAGGAGCGACCGACGCCGCGGGAATTTGGGGACGAGGCGTGGGCAGGGGTTAAGTCATGGGAGTGGGAGGCATTTTTCTGTGTGGAGGCGGTTGGAGGGAGGACAGTGCGCCGAATCCCGCAGCGGGCCCGGTCCGGGGTCTTAGACGCACTCTGTTGCATCTTGAAGCGGCTGAAGAGCCGACCGGGAGATGAAGCTGCTACCCTCCTACTCCTGGCGTTTCCGCGCCTCATCCTAGCCGTGCCTCCCAAGCCAGGCATAGGTCAGAAGGCGCTGATCATAGAGCGGCTGGGGGCCTTCTGGGAGGGGAGGTGGCGGGAGTTGTTCGACGCTGCCATGGCGGCGGCACGGCCAGCAGTTCGCCCACTTGCCTACACGTGCTCTGACCAGGACCCGGAGGCCATCCGCCTGTCACGGTGCCGATCTCGGTGTAAAGTGGGAGAGTGGAGCCGTGGTTTGTCTTGCCTCACAGCAGGAGAGTTGGCTCGACCAACTGAGGCTATGGTGCAGTCGCTGCGAGGGAAGCACCCAGCTAGCAGTGGCGAGGTACCACCGTGGGTTCGTGAGTTTACTGTCGACGCTCCTCAGCGGCCTCCACTCACGACCGACATTCTGGCTAGAGCTATCCACACAGCTGCTCGCGCCTCAGCTGCAGGGCCATCGGGATGGGTCACAGAGCATCTGCGCGACACTTTCCTCACGGAACCTTCCTGCCTCTCCCACCTGCTGGAAGTGTTCAACCAATGGGTGGCGGGACAGGTCCCCGAGCGAGCTCGGCCCTGGCTCGCCGCATCCAACCTAGTCGGGCTTTCCAAACCCAACGGTGACGTCCGGCCGGTGGCGATCGGGGAGGTGCTTCCGCGTATCCTCGCTCGAGCTCTCTGCATCTCGCTTCGCCCTGTGATGGCTTCTTATTTTCTGCCGTGTAACCAGCTGGGAGTGGGCACCAGGGCCGGGGTGGAGATTCTTACTCATTCTTTCCGGTCAGCGCTGGCCACTCACCCCGACTGGTGTGCGCTGCAGATAGATGTCGCGAACGCCTTCAATTCGTTTCATCGCCACGCGATGTTCGAGGGGCTGAAGGAGTCGCCTTTCTCAGGAATGATCCCATTCTTGCGTGTCTTCTATGGGACACCTAGCGACCTGTACCTCCGAGCGGGCCCTTTCGTACAGAGTCTTGAGTCGGCACGAGGATCGCGACAGGGGGACCCGCTCGGCCCTTTTCTTTTCGCTTTCACGCAGCAGCAGGTGCTGGGGACGGTGACTAGAGAGTTCAGGGACCTACTTTTCTTGAGCTATGCAGACGATACCTACATCCTGGGACCAGCGGCTAGGATTCTGGAGGCTTTTGGGGTGCTGCGAGAGAGGTTGGAGTGGGTGGGGCTGGAAGTGCAGGCGCACAAGTGCAGGTTTTGGGAGCGTGGAGGTGGGGATATGGAGCGGGCATTGCCTTTGGGGATGCAGCGGGAGGAGGAGGGTCTTACTGTGGTGGGCGTGCCTATTGGGGAGGAGGATTGGGAGGGGGCCCGATTACGGAAGCGGCTTCGCGAGTTGCAGGCGCCATTGCCGTGGCTCCCCCTGCTCGACCACCCCCAGATGGCCTCGCATCTCCTCGCTATTGCAGTTTCAGCACGGCCGATGTACCTGGCCCGGACTATGCCGCCGCGGCCGGAGGTGGTGGAGGCCTTTAGAGAGTGGGACAGCTGTCTGGAGGATTGCTTTGAGCAGCTTTTCCCCCCTGGCACTTGGGAGCAGGATCCCGGCAGGTCTAGGCGCGCACGCATGCAGCTGCATCTCCCTGTGCGCCTCGGAGGGTTTGGGATCCGGGCGGCGGCCTCTTTGAGTCCGCTCTCCTATGTTTGTGGGTGGGCGCAGGCCGCACGGGATATTGCACATTTGGGGGTGGCGGGCGAGGAGGCGATGTTCGCAGAGTACCTCACCACTTCGGCGGGGGCGGAGCTTCTTGACCCGTGGTTTGCCAAGGCCATTGAGCAGTTGCCCGCGACTATACGCCAGGAGCTGCCGGACTTACCCCTGTGTGTGGCGGCCCCTCCTCTTCGGCTTTTCCAGGCGCGGCAGCGGCAGTTGGCTGTTGAGGAGCTCCAGGCACTCCGCCGCTTGGCTCGTGACGATGCCACCCTGGCCCGTTTCACATCCCTTCAGGGCCCGGGGGCTGGTGCATGGGTTTCGGCAGTTCCGGCTCATTCAGATCTCACATTCACTGCAGCGGAGTGGGGCATTGCTGCTGCTATACGGCTTGGTCTCCCAATCCAGCAGCTGCAAGTGGCGGGGAAGTGTGTTTGTGGCACAGCGTATGATGACCCAGCAGACCCGCATCATGCGCTGAGATGCAAGCACCAACACGGTCCATCTCGGGTGCATGATGAGGTGAAGTTTGCGGTGGCAAAGATCGCTAAGGCGTCAGGGGGGGTGGTGACGATGGAGGATAGTGCGGTGCTGCCGGGGAAGCGGGTTGACGTAGCGGTGCGACGACCAATGGCTGGGGAGGCTCATGCTTTAGAGATTAGTGTCGCGGACCCGCTATCACTGTCTCCATCTCTGCTAGGGCAGTGCGGGCGGTCTATAGGCGTGGCGGCAAAGGAGTGGGAGCGTCGCAAAACGGGGGATTACGCGCCTCTTCTTGCACGGAACCGAGGCGTGCAGTTCACCCCTTTGATAGTGGAGACGTGGGGGTGTCTCGGCGGTCGCTTCCGGCGGTGGCTTCGACAGCAGGGGGACGCGCACGTGGGGCTAGCTGTGTCACGGGGGGCTTGTCGGGAGGATGACACTTCGTTCTCGGCTTACCTTTTGGGGTCTCTGAAGGCGCTCATCGGAGTGGCGTTACAACGGGCGCAAGCTCGTGTCATCCTGCTTCGGGCGGCGTCTTCCATGGGGGGGTTGAATGTGGACTTGGTGGATCGGGAGAGGGACGATGTCGAGGTGGAGGGCGGGCCTCTTTGGGTGGAGGCCCCCTACATGGTGGATGTGCAGATGTGACTTGGGGGGGGGGGGGGGGGGGGGGGGGGGGGGCGAGGGGGAATGGGGTGCGAGATGGGATGTCTGGTAGGGGATCCTGGTTGGGTTTTTTCTTTATGGAGTATTTTTATGGGGCTTTTTATGGGTGTTGCGTTTGAGTTGTTTCTGGTGTCTTTCTTTCCCTTTTCCTTCTCCCTCTTTCCCTTTTCCTCTTTCAAAAGCGTGAAGCCAGTTTCTGGGACTTAATATGAAAATGCTTTTGTATACTGAAAAACGAAGCCTTGAGGTTTGAAAAAAAAAAAAATAATAAAAAAAAAAAATTGTGCGGATAGGTAGCCTCTAGGGTTGTCGAAGCGCCACATCTAGCCGCTGAGCTTTCACAATAGATGGCTGAGTGCGGCGGTTTGCCGTGATACATGCAGATTAGGTCAACAGCAGCACTAGAAGTATTTACTGACGAGGATTTAGTTGTATTGTTCCCTCACTGCTGTTTGCTAATACCGTCATGTCCGCCAACAGGGATGTGCTCGCTAAGCATGTCGAGAGGCATCAACCTCTTCCCCTTACCGCCACGTCCTCGCTTTCCCGCTCTCAACATTCTCGAAGCAACAAAGATCAGCATCAATCGCGTGCCACTCCCTCTTCTTCCGTTTCCGCTTCCGCCTCTGACCCTTCCGCCGCGTCGCCCGCGCTCGGCGCGCTTCACAGGCTCCTCCCGTCCGGAGCCGTTCCCGCCGGATCCGCCGACGACCGCGCTTTATCGTCCATACCGCCGCTTACCACCACCGCAAGTCCCGTAGACCTGCGGGACCGCACTGGTGCCTGCAGCACCAGCGGCGGGGACGGCGGCGGAAGAGGCGGCGTTTCTCGAACCGGATCTTTCGGTCTTAGTGGTAGTGGTGCCTTCCGCGCTGCTGGCGCAGGCGCTGGCGGCGGCGCCGCGGATGCGTACACGTGGCAGACGGTGGATAGCGGCGTCGCGGGCAGCTTAGAGTATCGCATGCGCTTTAAAGACCGCCTCGGGCGCACGTGCTCCCCCTGGCACCACATACCTCTTAATACCCGCAACGGTCACGTGCACGTGGTTTGCACGACGCCTAAGAAATCCTGGGCGCGCTTCGAAGTCGCAGCGGATGAAGATTTTTCCCCCCTGAGGCTTGCGCGCAAATCGTTAGGGGAAGGAGCGGGTATCGGGGGAGCGGAAGGCGCGTGGGGGGGAGGAAGCGGCGCAGGGATCGGCGGAGGCGCGGAAGGCGCGGGGGGAGTTTCTTCCGCCGTGGTTCCGCTGCACTACGCTTCGAACTGCCCGTGGAACGTGGTGATGCTGCCGCAGACGTTTGCGGACCCGCAGTTGCCGAACCTGGACTACCTAGGGTTGCGCTACGACGGGCGCCCGCTGGAAATGGTGGAGCTGGGGCGCAAGGCGCGCAAGAGAGGACAGGTGCGCGCGCCCCCCGCCTCCTCCGCCGCGGTTTTTTTGCTGCCTTCTCCTGCCCGTCCCCTCTTCTCGCATGGAAATTCTCTCCCCTCCATCCCTTCCCCTCGCTGCTTCTTTCTCACTAGCATCCCCTCACAAGCTAGTTCCCCCCATTCCCGCCCGGCAGGTATACGCGGTGAAGGTGGTATCTGCCTTCGCGCTCGTCGACCTGCCGACCATGCGCCTTTCCTGGAAGCTTCTAGGCATGGCCGTCAGCGACAGGCGCGCGCGGCGCGTGAGCGACGCGGGGGACGTGCACCGCGTGATGCCCGGAACCCTAGAAGAGGTGCGCGAGTGGCTGCGGCAGAGCGAGCGCGTGCGCGCGCACGAGCGCGAGTGGGTGTTCGGGCTGAACGAGCGCGCGGGGGACGCGCTCCTCGCGGGGAGGCTCGTGGCGGAGGCGCACGCCGCCTGGCAGCGCCTCATGGCGCGCGCTCCGCCGCGCACGCCCGCGTTTCTGAAGGGGGAGGAGAGGGGGAGGGGAGCGGAGGGGAGGAGGGAAGGGCAGGAGGTGGGGAGTGGGCAATTGAAGGGGAACGGGGACGGGGATGGGCAGGAGCAGGAGAGTGGCGATGGTGCTGCTACTACTGGGTCTGAGACCAGCCATGGCTCAAACAGGCTTGGCCTTTCCAGTCCCCTTCACACCCCCCCTCACACTCCCACTCACTCGCACCCCCCTCCCTCAACCCCCCCTCACTCGTCCACCTCTGGTACCTCCACCCCCTCGCACATAGCCACTCCTCCCCGCGCTACCTCCTCCTCCTCCGCCACACCCCCGCGTCTGTATCACAGTGACTCTGATGCGTCGTTACAGTCAGCGGGCACAGGGCATGAGTCAGTTTCCACATCAGCGGGTGCTGCTGCTAATGGTGCTGCCGGCGCTGGTGCTGGTGCTGCTGCTGGTGCTGCTGGTGGTGCTGGTGCTGGTAGCAGCGGCAGCAGCAGCAGCAGCAGTGGGGTGGAGGAGCGTGTGTTGCCAGTCAACGTGATCCCACTGCGTGACCCCAGGGCGAAGCTGCTAGTGCGGGCCATGAGACGACCTGACGCCACAGAAAGTGTGCTTGCTTTCAATGGGTCGGATGATGAAGGGGAGGAGGAGGAGGAGGAGGAGGAGGAGGACGGTGAGGAGAGTGAGGAAGGTGAGGAAGGAGGGGAGGGTGAGAAGGGGGAGAAGAGTAAGGGAGAGGAAGGGGAGGGTGATGGTGGTGTTGATGGCGCTGGTACTTCTAGTGGCGGTAGGGACAGGGGGAGTGGGAAGGGAAAGAAGGGTAAGGGTGCGGTAACCGTTACGTGTTCGCGCAGGGAGCTGCTTCGGTTTCTGAGGTCAACCGATCCGCGCCTCTCTCGCCCGGCATATATCGCATTCAACAAGGGGTTGATTCATATGGACGAGCAGGAGCAGCATAAGGAAGAGCTTGGCGGGGATACAGACGAGGGGGGCGGATTTCCTGATTCTTCGGCCGCTGCTGCCGCTGCCGCTGCTGGTGTTGGTAATGTTGCTGGTTCTGGTTCTGGCAAAAGCGGGTCTAGGGGCGCAGGGAGGGTTTTCGAAGATGCCACTGCCCGTTCGGATGGGGTGTATGAGGAGGGTGGGGGACCGGCGGGTGGGAGCGGCGAGGGGAGCGCTGGTGGTGCTGTTGCTGCGCAGGCGAGCCGTTTAGACTCGGATGGGGCGTTGGGAAGCGGAGGAGCTGGGGGGATTGGGGGAGGAGGAGGGGGCGGGGATGGGGATGGGAGGATAGTGGGAAAGAGCAGCAGGAGGAGTGGTGGTGGCAGCAGCAGCAGCAGCCACAGGAGTGGGGTGAGTAGCTGGGCGCGGCAATTGGGGAAGGTGGAGGAAGAGCCAGAGGAAGAGGCAGCAGAGGTAGAGCAAGTGAGTGGAGGAGACGAAAGGGAGGAAGGGGCGGAAGGGGAGGAAGGTGAGGAGGAGCATGTGAGGGATGGAGATGGGAGGGAGGTGGGGGGAAAGGGAGGCAGGGTTGCAAAGGGCGGGGATGGGTTGGCGGAGAGCAGAAGAAGTGGTGGAGGTGGAGGAGTAGGGCAAGTGTGTGCGGATGCTGACCAAGTGTACCATGGAGCCACACATGCAGGCACAGGTATTAGTGCTGCTGCCATCGCTGCTGCTGCTTCTGCTGCTGGAGAAGCTGCTGTCACTTGTACTGTTGCTTCGGCTCCTGCCGAAAGTGGTGGTGCAAAAGATTTCGTGGCTGGCAGCATTGACTGTATGGATGGCGGTGGTGGTACTGCTGATGGGATAGGGCGCCGAGCACACAAGGTATACGTGGGGCCCTTTCAAGCAGAGACAGCAGTTACTGGCGGAGGAGGGGAGGGCGATGGGGAAAGAAGGCAACAGGACAGCACCGATACAACAGATAACTCCACCAGTCTCCCTCATCCGAATGCACTCTCAACTCCACCAGCCCTGTCAGCGTCACCTGCAACGGCAGCCACAGCAGCAACCGCAGCTGACGCATCTTCTGCTGCCCTCCCTGCTGCACCCTCTGCTTCTCCTGCATCCGCTACTGCTCCCACGCTGTCCCTGTCATCCCCTGGGAGCAGCAATCGCGCGGGTCAGTTCAGCCGGGTGGGGTCAAGGCGAAAGCCCAAGCGCAGCAGCATGATTCAGGAGAAAGGCAGCGAGAGCGGGGAGAGTGACGGCACGAGCAGCAGCAGCAGCCACAGCAGCAGCAGCAGCAGGGAAGAGCTTGGAGAACCAACCAGTGACTTTTTCCTCCCCTTCTCCTACTACTGCTGCTGCACCTGCTGCTGGTAAAACTGGCGCTGCTGAGGCTAACACCCGTGGGTCTGCTGGTGTTGCTGCTAGTACCCCCGCTGCTGCAGCAGCAGGTCAGGGACAGACACTGCTTGTGCGAGGACGGAAAGTGGCATGGGTGGCCCCTAGGGGCAGCAGCCTGAGCTCTGGACAGAGGAGCAAGGGGGGGCGAGAGTCGTGAGTTATCAACAGGTGGAGTGATGGAGCTGGGATGGGGATTGGCCTGGGTGGGGATGATTGTTTTGAGACGTCTCGAAACAGGGGTGGAGCTGGGATGAGGGTTGTCCTGGGTGGGGATGACAGTGTATGGGAGGACGAGCTGGGGAGGAGAGGTAAATTATGCAGGTAATAATTTTCGCACTTCTGGATGCGTGTGTGTCTGAGTTTGCGTGTGTGTGCTGTGCGCTCACGTCAAAGTGAGGGTCTGTGACTTTGTGATCGTGTGAGAGCATGTGCAGGTATGTTTGTACGTGGCACTATCTTGTACAGTACATGGCCCAACATGGTCCATGGTACTGTGTAGTTTGGTGGGGTTGTCTTGTCTCTTCGGGTTTCTTTGTATTGCTGCTTTGCCCTCACTATTCTGCCTCTACCCGTTATGGCTCCGTTTTCTGTGTTGGCACCTCAGTGCACCTTGTACCATACTGTAGTCTGATTTGACTGCTTGCTGCTTAGTAGTGTAGGTTATGGCCTGTTTATCGCCCTAGCGACTTGGCAGCTGCAAGCAAACAGCTCCGGATTGAGTTTGCATAGTGCAACCTGAGTTGATACTACCTACTTACGTAATTTTCCAAAACAGGATGACAGTTGGGTTGGTGGGCAGGGCACTGGGCGGCAAGTGTTGAGAAGAGAGGGCGGGGAAGAGCTCGCATAGTTGACCTGGAAATGGTCTGTGCAGCAGGTGCCATGCCCTGCCATGCGAGTAGCAGGGGTGATTCCTTAGGTTGGATTGGATGACAGGATTGGAAATCTGTATGCAAAAATGGTAGGTTGGACTTAAGGGATTGCCCCTTACCGCTTGGTGAATCCTGCTTGGGGAGCAGTATCATGAGCAAGCCCTGTGATTAGCGTGCCACGAGGCACAAGCCCTGTGATTAGTGTGCCATGAGTCACGTCCGATCCCTGTGTTTAGTGTGCCGTAAGGTTAGCCCTGTTGTTAGCCCTGTGGTTAGCCCTGTTGATAGCCCTGTGGTTAGCCCTGTTGTTAGCCCTGTGGTTAGCCCTGTTGTTAGCCCTATGGTTAGCCCTGCGTTTAGTCATACACAGGGTGGATGAGGTGGGTGGGTCACATGGGGTGGTGGATGGGAATGGGCAACGCCCGGGGAAGGGGGTTGGAGGAGAGGGAAGGGGACAGGATGGGATGGCGTAAGGTGGGGCGGGTGGGTTGGTTGGGATCTTGGGGGGTTGAGGAGAAGAGGGGGGGATACCATACCTGAGAGTGTTACTACGGTACTCTAGATAGCCCATCTACTCCTATTTGCTCTAACATATACAATATGTTTCTTCATCTTCTGTCTTGCAAGCACGTGGTCCTGAGCTTCAAAGCGAAACTGCTGCAGTGGTGTGGTATCCCAGCCCAGAGCTGCTGCGGTTGTCCTGCAGGCACACGAGAGGAGGCGGTAAGGCAGACGAGAGTTGAGCTTCGCTACATGGTGGAGTAAAGTAGGACATGCAATGATGGGTGTTGTCGGATTGGGGTATATGTTTTTCACTATTTTGATGTACAGATACGTTATGCAATGACATGATATGAAACACTCTGATATGATATGATACGATATGATATGCTGTGTCTGCGGTTCAGTCTGTGTTCGGTTGATATGTTCTCACCTTTACAAGCAACGTTGAGCTCTTCACCACTTGGTTGGCCACTCCTATTGGTTCCACCACGCAAGCACAATTCCCGCCTCACCATCCGATCCTGTCATGTCAACAACACACCCAAAAGAAGCAGCGAGAGAGAGATACGCACACGAATAGCAAAGAAAGAAAATTGAGCACATGGAACTTCTGGTTCCATAATTGTTAAAAAAACAGCCACAGCGGGATTGTGTTGCGGGGCAGAGGGAGAAATGGGCATGAAATGTAAGAACTGTGAGAAATGGATCAGGAAGCGTGGGGTTGGTTGGAAGGGGTATCGGCGAACCATGAACGTGTGGTGCAGAAGAGAAAAGGAGTGGGTGCAGAAACCCACCACAAGGCTACAAAGCGCGTGCGATTCTTCTCCAAGGCACACCTGAAGGAGAAAACATGAGGGAAACAAGGCATGTGAAAAAAACGAGGAGAGGAAGAGCCGAGAAATAAGGAATGTGAAGAACGAGTGTGGAGAAGAGAGAAGGCGGCGTGAAGCAGCGGGAAGGAAGGAAGAGAGAGTGGATGGAGCATAGAGCTTCAAGCAGATGCGGGAAGGGAGGGGGTGAGGAACATACCGCGGAAAGAGGGCTCAGTTGATTCGCCCTTGCTTGTTGTCCCTTGGTGGTTGTCCCTTGCTTGTTGTCCCTTGCTGATATTGCTGCTGATGCCACTCCCGTGCTATCGTTGTCTGCCCCCTATCCTCCTCTGCTCTCTATCTCACAAAGCAAATAGATCTACAACCTACAGGCGAGGTCATGAGCTACGACATACAGCCTATATCCATACACCACCATAGGGCAAGAGTCACAGCAGAGAAAGAATACCACAATGAATGATCGCACCTATTCACACATCGAAACCACATGCTGTGATTCCTTACGAGTTCCTTTATATTACAATGTAATTTTTTTCACTTCTTACTAGTTAGTTCTCCTCTTCTGCTTGCATCAAGCATAGGCCCTGTAGTCAGAGTGGGGTTAGCGTACCTGTAGTTAGGCGCTGCCCTGTAGTCAGAGTGGGGTTAGCGTACCTGTAGTTAGGCGCTGCCCTGTAGTCAGAGTGGGGTTAGCGTACCTGTAGTTAGGCGCTGCCCTGTAGTCAGAGTGGGGTTAGCATACATGTAGTTAGGCGCTGCCCTGTATTTCCGCCAGATAAGGGTTTCCACCAGAGCAGCGAGTCGTCACACTCATCAGTGGCACTGCACTGCGCCATCAGCAGCACCCCAATTGAGTTCAATTGAGTTCACGCTGCGAGGCATTCCTCCACCCCAATTGAATTCACGCTGCCGAACAGAGATGGGTAGAGAGAGAGAGGATGGGTAGAGGAAGGGGGCAATTAAAACAAAACGGAGGCATAATACCGTGAGAGTAAAAGCTGGAAGTTAAACAACATGTGGCACAGTGAAAGGGTAGGCGATGGTAGCTCATGGCACTAGGTTGGCGAGCTAGCAGGCAAGGGGGACGAGACGCGGGCGTGAGTGTGAGTGCATTCTAACCCTCTAGGACTCTAGTGTGAGCTCAAGCCGCCCCAGTGCCATGTGCTACCATCGCCACGCGAACGTTTTTAATACCTTCATGCGAAGGCGGCGTTTTGGTTCGAAGCATGCTTGAAAAGAGAGGCTGGGCAAATGTGAACACGAATTACAAGGTAAAGCGGCGGTAAGGATGGCAAGGGTTGAGGAGGGAACTTAGCGGGATTCAGAAGCGGCTCATCGCCTTGTTAATGCCAGCAGCAGCCCTCCCAGCAGCAACACTCCCAGCAGCAGCACTCAAGGTCGCTGGGCGCGTGAGGGAGTGGCTTGGTCAGCAGGGCATGCAGAAGGCACGCACGCAGCTGTGACTGCCTGCCGTGCGTCATCCCACCGCCCTTCCTCCCTGCACCACACTGCCATAGCCATGTGCGAGGGGGGGAAAGCTTATGAGAGGGGAGGGAGCGAGTGGGAGAGAGGAGAGAAGGCAGAAGTGGGGAGGAATTGAAGAAGTTAGTCTTATATAAGCATGCGTGTGATTGCCAACTTGTAAAGCGGCAGGGATACCGGGAGGAGGACAAAACGGAGGCATAATACTGTGAGAGTAAAAGCTGGAAGTTAAACAACAGGTGGCACAGTGAAAGGGTAGGCGATGGTAGCTCATGGCACTAGGTTGGCGAGCTAGCAGGCAAGTGGGACGAGACGCGGGCGTGAGTGTGAGTGCATTCTAACCCTCTAGGACTCTAGTGTGAGCTCAAGCCGCCCCAGTGCCATGTGCTACCATCGCCACACGCCGCACATGTCCCTCGGTCAACTTTTAATCCCTCCCACGCAAAAGCAACGTTTTTGTTTCGCGCAAGATTTGATAAGCGAAAGAAGAAATGAAAACAATCAGGAAGAAGGCAGGGTATGAGAAACTCTTAGCCGTGTGACGAGCAGTCGCATGAGGAGTAGAGGGGTGTTGACACGGCCAGCAGCAGCCCTCCCTGCAGCCTGCAGTAGTCCAGCAGCTCGGCAGTAGTGGTCAGCAGCCAGCCCAGGTCGTGCGTCATCCCACCGTTCGCCTCTCCCGCTCACCACGCTGCTCCCACTGCTCCTCCCTGCTCCCTGCGGCTGCCCTGCCGCCTTGTAGGTGCGCTGATAGAGGGATGCAGGCAGGAAGAGAGGAGAAGAGGGGACACACGTTCACGGAGCTGAGAGTTGAGGTGAGAAGACAAGTGATATGATAAGCAGGGGGTACGCAAGTGGCAGAAGGAAAAACGGCAAGCAAGCATGCAGTGAATGGTGAGCAGAGTGGAACGACAAGTGAGTGGTCGGGGAGGGGTGGGAGGGGAAGGCGCATGGAGACGGTGGGGCCAAGGGCAGCACGGCAGCGAGCTAAGGCAGCGAGGGGGGACTTGGGAAGAGAGAGACGCGAGCATGGCATGAATGCACTGCTACTCTATGCTACACCCACTCTCTCTCTCTCTCTCTGGACTCTACATGAGCTCAGCTGCCAATGCGCCCTGACCCACCGCCGCCATGCGCCTCACAGGAGCACGTTTGTTTGGGACGTGAAACGCGGGATGCAACAACACAGCAGAGTGGTGCAACGACAAGGGCGGGTGGGGGCAAGGGAGGAGTGCAAGGGTTGAGGAGGGAACTTATCAGGATTCAGAAGCTGCACGTAGCTTTTCGCACGTCGCCTTCCGCTCGTCCCCTTCCGCACCTCGTTTTCCGCACGCCGTTTTCCGCACGTCGCCTTCCGCACGTCGCTTTCCGCACGTCGCTTTCCGCACCTCATTTCCCGCACGCCGTTTTCCGCACGTCGCTTTCCGCACATCGATTTCCGCACGTCGCTTTCCGCACGTCGCTTTCCGCACGTCGCTTTCCGCTCGTCCCTTTCCGCACCTCGTTTTCCGCACGTCGCCTTCCGAACGTCGCTTTCCGCACGTCGCGTTCCGCACGTCGCTTTCCGCACTCCGTTTTCCGCACGTCGCCTTCCGCACGTCGTTTTCCGCACCTCGCTTTCGCAGGTCGCTTTCTGCACGTCGCTTTCCGCTCGTCGCTTTCCACACGTCCCCTTCCGCACCTCGTTTTCCGCACGCCGTTTTCCGCACGTCCCTTTCCGCACGTCGCTTTCCGCACGTCGCTTTCCGCACGTCGCTTTGTAAATGTCAGCAGCAACACTCGCAGTCTTGGTCCCTTGTCAGAAATCGTCGCTTCGATCGGCACCGTGAGAACTCGCAGTTTCGATCATCCCCATGAGAAGTCACAGTCTTAAGCGTCACAGCCAAAGACCATAGCCAGTTATCAAGCTATTAGCTCATGGATCCCTCATGAAGACCATGGCTGTCGCCAGGGATCCATGAGCGAATAGCTCTAATGATGGTTAGAAGGAAAGAGGTTCAGAAAAGCTGGAGGATGGAATTCAGGAAGGCAACTATCAGTGAAAGTTGCTAGGTTCAGAGGTGAAATCCAGGGGATCTACACGGATTCAGAGTGGTAAAGAAGGATTCACACAAATGAGGACCCATAACCATTTCCCCTCCCCTGCCCTGACGTAGCGGCCGCTAGACGGCGGCAATTTCGTGAGAGCAATGACGACTGCGATAGTCATTTCGTTAGCGGACGAAATGACTCGCGAAACTTTTGAGTTGAGCTTTACGGGAAGATCCTCGAAATCTCCGCCGTTTGCGCGGGAATTGTGTGTCAGAAGCGCATGCCCCTGACACAACGCCATGATGTCATGGTACGCGCCATCGCTAAGTATGAGTGTACAGTAGCTTGTGGGAGGTAATAAAAGACACTCTTGAAATCTTATCTACATCTCTAACTGATGCTTTGTTTGAGACCAACCGAGATGCCTCCTGGGATATTAATATAACAAATAGAATCGTTAATAATACACATTGTTATCAAACACAATTAGCTCATGAAGAACAATATGGATGATCCACTATGTTGATGGAAAGGAGTATATTGAGTAACAATCAAACACTATATCATCTACTAATGTGTAGAAACATCTCCCAATTGCAATGTGATGTATGTGCTTGGAGGTTGAAAGTCACATCCTCACAGACTTCACCACAAGTCTTGGGCTTGGACATCATAATGCAGGCACACGCGTGCACACATATGCACTTACGCATGCTGCACACATCTGGATACCTTCGCAGTTTCATTCAATCCCCATCCATCCCTCCCACTCACCCATCAAGGCAAATTCAGCCACCATCTCCCTCTCTCTCACCCACCCACCAACATCACTGACCCACAAATCCAAGCACCCACCACCCATCCAAAAACACCCAGCAGCACTCGCCCAACCAGACTACCCACCACCCACCTTCAGCAACACGAAACCACCACCCATGCTCACCCACGTACCACCCATTCGATACCACCCAGCAGCACGCACCCAGCCCAACCACCCACCAACCAGCGCTCAACCCAAGCCACGCACCAATCAGCACCACCGCCACACCAGCACCCACCCACCTAAACGAGATTACCCCACAACCACTGACCACGCGAAGCCACCCTCCTGTCAGCCCCACACTCTGACAACCATTCTCTCCCTACCACCCACCACCCATGTACAACTACTCCCTATCCACCCATTCCCAGTCACTCTCCCACCTACCCACCAACAACCCTCAAGCACTCACCATCTTCAAGCCCCCACCCACCCAACTACCTATAGCCACCCACAAAACCACCCACCAACCAACCAACCACAGACAACCCACACACACCCAACAACCCACACATACCCGACACAACCCACACATACCCAACAACCCACACATACCCGACAACCCACACATACCCGACAACCCACACATACCCGACAACCCACACACCCACACCACCCCCATCGACCTCCCCGAATCCTTTAGCCAACCACCACCCACCAACCCCACTTCATTCACCCAGCCACCCACCACCAATCACCCAGTCCCACCACCTACCCAGCCAGCCCCAGCACCCCCAGCACACATCCATACCACAGCCCCTCATCAAACCTCAACCATCCCTCCTGTTCCCCTGACTCAAACTATCCTGCGGGGTTTCAGACCCCCCTCGCCCACTTTCTTCTCCACGTATCGTGGCCTTGCTCCTGACCATGCACTCACCCACCCACGCACTCACCCACCCACCCACCCACCCACCCCATCCCTCATGATAGGGGTTTTAGCCCCCATCATTCTCTCCCACTTCCCGCCATCATTCCTCTCTAGGTATGTCAGCCCCCATTCCTCTCCTCCACTCACCCACCCTCGGAATTTCAACCCCCATCCCAACACATCCAGCTGAGGGAAATCAGCCGCATGGAAAAATAACAAAGGAGGGGAGAGGAGTTGTCACCACCCTCCCCAGCCTTGCTCTCTCCCTACCTTGAAGTTGTCACCACTGCTCTGCTCTCCTGCCCCCTCACACAACCCACCCTGAGGTTTCAGCCCCCCTTTCTCCTCGCCCTCTCACTCTACTTACCCTGGAGGATTCAGGCCCCCACCATTGCCCTCACTCAACTCACTCTGGGGTTTCATCCCCCCTTTCTCCTCGCCCTCTCACTCCACTTACCAGAGTCCCCTTACAATTACCCTCCCAAGAATTCAGCCCCTTCCAACTACCCTCCCAAGGGTTTCAGCCCCTTCTCTTTCACTCACCCACCCAAGGGGTTTCAGCCCCTTCTCTTTCACTCACCCACCCAAGGGGTTTCAGCCCCTTCTCTTTCACTCACCCACCCAAGGTGTTTCAGCCCCTTCTCTCTCACTCACCCTCCCAAGGGGTTTCAGCCCCTTCTCTCCCACTCACCCACCCAAGGGGTTTCAGCCCCTCCTCACCATCTCTTGAAAGCAGTAGGAGCAGCAGCCAGCCCACTTCCTTAGGAAACAGCACCCTCAGGGGCTGCGCCTCGTGGGGCGAGGAGTGGTAGTGAAAAATCGCTTCCAGCCCAAGACTCAAATCCCACCCCTGACGTAGCCAGAGCTGACGCGAACCAGAGCCGCCGGCCGGTCGGCTCTGACGGTGTCCATTAAGCTTTGAACGCCAGTTCGGTTACTTGAGCACCGAGTGCCGTGCCGCGCAGATTCCACCCACCACACCCCACCCACAAGACACAACCCCAGGAGATGCTGCACCTAAGCGAGTGACCTGACTGCATGCTCCCATGCTCCCCCCCACCCACCTCCCCACAAACTTCACCCCACCCATGCCTCTTACCTCTACTTACCACCACTTACCAGAGCGATGCAGAGCGGGGCGCCACGATGCTAGGGCTGCTGGGAAGTGGGGAAGGGGGGGGATAAAGGTGGGCGGAACTCCACTGTGGTCCAGCCGGGTGTTGCTGGGGGGGAAGGGAATAAAGGTAGAGAGGAGGAGGTGAGTGAGAGGGTGGACTCCACTCTCCTGGCCTTGCTCCAGTGCTCCCACACACAGCCTGCAGGGAAGATGGGGGGGGAAGAGAGGAGAGAGAGGATCAGATTACCATACCTCACCTGTTACCATACCACATCACACCTGTACCACACCTCACCTCACCCATAGCTACACCTAGCCTAGCCTGCCCTCTAGCCCCCCAGGCCCCACTGCTGCTACTGCTGCTGCCGCCGCCGCTTCTGCTGCTGCAACTGCTGCTGTCGATCTGCTACTCTGCTTCCTCTGCTGCAATCTTCTGTTGATGCCAAATGACCTGGTAACGGGCCAAAACGGGGGGAAAGAGAAAGGAGAGGGGGGCAGGAGAAACAGGTGAGTTGGTATGAACAGAAGAACACTTGACTGGACAAAGCAGGAAATGCGGAGTTGAAGAGAAAGCTGCTGCAGCGAGAGAACTCGAGGGTGGGGAGGGTGAGGCCAAGGCGTGAGATAACATACCTTAAGGAGCCAACCACACCCCCATACTCTCCCTCGCAACACCAGTCACAGTCCGCTGCAGTGCTGCCCGTGACCCCATGTACCCTCTCTCGCAGGACTGGGGTGAGGGAAGGACGGGAAGAGAGGAGGTAGAGGAGGTAATGAGCATACGCAGGGTAATGAGGAGGGCAGGGGAGGTAAGAACGGAGTCAGAGCAAAGCGCGATGAAAGTGCATGATGAGTGCATGAATGGACTGCTGCAGTGGCACACCCAAGAGACCTCGTACCAACTAAACCACATACCTGAAACTACACCAAAACCTGCTACCTTGGGGGAGGGAGGTCTCATGGGTGTGGCACAGGGCAGTGGGGAAGGGATGTGATGCATGGTGCACGCAAGACATGAAAGCAGCACACGTGCAGGGTTGAGAGAGAAGAGGCACGGCGGGGTACTTATCTTTGGTTTGGTTGGGTGGAGAGCAGCTGCTGCCTGTGCACTCCATGTCCCCCGCCACTGCCACTCCTGTTCGAGCAAACTGCTGGGACAAGAGGGGAAGATTGAGACAGAGAGAGGAAGGGAGGCGGGGGAGGAAAGGACGGAGGTGAAAAGGGGGAGCCGAAAGGGCAATAAGGAAAGATGGAAAGAGGGGTGAAGTGAGAGTGTCAGGTGCAGCAAGTGCAAGAACGATGTGTGCATGAATGATGTGCTGCCATGGCACACCCAAGAGAGCTCATACCAGCTGAACCAGACAAGACCAAATACCTGAGGCTATACCAAAAAGTTTTGCACCTGCTACCTTGGGGGAAGGAGGTCTCTTGGGTGTGGCACAGGGCAGTAAAGAGTGGATGTGATGCATGGTGCAAGTGAGACATGCAAACAGCACACGTGGGAGGGTTGGGAGCGGAGAGGCAGGGCAGGGTACTTATCTTTGGTTTGAATGAGTGGAGAGCAGCTGGTCTGGTGGCGTTGATGGTGGCGCTGCTGCCTCTCTGCCTCTCCCGCTGCCTCAGTCGTCCATGCCTCCCCTCCCCATGCTGCCCAGTGAGGTGCAGAGAGGGAGGGGCAGGCAGAAAGGGAGGAAGTGAGCGCAGGGGTGCAAGCAAGGTGCAAGGAAGACACATGCAAGTAAAGACCAGCAAAACTGACACAGAGAAGAAATGGTGAGAGCAAGGATGCAAGGGAGACACGCCGAGGGTGACTACCACGTGATACCACACCTGGGGCTGTAAGTACCTGCTACCTTAGTCTGAATGTTCCATCTATCACCTGGAGAAGTGGTGAATTCCCAGGGCGTGTTCCCTTGCAGCACGAGCAGCCATGGGTGCGTGAGTGAGAATGTGCAGCGTGCAGCAAGGCAGGAGGCGGAGGTGAGAACCTTGAGGGTGGTGTACTTAGCTTCGCAAGGTGTCGGTGCAGAGAAGATCCGACGCAGGTGGAGTGAGTGTGGCCCTCGCTGCTCCCCACCCGTGCGAAACAGAGGAGCCCCGGTGAGCAGAGGAGCCTCCTGGCGAGGTGGAGAGAAGAGAACCTGCCAGGCAAACGAGAAGGAGGGCAGCGAGGACAAGTAAGGCAGCAGCGGAAAGAATCCATGCAGGAAAACGTGACTGTGAAAGTGCAAGTGAGCTCAGCACAGCGCCACAAGAGCCATGCAGCAAGAAAACACCTGAGGGGGCACCTGAACCTGACCTGAACCGCACCTGAACCACCTGAACCTTGACCTGAACCAGGGGGGGGCTCTTGTGACGTGCGGAGGCAGGGAGTGATACTTTCAACCTTCCACGGCCTCCACAGCGGGTAATTCGAGGCTGCACTGCTCCTCTGCCCTCCTCAGCTGCTGACTAGCCAAGCTGCTCCTCTGCGCTCCTCCGCACGCCCGCCTTGGGAGCTCGGGTGGGCGTAAAAGCCTCGCCTTGGTGTTGCCGTGGGGAAAAGAACCTGCACGCGAATCAGGAGAGAGAGTGAGTGAGCGCATGGCACACTGAAACGACAGATGATTCTGAAGCATGCTGGAACAAGAAAATGAACCGACCACAGCAGCACAGGAGCACCAAAGAAAACACCTGAGGGTCACCTGAACCAAAGAAAACACCTGAGGGGTAACCTGGACCTGAACCTGGACCCAGGGGAAGGTGGCTCCTGTGGAGTGTGGCGGCGAAAGGAGGTGATACTCTAACCTTCACCCTTCATCAGGAGGTGATCAGCTGCCTTGGCGTACCTCCAACGGCGCTGCTCCAACCTCCTCCCTTGCATCAGTCGCCTGGCGCTGCTCCCTTGCTGCTTGCGCACCTGCTCAGGGAGAGGGAGGGGAGGGAAGAGGGGGGGAAGGGGTGCGCACTGCGCATGGAGGGGGAGTGAGGGGAAGGGAGGCAGCAGAGCAGCACAGAAGGGGATGCAAGCATGCATGCGAGGGGGGATGGAGGAAGAGCGGAAGAAGGGCCGCTGGTGGACGCACAGTCACAAGCCACACACCCACGGGCTAAGATTACCTGCTGTGAGGGTTTTACCTGAAGGCTTCACCTGGGGAGGGCTTTACCTGTAGTGAGGGGGTTCTGCGGAATGTACCCTGTGCTGCCACCAGTGGCCACGTTTTGAGAGAAACGGGACAAGGAAAGAGGGATTGGGCGCGCAAAGGAAATCGGCCCTTTGTGTACTTATCTTGAAAGACGGCGCTAGGAGGGCGAGATGTTGGTGGTGGCTGCAGGAACCAGGTGACGCCTAATATGTTGCCTCGTATGTGTTGCCATGTATGTGTTGCCACGCGCGAGAGGATCATGCTGCTTGGCCCAAGAGGTCTTGGCGCTTTCCGTGGTCGCCCGCCGTGCTCTGCGAATCCTCCTGGATGGCGAGCAGGTGACAATTCGCCTTGGTAATCTGCAAGGAGACAAGTGGAGCGAGTCAGGTCAACGACCAGGAAACACGAATATTTAGACACAACACGGCGGAAATCGAAAAGAAGCGGAGACTTGTGAACGGATGTTCGTACCGGAAAGGTTGCTCGATTTCGAGACTGGCCACGCGCGCGCAAGCTGCTTGGACATCGCGCTTTGACGGGCGAACATGCTGCGGACTGCGAATAGTCGTGCTTCATGGCGAACAGGTAGCGATTTGTCATGGTTGGGGGAGTCATTGTAATCTGCAAAGCGCGAAAGGAAGCGAGTCAGCTCAAAGCGCGGAACACGAACATAGGACACAAGGCGGAAACTGACAAGCAGATAATACACGGCCGAAATGGGCTAGTACGTATTTTAATCTGCGGAAACGAACCGGCGGAAATTGACGAGTAGAAAACGAAACGTATGTTTGGAAATAGATGGTACCTGCAGGGTCGACGGAAACTGCTGCTCGATTTCGAAGATGTACGCTACGAACGGCGGCGATCGCTTCTGACGGCGTAACTCGATCCTGTCGACCGGAACTGCTGTTGCTAGCAAATATTGGTAATTCCGAAGGCAAAATTCGTTGTAGCCGAAAACGGAATTGTTGCTGCTTACAGCGGAAACCGCTACTCACGACGCCCAGAGATCTTAAAACCCAGGGTCCACAGGTTTCAAAGGTAGGAAGGTTGGTTGGACTTTGTGCCAAAACCAAAGGTAGGAAGCTTGGTTGGACCTTGTAACCCAACCAAAGGTAGGAAGGATGAGGCAACTTCGGGAAACTTGAGACCCCGGTTTTAACGACACAGAAAATAGACGTCGCTTCTGAAGAATCAATGCCGATTTCGACGGCGAATGTCGTTCCTGACGGCGAAACTGTAGCTAATGCAATTCGACCTGCTAACTACGGCATGGCTCCGCAGTTGTCGCTGAAAATCCAATACGAGGAGTTCGGCATTTGCTTCGCGAACTACGATGAATCGGCGGTAGAAGCTAACAGGAGCGAGGTGGAGGAAATTGGAGAGCAGCAGGAAGGTGGAGAAAAGGAGGAATCGCGGGAAATGGGAATTGGACCGTTGGGCTCTGCTTGCTGCAATGCTGCTCGCTCTGCCCTGCTTCTGCTGGCTGGATTGTTGGGGAAAACTGGTTGGGTTGGGTTCAGTAACTTGAAGTGGTTCAGCTCGGTTAAAACGTGTTACAAAAGTTTTCATTGCTAGGATGGAGAATCTGAATATTGTTGAGCTCGGTTCCAATGGTTCAGGGAAGGTTTTGGTGGTGATTTTTAGGTGTGGTCCCTCCCTCCTCTCCACAGCACAAGGCTTCGGCTCGGCACAGACCAGCAGAATTTCGACCAACCCTGAGGCTGGACTGTCGGCGGAAAATGAAGGCTCGCCGACAAGGTTGGCGCAAAGCGACTGGCCGCGAAATCACGTTCTTTGCGCCAAAAGCGGACCGAGCCCAACATTCACGACTTGCGACGTGATCACAGTCGTGCATGCTGTTACTGCTGGCTGATCTGCGTAGTCACGACGATCGTGAACGTCGTCAGCTCCGTCAAGCCCAACGGTTGGCTGGGAAACCCGTAACACGGCGGAAAGGCTCCCCCAAAATGTCTGACATATCACAGGGAGCTGCGGCAAACGGGGAGGTTTCCTCGAGTGCTTCCGCGCCGTTTGTCGGGACCTACTTTTTTGGGCGGGGCACATCTTGTCTATAAGGATCAGTGATCAAACTGATCCGACGGCTCACAACTACTCGGGCAGTATTTGTCAGAATTCTGGTGCTTGTGAAATTCCTCGGTACAATCGATCAAGTGGAGACACTCTGAGTCTCCTATTCAATTTGAGATCTAAATTGGATTGTTTGTACTGAATCATGATAATTGCACAGTGACTGTCAGGAATGCTGGGCCCATTAGGCGGAGCCTTCACCGCAAACCCCACATTGCGCTACCCGAAGCCTAGCCGTTGGAGCAAGTGTCTGAACTTTGACGAACTCGCGCCCCACCCTCCGGAAAGTCGGCGCAAATCCGCCTTTGTGTCAGACATTCGGGGGTTGCGCTTCCGCAAACTTGCGACTGACAACCCATTTCCGCTTGACGAATTATGTTGGGGGGCAGTGTCGCGAAAGTAGCCATCATCGTCAGCTCGTTTGTTACAACCATTTGCCACGACATTGCACCCACAAGCGAGTTCATTTTTCGCCAACATACTTCGCTCATCGAATTTCCGCTGCCCTGGTCCCGCCGTTGCCGTGTGCCCGAAAGCAATTCGGAAATCTCGAGGTTGGTTGGGAAGCACTTGGCGCATTCCCCACCACACCACAACCTCGCCTCCTTTCTTCCTCGACGTGCTGCTACTCACACCCACATCACTCAACATTCGCCCATTCATTCTGCTCCTCACCTCTAGTTGCTCACCGAAAGATGCTCAGCGCTAGTTCCCACGAAACGCTTACGCTGCTGTTATTCTTTCTCTGGCGACCGATTTGTTTCTTGGGACGAATATTTGCGGAGCTAGGAGAAGAGGTGTTGGCGGAGCGTCAGCAGGCAGATTCTAAGTCGCCTCGTGCTGTTTTAGACCGTCGATTTCGTGGCATCCTCCATGGAAAGTTGTTGATTCGGGCGTCGCGAGAAATGTTTTCGATCGTGGAATGTTGGTGCGAAAGGAGGCGAAGATGAGAGCGACGGCGAGGTACGATGGCGTCCGCGCCGTTGTGCTCTTGGCCATCGCTGCCTGCTCCTTCCCGTGCGCTTATCGTGCCTCCATTCGCACCCACGCTTATGATGCACCGATTTCAGCTAGCGCTTCTCACACTCGTAGTTCTATTTCGCGTTTCTCCCTCCTGCAGGAGAGCGTTTCACGGCGGAGCTAGCGGCCTGTTAATTGCAGAATGGACGGCCGTTTGCGATATCGTTGTCCCCGCGTCTTCGCATGGCGAAATCGTTGGCCGCGCGTCGCAGCCCGGCGAAATCGTCGTCCGCTCGTCGCAGCCCGGCGAAATCGTCTTCCGCGCGTCGTACTAAGGCGGAATCGTCGTTCGCGCGTCGTACTAAGGCGGAATTGTCGTCCGCGCGTCGTACTAAGGCGGAATTGTCGTCCGCGCGTCGTACTAAGGCGGAATTGTCGTCCGCGCGTCGTATCAAGGCGGAATCGTAGTCTGCGCATCGTAATAAGGCGGAATTGTCGTCCGAGCGACGTACCCCAGCGAAATCGCGTCGTACCACTGCGAAATGGTCGTCCGCACGTCGTCGCACGGCGAAATCGCTGTCTGCGCGTCGTCGCACGGCGAAATCACTGTCTGCGCGTCGTCGCACGGCGAAATCGCTGTCTGCGCGTCGTCGCACGGCGAAATCGTCTTCCGCGATACGATTCATGGCGAAATGGTTCCATGGTTATGCCTCCGTTGGCGTGGGGGTGAGCAGCAGCTGCGGCAGCAGCAGCACCAGCGCTCGGTGCTTCTTCAACCGCCAGCTAAGTGCCTTCTCCTCCCTCCACTCTCCCTCGCTTGCTGCCCTCCGTTGCTGCTCACCGTTTCCCCCTGAAATACTCGCCACTGGTTGGGGCCCGCCTCACAAGCAACAGACCCCCACCCCCCATTGCAGGTAAACCCATCAGGTACAGGTTCAGCCCCCCTAAAGCCTTACATCCCCCTCAGGTTCTCCTGGGGGTCTGTGGCTTGTAGATGTGCCTCCGCCAGTGGCCCCTCCCTTGTCTTGCCTGTTGTTCCTGCCGTCTCGCACGCTGCACTGTCCAATCCTCATATCACTCTCGCTCTCACTTCTCCCGCTGCCTTCAC
Organism: Closterium sp. Yama58-4; assembly: GCA_947470075.1. Classification (NCBI taxonomy): domain Eukaryota; kingdom Viridiplantae; phylum Streptophyta; class Zygnematophyceae; order Desmidiales; family Closteriaceae; genus Closterium; species Closterium sp. Yama58-4. The sequence goes on from CANIUD010000140.1 coordinate 639,394, forward strand.
CTCGTTCCTCACCACCCTCCCCTCTCCTCCCTCCCCTCCCCGCGCTCCCATCCCTTCCCTGCCAGGCGAGCCCAAGGCAAGGGGAGGGCAGCACGCGAGCAGCAGGCGAGGGCAGCACCAGGGCGGGCAGCAGGAGCGCGGGCAGCGGGGCAACAGCACCGGCCTCATCAACGGTTGAGGTTGCAGTATCGCCCCTGCCACCACACCCCACTCGAGCCCACTCCCCCTCAGGTTCAGGTTCAGGTGCAGGTGCAGGTTCAGGTTGGTAGCGGCTCTTGTGGGGTTGTGGTTGGCGTCACATGCACTGTCGTTTCTGCTGTTGCACGTGTGTTTGACACTTTTCTCCATTGCAACCCCTCTTACTTTCGGCTGCCTTTCCTTTCCGCTCTTCCTCCCCTCCCCTCCCTTCCCTGCCAGGCCTTCACAAGCCAGAGGGAGGGCAGCAGGCGAGCAGCAGGCGAGGGGAGCACCAGGGCGGGCAGCAGGAGCGCGGGCAGCGGGGCAGCAGCGCCGGCCTCATCAACGGTTGAGGTTGCAGTATCGCCCCTGCCACCACACCCCACTCGAGCCCACTCCCCCTCAGGTTCAGGTTCAGGTGCAGGTGCAGGTGCAGGTGCAGGTTCAGGTTGGTAGCGGCTCTTGTGGGGTTGTGGTTGGCGTCACATGCACTGTCGTTTCTGCTGTTGCACGTGTGTTTGACACTTTTCTCCATTGCAACCCCTCTTACTTTCGGCTGCCTTTCCTTTCCGCTCTTCCTCCCCTCCCCTCCCTTCCCTGCCAGGCCTTCACAAGCCAGAGGGAGGGCAGCAGGCGAGCAGCAGGCGAGGGGAGCACCAGGGCGGGCAGCAGGAGCGCGGGCAGCGGGGCAGCAGCGCCGGCCTCATCAACGGTTGAGGTTGCAGTATCGCCCCTGCCACCACACTCCACTCGAGCCCACTCCCCCTCAGGTTCAGGTTCAGGTTCAGGTTCAGGTTCAGGTTCAGGTTGGTAGCGGCTCTTGTGGGGCTGTGGTTGGCATCACATGCACCATCGTTTTTGCACTCACACTGCTGCCAGATTCTTCTCGTTTAACAGAGTCAATCCCCCCCACCTGCCTCTTACTATCTCTCTATCTGTCTCTCCCTTCTCTGCCTCGCAGGTCCGTCCCTTCAAGCCCCGCTCGCCCTGCCCACTCTCCATTGAAGCCCCCGCTCTGCCTGCACCACACAATCAGCTAAGTACCGCTTTCTCCATGCCCACACCCTTGCCTGCCATACCGTTTCTTTCGTTTCATCTGTTGTTGCACCGTCTTATTGAAACAACGCCAGCTCACATGCTACAGACCCCCCTGCTTCAGGTAATTCCCTCAGGTGCAGGTATATCCCTCATATTTTTTTTCAGGTGCCCTTGGGTCTGCAGCTTGTGGCCGTGCCTCCACCAGTGGCCCCTCCCTCTTCTCTTGTGCCGGATTTAAAGTCACTGTTATTTTTTTGACTTTCTCCCACCACTGTGCTCTGACTAGCCCTGTGTGTGCTCATTGCAGGTGGCGGGGAGGGGTGTGGGGTCAACACCGACGCTCCCTCACGCCCCTCCCCTGTGGCCGTGCAGGGAGGAGGCACCTGGAGGAGGGTTGTTGCAGAGGGAGACAGCTGGTGGTGCTGCAGCTGTCTTGAGCTCGCCCTCACGCTATCAGCTAAGTCACCCACTTCCATGCCCTCACCCTTGCCCGCCACATCATGGCTTGTTGCTTTCTTGCTGCCAGTTCCTTTGCCGGTTGTGCATTCGCCTTCCCTTTGAAACAATGCCACTGGTTGAGCTCGGTTTACATGCCTCAGACCCCCTCTCTTCAGGTATCTCCTCAGGTGCAGGTAACCCTCTCAGGTGCAGGTCCCCCCTTCAGGTGCAGGTTCCCTTGGCGTCTGTGGCGTGTGGCCTGGCCTCAACCAGTGGCCCTCCCTTTCTCTTCCACATTTGGCAGTTTCCTGTCTCTGGCTTGTGTTGTGCCCATGCCATGCATACTGACCACCGCCGTGTGTGTGCATTGCAGGTGGAGGGGAGGGGCGCTGGGGTCAACACCGACGCTTCCCCACGCCCCTCCCCTGTGGCCGTGCAGGGACTCGTGGGGACGGGAGGGAGGCAGCACTGCAGCATGGCAATCCCACTGCAGCAAGGGAGAGTATCGGGATGGGCTTGGCCTCTCAAGGTAAGCCTCGTACCTGTCCTTGCCGCTGCACTCGTTTTCTGCTAACTTGCCCTCTTGCGCTCATTCCCTTGCCTGTTTCAAGGCATGCACTCACTCCCCTCCTGGCCTCCCCTTCCATTCTGCCCCCTCCCAGGTCACTTGCAACGCAGCAGAGACAGCTGGCGGGACCACTTGTGGCAGCATCAGCAGCGGGGAGCACTGATGCAGCAGGGGAGGGGCCCTGCTTCACCTGCCCTCTCCGCACAACCACTTAATCAGCTAAGTGCTCGCTCCTTCATGCTCCACCCTCGTTTCGTTCTCCTGTCATTTCTATTTCTCTCAAAACGGGGGCCACTGGTGGTAGCACAGGAAACAGCCCACAGACCCTCCCCATTACTGGTAAAGCCCTCCCCCAGGTAAAGCCCTTTGGTAAAGACCGTAGTCGGTGGCTTGTGACTGTGCGTCCACCTGTGGCCCTCCTTTCGCTCTTCTTCAGTTCACCTCGCTTGCATGCATGCGTCCCCTTCCGTGATGCTGACTCCCTCCCAGTCACTGCCTCTCCCTCCCCTCCCATCCCCTCCCCTCCATTCCCCTCCCCTCTGCTCCTCTCCCCTCCAGGGCCCCTCGCAGGAGGTCAAGAGCAGCGCTTCTGGTCGTCTGAGACGCCATGCCATGCCTGCTGCCCATGCTGCTTCAACTGCCTCCTGCTCTCACGCCATCAGCTAAGTACCCGTTCCTCCATGCCCTCACCTCACCCTTGCCTGCCACACCGTTTCGCTCGTTTCATCTGCTGCTGCACCGTCCTCTTGAAAGTTCGCCACTGGTTAGGCACTGCTCACATGCTACAGACCTCCCTGCTACAGGTAATTGCCTCAGGTGCAGGTAACCCCCTCAGGTGCAGGTACACCCCTCAGGTTTTTTTTCAGGTGCCCTTGGGTCTGCAGCTTGTGGCCGTGCCTTCGCCAGTGGCTCTCCTCTCTTCTCTTGCGCTGGATCTAAATTCACTGTTATTCATTCCACTTGTTCCCACCACTGTGCTCTCACTAGCTCTGTGTGTGCTCATTGCAGGTGGCGGGGAGGGGTGTGGGGTCAACACCGACGCTCCCTCACGCCCCTCCCCTGTGGGCATGCAGGGGCGCACACGGGATGGCTGGGAGGAGGGCTGCCGTGGAGGGAGGCAGCTGGTGGTGCTGCAGCTGCCTTGAGCTCGCCCTCACGCCACCAGCTAAGTAACCCTCCTCCATGCCCTCACCTTCTTTGCATGTCATTTCGTTTGCTGGTTGTACGCTCTTTCCTTTGAAACAATGTCACCGGTCCAGTGCGGTTCACATGCCACAGACCCCCACACTTCAGGTATCTCCTCAGGTGCAGGTAACCCTCTCAGGTGCAGGTCCCCCCTTCAGGTGCAGGTTCCCTTGGCGTCTGTGGCGTGTGGCCTTGCCTCAACCAGTGGCCCTCAACCATTTGGCAGTTTCTGGTCTCTGCCTTGTGTTGTGCCCATGCCATGCATACTGACCACCGCCGTGTGTGTGCATTGCAGGTGGAGGGGAGGGGCGTGGGGGTCAACACCGACGCTTCCCCACGCCCCTCCCCTGTGGCCGTGCAGGGACTCGTGGGGACGGGAGGGAGGCAGCACTGCAGCATGGCAATCCCACTGCAGCAAGGGAGAGTATCGGGATGGGCTTGGCCTCTCAAGGTAAGCCTCGTACCTCTCTTTGCCGCTGCATTCGTTTTCTGCTAACTTGCCCTCGCGCTCGTCACTTTGACTCGCCCTTGCCTGTTTCAAGGCCTGCACTCACTCCCCTCCTGGCCTTCCCTTCCGTTCTGCCCCCCTCCAGGTCACTCGCAGCTGACAGGACCAGTTGTGGCAGCATGAGCAGCGGGGAGCACTAATGCAGCAGTGGAGGGGAGGGAGGGGGAAGGCGGCATCTCCAGGGAGGCTTCTTCTCCAGGCTGGCAGTGGTGGGAGGGGAGGGGGGCAGCACTCCACTCGGCTGGGGTGGGAAGGGAGAGTATCGGACTGGGTTGTCTGAAACAAGGTGAGCCTCTTTTCCCCTCTTGCCCTCATGCTGCTGCCTTGTTTCTCTAGATGCTCGTTTTACTTACTTTCTCCCTCCTTGCCTTCATGCTTCTCCCTGCCCTTCTACCCATTCTCACTACTGTCCCTTGCTCCCTTGCCTCCCTCCCTCTCCCCTCCCTCCCAGTGCATTGAAGGCTGTAGCAGGGCGAAAAGGGGGCAGCAGCAGGGCAGTAGCGGAGGGGATGGGAGGGTCAGCGGCAGCAGCAGGGGAAGCAGAGTAGCAGACCAACAGCAGCAGTAGCAGCGGCAGAAGCGGCAGCAGCAGCAGTTGGGGCTGGAGGGCAGGCTAGGTTAGATTTAGCTGAGCTATGGTACCAGGTGGTATGGTAACAGGTGAGGTGTGGTAACAGGTGAGGTATGGTAAGCTGATCCCCTCCTCTCTCTCACACCCTGTTCTCCCCTGCAGGCTGAAGCTGGAGCGGTGTCGCAAGGGTGGGAGAGTGGAGTATACCCTCTCACGCTCCTTCTCCTCTCTCCCTTTTCCCTTCCCTCCCAGCAGCACCCTGCCGGGCCACAGTGGTGGATCACAGTGGAGTTCGGCCCTCCCCTAATCCCCCCCTTCTCTCTGCACTTCCCAGCAGCTTGAGGCATCATGGCGCTCTGCATGGCTCTGGTAAGTGGAGGTGAGTAGAGGTAAGGAGGCATGGGGGTGAAGTGTGGGGTGGGGGGGAGCATGGGAGCAAGCGGGGAGTTCACTGCCTTAGGGGCAGCATCCTCTGGGGTTGTGCCTTGTGGTGGCAGAGTGTGTTGGGTGGAATCTGCGCGGCACGGCACTCGGTGCTCAAGTAACCGAACTGGCGTTCAAGGCCTAATGGACACCGTCAGAGCCGACCGGCCGGCGGCTCTGGTTCGCGTCAGCTCTAGCCACGTCAGGGGTGAGATTTGAGTCTTGGGCTGGAAGCAATTTTCCACCGCCACACCTCAAGGCACAGCTTCTGTTGGTGTTGTTTCCTTAAGGAAGTGTGCTGTCTGCTGCTCCTACTGCTGGCAGGTAAGTGAAGGTGAGGAGGGGCTGAATCCCCATGGGTGGGTGCATTGGAAGGAAGGGGCCTGAATCCTGAATCCCCTTGGTTGGGTGAGTTGGAAGGAAGGGGCCTAAATCCCCTTGGGTGGGAGAGTTGGAAGGAAGGGGCCTGAATCCCATTGGGAGGGTGAGTTGGAAGGAAGGGGCCTGAATTCCCTTGGGTGGGTGAGTTGGATTGGAAGGAAGGGGCCTGAATCCCCTTGGGTGGGTGAGTTGGAAGGAAGGGGCCTGAATCCCCTTGGGTGGGTGAGTTGGAAGGAAGGGGCCTGAATCCCCTTGGGTGGGTGAGTTGGAAGGAAGGGGCCTGAATCCCCTTGGGTGGGTGAGTTGGAAGGAAGGGGCCTGAATCCCCTTGGGTGGGTGAGTTGGAAGGAAGGGGCCTGAATCCCCTTGGGTGGGTGAGTTGGAAGGAAGGGGCCTGAATCCCCTTGGGTGGGTGAGTTGGAAGGAAGGGGCCTGAATCCCCTTGGGTGGGTGCTGCAGCTGGCACGTTTCCCTAAGGAAATGGACTGTCTGCTGCTCCTACTGCTGGCAAGTGAAGCTGAGGAGGGGCCGAATCCCCTTGGGTGGCTGAGTGGAGAGAAGGGGTTGATGCCCCGTGGGTGGCTGATTGGGTGAAAGGGCGAGGAGAAAGGGGGGTTGGACTTCCAGGGTGAGTTGAATGAGGGCAATGGTGGGGGCCTGAATCCTCCAGGGTAAGCAGAGTGAGAGAGCAAGGGGGGATGGCTGGGTAGGCATGTAGGTGGGTCGCGGCTGGTGGCTCGTGGCTGGGTGCTGGCTGGGTGCTGGCTGGGTGGTGCTGTTGCTGGGTGTGTGGGGTGGTTTCGGTGGACGGTGTTTTGAGGAGTTGTGAGTGGGTGGTTAGGTAGGTGGGTGGGTGGGTGGTGGTGGGGTACTGAACATGGGTGGATGTGGATAGTGTGTAGCTTGTTGGGCATGGGTGGCTGGGGAGTTGAGGGTGGGTGGTGGTGGTGTTCTCTATGTGCTGTGTGTTCTGCATGTGTTGTGTGTTCTGCATGTGTTGTGTGTTCTGCATGTGTTGTGTGTTCTGAGTGTGCTGTGTGTGCTCTGGATGGGTGGTGTGTTCTGGATGGGTGGTGTGTGCTGGATAATTGGTGTGTTGTTCAGGAGTGGAGAGTGTGGTGGGAGTGGTGGGAGTGGTGGTGGTGGTGGTGTGCAGAGCAACAACGATGGATCGAGCAGTGGAGCGTTTTTGGCATTGCATCTACTCTCAAGCCTGGCTTCAACAAAGAGTTTGGTCTTGTTGTTTTCTTCCATAGGTAACGCTTTATATAAACTTAACTGGTGGTGGTTCTAGTACGGTATGCGTTATCCAATTATATTCGTGTATCCTTTTGGTAACTTCATTACACTATCCAGTCAAAGGGCAATGATTTCAAGGAACTGGCTCAGCCAGACGTTTATATCCGATGACACACTGGCATTGTTCTTCTTTTCTTCAAACGAGCATTGCAGAGTATGTGGGGTGAGCTGCAAATGACAAGAAAGAAGGAATTTATTCCATACAACTAGCTCAAGCGTGGTCATGTGAGTTGCATGAAGGGAAAAGTTGGATATGGGAGGGAAGTGCCGGTGAACAAAAGAACTTGAAGATCTATGTGCTTGTTAGGAACGAGAACGTGAAACTGGGTTTTTTGCGTTGCACATGAGGTGGGTGTGGCTATCAAGAAGGTAGCGTCACAATGCATCTCGCTCAGTCCTGCATTTTGGTCAAAAGAGACGGTTTGTGGTTAAGAAACTCACATTGTAACTTCAGAACACATACAAGAGTATCGGTATTTTACCAAAGCGAATAATAATTCACCCCATACCTTCACGCCCAGCGCTTGAAGCAGTCCCCTTGCCTTGCCATCCACCTTCTCCCCCCTCAAGCGAAAGCCAGACAGTTGTCCCGCTTTTTCTGTTCGGGCAGCGAAACTCCCGCCGAGTAGATTTTGTGGTTGGTTGGTTGATCAAATACAGTTCACTGCACTGTGCACCAGATTCTGTCGCACGGCAGTTTCGAACAACCGTGGAACAAACGTACAGTACAACGGGCACCCCAGGGTTTACTGTAGCTGATAACCTGGGTGAATTCGGGAATCGGGATTCGGGAACCCCAAGCACAGCGGCGGGAAGGCTTCTTGCCTTGCCTTGCCTTTCGTTTCCTTCCTCTCTTCCTCACTTTCACTCCCAATGCAAAATGCAAATGCAATGCTGTAATCCTTCCTCCATCAATACAGTACCGTGCTCCACTCCCATGCCCATGATTAGGACTTCGCAGTTGAACAAGGAGATGCGGACGCATCTCATGGAGGGCACGCTCTGTGTTCAGTCCATGATGTTTCGGATAGTAGTGGTACAAACTTGAATAGATTCATCGCCGCATTTTTTTATAAGAACATTTTTTAGGTCGTCTTCCTATTTATTTTTCTTCTTAGCCAGCTGCTGGTACAGCTTGCTGACCGATCACCCATGGCGACGCTTAGCGGCATCGCCGGCGAGTCTTTCGCAGAGAACCGTTTCGCAGAGTCTCTCGGCCACGACCCGTTGCAGAATCGCACGGCTGGTAATGGCATCAGCGGCACAGAATGGCATAGCAGCAGCATCGCGCAGGCGCAGCAGCAGCTTCATCAGCAGCATCAGCAACAGCAGCTGCAGGAACAGCAACACCAACGGCAGCAGTTGCAACAGCAGCAGCATGCGCTCGTACGTGAACCCATGCCTGGAACCGGCATGGGGAATGAGGAGGCCCTATTGATCGATTTGCGCGGCTTGAAAGAACGTTCCAATCGCAGTGCGACGTCCGTCGCCGACTTTCGTCGCCAGCACATGGTGCGATTCCTGCGCGACGCCACCGAGCTGGCGAACCAGCCCGCGCAGCCGCCGGAAGCGGGGGTCGCGCAGGGGGAGTGCAGCAGCGCGCAAGAGCGGGCGCAGGGCGCGCAAGAAAAGGTTCACGGCGCGGACCAAGAGCACGGAAGAACGGGGGACCAGGGCGCGGGGGGGTGGGGCGCCGGCTTTGCTAGCAATATACACGGAGCTGGAGTGAGTGGTAATGCGGAAGGGGAAGCGGGGGGAGGAATCGGGAAGCCGCGGCTGGCGGAAGCGAATACCGCGGGGCGGTTGACGGAGGGGGTCAGCGCGGAGCGGAGGCTTGGCCGGCGCAAGCAGGCAATGAGGGGAATGCCGGTCACAGGGGGGCGGATGCTGTGGGTAGAGGGGGAATCCCGGCATGGGGAACCGCCGTTTCCCCACGCGGAAGAAGCGCAGGCGGAGGAGGCGGAGGGGGGGGAAGTGAAGCGAGACCAGTGGGAGCTAGCGCGAGCGGGGAACCGGGGAGGAGAGGCGGAAGCGGAGGCGGAAGCGGAAGCGGAGTTGATGCGCGCATGGAGGTGAGCGCGTATGCGAATAGCATGTCCGTGCTGCGGGAGGCGACAGGCCGCGGGGGCGGAATGACATGGGGGGAAGGGCTGGGCGCGGGCGCATCTGGCAGGAGCGGCGGGTTGAGGGGAATAGGGGGACGGGAGGAGGGGGCGCCGGGGAGGGACGGCTCGAGCGCGCAGGAGAATAGTCAAGGCTTGGTGTCTCCGAGGGGGGGGAGGGAGCCCCCGGATTACAGACAGGCGGTGGCAGGTTTTTCAAACGAGCATGGCGGTATGATGCCACGTGTCTCGGGTTATTTCGAGCAGCAACAGCAGCAGGTGCAACGGCAGCAACAGCAGCAGCAACAGCAGCAGCAGCAGGTGATGGGAGGAGTAAAGGGTGAGTCTCAGCCACAGCACGTTGGGCAATCCCTGTCATTCGATGCCCAGGAGCGGCTGTACTATCAGCAGCAACAGCAACAGCAGTACCAGCAGCAGCAGGAGCAGCAGCAGCAGCAGCAGCCGCAGTTTCCATCCGCAGCAGCAGCAGCATGCGCAGCCCGCGTCCGCGCACTTCCCCTCCTCCGCCACACCCAAGTTCCCCCACCGCACCTCCCTAGACCCGCACCCCCACCGCTCCTCCCAGCCCTTCTCCCTCACCTTCCTCACATCTCTCTTCCGCCGGGACCCCCTCCGCACGCGCACCTCCCGCCGCTCGCGCCACGCAGCTAGCCACGGGGAGGGGGGACCCCCTTCCGAAGCAGAGCAGATACCCGTTCCGCCCCTGGATAAAATCCTGAACGTTCCCCGAAGCGTCGCGTCTGATACAGCCACTCGTGCACCAGGAATCCGCCCCTCCTCTCCCCCCCAACCCCCTTCCTTCCCCGGAGGCAACCCCCCACTAGGGGCGACGTTTCCCCCCAACCGCGGTTACCAATCCGCCGCCCTCCCCTCACCTGCGCAGCCATCCCCCTCTAGCGCGGATCCCCACTCGCTCTGGTTCTCCTCTCCTTATGAAAGCGTGGGGGCGCGGATTGCAGAGACTGAGGCAGCGGAAACGTTGGGGAGAGGGTTGGTGGGCGGAAGCGGACGACTGTGGGGAGGGGGGTTTCCGGGGGGAGGCGAGGGGAGGGAGAGTGCAAAAGGGGAGGCGGTGGGGTGTGTGCGGCCTATGATGCCAAGGTGGGTTACCCCCCCACGGCGCCTCTGGGCAGGGCGAGGGGGAGGGGAAGTGGCAGGGGCTGGCGGAGGGGGTGGTGGTGGTGGAGGGGGAAGGGCGCAGGGGGAGGAGGAGCGGGGGAGGGTGACTCATGCTGGAAACGGGCATTTTCAGGAGGTGAGGGCTGGGGTTGGTGGGGCAGGTGTGTGGGTGATCTATTGGAGAGAGTATTTTTAGTCTCTCACTTGCACTGGTTGATATGCCAGTCAGAGTGATGGCTATACATAGCAAATCCACCATAATTGGATTGGGAGACTTTTTGCTATGGTATCATAGAACAAAAGCTTGCGCTTTTTGTTGATTGCCTTCCCATCTGTAACCCCTCTTGTTGTTCCTTCTGGCTTGCTGTCTGTTTGCTTGGGTGTGGTATTCTCACACACCATTCTTTTCCTCTAACCCTTGTATCCCCCCTGTTTTTGCACGTTTGTTGCTGTGTGCGTGCTTGTGTTCGTGGGTGTGTGCGTGGCATGCATGCATGCAAACGTGCGCGCGTGCGTGCGTGCGAGCGTGCGTGTGTCTGTGTATGCATTGTGCCTGTGTGCGGTGTGTCTGTTTTCGTGCGTGTGCGAGGCAATGTACTCCACGTTGGCATTTCTTCGGATGTCGCAGCCTCTGTCCCATCCGTCGTCGTACCAACACCACACCACCCATCGGTGACCGTGCACCAAAACCAGCATCCCCAAAGCTGTCCGGCTCAGCTCTGCTCCTTTGACTGGTTACCGCATGCTCGATACTCTCCCTCCCTGCTCACTCTTGAGAACTCCACCAGAAAGTTGCAAGTGAGGGATGGGGAACCTGGGAGAGGGTTTGGGGGGGGAGATGGTGGAAACGTGTGTTCGTGTGTGCCTTTTTGTTTTCGCGGAAGTCTTTGATCTCCTTTTTTTCGTCAATTTCCCCTTTTCTCCAACCCACCGGGAACAAGTTATTGTCCCTTGCGGCACTCTCAGCCTCCGCCTCTCGCTCTGCAAGTGCACCTTACAAGTTACAATCACGCTCTGTTGCGCTGCTGTCAAGTCAAGCAGCATGTTATCTATCCCAGACCACACTGCATGAGCTGTAGTTGTGTTGCCGCTGCTAGATGTTACCGTATGGGTAGATCTGGTCTCATTGGGCTGCCTTACACGTTGGATGTTTCGAACATGCTAATGATGTTAGTCAAAACATGGTAGTAGCTGGAAAGAAGGTTAAGGCGGTACCGGTACGAACCTTCAATTTCATAGGGGACTAGTGGGCAAGCTGGGTTGGTTCATCCGATGCTGCTGTGCTGTTTCAGGCCGTTTGTGCTTGATTGCTTTTATTCCGAGGCAATTATTGCATGAATACAAAATTTCATGATCAAGCTAGGTAAGCATCCAGTGAGAGTGTAGCAATTACCTGTATAGATGCTGTTAATCTAACGCCTCGAAGTGTGGGCTCACCACACGAGTCATTCCCCCACCGTACCTTATCTGCTGCCATATGACGGCTGTTGGGGTTGGTTTGGATCTAGGATCCGTAGCGCCCCCACCCACGTCCGCACTTGCGTCCCTACCAAAGCTACCTCCAATTTCTAGTCACCGCAAGCAGCAGCGCCCATCCACTCGCTCTCCCCCCCTCCTCCTACCGTTTCCCCTAACAGGCACCCCGCGGGTTCATTTTACTTCATGCAGTAGTTCATGCAGTCTCGCCGCTGGCTGAGAAGCGCCTTGCGCATGCAGCACTTGGAGCACTTTTTGTTCTTCTTCGCCTGCGATTCGTCCAGCTCGTCGTCGTCCAGCTGGCAAGACCGCCACTTGGCGTTCGCGGGCGGCGTTTTCGGGACCAACTTTGGCGTCGCGACGTTGCGATTAACCACCGGCAACTGCGGGATCCAGGTGCCGAGTCCGATGTAGTCTGTCGTTAGGTACTTCTTAACCTGCCGCGCAGACATCACCCGCTCCCACCACACGCGCCCTTCAAGCACGCTGCCGATCCCGCGATTGTTATACTCGGAGTAAAACGTCGTCAGTCTTCTAGCGGGAACCGTAAAGTCGCTCCAGCCTTCGGGAGCAACGACATTGTCCAGGGACGAGTATGCGACGATCGTGCACGAGTATTTTCCCCACGCGCGCCCCAACCAGCCCTGGTTCTTGCCCGTTATGTGCGAGTTCATGATCACGAAGCACGTGTCGTTCGTCGGCGAGTCGCGCTTCTGCGCCGTGACCGCGGCGGTGCCCATCGAGTCCATGTAGAACGTGCACGAATCAAAGATTGCGCGCGCGTTGCCGAACACGAAGTCCATTTCGCCGAAAATGTAGCCTGGCGACGTATTCGCGAAAGGAAAAAAAATCGACGCGTATGGAGGGGCGTGAGGCGGACGTGGAAGGCTTGAACTCAAGTACAGTACCGAGGGGCGAACAGAGAGGCGTGGATTCAGAAAATACTAGCAACCATGAACAGAGCGCGCTTGAGCCGAACAGAAGCAGCAATAACTTACAATCTTTGTAGTATTGGAAGCCATCTTGTGCGTATAGAGTGTCCTGGTAAGAGAAGAAGCTGCAGTTGTACACTAGCGTGCGATTGCCGCTAGCGCGAAAAGCGACCGCCTGGAATCCGAGGGTAGCAGGCGGAGGACGTGGAGAGCTGTTCTCAACGATCATGTTGATCATCGTGAAATCGTCGCCCAATGCTGCCAAAGTGCCCGTGCCGGCTGTTACCAGGTGCATTTGGGATGGACGGAAGGAAACGGGCATTACTAGGATGGAGGGTAGGACGAAATTTGAGAAGCCGACAAAAAATAGGTGCGACCGCGGGATTCAAAAGGAATGGTGCGCAGGTAAGCAGGAGAAAAGCTTCAATTGGTGGACGGTTTGTGCACCTGTGCCGATTGGATTGCCGTTGGCGTCGAGCTTGGCGGAATATTTGTTGTACTTCACGCGAGTGAGACCAGGCTCACCAATAAGCGTAATGAATTGCTGCAAAGGGAAAATGCATCGATAAACAACGACTGTGAGGTCAGGCGTCGGGAGAATGATTGGTAACAGATATTGCGGAAATTAATTGCAAACGGCTTGAGTGTCGAGCGAGATAGAGCTGACGTGGCGAGAGTTCGTACATGCGTGGATGGGATGACGACCTCCTCGAAGTATGTCCCTGCCTTGACAAATATGATCGTCTTGACGGGCTTCACTGAGTAGGGCGACACGTAGTTAATCGCCTCTTGTATCGTTTTGAAGTTCCCTGAACCATCCTGAGCAACGATGATATCAGGACTTGCGGACGGGACGATGGGCCCTGACC